>LR990968.1:13590713-14829769 GCA_905163465.1 Craniophora ligustri
TAGGACTTGGCGGTTTGTTTATTTTTTCGGTACATTATAGGTACCGGGTTTTTTTAAGAAATTCTCAGTAGCACCTGCCGGAACTTGAATTTGAGGCCAATAAATTGTAAATTATAATACACACCTAGTGATGTTTTGTGAGCTAACGAGTGACGCATTCAAAAGAAAATTGAATAGCGCCTTATCAAGAAAGCTATTTTAGTAACGATATAATTAGTACATAGATAGTTACCAGATTTATACGAGACAGCTATCTTATACTGTTACTACATCATTAGCTAAAATGTGTATATCTGTGGACCGATATATACATATAGATCGATGTGTACTAATTGACATTCATTGGAATCCTGTATAGAATCATTGTTTTAAAAATTGTCAGGAAAGTGTTGTTACAGATTTTATTGCGCCGCTTCTTCTGCCCAAACATAACACAACGAAGCGGCGAAGTGAGGGCGTTTTTAGGGGCTCTCGTTATTAAGATCCAATTAAATTTGGCTTACTTTAAATAAACGATATTTAGAGTTTGTATTTGACTTTGTACGCTTTGCTCACTCTATTAATAGGGCTTAAAACAATACCAGTGAACTGGGATGATATCTATATAATTGACATGTTTTCGCCTAAACTGTTATACCATATTATATTTATTAAGTACTGACCCCGGGGTGTAAAAGCAATACAAATATTTACTCCGATTCGGCGTCAAACCCACGATATAAGCCAAATTTAAGCCACTACACCAATCATGTTCAATTTAACATAATTACTATCAAAATCTGAAGATCCGTTCTAATCAAATAAGGTCTGTAATGGATCCTGTAATATTATTTTGTTGGCTCGACAGGGTCCGTAATTTTGTCTGAAGAAACGTTCACGAGTGAATGCGTTTTATTGACTTTCAGATCAGCGCGTTCCGGTTATTTTCCGGACGGCTTTGAATCAGAAATGGCGCACAGTAATGGATTACGTATCGTTTGGAAATGAAATTTTGGTATATTCCAATTTATATAGCATTCAATCAATTTTATGGATATTTGTGAAAGTAGTAAAAGTTTGATGTTTCGAATATGAAATAAATATTTTTAATGAATAATGATCGACCCATTCTGTCCCACTATTGGGAAACACCACGGATCACCTCACAACTTGAGATGATTGAGTGAGCCGCTGACAGACTCCACAAGCCGTAAGACAATCTCTCTGTTTCTCTTACCATGTTTTCCTTCAACGAGTGATAAAATAAATAATGCTTACTTCAAAAAGTCAAAGAGTTAGATAGCCTAGTCATATGATCTATGGACTGTTTTAACTTTTCAAAGTTACGTGCGTATATATCACATGCTCAAATGGAGAAAGAAAACATAGTGAGGAATCCTGCATGTTTGAGAGATTTTCTCGATGGCGTATGAAGTCCATAAGCGAGCGTGGAGGACTATAGCTTAGTCCCTCTCAAAACAGAGGACACCCGTGACCAGCAGTGAGTACGTAAATGGGTTGATGATGATGAAAGAGTTGGATTTGAACTATAAAATAAATATCTCTGGACATTATGACTCAGCGCCATCTAGTTCCGAGCTAAGCAACGAGGCTTGTGCTACGGATACTAGTTGGTTGATATACTACAAATATACTTTTTTTGTAACTACATACATATTATACATATATACATCCATGACTCGGATACAAATGTTGATGCTCATCACACAAACATTTGTCCCTACCGGGATTCGAACCCGGGACCCATAGCACAGAAGGCAGTGTTAACTACCGCTGGACTAATTGGGTACGTCAAATATATATGTATATGCCATTAGCATGTCAGTCCTTGAACATAATTATGACTAAGCTGTCTGTCCTTTTGCATGTGCCAATAATAATTACAAATGTAGGATAGCTGTTAGTAGTTATAACTTCAAGACAACCAACACCTCAGCCTGCCCGTGACCATGGGTGCTGTAAAGGAATCGAAATTTCGGGTTAAAATAATGTCAATAAGTAAATGGTAGTTTTATTTCAATGTCTAATATTCGAGTGTATAATGCGATCCGAGAAATATTTGGATAAAATTCAACAAACTATAAAATATGAATGCTTCTTCCATTTCAAAAATTGGAAAACTAGTCCATTTTGATATATTATTATGAACGATCATTCACACTAGTTGAAATGCCAATACTGTTTAGTTTCAAACAATTTTATAAAACTTCTAAATTGAATTGGTGTCGGATTGGATCTGATACTGTGTTCTTTATTTTGAGGATATTTATAATTTAAGGTTATCTTTTATCTAAAGACATGGCATTGAGGCACATGGTAATAAAACTCACGCCTTTTCCCATGGGGGTAGGCAGAAACGACAGAATGCCACGCGCCACGGTCACTGCATACCACTTTTGCGTCGTCCACATTCATACATCTCGTCACGCACGAAAATGCGTTCAACAACATATTCGGTCATTCTTGAACTGCCAAAATGTCCGATCTTATATTATTTTGATTTGCATCGTCTTTTTCTGCCTCGTTTTGTGTTTTGCCTAACATAAATATATTTACCATTAAAAAGGGCAGGTGATATGGTTCCTTTCATATAATCTATTGTCCATGCAACAGTAAACTAGCGACTATATATGTGTAATATATTCTCAGGGCTTTGTTTATATTATAAGCAAAATTGGACGAAGGTGGACGAAGCTCTGTCTAAAAATACAATTCTGTCCTATTGTCATCCGTGTTATAGATCTTATAGTTGACAAAAATAGTACAAGATGACATACTGAGATAGACTTGTCACAGCATGCATAAATAAATAAAAGAAAAGCTGCCTCTTTCTTCAAAGTACTCTTAGAGTTTAGACTTAAACTGGTAAAACAAAACTACAAAACTAGGGCACCATATTAAGATAGATTCGTGTAAGGCTTCCTATAAAGTATGTTAAAATATCATCCACCCAAAATTGCGTGGTCGCGTGAAGTTAAGGTAGAAATTGCCATGCAATTATCAAATCTCTCCTCAAATGTACCAGCGAAATCGATCGTAAACAAAAATAATACCAGGGCGACATACTAAGATAGAGATACAACATCGTGCATAAAGCTTTACAGTCCTATGTTCCACTCAGCTAGTTAACAACACAATGGCAGAACGCTGCATTTATGTGACGAGTTTATTCATGTAGCCTCGATGCACACAACGAGACCAACTCCATCCAACTCGGTCAGGCGTGCGAGAATAATATAGTACGTAACATAGTTTGTATAACGTCGGTAGAGACTGGTGTGCTTTTAAAACACGACTGTTTTGTAAGTCAGAGGGGCTAGTGGCTTAATAATAAACACGCTGGTCAATAGAACTGTAAGTTTCAGCTGTGCCTGACGAGGTATTTACCTGGTTCATTATATTAAGACTTGTTTTGGAGTACAATAGGCCACCGGATCCAGTAGTAAAGCTGTAAGTACATATATCTATTGATATATATATATAGATAATATATAAGATTTTGAAGCATATATTTGTACGACCGAAGAGCTCCCCGTGCTCGTGCTGTGTGAATTGGATTGTCAATAATAAAATAATAATAGTTATTATAACACCCAACATAGTGTGCCCGTCATTATGAATATTGTAAAGGATCCAACACAGCGGGGTTATTTCCTATATTTTAATTTTTATAGAACTGTCTCTTTGATCTATTGGTCATAAGTGCTACTGTTGAGCAAGAGGTCTTGGGGTTCGATTCCTAGGTCGACGACCACAGTGTTATTGGGTTTTTTTATGAAATTGTCAATAGCAGCTCGGAATTTAGAATCGTGCCCAGTTGATGGCAATAAGCTTGCCCCCTATTACATGGAACCTAAAACATACAGGCAAAATGTGGGTGTACTATTAATAGGACAGATCTGCTTAGACCTTTAGGGACAACAGGCGTGATAGGTATGTTATGTTACACGACCGGTATGCCAAATTTCATCCAAATCCATTCGGCCATTTTTGCATGAATTAGCAACAAACACACAACATACAAAGTGTTACATAACAGTTATAATAGTAGGATGGTTTTCGTTCAGAAACACGGATTACGTGGCAATGGAGGGCGGAGGATAATTTTGGCCTCATTAAGTGGAATGAGGGTAATTATATTAAAAGGTATCTTGGCGCGGTTGTGATAGAGAGAGAGAGAAATGATCGTCCAATTATTTTCGACCTCAGGATAATATTTTTATGTACGTCATTCCATCTTCAACCCGTTTACTGTTTTAGGGTTGGGCACAGATCTTCTCTCAAGAGCAAGGTAGGCTAAAGTTTATTATGCTCGCTTAGTACAGGTTTGCAGACTTCACACGTTATTGATAATACTCTTAGGCATGCAGATTCTCTCGTGAAACAAAGAAAACGTTTTTGAGAGATAGCCCAGCGTAATACCTCGCTCAAATGTAGCTGCCCGACTGGGGAAGTACCTCCGCCTTAAAGAAGACCGCAGTGAATCAACAATAGTTGTATTTTTGTAAGTGAGTGAGGTTACCAAAGCTCGTTGGGGAGTGACTATTCTGACAGCATGAGTATTCCTTTACTGTCAGTTTAGTAATTCTCTGCACGCACCACTGACTTTTCGGAAGTTATGTGCGTATTTATCACATGCACACTTCAAACGGTGAAGGAAAAACATCGTGAGGAAACCTGCATGCTTGAGATAATTCTCGATGGCATGTGAAGTTTGCCAACCCGCAGTAGGCTAGCGTGGTAGACTATAGCCTAATCCCTCTCAATTCTGAGGAGACCCGTGCCCAGCAGTGTAACATTAATGGGTTGATGATGATGATGATACACAGATTTATGTATATAAAATATAGAAGATTGTCATATCATATAAGCTAAATGACGTACACTGCCGGAGATAAGCTTATAGGTATATTATATACTAGATATAATAATTCTACCTAACGTTAATGTTCTGTCAACCTGGGGTTTCATTTCAAAACAAACAATAATTTCAAATTACCATTGCGAGTCCTATAATTTATCGCGGCAAATTAATTCCCGCCAAATAACAAAGCTCAAAAAGTCCCCCTTCAATGGTGTTATCATTAAAATCTCAATTATGATTCGTCGGCACATTTTCCTTGCTGGCAATATTTTTTGATGACGTCACCGGGGCGAAGCCGAGGCGTCTTATTAGTCTTTCTCAGCTGGAAGCTACGGTTGACCCAATTTCTTATTTTATGTTGAGCTGAGGTAATTGTTGAGGCAGTTTGTTGTTATATTTTCAGGGATAAAAGCTTGGATGAAAAATATTAAGTGCCTTCTTCGTATTACCCTACTAGGTAGGTGCTATATTCGAAATTGGAGCAGTATTTATTCTATCCTGTAGGTATTTACTTGGCAGATCTTCTTCTTCTTCGTGTCGATGGAACATGAATGTCGTCAAATTTAATACCCACATTTAAGTAAATATGGCCATTAAATCTGACGAGCCGAATGATGACACATTTACGGCACCTTCAGTGGCAATCCAAAGGTCTCTCGACGTGCAGGTGTTGGGGCACGAAGGGCATGAAAGTAGGTACGACATGGTTTGGGGGCCAATACCACATCGACAGGCCATCCCTGTTTTGTCAATGTAACCCCACCTGTTCATGTCATATTTACTTCTACCCACTTGAGTCCGGAGTCGGTTTAGTGACTTCCATGTGGGCCAAGGAAGATCGAAACCAGAAGGAAGCCTTGGCAGATAAATCAATAGAATATTATTATGAGGTTATTACTGAAAAGCAAAATTAAAAATATCAATGTTTAGAGACATGTATTTTTTTATTCGGACAAGCCTACCACACTGAATTCCGCTTACATATTACACCAAAATTTTAGCAATAATAGAGAAAATAATCGACATACGATTTACAACGATATTTCTCTCGATTTGCAACGATAATCGACTATATCGTTTGGTACAGCAATTACTTTATTACATTTTGATACATTAAGCACCAGACCTGATTGAACCACAATAACAAAATTCCCTTAATTAAGAGAATTATGGTCTTCAGATCTTGCTTCTCTCAAAATAACTAGAGACGATCAATTAGGAGTAGCAGCTAGAGCTGTATTTAATAGAGCTGTCACTTTGTGAGTTATTGCGCTGTTCCGACCTCTAGTGTGTGGATGGAATTTCGAAGTAGTATCGAGAAATAATCGTCCGATGATTTATCGATGTAAACATGTTTTGCTAACTTTTAAGAAAGTAATTTACAGTGTTATATACATACATACATCACGCCTGTCGTTCCCAAAGGCTTAGGCAGAGGTGTACTAATGCAGACCCACGTTTCACCGGTATGTTTTTAGGGGTACCCCATGTAATAGGGGGCGAGCCTATTGCCATTAACCGGGCACAAATCCAAACTCCAAGCTGCTACTGAGTATTTCATAGAAAAACCCAATAACACTTTGCTCGACCTGGGAATCGAACGCAAGACCTCTTGCTCGGCAGTCGCACTGTACGACCACTAGACCAAAGAGGCAGTTTCAATAAAGTGAATCCCATTAAATGAAAACGTCTCATACAACGAAGCATACTCGGGTCCAGCATATAGTATAATATAAAAAAAAAGTTATAAGTCAAAAGCACTTCAAACATTAAAAGATAAGATACTTACTGCCTTTCAACCAAAAAAATACTCGATAATTTGTTAAACTTAAATGTTTATCCAAGCTAACTTTTTATTAATGAAAAAAAAGTACGGTTCACGTTAGATAGTCATCTTGAAAATTGTCAGAGTCAACAGTTCTAAGGGATGTAGGTCACCGCGACCTGCTGTGTTTTTGTAAAGTATTTGTGTATAGAGTTGCAATTCGTATGTGTTTTTTGAGGTCTAAGTGTTTTGGAAGTGGAGGCTTATTGACAAAGTGTAGAGTGAATTGTAGTTGTTATAGGATATTTCTATTACTATTACGACCTGATTGGCGCAGTGGCTGAGCGATTGGCTTGTGCGTCACGGGTTGCGGGTTCAATCCCCGCACGGAGCAAATATTTGTATGTTCTACAGGTAGTTGTTCCGGGTCTGGGCGTTTGTGTATGTGAAAATTTGTGTTTGTAAACGCACGACACAGGAGAAAATCCTAGTGTTGGGCAACGTTTTTAAAAACAAAAGAAACAAAACTATTCGATTCAAGCCATGATAACGATTATAACACAATTCATTCATGTTTTTTGTCTCTTTATTTCCTTATATTTATCTACTGTTTACAATAGATTGTTACAGTGTACACAAAACAAACAATATCACGATTATATTGTCTCAGATTTAACTAGATTGCGTTTTATTATGGCCTTATATTTTAAAAGAATATCTATAGTTTTCCTGCCAAATTATTCCCCATAAGATAAACTTCTTAGGACCGTGCAACTAGAATTTTAATGTTTCATAAATACTATACATTTAGCCTGAAAACTTTTGTTTTAAATATTACTCGTATACAAAATACGTAACTAAAACCTCTTTAACTTTACTCTCTAGTTATTATACGTAACTAAGTCGTTAAATAAATGGCAAGTGAAATAGCAACGACTGGTCTAATACAAGTACAAATTACATCACGTTTCAGCCGTCCCCGGGAGGGCTAATAAAGTCCTAATCTCGGCTAGATAATATCGTCTCGGGGGTCTTTCTGTGCACTTCACGTGGCCCACACTGTAATATAATTTGATTAGTAGGAAGCTTACCTATCCGCACGACACTGTACATTATTAAATGTACACTGTCGTGCCGGTAGTGAGGTAAATGTCAATTCGATTATAAATGGCGTGCAAAATGTAGAGACGCTTAAATGACGTATAGGTATTTTAATTCTGTTAAGGCAAAAATATTTTTGGAAATTGTCTTAATTTCTTTTTTATATAGATAAAAAGAGTTACTACATATATTTTAGTGTACGTAGAAAGTTTAAAAACGAATAAGATAAGAAAATTGGCTACATTCTTCCTAAAAAAAAAACTAAAATAAATAAAAATAAAAAAAATATCAACGCGGGCACAGTTGCGGATGGTATCAGTTGGTTTAGAAAATTGGATTACCATAACATGTATGAGCTGACCAGTCCCAACTGACAGCACTCGTTCACGAGCTTGACGTGTGTATCAGCATCGCTCGTTTCAACCATGTTATCGGGAGCGACCCGACACACAACGCTACCATTTTAATTATGAAGGGTTCATTTTAATAATTGTACTTTTTCCCACTTATGTTAATAATGTGTTTGATATAATAACTAGCTTTTACTCGCGACATTGTCTGCGTAGATTTAGTAATTGTCTGCTATCTGCTTTTTCATCAATCATGTTTATTTATTTCTTACCTATCTATTTTAAGAAATTATCGATCCGCACACAATCTTGCTTTTCGCCCTTTTAAGGGATGATTTTCGGGACAAAAATCCTATGCCTTTCCCCGGGACTCACTATCTCCATACCAAATTTCATTTAAATCGGTTCAGCGGTTAAAGTGTTAACAAACAGACCCACATTCACATTTATAATATTAGTATGGGATGGAATTATGGATAAAGCAAGCAGACATTTAACACAATCAGAGGATGGGTTACGCGGAGCGGAAAGAGATTGGGCAAGATTTGAATTAACATTCCCTATATCTCGTCTGCATTTGTACCGTGTAAAATGTAATAGCTTGGGAATTTCATTATTGAAATTTGGGATTCTGATAATGTGAAGACGAGCGTAAACGGATAGGTAGGGCAGGGTTCACAAATGCCATAATTGTCGTAATGTTTTCATTAAAAAAAAAACTGACATTTGAACTTGACAGCTTCCCCTCCCAAATTTGACATTATCGACGACGCACGCACGCACCGTCAGATATTTTTCTATAAATACATAAAAATTATATCTTCTTCTTATATATAAAAATCTTATAGTGTTCTACAACAGCTAGGTATATATTTGTAACAAATCCAATTTAAAAACTAGCAATACGTAAATACCTTTCCAATTTAAATAGCCGATTTTACATTAATTTGAAATGTTGAATTTCAAAATAAACTCATTATTTCGCTTCAATGAGGGTAACAGGATATTTGAATAATTTCGAAATAACGCAATTGGATACATCATTTGGCGAAATTAAGGCTTAATTGACACAGTAATCAGCATATTATCTCCTTGTAGAAATGAGAATATAACAATAGTTGCTGTGGTAGCCTAGTGGTGCGACCAAAGTGGTCCAAGTGGACTGGAAAGTCAGAGGTCACCTCGGCTCCAAAGCACGCACCATTCACCTTTCAAAGTTACGTTCGTATAATTATCACATGCTCAAGCGGTGAAGATAAACTTCGCGAGGAAACCTGCATGCCTGAGAAATATTACCTATGGCATGTGAAGTCTGCCAAAAGCCACTATGTGTAGTGGACTATAGCGTAATCCTTCTCAAGTGAGGGGAGACCCTTGCCCAGCAGTGGGAAAGTAAATAAAAAAAATTTAAAGAAAATCCGGACATTATTACACAGCGCCATCTAGTTCCGTGGTAAGCAACGAGGCTTGTGTTACGGATACTAGATGGTTATAATACTACATTTATACTTTAATTTTTTTGTAAATACGTACATATTATACATAAATACATCCATGACTCGGATACAAATGTTAACGCTCATCACACAAACATTTGTACCTACCGGGATTCGAACCCGGGACCCATAGCACAGCAGGCAGCTTTAATTACCGCTGAGCTAAACGGGTCGTCAATGAGCTAATTATCAATGGTTGGTGCAAATATTTTTTTCACCATTAGCTAGATTAAATTAATTTTAGCTACTACAATAATTTGATCCGAAGTATTAATGGAAAAATCCACCTTAATTTTTTCAAGTTTACTTTGCGAAATACGTTCATCTCAATCTTGGTTGATAAACACTGTATGACGTCACGCGGCTGTAGCTTTTACGCTAATAACTTCAATATACTAAGTGAAGTTTTTTCCACATAAATCCATGTGGGTCTAGACTTGAGCGTTATAAAATACAACAGATAATATATTTATTGATTTCTTACACTTACGCGAATATTAGACATTGAAATAAAACTACTTTTTACGGATTTTATCGCGGTATATTGATATTATTTGAACCCGACGTTTCGGATCCGTGACCTTGGATGCTTATTTCGTTTATGGAGTTTTATTTCAACAGATAATATATTTCATTATAAAGTTCTAATGTTGGTATCATTATTTATTTTCAACGCTGACTGTTATAATATTTATTACTAGATGATGCTCGCAGCTTTGCCCGCGCAATTAAATTTCTCCTCCTCATTTCGCCCGTTAGGTGCTGGCGTTCTGCACGACCACTAGACCAACGAAGAGGTTAAAAAGCAGATACTTTTATAAATAAATGCAAATTACAAACTCAGGCAGCTGATTTCATTCCCTCGCTTAACGGATAAGGACTGAACGAAGCGAAACGCTTAATACGGGTTTCACGGATTTCCACCACGAAATGGTGTCGCTTATCAGTTTGTCTGGTTATCCTTTCTCAAAGATACTAGTCAAATATGGTTCCATAAAAACAACCTATTTACTTTACTTTAATATAGTTAACATAGCATTATTCTTTTAATAAGTAATCACATTATAATGTGAACTACTTTTATTATTATAGGTTACAACATACTTATTTGTTTAATTAATTCTGTTTCAGGGATCAAACACGACGAATGGAGAGAAAAGAAAATAATTAAGAATGTAAGTACAATTAAACTAGTTACATACTTTATGCACGATATTTTTACACTTGCGAGAATTTTAATGCAAATAAAACAAAATCATTACGGATTTTATTGCAATGTATTAATTTTATCCCGACGTTTCGGATCTTTTACAGCATCTGTGGTCATGGGCAGACTGACTAACTGAACTGAATGACTAACTTTTTATAATTATTAATTATTGTAAAGCAGTTATTTCTCGTACTTAATTATCCTCGTATATACCTGAATAAGTAGAACCTACCAAATATTACCAGAACCATACCAGAAATGGCATATGACCGGTCGTCGTGGCGATCCTTGGGCCTTGGATTCCTATGCCCAGTAGTGGACGTCTAACGGTTGAAATGATGATGATGATGATGATGATATCCGAAATCATTAGTTAAATACTTACGTGCTACGATCTATAGATGTTACAATTCTAAGATCCCATATAAAGATTTATTGAGTAAATACAAGATTTTGAACCTTAAATCAAGACGTTTACTTCTTGGTGCCACGAGGTGCATGGACATTACAAATAAATTACGTTTTACTAGCTGATGCTCGCAGCTTCGCCCGCGCAATTTAATACTAATTTCTCCTCCTCATTTCGCCCCCGTTTCCATAGAATAAATAAATAAATGTATATAGATGATCCACTATGTGTATAGCGACGTCTATGTCGCTACATAGCAACAACGTACATAGCAACGGAGAAGCTATCAAAACTGACATGACACATTGAACGCGATAAAGAGCTGTGGGAGCCTAGTGTGATGTTTTTTTACGATAAATCCTAAGAATTAGTTTATATTGTATAAAAAGTAGCCTATGTGTTAATCCAGGTAATAAACTATGTGTATGCTAAATTTCATTCAAATCTGTTAAGCGGTTTTTGCGTGAAAGAGTAACAAACATCCATACTTACAAACTTTCACGTTTATAATATTAGTAGGATTACCTAGAACGGTCTTCAGACGAGAGGTGCGCGTCTCTCGGTTGTTTCACACGTATACATGCAGAACAAATCCGGCGTACGAGCACCTATTTGTCGACTTGTTGATGACTACAATACTCATTTTATGGATTTAGATATATTTTCTCTCTCTGTTTTTTTTTCTTTTTTTTTTAAACGTTGCCCCACACTAGGATTTTCTCCTGTGTCGTGGGTGCGTTTACAAACACAAATTTTCACATACACAAACGACCAGACCCGGAACAACCACCTGTAGAACGTACAAATATTTGCTCCGTGCGGGGATCGAACCCGCAACCCGTGACGCACAAACCGATCGCTCAGCCACTGCGCCACCGAGTCGTCAAAGGTGCTATTAGTGTTTTGATCTGAAAGCAACTGATCTGTAATCACAAATTATGCTGTTTGTGAATGAAACATTACAATTTATGTCTGTTTTCTCTCCTTTTTCAAAATGTTATGTAAAATTGTGGACTATGGTGTGGGGTACATGTTTAATTAATTCAATAATTATATGAATTTTATTGTAATATTTCAACATGTAACTGTTTCTTGTCCCTAATAAATAAATTAAATAAATATGGTGTGTAAGTTAGTGTGTAAATACTATTGATTACTCTACTACTATTGATCGTCATCATCAGCTTATATTCGTCCACTGCTGGGCGTAGGCCTCCTCTGGTGAATGCCACAGAGCTCGATCTTCGGCTCTTTTCCTCTAGCTACTACCAGTTTTTTTTTATATGGGCTATATCTAATGATGGTCTAATCCATCATTATGCAAAAAATCAAATAAGTTTAGTTATTTAGGCGTCAAAACGTAACATACAGACAGACCAAGTTACTTTCGCATAATATCGAATATGGAGAGTATTTTTTCACGAAGGTACTGTAATAAAATATTAGAACAGAAATATAAGAATGAATAATGTCGAGACTACTCACTTTATAAACATACAGATGCCAGTCTTCTCCATTGCTCTCGAGATGCCCTTCCATGATGCCAGCATGGAGTATTTTTGCTTCGCTGTCAGAGGCAGCCGAGGGTCCGTGGCTGGAGGAGGCCCATCACTGATGGCTGGGCCAGCATTGTTGGGCTGTCTCCCAGAAGCCGCGAGTTTGCCCAACTGACAACCCATTTTTCACAGTCACTAACACACCATTTTATATCACACACTTAAAACAACACTTTAAGTCTTATAAATGTTTATTCATTATTAAAATGATTTTAAAAATAGTTATTCATTTTTATTCGACACTAAATGTACATTTTTATTTTTAAATCCTAATGATATATATTTCCTTTATTTAATTTAGAATCACGCTCCACCTTTTTCATATTATTATTTATACAATTTAAATGTAATATTATTTTTAAGTCATAATTATTATTTAACTTTATTTATCTAAAATGACTCAAAATAAATAATTATTTCATTAAAACACTTGTATTTCCACTGTACTACCGTCGTGTTTGTTTCCACATCGCACTGGTTGGAATGTTATCTGTCCTTGTCACATCTTTTTATCTTATCGTATCAGCAAAACACACGAACGGCGGCTACCTGAGAAAGAAAATTGGGATATAATTACATTCGTCTAAAAACCTTTTTGTAACAGCTAGGCTGGACACAATTTTCCAAATTTATCTTAAGATTGTTCGTATATTGAATGATACTTGAATTAATGAACGTTCTGTCTCTTCTTTTTGTATTTTATCTAAAACAATTGGTGTAAGTAGGTACTCGATCCATTTCACACGAAATTGAGTTAGACTATCATCCAAATCGATTTCCAATAGTACAATGCGCTTAAATAAAATGTATATACAATCATTTTACTTAACACTAGTCTTTACAAAGGGAGATTGCAGTTGAACTTTGACTTTAAAATCGTAATAGTAACAATTTTCTATTAATACTAAAGAGTTTTCAACGTCTGATACTTCAGTTGGGAAGGGACAGAACGTGACAACAAGTTACATTTGTTAAAAATGTAGGTTTAAATACTGCAACGTACTAACTTGACCCGTTTAGCACAGTGGCAATGAGGAGTTTTGTGGTAAACATACGGTTCGTGATCAGATGATATGTATAGATTATAATGGTACATGGTTAAGCATATATGGATCATTAAATAATGACAATTATCTCCTTTTTTGAATCGCATTAATAATATGTGAATGGATATATTGGATATATGTATAACTTATTAAAAAAGTGAGTTCAACCTTAGTAAGAACACCATTGTCATAAATTAATTAAACGTAACATGGTTTAATTAAAAGTACAATTTCGTACCTCACAGGTAATTTTGGTCTTTTATACTGACATACCTAATGTTAATGAGTAAGGGTTAAAAGAAAGGGGTTTATTTTATACGTATTATTTTATCAAATGAGGGTACTTTGAGCTAATTGTATATTGGGTTATAAAAGGAAGGTAATTATTTGAAAACGAATGAAAACAAAAAAAGAAAGAAGAATTGAAAAGTTTTTAATGAAGGTATAAGTTCGGGAATAATAAACTAATGCCATACAGACGAGAAAAAGGTTCAGAAATTGTTTTTGCCTGTTTATGGATTTGACATTTCGAAACATTAATAATTTTTTACGGATTCTATCGCGGTATATTTGATATTATTTCAACGCGACGTTTCGGATCCTTTACAGCATCCATGGTCACGGGCATACACGGGCACCATGGATGCTGTAAAGGATCCGAAACGTCGGGTTGAAATAATATCAAATATACCGCGATAAAATCCGTAAAAAAAAGTAGTTTTATTTCAATGTCTAATATTCGCGTAAGTGTACGAAATCAATATTAATAATTTTTGTCAGTTGTTCACATAGGTATTCTTCAGGAAAGAAAGAAAGTCTTTCTTAATAACTAACTACAAGAGGTAAGCATTGTATGTATAAAATTAATACACATTATAGTCTCGAAATTTACACTCAATATAATTCATAGACATAAAACAATTCAACTAAAATAAATTGAACGAAAACATAAGCTATATTTCTAAATTCAAAATAGCTCTATTATCAGAACTAAGCTCAAACTTTATCACTATAGAAACCTCAAAATAACTTGCCCGTAACCTTTTGAACAAATAACTAGTTTAGAACATTTTAACAACTGCCAAATAAGTTATAATATAATTTCAGTAGGTACTAGAAACTTCTTAAGTGAATAAAGTGGTCGGCGAACAATCGCACTCTTATTTGTTGTTAATACGGTTATTTAGGTTAAGTCTATTGTATTTAAATGTAATTTGTACTATACCCGCATGGAGTAATTTGAGTGGTATAAAAGATAAATTGCTGCTTGTTTTTTTTTTGTACTCTTTTATGTTTGTTACCTCATAACTGTCGACTGGGAGAACCGATTTTGATTATTTGATTTTTTTATTTGAAACCTGGTGCTTGCCGTGTGGTCAGACTTCAAATTCCAGTTCTGACAATTGAAGTCGGTTTTTTTGTTTTATATTTAGTGATATATGTCTCAAAATTAAAATGCGCGTAGCTGTTTCGGGAGGTCCCGTTAATTTTCCAGATTGAAAAAAATTTGTATATTATTGTGTGGTAATTTTTGGCAGTAGCAAAGTTATGGTTTGAATTATAATGTAACGGTTAATGGAAGGCTTCTTATTGTATAAGATCTAATATATACCACTTTTGTGAGTTCTCATAACACCTCTGTCTAAGTTTTTTTAAGGAACCAAAATAAATTTAAGGAAATTATGTCTTCATGTGTAAGTATCAGGTAGGTACTAATTGTGGATAATTTAAGACAAGCAAAAGCGCAGCAAAATATATAGTGAGTAAAATTTTAGGAATTAGTGAATCTCAAAGTTAATTCGAAGGAACAACAAATTAATTTTTATTTAACTTGATATTAAATTGAAAACTGATTTAATTTGAAATTAATCTAAAGCCATTTTGAAGAACACTAGAAAAAAAATCTTGCATTACTGTATCAGGCAGTTAATCAGTTATCAGTATTTGGATGACAAAACAAATGAGATAAGGTTTTTACATATAGATTTATGAAACTGCAAATTCCAGAAGATAATAAAAATATATTTATAGAAAGATAAAAATTACTTCATAATGAGTAATGTATATTCGTACTGCGGTATCAGATTCATTTTGTAAATAATTATTCTTAACATATACGTACATTGTTATTATTATACGAGTATAATTGTTGGAAGGTATTATGTAACAATTAGATTGGGCTAATGAGGTAAGAATGGAACGCAAGCAAATTAAATGTAAAAAAATAAATGTCGGCATCCATTTTATTAAATGATAAATTCCTTTGCATGAGGCTTTCGGATTGGTTTTTGAAGTGGCAATTAACAGGAATATTTTGACTCCGGCGTGTTTTATACATCTCTACCAAGTTGGCTGGTACTAACATCATTTATACTAATTAAAGACACAGGCAGCACGTTGCCAACTGCAACCGACGATGTTTCGACTGCTACTATCGACGAAAGCAATATCAGTTTAAATGCCGACGGCTTCAGTCGACAAGGGGTGCTCTAAATGGGATCAATCAATGAGGTAGATTCTGAAAATGGGATTCCGCAAGACACTAGATACCAACCTATCTTCAGAATAAATGTCTTCATGAGTACATATGAAGATAGACGATATTACAGCCTGAATAGACGTGGGTAATCCAGTGCATTGTTGTACAAGGACACACATCAACGTCACCAGTCAACAAGCTTATTAAAGTGATATCACCGTGGTTTGTAATCCGGTAATGGACGCTAGACAATTCGAGTTTGATATTACCCATTACGTTAAGCTATAAAATGTTTATAATCTCTTTTATCAGGGTAACTGTTTTAAAGGTCCTCGTGAGCGGAAATGTGATGGATTTTTCAAGAAGTGCTTGAAAATACTATTCAATAGTCGACTGCTAAGTGTCATTCCGATTACCAGGTCGAACAATATGTCATTGGATTTTCTAGGAACATTTGTTATGTAACATCTTGTAGTTTGAATTTGTGCCTCTGCCTCGTCAATAGCGATAATTTAGATTTAGAATACCTAGTATTATTTTTTTCTTGACTGTCTCATCTGTACTGTTTTAAATAGAGGAGACATCGGTTGTTATGTAGCCAACCACCATAAAGTACCTGCAGATAAGGCTTGACTAAAAAAATTACCAACAGCAGCTAATGTCACCCCGAATGAGGTTCGCGCAATCGCTTAAGTCGTTGCTAGGTAATGCAGTGGGAACAGCTAGAGATAGCGGAATTATGATTTGGATGATTATTTGTGGGCAGGGCTGCCAGATTGTATCGTTTGATACCAAATTGTATAATTGGACGATGTATTGTATCCATGTGGTATCCATCATCATTTGGTATAATTGGTATAATTAGATTCAAAAGCAAGACGCTCACAAAAAAGGTCATGCCAAGAAGTCGTCCGCTAATTCTGCAAAGGATAATCGAATAATCGAGGGATTTGAGCTAAAAAAAAAAAAGCTAATCCGACATAGAATGGGCAGTATGGTATAATACCATCACATTTGTTATAATTTCAGATGATAAATGGCATAATCGCGTCGTTGCTTACTGGCAGCCCTCTTTGTGGGCCAATTTAGAGCTACAGGCTCGACAGGAGCCGGCTTGAGCCAGAGACGCGTCTATACCTACTGCAACTAAAGAGTTTTTATAAGTAAATTTTGAATTGGAATGCAAACCGTACTATGTTGCAAGAGTACGTATTCGAGATTTATAACCGCAGCTAAAGCAGATAGTGTACAATAAAGATATTTTGCGCTAACATTAAATGCTGTTAGTCATGCCAGGTGCCTTTTGTTCTATTATTTGATGTGTCATCGCTTCGATGCTTTTGTAGATACTCAGAGATTCGGAAAATGTTGTCTAACATTTTTAGATCAAATGCATGCCAATAAGTCTTTTGTTTTTGCTGGCGTCTAACATGGATTCTAGCACAATTTTTTCAGGCATGGTATGTTTCAAATTTCAGATTGAAATCAAAATAATTACACGTATGTCTTACGGCAATTTATTTGTAAATTGGAAAGCGTTTAAAGTATTTTTTTTATATCTGTATGCGAAGATTGAAACTTGCTTTGATCAGATGAAAATCAACTCAAACAAAACGAGATAGATTCGCGATTGATAGGTAAGGGTTGTAGACGTTCAATGACAGTCTGTCTTCTGAAGGACAGAGGTATAAGCTTGGCTGAAATACTAACAAATTGAAATATATATACGTAGGTATATATACTTCGGAAGTTCATCGTGAAAAGCAAGCTGACACGATTGTTATAGGTATCTATAAAAAGACAAAGAGACATATATAAGTATTTGACTAGATTGGCGCGTGGGTTCAAACCCCAAACGTCTTGCCGTGTCGTGTGAAAATATAGGTACTTACGTCACAGGAGAACATCCTAATGTACGGCAAACTTAACTATGAAGTAATCAAACAAAAATTTCACTGATACGGCTCATTGTCTTAATTTCACTTCAGAAACATATTTTTAAGAGAATTTTCAATGCTAAAATAATTTAAATTCTTGCTTTCATTTTAAATATCATTTCCACTCGCTGCTCGTAGAATAGTTGGCAGAAGTGCAGTGTCAGATTGGCATCATAAATACCAAGTTGCCGTATTCCAGCCATCTTTTCCGCGGTTTGAATATTTGAATTTAGAATTCTAGAAAATCAAGAGCCATTTGAATTCAAGTTTGGAATAAAGTGTAACAGACGTGAACCTGTGTTTATGTGTCAGTCGAGCGGATTCTGTGGAGTTACGTAGTTTAGTTTATTTATTATGTAAGAAGTTTTGTTTGAATGTCTAGGTAGTCGTATTGTTGGAAATATTGTGAACTACCATCTGGGTAGGAAGAAATGAACAAATCTGCTGTAACGGCATCATCATGATTATCATTCCACTGATGTGCATAAACTTTTTGAACGTCGTTTGTGTCTCATCATGAGAAGGATTAGGCTATAGTCCACCACCCTAGTGTGGGTTGGTAGACTGCACACACTATCAAAAAAATGGGGATGGTATATCAAGATATTTTTTTACTGTTTGAGCATCATAATCATCATAAATACCCATGTAACTTCGAAAAGTCAGTTGGGCTGCTTTGGGATCGAATTCGAAAACTTTGACATCTTAGTCCACATCACTAGGCTATCCCAGCTCTCAGCTGCTCTAATATCGTAAATATTTTACAAAAAATTTAGACTACACTAATAAATTTTCATCCCGACTTCCAATCGTGTAAAAACATTACCTAGAATCCATAATAAAAAAGAACTGGTTCGAAAACCGCATATATAAGGAGCTAATAATAGAAATATTACCATCTAACAAGGTAAATCGTACATGTCAAATTTTCCGCCAGATCTGAACCGACAAGTAGACATTGAACTCAATTTTCCCGTCACGTCAATGTGCGACTGTTCGCCACGCTGACAGTCGCGTGATTGGTGACGTCATCACGACGACATGGCGTGACAAAATGGCGACTACAATAATATTTGGCGGTTTAGTCACGCTAATGTGTTTTTGTGTTTATACAGTGGTTTTTCGACAGAATTTGTCATGGCTGAGATAGCTGGTAATGTGACACTAGCTTATACTATACACGAGTGTTATAGACAGTGTTGCTACTTGTCTTAAACCAATTATTTCCAGAGGTTTTCGGGGTTCCCATCAATGTTATCATAGGAGCCAAATGACATCCACTACTGGACATAAGCTTCTTCAATAGGCCATGACGCCCACATCCGACACACTCGACAACGGTTATGAGCTCGTCAGTCCATCTTGTTGGATATCCGACGTCACGACTGCACTTTCCAATGCATGCCTTCTACTAAAAACCTTTTTGCTTCAACAGTCATCAGCTATGAGCTTCATTTATGGCGTCATCATCTTATCAGCTAGATGACAGGATTTTCGCAACGACTGGTCCTGTTTATGGAGTAGTTACACTCTAATGAAATTCCTAAAACAATACTACAACTTCATAAGTGTCAGATGACAATCCCAGATGCAAGAATGTGCTCATTAGTTGGGTCTACAATGGACGATCCATGGCCCCGATCAGGGCACGTCTTTACAAGCGCGGTCGGTGGACGTGCGGCGCGCGTTTGGATCGCACGTGTTAGATTGCGCTCTTTGCTGCAACCGATCCATTTGGTATTTTTTTTTTGGATTTTCTCATAGGCCACATACCTTGACAAGCGCAATGTGGACAATGTGGTCGTTGTTTAAGCCTTAGGATGCATAAATGCTTATGAAACCCAAATTGAAAGCAATTAAACTTTTGCGTAAATATTTAACCAGAGCAATTCTACGCAACCGCTAAATCTGTGACTTGATAGCGGCAGTTCTTCCGACTGCTGGATCAGTCGGATCGTCATCATCGGTTCATCAAAGGAAAAAAGATTTTTTTTTATTTGTGTATTTATTTTATCAAACTTATACTTTATCTTTACAGCATAAAAATACGTAATGTGATAGTACAGCCAGAATGAACAGTATAGGTACCGGCACTAGTCGTGAGCACAAACTTCACTTGCGCATTTCATAAATGTTCGGTCTTTTTGGCGGAATGACGATAGCGAGGCTGCACACGATAGTTTCTGTCCAGTAAACCGATATTGCCTACCTCGCAGGTCTGAGGCGTCTCAATATTTCCCCCTTTTCATTCGCACCTGTCGACCTGGGAGAGATCAAAAAGATTATAATTTCCATTAAATCCAAAGCCGTAGGGTGTGATGCTATCAGCCGCCATATGGTTGTCATGGTCCTTGATCAGCTCCTTCCTACTATTTGCCATATTATAAACTTTTCTCTTTTTTCCGGTGTTTTTCCTTCCCAGTGGCGGAAAGCATATGTTCGACCTCTTCCAAAAATTTCTAATCCCTCTCTTTCCAGTCACTTTCGGCCGATTTCTATCCTTCCCTTTTTATCTAAAGTACTCGAGGCCTGTGTTCATAAGCAATTTTCCATCTTCATTCACCACAACTCCCTTATCAGTCCACTTCAATCCGGTTTCAGGCCAGGTCACAGTACTGTTTCAGCTCTTCTTAAAGTGACTCATGATTTAAAGCGGGGAATGGAAGACACTAAAGCTTCTGTTTTAGTTTTAATTGACTTCTCAAATGCTTTCAATACCGTCAGTCACGAAATCCTTTTAGCAATCATTTCCTATCTTATGGTCTCTCCCAGGGCGGTGGAATGGTTTTCTTCGTATCTTCAGGGGCGCCGGCAGTCAGTTCATGCTGGAGATTCTACTTCTGGTTGGTGTGAACTTCTCGCGGGCGTCCCTCAAGGCGGTATATTATCTCCTCTTCTGTTCTCTATTTTTATAAACCTCATAACCAACGAGCTTCAGTGTGCGTATCATCTGTATGCAGACGATTTACAAATCTACTGTCAGGCAGGTATTGACAACTTATCCAATGCGATCGAGGAGCTAAACCGAAATTTATTGGTGATTAAGAACTGGTCATATAGATTCGGGGTGGCGGTTAATCCCGCTAAGTGTCAGGCCATCATTGTAGGAAGCCCGCATAGTATGAGGAAACTGAACGACTTAACAGTACCACCGGTACTCTTTAACAACGCGGTCATTCCGTTTAGCTCTGAAGTCAAGGATCTTGGGCTTCATATTGATACCTGTTTTGACTGGCGAAAGCAAGTTGCGGTTGTCAGTCAAAAAGTCACCGGCACGTTGCGGTCTCTTTATCGTCTGAAGAATCTTCTTCCAGCACGCGTTAAGGCAATGCTTGTTCAGGCTCTAATCTTTCCCATTATCGACTATGGTGATTTATGCTACTACGACCTGAATGCAGAACATCTCAACAAATTTGACCGACTTCTTAATAACTGCATTCGATTCGTTTTCAATCTCCGTAAATATGATCATGTATCCGAGCATCGATCACTTTTAAAATGGCTGCCCATTCGACAGCGCAGAGCTTTAAGGGCTTTGACAACCCTGTTTTCTCTTCTAAATAATCCCACTTCTCCATCTTACCTGACTTCTTATTTTCAATATTTATGCTCTGCCCACGAAAAAAATCTTCGCTCTACGAATAATCTTCTTCTACAATGTCCTTCTCACCGTTCTGGTTTTATTCACTCTTCCTTCTTTGTCCAGGTAGTTCTTCTTTGGAATGCATTGCCTGTAAATATCAGGTTGGCTAAAAGTCGGTTCAAATTTAAGGTAATGGCAAGAGATCACATTCGAAAAACATTGGCAGATTCATCATAATTGGTATATTATTAAATTAGATTTTCACCATCGCCTTTTATCTTTCCTGACTTCCTTTGTTTTTATTTATTATATTATGTATGTATCTATGTATTTATTTTTGTATTTTGGTTAAATTAATATTATTCTTTACCTTAGTTTCCCTTTCTTGGTTGCACCTACCGTTTTGTCTCTGCACCACTCTAAGGTTGACTGGTAGAAAATGCCTAAGGCATTAAGTCCGCCTTTGTACGCTTTTTTGTGCATAAAGTTTTAATAATAATAATAATAATACTGAACAAATTTGGCTGAAAGCATACATGCGTAAAGTGGCTTTCTAAAATCGAGCTCTGTAGCGTTTACTAAGGGAGGCCTACGTCCAGCAGTGGACGAATATAGGCGGATGATGATGATGATGATAGAATCAACATTAGTTCCATATTTATAAACCTACAAGACCAATAAACTTCGTTAAACAAACATGAAATTATACCGGCAAATCTCTCCATGCATAAATTAATCTGAATATTCATAATTCAGACGTAGCACCCAAGTGTCAAGTTTGAGTCTAGCCTTCTTGGTAACAATGCAGCTTTTAATAATAGGTACAGTCTAACAACCTAATTGGTATACATGCAACTATCGACCGATGCATATGTGGATGTAAACCAATTAGCTAAAAAATATCTTTGTACTGGATTAGGTATCATCCAGTATCTGTAACACAAGCATCGTTATTATTTTTTTTAAGATTTCATACAAACTGAACTGGCGCGGAGAATATCATAAGAATCCTTCGGATGAAATAAAATTAGTCAACTAGTGAGTCAATAATGGCTGTTTCATTAATATAGTGTTATATCGTATAATATGTGAGCTGTACTAACATTATTTTGGTATACTGTAGCACAAAATTAACTAGCTCAGTCCGCTTAGCGCAGCCACTGCGGCCAAACTCTAATTTGCCAAACCTTCTCCAAGAGCTTAAACTAATAAAGATAAAGTAGCGGTTACTCGGTACATCTTCAGAGAAAGATTTATTAAGGAAGCTGTTGATACTTAACCAACAGCTTCCTTTAGTCTTAATTATAGCGTAGTTTTTTAAGAAAGTTTTTGAGAAATTCTAAAGTTTGTCTAGAAGATGTTACTACCGAGTAATAAGCCCGATAATGTAGCATTCTTATTTGAATGGAAACTTCATTAATTCATATTCGTTATTAACTTATTTTATATCCCACAATTGGGTATTGGAATCTTCTCTCTCTTTCTGTAATGTAATATAAATAAATACATCACTAGGTGTGATAGAGCTAGAGCTAAAGCTAGAGCTGTGGTAGCCGAGCGGTGTGACCAGTGGACTGAGATGTCAGAGGTCTCGAGTTCGAATCCAAGGCACGCACCACTTAATTTTCGGAAGTTATGTGCGTATTTATCACATGCTCAAATGGTGAATGAAAACATCGTGAGGAAACCTGCATGTTTGAGAGAATTCTCGATGGCATGTGAAGTCTGCCAACCCGCAGTAAGCTAGCGTGGTAGACTTTAGCCTAATCCCTCTCTATTGAGAGGAGACCCGTGCCCAGCAGTGGGACATTAATGGGTTGTTGATGATGATGATGATGATGATAACACTAGGTTATTTGATTCTTGTTTGAAATACATCTTACTGACTCGTTGGTGGTAGTAAATACGACTGCTGAGCAAGAGGATTCGATTACCAGGTCAAACAAAAAGTTTTAAGTTTCTATGAAATTCTTAGTAGCAGCTCGGAGTTTGGATTTGTGCCCAATTGGTGGCGATAAGGTCGATCTTTCCGGCGATATGTGGGTGTACATTAGTACACCTCTGCCAACCCATAACAGCATACCTAACTGTAATCCTCTAAATACATTTTGGTACATCGAACGACAAATCCTTGGACCAATCTCGATTTAAGCCGATATAGACCTACATATATTGTTTACTCTGTATGTAAGACTTTGGCAAATTGCAATTTCATGAAAATAGCTCTGGGGATTTACTATATTCCATTTTGGAACGACTAAAAGGATCTTTAATGTGAGTATCAAGTTTTACCTTGGATAAAAATTTCTTTAACCATTTTTTTTATTCAGCCATTATCGTCCCACTGCAAGGCAAAGGCTTCCCTACCCGCCTTCCACGTCTCTCGGTCTAGGGCCTTCTGCGGCCAATCTTCCCAGTAAAAGTCTATCTCGTCTCGCCATCTCCGTTTGGGCATACCGCGACGTCTTCTAACATTCTGTGGGCTCCACACAATGTTAGAGGGAGTCATGCGCTTTGCCCACAATTCGTCCGACACGTGGCAGATGTGACCAGCCCAGTTCCATTTTAAGCTTGCGGCTTTCTGACCAACGTTGCCGATCTAAGTTTTAGGGCGAAGTATAGTGTATAAAAAAGGCAAATAGTGGCAGTAATTTAATAAAAAACTTGATTTCTTTAAAAACAGTTGCTTCCAAGTGGAGCAACTGTTTTTAAAGAAATCAAGTTTTTTTCTTACAATATTGGGATCGGGTTTGTGTTGACTTGGACTTGACCCCTGTATACTAAATATAAGTAACCGGACTACCCGAGGTATGGAGCTGTCTTGTTTTCGAATGGTCACCTATGCGTATAGAAACCTCGGCAGGCATTGCTTAGCCTGTCAGATCAATAGATCAGCTTGCTTTTTTAACTGTTGGATAAACTGCCTCCCCCCTAGTGAACGCCACAGAACTCAATCTTAATCGATATTTTTTGGCTATATAAAAGAAAACAATATTTTTTAGGCTCTATAATGTCAATTAACCCCGGTCACGGATAATATAATTGAATAATCAATGAAATTTCCATAAACTAATTTAATAAAACGTGTCTGCAAAATGTTTTAATATTAATCTCTCGTGACAAATTTCAAAACTGCCCTACACAATAGAGTCGGATTATGTTCGTTGAGTCTCTTGTAATTGAATAATTCAAATGTAAATAATATTCAAACTATGTGGCTGCAATATTTCATGTATTCATAATATTCAAATTATGTAATGGTTTAACTGCTGACCTAGAGGTATTTATTAGTTCAATTGCCAGGTCGAGCAAATAGTACGCGTCTACCTACCCACCTCTCGGGGATAACAGGCGTTATGATGTTAAATTTTAATATCCAAAACATTTAATAGATGATACAAATTATTTACACTAATTTACTTCATTAGAACTGAACGTTCTTAAAATTTAAATTATGGATGATTGAATAATTGCGACAGTCAATTCTAATAATTAAAATTTGAATGAAATAGGATCTTATAATAGGTCTATTTGCTGTTGAAGTAGCTTTAATAAATACTACTAATGGCATTGAATAGATTCATTGTAAATATTTCTAGTTATAAAAGCGTTTACGGGTGATGAAACACCAAATTAGTTATATTAAAATGAATAACCCTTTTAAATTGTAAAATCTTAAATCAGCTTCAAATAGATATAAAGCCGCTACTTCTTGTCATACTAGCAAGTGGTGAAGGGCGGACGTTTTTGGGGACTGTCTTTAATATCATTTATTCAAAGTAGGCCAATTAAATTTGGCCTACTTTGAATAAATGATATTTTGACTTAGACTTTGACTTTGAAAACTACCAAAGTAGTTCTGTATCGTTCTCTCTCTCTCTCTCAGTTTTTAATATTCGTGAGCTGTATAGTATTCCTATTTATATGTGGATAGTTCAATTAATGCTTCGTTATTTCGATCGTTCAATCTATGCATCCATAGTACCTACTTAAGATGTGAGATATAATATTCAAAGGTTTAGATACAAATCCTGGGCTGAGGTAGGGTAAGCTTTTCTCAAATACTGATCGAACATCAGCTACATAAAAGTTATATGTGTATACGTTGGGTTTTAAATCAGTAACCTCATCAAGAGTTTAAGAAGATATTTTATCATTAGCTGTTTCTGCAGATTGTTTTTTCTTTTGCATTATTTTTGAGTCTCTTTTTATTTAAGCAGAATTTGGCTATGACATGCTAACCAGGTTTGCAGACTTCACACGCCATTGAAAATTTTTTTTGGACACACGTCCCTTTGTCCGTTTGAGTATAATTATGATGGATACGCATTTAACTTAAAAAAGCCAGTGATACCTGC
The DNA here is from genome assembly GCA_905163465.1 of Craniophora ligustri. NCBI lineage: Eukaryota > Metazoa > Arthropoda > Insecta > Lepidoptera > Noctuidae > Craniophora > Craniophora ligustri. The sequence goes on from LR990968.1 coordinate 13,616,868, forward strand.
CTTCGGATAGACAAGAAACTTCGCAACTTTTAACCCCACAGACTACTAGTCAAACTACTAGACTAAACCAGCCTTCTAACATTTCCTTATTTTCAATCGAAGTCCGTGAGTGGCAACTGAGATATTGAAATTCAATATCCGTTGCATGAGAAATAGCGGAAACAGTAAATCTGACTTCCGTTAAGGATTTCAGAAATGAAATCGTTGCCTAGATTTAATCGTGAGCCCGATAGAAAGAAATCTGATATTACAAATAGGGCTTTAATAGTTCGCCCCCACGACGAACGCAAGTTTTGAATAAAAGAAAATACATGGATTGATATTTAAAACTACTTTTAAATTTTTTATCGCAGTATATTGATATTATTTTATTCCAAAGTTTTGTCTTCTTTATTTAGTCTTGGGCAGACTAAGGTGTTGGTTGTCGTGAACCTATAATTACTAACAACTACCCTACATTTTTATTCATTATTGACAATCCGCTTCTCTACCACCGGCTTTGCCCGCATGGTATATAGATAAGATGTAGCCATAGTGTTAATCAAGGTATACCTAATAGGTAAACTGTAAAGGGGTTTTTGCGTGACGTAGTAACAAACATTTATACAAACTTATACAATATTAGTAGGATAGGCTGACAAAGCAATAGACCAATTGACTGACAAGAAAAGTTATAAAACATATGTAAAATTTGTACAAGATCATTGCCACGTCTTCTAGTTCAAAGTGAAGCAACTCTTATTCATAAATACATATCACAAAGGCAGGTCCCTAACGGAAATACGTCACAACAGAGTCTCCGGTTGACCACAATATTACCGGGCGCTAGGGTCGTCGACAATAGAAACCGAGGTTTATATCGAAGATATTCCAGACAGAAACCACAAGACGTTCACAAAACAGGGTTGGCAACGTTTTTATTATGCGAAGTTAGTTTACGAAATTAATTTGGTAACGGTTTTAGATTTACGTTCCACTGTCATATTTATTTTTGAGTGTCATATTTGTAATTATTATGTAACAGTAATCTTATTTGGTGCAAAATGTATAAGTAGATAATCAATCCTGAGGTCGCTTTACAGATTTTCGTATGTAATTAAATATTGAAATAAATCTACAGATTATATCGCGATATATTGATACAGTAAAAGGTACGTGGATTTGACCATACTTTAGATCTTTGATTTACTAAATTATCATTACTTTTAATAGTTATAGTTTAATAAGATTATTAGATTTTGACCACAACTTTGTCTACCTAAAATATATAAGTAAAATTGTATCTGATCGGCTTATTATAATTGCTACCATCTTTTACAAATGAAACTATCTCCATATTATACTAAATATCATCAAAATCAGTTCAGCGGTTAAAGCCGGAATAGGACGTAACAGACAGACACACTTTCGCATTTATATTGTAGTATAATGTTTAGTATGGATAATAAACATTAAAGTATGGATCAGTAGGTATTTTTATGTACTTACATTATTCTGCAATTAGTAAAATTGAGTTGCCATAAGTACCCAATACATATTGCGTAGACACGACACCATCTATTAGACGTACATGCCGTAAATATAATATATTCTTAGAGAATAAAAACTTTTTAGAAGTAAGAAGGATGAATGGAGTGCTGTCCTTCATCGCTTCACGATTAGCGCGGGATTAGAAGATATTCTGGGGACACGTAACGCGATTTATAAGAAAGTATATAAGCTTACATAATCTAATCCGATACCAATTTCGTGCCTAATATCCCTCGCAAATTATACCAGGGTAACAGGGCACTGTGCTACTTGTCGCTTAGAAATATAACCAGTTCTTGTAAACTAGAAAAGTATATTGATACGGTGTTTTACATCAGCTACTTGGTACTTCATATACATATTTTTAAAAGCTGTTGTAGCCTAGTGGTGTGACCAGTAGACTGTAAGGTCAAATGTCCTGAGTTAAAACCACTGACTTTTCTATCCCGTTTATAACTCAATAAGATTTAAAAGACGCCTTAGCTTCATCATCATCAACGTATTCATTTTTCTCATTTTCTTGGTTTGGATTGGTTGAAAAACTTCACACTCCGTGAAGAAAATCTCTCGGATATGCATGTTCCTTTTCGATGTTTCCTTCACCGTTTCAGTATGTGATAAACATGTGTGCCTGTGAATTAATCTTCGAAGTTATGTGCGTATGACATGCTCAAACGGTGAGAGAAAACATCGTGATGTAATCTGCATGCCTAGGTTTCCTCGGTGGCATGTGAAATCTTCCAACCCTTAATAGGCTAGCGTGGTAGACTACAGCGTAATCCCTATCAAATGAGACCCGTGCCCAGCAGTGGGAAAATAATTGGGTTGATAGTGATATAACGCTGCGTTAGACAAAGTGTTACTTACCTAACTTAATATCGCCTATGTATCTCTCCGAACCCATTAAACCCTGTTTATCATACGAATACTTATCTGTCCTTACTACTTTGAGTTAGTCAGAAAAATCAAATTTACTCTGTTATTTCCTTATGTGTCATGCTTAATAAATGTAACAAATTAGTTTTACGTAACTAGTCTCAAGTACAGCAATGCTGTGATAATAACTATTATTTACCAGGCGCGCATAGGTTGTGACAGGCTTTGACCATAGCATAATGAAACCACAAACGTTATGTATCTTCGTTCTATGTTAGTTGCGGCTCTGCGCCCACATGTACTCCTGGTAGCTTCTAACTTAGGCAGGCTTAGTGTTGTTGTTGATTATGTTATTTATATTTTACTAGCTTTTGCTTGCGAATTGATCTGTGTAGAATAAGTAATTGTATCCAATGTGTTTATTATTTATTTCTAAGAAATTTTCGATACCGCATATAAACTTACACTCTCATTTTGACCCTTTAAGGGGATGATTTCCGGGGCAAAACCTGTCTTATGTCCTTCCCCGAGACTCGAAACTATCTAAGTGCAAAATGTCATCTAAGTCATTTTAGGGCTATACCTAAGCGTGAAGACGTAACAGACGGATAAACAGACAGACAGACTGACACACTTATAATATTAAGTATGGATCTTACTGGCTGAAAATCTAGCCGGGTTTCGCACGTGTAAAGAATCAACAAACATATCTTTGAAGGATTTTCTTTCAAATATTCTTATTAGCAGTTATGTCATATTTTATTCCCAGTTTTAAAAATCAATTCTACATAATTGATAGCCTACTTTTAAAATATTTCATTTATTTATCCTTCTCAAGCATTAAATTTTATTTTAAACCCTGTCAAAATTGGAGCTAGATTTGAAATAAAAAAAATTAAATTCAAATTGAAATGTTTAAGCGAACAATCAAGTACCTAATTAAGTTAATTATTCGCTATTTGTATGCGCCTGGCTCTGTTTACTTTCAGAGTTTCATCAAATTGTTACATAAGGGTCTTCATTAATTGGCTAAATGAATTAAATAGACGGCTATAAGCGTCGCCCGTTACAGTTGACAAACTATTTGCAAGATTCAGGTTAGTGGGTATGATGGTAATATGTACATATGTATGTAAAGTCGCTTCATATAAATAGAAATATGAATATTTTTATCTTTGTAAACATATAACACATAAATACCTACACTAGTTTTAGCTATTATTAAGCCAATATATACAATAGAAATATGTAAAATTGTGATGAAGAAAAAAATATGTTTATGTTATGTACCATTTTTTGTAAAAGAATTAAAATAAAGATTTATTATTTATTATTATGTTTTTTATAAATAGTGAGCCTTTTTTGGGTAATGTTGACCAACTCTATAATAGGATTGATGTATAACTCAACATCACGTGTCTATTCTACGTATCTTTCATATTTCAGCGGTAAAACTCTATTTGGCAAAAAATATATTAAATAGCGAGAACCCCATCATTGTTATCATCATCAATCCATTATTGTCCCACAGCTGGGCTCGGGTCTACTCTCATTTTTGAGAGGGATTAGGCTATAGTCCACCACGCTAGCCTACTGCGGGTTGGCAGACTTCCCATGCCATCGAGAAAATCTCCCAAACATGCAGGTTTCATCACGATGTTTTCTTTCACCGTTTGAGCATGTAATAGTACGCACATAATTTCCGAAAAGTCAGTGGTGCGTGTCGGGGTTTGAACTCGAGACCTCTGACATCTCAGTCCACTGGTCACACCGCTAAGCTACCACAGCTCTTACCATAAATAAAAGCTTTAAATTATTAGTACATACTTTAAAGATCATAATAAACTTACTTGTTAATTATTTGAAAATTAAGCGAATAATACACCTGAAAATCCTTTATAATGAAATGTGTCTTCAAAATGTTAAACAATGAAAACATTAGTGAAAGTTTTTAACAAACCTGCTTATAAATAATCTTGAAGATAGCTTGCGGCTGTTATTTTAAGTTTTAATCATAATGAACGGGGAATGGATCCAAAATGAACGTGGGTTTAGAGGGTGCTTTATACTCTTGAGATAATTTTGTTGTTCAGTTACTTATATAGACAGGCAGGTAGCTGGCAGTGACTGAAGGAGAAGAACCGAAGATCGAGCTCCGTGGCGTTCACTAGGGGAGGCCTACGTCCAGCAGTGGATGAATATAGGCTGATGATGATGATGATTTATTTATATGACTTAAATTAAAATAAAACTATTAAATGTGGATAGTTTATGCCAATATTCTAAGATATTTTTTAAAGCTACGGCAATAATTTTATTTTATTTATTTATTTGCTTTAATATCAACGTTTGGTTTCAAATATTTTAGAGCACACATGGTCCTGGCAACACATAATGAAAAACAATAAAATGGTCGACCAGAAACAACAAGATAAAAAAATATCTTAATAAAATCTCTAAAAAGTTATTTTCTTTAATGCTTAATACATATTTGCGTCTTGTAAGATAGCGTACGTACAATGGCACACCCTACTTGCTATTAACGGGCATAAATCTAAACTTAGTGTTGCAAGTGGAAATTTCCCTACGGGAAACTTAATAACCCGTAGCCGATTCACTACCGACTTTAAGGCATATAAGAGATAGTATAGAATTAGTCACTATAACTCCTATACTAAATCTATACGTGTAGATAATGAGGACTCGATTAGCGCAGAGGTTTTACAGGCTGCCTTCCGTGTTAAAGGTCCCGGGGACAAAACCTGGTAGGGGCAAATGTTTGTGTCATGAGCGTGGACTTTTGTACCTAAGTCTATAAAAACATTTTGACAAAATAATTAAACCGCCGAAAAACTGAAAAGCTAAAAATATTAAACCTTTATTTAGCGTCAAACAATCAATGAACAAAGATACCTAAATTACCTACCTTAAATTTTAATTATATCTCCAGCTATAAACATTATAATGTAATTAATTAATTTGCTTGTTTGGCGCCGACTCTAAATTAATTAGGTATACGCGTCGACTTGAGAACCTCCTCTTTTTTTTTGTTTCGTCGGTTGAAAATATATAGGTATGCATTTACAAAAATAAAAATAAAACTATGTTATGTATAAACCATCTTATATCCATAATACAAGCCTCGTTGCTTAGCTCGGAACTAGATGGCGCCATATTATACCTAATGTTTGTGGTTAAAGTAGATAACTACTTAGATACAAAATTGTTCATGTTTATATTACGTAAAGACACGGATGCAATCGATTTGATAATCAACGACATCACGATCGATTGGTAGAGGCTAGGGTCGGTCATGCATCGAGTTTATAGGGCGGTGTTTAATCGATACTCAACGAGCAAGCTTTTGCGACTGTGCTCAGTGTTCAACGTGTTAATCTTACTAGCACACCGCCTGATTAAAAGGGGATTTTTCAAAAACATTTGTTAGTCTATTAAGTAGGTTAAGTTAGGTAGTTTTGGCAATGAGCAGCTGCGTTTGTATAATTAGAAATAGATATCAAAATCTATTATAAATATATTAGAATATGTATAATGAAAAGATGAGTGTTTTTTTTTATCGCGATAAGGGAGCAAGCGGCTCATCTGATGGTAAGTGATCACCGCCGCCCATGGACACACATTTGCAACACCAGAAGGCTTGCATATGCGTTGCCAACCCCTGCAGAAACCGTTTAGGTTTCTAAAAATATGGAATTACTAAACTAACAGCAAACGGAATGCCCATGCTTTCAAAATAGTCACTCCCCCAACGAGTTTCTAATTGGAAAATATGTAGCTAATCAATTCTCGTTGAAGTATTTTAACTAACTTAAAATCAGCGGTTTATTCCTTGAGAGACTCGCATAACACGCTAAAAACGTTTCCACAAACAGATGCAAAATAAGTGTCATTTCATAAAAATGTCACTACTACTTCACAGTGTCTTCATAACTATATCGTGCGTGCATTTATATTTTTATATACGTCTGTCGCGATAAATTTCAGAAAACGTGTGACCTCTATTGTGTTGTAATAGATAAAAATCGACAGTTGTGTTAGCAAGTATAATATGCCACTTATCGTGGTATCACGAGATATTTTAAGAATAAATAAATAAGTGACATGAATACTTGAATAGCAATTATTACATTTTTCAAAATACTTTTTTTTTTTGAAAAAATATTCTTAAAGCTGCTTCTTTGGTCTCGTGGTCGGTAAGTACGACTTCCGAGCAAGAGGTCTTGGGTTCTATAGGTCTTGGGCTACCGTAAGACCTACCTACTCCTACCCTCCAGCTCGGAGTTTTGATTCATGCCCAAGCGGTTACCGGAGCCGTAGCCTATGTATGTATGTATGTTTGCAACATCAGAGGTGTCGCTCGCACGTTGCCTGTAAAAACCTTTTTTTTTACCGTTTATAGGTCAGCGTTAGCTTTTACTCCTCTTTTGCTGAACCCCAGCATAAAATGATTTTTTTATGTTTTTTAAAATAGGGGAGTTACTAACTTACTACATGGAATTCCCATGACGTTAGAATAGTCACTCCCCTAACGAGCTCTGATTTGAGGTTGGATTTGTTGATAACATTTATAGCAAAAGTGGTATGCAGGGACCGTAGTGCGTTGCATTCTGTAGTTTCTGCCTACCCCCATGGGAAAAAGGCGTGAGTGTATTTATGTATGTATGTATTTATAGCACAGATATAAATCAGTAGGTACCAACGTTTCTACCTTCCCTTTGGAGGTACTAGCGGGATGTTATGTTATACAAAGTCCGAGGTGAATCATCTACGACCTTCCAACATGTGAACATCCATCGTTGTTATATTTTATTAGTTTAGTCTGCGGTCGGTAGCCGATCTACGTAAACCAATCGATCACGCGCATTCCCCTATCAAAAACGTACTGTGTGTTGTAATTATATTTTACTTGTTTATTTGTTAGATGTGTGTGTATTTTTAATATCCGAAATTTTGTCGGAATGTGTGTCTTTATAATAATCTTAAGCATATTTGCAATATACCATGACGCCTTTCGTCCCCGTTGGTTTAAACAGAGGTGTATTAATATACACCCACGTCCCGCCCGCGCCGGTATGATTTCGGTTCCATCTCATTAATCGATCGGTCACAAATCCAAACTCCGAACTGTTACTGAGAATCGCATTGAAAAACGCAGTATCTGTTTTCTCGACCTGGGAATCGAAGCGAAGACGCAAGAGATAGTTCAAAAACAATTTGACAACAACAACAACAAGTTGACGACCTATGTGGTCTAGTGGTTCGAGTACCGGACTGCTGATCACGAGGTCGTGGGTTCGATTCCCACGGGACACAAATATTTATGTGATGATTATAAGTGTTTGTGTTCTTCTGGGTGTTTCCTATGTATTATAAGTATGTATTTACAAAACAAAAAGTATATAAGTATTATATCCATTGTCTAGTACCCATAGTACAAGCTCTGCTTAGTTTGGGACTAGATGGTGCTGTGTAAAAAATGTCCCTGAATATTTATTTATTTATTTTAATTTATACATATCTGAATAACAATTACATGAAACGAAAAAAAATTGTCTACGTTAACACCAGATTCAATGATCTAGATAGAAAATAAATCTGATTCATTCATTAAACAGGATTCGAACGTTTGTTTAAACTAGTCAACCGAGCTAGTAACAAATTTTCAGAATTTGTTAGTCAAAGAGATATATAACGTACACGAATCACGATCAACTGAAACGTAAGTGTAGTGAAGTCTCATTGAAGTCGTGATGTATGTAGGTAGTTAGGAGTTCTATGGCCTCAAGGATAGGTCATGGCACACCATTGAGGAATATCTAAATTATATACAAAAATGTTTTTTTATGGTGATAAGGGGCAAACGAGCAGGCGGCTCACCTGATAGTAAGTGATCACCGCCGCCCATGTACATTTGCAAGACTAAAAGGCTTGCATATGCGTTGCCAACCCCTGCAGAAACCGTTTAGGATTTTTACAATAGGGAGTTACTAAACTGACAGCGGACGGAATGCCCATGCTGTCAGAACAGTCACTCCCCCAACGAGTTCTGGTAACCTTACTCACTCACAGAAACAAAACTATTGTTGTTTCACTACGGTCTTCTGTAAGGCGGAGATACTTCCCCAGTCGGGCAGCTCAATTTGAGCATGGAATCTCGCTCTCTTACAAAAAGTTCTAAATTTAAATACAAAAGGTAGATCTTCTTAAAGGTAGACCATCAACCAGATGAGTTGACGATATGACATTAATTGCAGGCAAATACTGTGTACAATTCACACAAATAGAGTAGATTGGCAGAAGGGTGAAGAGGCCTATGCTCCACCGTCGATTGATACAGGCTGATGATGATGAGATCTTACATCAATCGGTATAAAACAATTTTTTACGGACTTTATCGTGGATCGCTCCCACTGGTAGACTGTGGCGCTATCCTTTCCATATTCGTAAAATAATCTGATTTACTCAGAACAGCTTACCATACAGCACTTTTTAACTACTGTGCTAATCGGGCCTTTTAATTGATTAACATAACATACCATCACGCCTGTCGTCCCCGAAAGGTTAGGCAGAGGTGTACTAATATACGCTCACGTTTCGCCGGTATGTTTTAGGTCCCATGTAATAGGGGGCGAGACTATTGCCATAAACCGGGCACGAATCCAAACTCCGAGCTGCTACTGAGAATTTCACAGAAAAACCCAATGACACTTCGGTTGACCCGGGAATCGAACCCAGGACCTCTTGTGTGGTAGTCGCACTGTGCGACCACTAGACCCACGAGGCAGATTAAATTAATTAAATATTACTCGCTACACGTTAAACGGATATTTAGTCTCAAAATCAACGCCCCGTACAGTTTAACAATAAATACGAGATTTCAATGCTTCGAGGTATATCATATTGACATCACAAGAATGTCAGTCACTCACACTCACTCACGCTTTGATCACGCCCACGCTTTGACGTGAAAACGCGTGACGCGTTTTGTGAGCGTCGTGAGTGACAACCGTTGAATGGTGCGCACATCCTTTGTTTTAATCTACAAATCACTATATAGTATACGTATGTTGTACGTTGATCTGGCTGAAAAATTGCGAGCAGTAAGCTTGGAAGAGGTTTAAAAAAATATACAGGGTTATTTGTAAAACACCAATAACCCCGCAGGACCTACCTTTTGTACAATTCAAAAGCCAGGTGCTTTTGAATTGCCGAATTAAATTGAATTATATTATATTGGTCTAATTGAAATAAATGATTTGATTTGATTTGATTTGATTTGATTTGATTTGATTTGATTTGATTTGATTTGACTTGACTTGACTTGACTTGACTTGACTTGACTTGACTTGACTTGATTTGATTAGATAGCTAACATAACCAACAACGAGTTCTGACATAACTCATACATGAGAGAAATTATATTTCAAGTTTTTATTGTACTGTCGTGACGTTTGTACGTCTATGTTTCATTCATAAACGAAAGCACAACGTGAAATTCTAATCTTTGCGATGCGCGTAGTGTTTAACATTCAAGTGGGCAATTCAATATTTATTTGAAAAATAAAATTAAAGAAATTATTAAAAGTCGTATAACAAAAGTTCTTTCTTATGATGTCAGCTATCTAGTGCTGCTAGGTTGCTGGTGTTTTAGAAGTAACCCTACATATCATGCTTCATGCCAGGTTTTTCGAAGGGTTAAAAATAAATGTACGTATTTATTATTAAAGTTTATTATTGTTGTATTCAGACTCCCTGGTTGCAGTGGTCAATTGAAATTGTCTTTAGTAATTGGTTATAGACACGTCACCACAGTGGTTTACCATTGTGATTTATCTGTTACTAAATATAGAATCCTAGTGTTTCGTGAAGGTAATATCTAACCAGGAACTAATACGATTGTATTAATGTCCGAATAATGACGCATACGGATGCGGACACGGGCTTTATTTCTCCACCTATTGCTACACCTCTGCCTTACTCTTTGGAGATACAGGCGTTATGGTGTATTATGTTATATTGATGTCTTTTAAATCTCGAAGTGCTATGATAGTCTAATGGTGTGATGTAAAGTTATGATAGCTGTAATGTGGAAAATATATAAATAAATAAATCCGAAGGCACCACTCACTTTTCGAAGTTATGTGAGTATCACAGTATGACGACCCGTGACAGTCGAGAGGAAACCAGCCTGCCTTAAATTATTCTCGATAGCGTGTGAAGTCTACCAACCTGAACTAGAGTAGCGTGGTGGACTATATAGGTCAGCTATAATCCATTTTCAAGTGAGAAGAGAATAGTCCTCTTCTAATCTCCGCTAATAATAAAAAAATCTCTATGTTAGGGATCCATTACGGTATGGTCTACTGTTGACCAGTGACCGTTAGATCGCGTTAGAATACGTTCACAGTAAACAACTTTACCGTCCAACTAATCTATATAAGTACATTTATCACTATAATAATGATAGTATCCATCATATTAGCGCTGGCTATTTATGGCATAATAAATCCATGAGTACACTTACGCACTTCAACTTGTACGATATCTAATCAGCGAACGTATACGTCATTGTACGACGTCCAAGGTTTTATTTGACAGCTTTTATATGTGTTGTGGCTCTATCAAATACTTTTAAAAGAAAACATAACTCAGTTATATAAACTAGTTGCCTCCCGCGGCTTTGCTCGCATGGTATATAGATAAAAAGTAGCCTATGTGTTAATCCAGGTAATAAACTATAGGTATGTATGCTAAATGTCATTCAAATCTGTTCAGCGGTTTTTGCGTGAAACATTAACAAACATCAAAGTTCAGTTCAACACATGGAATCAATCAATCAAACTTTCGCGTTTATAATATTAGTAGGATACTAGCTGGGTGGTTGTAGAAGGGTGAAATATAGGGTTATAAGTATTTTGTAATGCCAAATTGAATAAAACAATTTGATAAAACAACTGGAAGGGGCCACCCTTATCACATAGGAGTGTAAAAAATAGCCTGGGACCTATTCTCAGACCTACCAAATATACATATAAAGAGTAATAAAGGTCGATAAAGCTGTTTCGGAGGAGTTGGAAGACAAATACTGTGACACCAGATTTTTATATCATCATCATCATCAACCCATTATTGTCCCACTGCTGGGCACGGGTCTCCTCTCAATTGAGAGGGATTAGGCTATAGTCCACCACGCTAGCCTACTGCGGGTTGGCAGACTTCACATGCCATCGAGAATTCTCTCAAGCATGCAGGTTTCCTCACGATGTTTTCCTTCACCGTTTGAGCATGTGATAATACGCACATAACTTCCGAAAAGTCAGTGGTGCGTGCCTTAGGTTCGAACTCGAGACCTCTGACATCTCAGTCCACTGGTCACACCGCTAGGCTACCACAGCTCTCATGATTTTTATATGTTAGGTTATAAAGAGGAAAGATTTGATTCCACCAGTGGGACAATAATTGGGTTGCTAATCAGCTAGGCATCTTGAATTACTACGTTTTTTAGCGTAAACGATAGAGCCTTAAAATGGAGCAGCAAAACAGCTTTCACTGTAACTTATTGATTGACTGTTTCAGTAATTAGACCACTAGTTGGCAGACTGATCGGCCGATGTATTGATCATTAGGTTAAGAGTTTGATTGATTGTTTAGCTCATTGGGTGATTGATGGATCTAGTGATTTGTCGATTGATTTAACTTGATTGCTTCAATCTAGAGATAGGCTTATTTTCAGCGATAACCTTGGGTAACTTAATGGTATCTTCATGTGCTTATTAAACTTAAATTTGCGCAACTGGCTAGTAAAGTGACAAGTCAGTTTTTTGTTCTGACTTTTTTAAGATAGCGTAACATACCATCACGCCAGTAACCCCTAAGGTTCAAGCAGAGGTGTACTGCACATTCGCACTTTTGTATGTTTGGGGTTCCATGGGGTTCCATGACGTACGTGGCGAGCCTGTTGCCATTAACTGGGTAGGCAGGAGAGACGTAATTTAGGATTTATAATTGACTTGCCAAACTTTTAACATTTTTATTGATCTGGGAATCAAACCCTCACGCTCAGCAGCCGCGATTGCGTTCATAAGACAAAAGAGACCGATTTAACCTAAATTTTATTTAAATTTATCACTTCTTGAACAGTACCTAAATAAAACCATCTGTCAGGTTACACCTGCGTCTGATTTCAGCAGTAAATCGGAATCATTACTATTATAAATTGGATTGGACGTAAAAATATCGCTGACATGGCGACCCGATAGATATTTTGGAGCAAAAAATTGTGATTCTATATAAAAATGGCGTGTCATCATTTTCTTTCATGGGAGGACTTACTAGTAGAAGGTACACGTTATTGTAATCGAATGTTGAAAGAAGCATATCTCTTTTTTTTTATAGCACAAAGGGGATATACAGACACCACGCCTGATGGTAAGCGCTTACTGTAGCCTCATCATCATCAACCCATTAACGTCCCACTGCTGGGCACGGGTCTCCTCTTATTTGAGAGGGATTAGGCTATAGTCCACCACGCTAGCCTATTGCGAGTTGGCAGACTTCACATGCCATCGAGACAAATTTCTCAAACATGCAGGTTTCCTCACGATGTTTTCCTTCAATGTTGGACCTTGTGATAAATACGCACATACCTTACGAAAAGTCAGTGGTGCATGCCTTGGGTTCGAACTCGAAACCTTTGACATCTCAGTCCACTGGTCACATCACAGCTCACCGTAGCTATAGACGTTACCGTAGCCTTTAGACATTGACGGCAAAAAGCGCCCTCTAGTACATATAACCTAAAACATAGCGGTTAAACGTGGGTGCACATTAATACACCTCTGCCTAACCCTTCGAGGGTTCAACAGGCGTGTGTATTTCCATACTCCACTTACTATAGTAACTTAAAACTCTATAGTTTCATAGTAGGCAAGTTTACTTCTTCCTTCGACTAATAACTTTGCGCTCTTTGGTACTTAACAGTTAAGTTAAGTAACAGCACTTAGTTTGAGGTACGGTTAAGTTAGTGAATAAGTTATCGTTTTACTAGCGATCCCTTTCTAGTATATTAAATTAATTAATCAATTTATTTGGTTAGGTACTGTTTCATTCGTTAAGTGGCTTTGCGCGTGATTGTTGAATTTGTTGATTCTAACGTTCTGAGTTTGTTTGTCAGGTAGAAAAAAGTTGTGTTTTCTTTCAACATTCAAGTTATCGTGGCAGTAATAAATAAATAAATAATCTTATTATTTAAGAGAATGTAATAATTTGGCAAGCAAGCGTACGGTTCGTCTGCTGGTAATCGGTTACCGTAGCCTATAGACGTTTGCAACACCAGAGGAGCCGTTTACGCGTTGCCAACCATTTAAAAACGTCCTCACTTTCGCAAATATTAGATATTCATATTTTTCCAGATTCTATCGCTATGTATATAAAAATACAGCAAAAAATCCTTGCGAAAAAAGTCGGACAAATATTCTTTTTCCTCCCGGATAAACTCGGAGTTTTAAAAAATTCAACAGTCTTAAATTCGGTGGTCGAATCGGACTACTTTAACTATTGAATTTTTTAAAGCATTCTTGTTTTATTCATTTTCGTTAAAGCATTTTTCAGAAGAATCGCTAAAAATAGCTTTTACCATAGCCTGATTTTGAAAAAAATATTTTTGGTAAGTGGTCCCTGTTGTGCAATGAGTGTTTTTGTATACACAATATCATACCACCACCACGCCTGTCATCCCCAGAGGATAAGGTAGAAATGTCCTAGTTATACACCTATATTTCGCCGGTATGTATTAGAGGCTCTTCCTCTAATATGGAACCATAGAATGAAAACATAGGGCCAATTGTCCATGGTATGCTTACATAACGTTCCATACAAGGCTGTACTTCTAGGCCCCACATATTAGGGGGCAAGACTATTGCCATTGTCCGGGCACGAATCCAAACTGCGTTGAAACAACTGCACTGAATTTCATAGAAAAACTCAATAACACTGCTCGATCTGGGACCAGACGCACCAAAGCATTTCCCGGCGGCCATTTTGGAAAATATTTTCGGTTAATTGTCCGTGGTGTACAGTCTAACAACCTAATTGGTATACATGCAACTATCGACCGATCCATGTGTGGCTGTAAACCAATTAGCTTGTTAGAGTGTACCTACTTACGTAAGCAATCAGTATTTATATATAAACAATACAGATTGTATTTCCAGATTCTCGATGACCTAAAATTTCCACCAAACGTGTTGTTTGTCTCGTAAAATAGCAATTCAATTGGATTGTATCGGGCCCAATGCATAATGTATGAGAAGACATAATTCATTTCACTGTCTGTAGCTGTTTTTACGGTTGTATTTCATGTATGAGATTGGGTAGGTGTTGTTATTGTTTTGACTGGGTTTTTAATATTTATTGATTCAATACATTTTCCTTGTTATTTCCATGAAACTGTTCTGAGGTTTTTCCAGTAAAAAAATACACGGTCAAATATTGATTGTAGGTTATTTTCTATTGTTAAAACTACAGAGTTTCATTAACGATTTTACACTTTGAATAGTAATATTACAAATTCAACATTTGTAAGTTAACATACTACTACGCCTGTTTGCTTTAAACCGTGGGCAGAGGTGTAAGATTTATGTATGTTCATCGTTAAGTACAAAATGCTATGTTTTCTAGTTCCCTGAATTAAGAATTGCAATTAACTAAATCCAAACACCGAGGTGCTACGGAGAATTTCAATAACACGGCGCTTGGAAATCGAACTTTCTAGACACTCGTCTTTCTGGAATCTAGTTCAAAGCATCCTACTTTGTATAGTAATCAACTAGGTGATTCCTGCTTGCAATTTAACGAAAAAAAATGGCAAAGTTTCATACTAACTTTGCACCCCCCTTTTAACCCTTTAGAGGGTGAATTTTCAAAACTCCTTTCTTAGTGCTCCCCTACGTTATAAAAGGAACCTTTGTGCAATTTCAAGTTTCTAACCCTTATAGTTTAGGTCCTGTGTTGATATGTCAGTCAGCTTCTCCTTTTATATATATAGATGAGTACGAGTTATCAAAACAAAAATATTTTACGGTAAATCTATCCCGTTCCCAAAAAAATCAGTGGCAGTTTTTTTAATTACGCATTCTCACAAACAAA
This sequence comes from Craniophora ligustri, assembly GCA_905163465.1. Taxonomy (NCBI): domain Eukaryota; kingdom Metazoa; phylum Arthropoda; class Insecta; order Lepidoptera; family Noctuidae; genus Craniophora; species Craniophora ligustri. Next base: position 13,632,441 of record LR990968.1, read on the forward strand.
CTTAGTAAATATATAAATGCAGCGAAAAATGGCGTCACAAATTTGGACGGGAACAGTAATTCCCAGCTCCCATTACCGTTCTTCTCCGTCATTACGACGAAAGTCATTTGAATATTAACATTTCCAACACCACCCATTATGAGGTAGAACAAAGTTCTCCATTTTTAATGTTGCGGAATTTCCAATTCATTTATTCCTCCTCTTTGTGTAGTTGCAAACGTTCCTTTGCTTAACCAGCACTGAATGTTTTAAAGTGATTATTTGGATAAGTTTTCTTTGGATTTCATCGCGGCATATTGATATTATTAATTGCCAACGTTCTTGATCTATTACAGAATTCTGGGCCGAAGCATTAGTCTACTAAACTAGAGTGGATTCAGGCTTAAACCGTCTTGAAATAGACGTGCTTAGCATCTAGTTCGGGTTGATATATCTCTCAGGGATACAGGTTTAACAACATATATAATTATCCTTTCATTGTATCGGTCTCATCGTGTAATTAATAAATACGCACATGAATTCGGAAAAGACAATGATTTTTGTGCAAGCCTTGGAATCGATGGATCGAATTTGAGATTTTTGTCTTCAGCGCACTCACAATACTATGGTTTCATGGCAGGAGCGCATAACAAAAACAAATAGCTAACACAATTACACAAGTTTGGGACTAGAGGAATGGACTCGCAGACCGAATTAGGGTACCTTACGTGGTAAGGATCCTGTTTCAAATTCTAGTAGGAGCAAGGGTTTGTGTGATCCGAATAGACATACCTATGTATCTAAATATGTATATGTAGTATATCAATTATTTAGTACCAAAACGTTAGATGACGCTGTCATGTCCAAATATTATAAGGTAAAGTTCCTTAAACCTAGAACGCTGTGGTAGCCTATTCGTGTCACTAGTGGACTGAGATGTCTAAGGTCTCGAGTTCTAACCGCACCACTGACTTTTCATCAGTTATGTGCGAATTTATGACATGCTCAAACGGTGAGTGAAAACATGGTGATGAAACCTGCATGCTTGAGAGATTTTGTCGGTGGCATGTAATGTCTGCCAACCCGCAGTAGGCTAGAGTGGTGGACTATAGCCTAATCCCTCTCAAATGAGACTCCCGTGCCCAGCAGTGGGACAAAAATGGGTTGATGATGATGAGAACGCTGTTTCTGTCCAAAAACTACACCACACAGAAAAACATATACATTACTATCATCTATTAACAGGCGAGCGTAATACCATATAAAAAGCCGACTCAGAAAAATATAGCCCAACACATGAATAATTCAGTAAACAGTCCTGCGCAAACATACATTTTGAATGGTGCCCGTCAAGTATACACGAAATTTGGTTTAAAAATAACCGAACACCGCGGCTGGCAGGTACACGCTAGATTTGGCTTGTGCAATGTGTTATATCCCGTAAATATGGCGGTGAGGGGTGTTCACACATGCCCGGGATTAATAACCTTTAACGTAACGTATCGTAGCCTTTCGAATATTTTTTGATCATTTGTGTCTGCGTTTCGGATCTTTTTCTTGTTCTCAGTATCCATGGTCACGGAGAGGCTGTTATTATTTTAATGATAAGATTTCTAAAAACTAAATTATCATTAATTTACTGTCCAACCATTGGAGAAACACTTTCACGGTCCTTTTTCAAAATTAGAGCGGTTAGGCTGTCCAGCTATATCCACTAGTTCACCACTCTAAACTAGCCTAGCGAAGATTAGTAGACTTACCATGGACAAAATTATAGGTCTCCTGGTTTCCAGACCATTAGGTACAGTCTAACAACCTATGCAATTATCGGCCGATCTATGTGGTGTAAACCAATTAGCTTGTTAGAGTGTACTAAATTTAGGTTTAATTTGAATATTACATTTTGATGCCTGGTTCAGGTATCAATAAACTAAATAACTAAATAACTGACTGAATGACTAGCCCTGTAATAAAAATGTTTGGTGGGATCTTTAATTAAATTCCCAGGTCACACAAGTTATTAGGTGCCTCTGTTTAGAAATAGTCAGTATTTGAGCTGGGAATATTTGGTTATAACCCGCCCATCAACAAAGACAGTTGTTTCTTTAGGTATAGAAATATAGATAGGTACTATTTGTACCTATCTATATTTAGGCACACAGTAATTTTGATAGTAAGCAATCGTCGCTGCATAGTGCCATCTACTGTCTAAATGGCATCGTGTAATAATTTGTCGATATTTTTATAATTTTATCATCGGTTTCTATATTAAGCTACGATTACTAACCATCAAAATCACTGTGTGCCCTTTTTTATTTATATTTCTTTGCCTAAAGAAACTACTGTCTAGTTAGTTGAGACACCACATTACCTATACAAATGTTCTTTTTAAATAAAAACATGTAAACGTTCATGTCTCAGATGTCCATGATCACCACGGCAACATTTGGCCCTACTGGTATGTTATTGCAACATCCCTACCCCGAATAGCAATGTCTGATGATCCGACCTTTATTTACATTGAATTTTTTTTCTTATTGCCACCATAAAATATCATTATGATAAGTAGCCATCTAGCTTTATATCCGCAGTTTGTTGTGGCTTCATAGACACTTTGTGGTTTAATGATTATTTCTATAGCTTTTTGTTTTAAAACAATAATAATATTTTGCTCTGATGGTACCTTGGCAAATGGGTTGGTCGTTGAAAATACAAACGTCTGTTTTAAATTCTTCCTTCCTTTTTGAAGTCAGTTAAAAAAGTGAGACACACTTTTTTAACTGACTTCAAAAAGGAGGAGGTTCTCAATTAGTCGGAATCTTTGTTTTTTAAGAAGCAGTTTGGTCCCTAATTGGCAGGCAAATTAAAGATTAAGAATTTGATTTAAAATTCCGTATGTGTACTAAACTGAGACATTTATTCTACTAAAAAAAAAGATTAACAAAACCGTGCATGAATTCATATTTTCAAAATTTTGTATAGACCTTTCCTCTTTTTTCAAAACAATAAAAGAAAATATTTCAAAATATTTAAAACAGCATCACTAACTTACTTTTGATTTTGAGTAGATCCTCAATTAAACAGATAATTTTATCTAATGAAATGATCATTTAATGATCTTAAAAATATATTTAGCTCAACTCAAAATAGTTATGATTAAAATTAGTTCGCAATTGACAAAGATATCACGTAACATATAGCCACAATAAAATACGAATTTAGACCATTTTTATTTATGTGAAAATTGTTGAAAAATTATGAATGATAATAGTGTGTCTCTCAGAGCTACTCATGTAAGTAAACAATAGGTATGATATATGTTCAGAAAAGGTCACGTCACGATTGCTCCATGTTTTGTTTTCCACAAAACATGGAGCAATCGTGACGTGACGGGCGTATTATTTTCCATAATACGCCCACAAGACGTACCACTTAGACGGACGTGAGCCTTGTAAATGGATAAGAAATAGGCAGAAATATTCACAGTATTGTATTATAACTGCTACAAATTGCGTATTCGATTCTTTTCACCGTGTGATTGTCACGGTCGGTTATAGCCGACACACTCATGTGTGTCGGCGTATGATGCGAGCGTCGCGTCGGCAGGAAACGACGAACAACAAGGGTCGTGCGGATATATTCATTTGACGGCAGTTCTCGACACAAAATGGTAAGCGTGAAAAATTAGAACATTTATATGGTATATTTATATCGTAACCTTTGAATTTAACACTGTACAAGAAGAATACGACCCCATTAGTCCAGCGGTAGTTAACACTGCCTGCTGTGCTATGGGTCCTGGGTTCGAATCCCGGTAGGGACAAATGTTTGTGTGATGAGCATAAACATTTGTATCCGAGTCATGGATGTATCTATGTATAATATGTATGTATTTACAAAAAAAAAGTATATATGTAGTATATCGACCTTCTAGTATCCGTAACACAAGCCTCTTAGCTTACCACGGAACTAGATGGCGGTGTGTCATAATGTCCAGAAATATTTATTTTTTATTTATTAATATGGCATATTATGATTGCGTTTGTATTAAATAACCGACAACCTGAAAGATCGACCGTTTAGTATCCATAACACAAAAAGCGTCAACGTTGAGCTCGGGATTTGATGAATTACAATGTGTAATAATAGCGGATATTTTTTTTTACCCAGCCACGAAGCTCTCCTATCATTACTATGTATATTCTTATATATAAAATGAGAATATAGTTTATAAAACTAAATAAAGTGGCAAAACTCAAGTCATATAAACATTTATGAGGAAAGTCGTGAAGTTTTCGTTACAATGAACCATGATTGCGTTGAAGTCAATGGTGCCTGAAATCAGTGAACTGATTCGTACGGAAAATTGAATTGGTTAATAATATTGACCGAAATCATTTGAAATCATTGACTTTTCCGACTAGATATTTTTATTCTATATATTTTACGTAGTAATTTATTACAAGAAATCTTCAAATAAAACAAGATTGTAGTCTTTAGAAAAAATATTACACATTTGTAAAACACATCACGGTACTTAGATAAAAGTCTAGATTGCCTATGTGTGAGAGAGATACCGCTATACGGGATGTCTAGCGCCATCCCTGTCTAAGAAACTATAGAATGATGAAACATGTTGTTGTATTGCCGCTGATCTGATAGTTAACCAATGAATTGAACAAAAAACCTCACATTTAGAAGCCGCAGTTGCGATCAATACGATCAGCGAGGTAGTTAAATATTTCAGGACATTATGACACAGCGCCATCTAGTTCCAAGCTAAGTAACGAGGCTAGTGTTACGGATACTAGTTGGTTGATATACTTAATACATATATATTTTTTTTTTGTAAATACATATATATTATACATAGATACATCAATGCTTCGGATACAAATGTTTATTCTGGATGTGGATTCGGGACCCATAGCACAGAAGACAGTGTTAACTACCACTGGACTAATTGGGTCGTCAAACAGTTATAACAAGGGTAATATGGTTAAAAACCTTTGTGACACGTCTCAGACTGATAATAAAAGCTTTTATAACTCAACCAACGATCTAGTCGTTACTTTTAACCGTAGCATTTATGTTCAAACTTTATTTTATATAATTTAATCTATCTAGCTAGCTTGAAGCAAACAATCAAATCACAAGTTTTTCCTTCTGTATTTAAAAAAATCGAAGTATCTTAAAAGCTGCTCTTATGGAGAGGAATTATGCAAGAAGCTTAATAGACACCGTTTTAAAATTAATGATTTTGCCCTTAGATTATTTACAGCATTTATGTTCGATTCAGGCATTGCAAATTTCAGGGCTACAATAATATTACATATATTGTATATTGGTGCATAAAGTTTTAATAAATTAAATAAATAAATCTTCATCAACCCATTACTGTCCCACTGCTGGGCACGGTTCTCCTCTCAATTGAGAGGGATTAGGCTATAGTCTACCACGCTAGCCTACTGCGGGTTGGCAGACTTCACATGCCATCGAGAATTCTCTCAAGCATGCAGGTTTCCTCACGATGTTTTCCTACACCGTTTGAGCATGTGATAAATACGCACATAACTTCCGAAAAGACAGCGCTGCGTGCCTTGGGTTCGAACTCGAGACCTCTGACATCTCTGTCCACTGGTCACACCGCTAGGCTACCACAGCACTTAATAAATAAGTATACATTATTTATTTATAATGTGATTTACACAGAGTGAGGTCACTGTAATAACTAGTTTTATTAAATTAAAGAAATCAGTAGGACGTATCCCATTTCTACATTATGTTATATTCTGGTTTAATCATGTATGTATATTGTTAAAAACACGTGCCTAACTTGACGCCCTCTGGCGTTTTCCGTGGGGACTAATTTGAGCCCTTTTCTGGCAAGGGTCGCCCCATTTCAAAAAGTTTTTGACGCCAGTGTTCTTGTCACTATGTTATGTACAAACTTTGTATATAAGAGGGTATACTGTTAAAGGTGTATATTATTACAATAGGATGTTAACGGTTTTTTTTTAAGTAAAGTAAAGGGTTTAATTCATTTTTAGACGGTTAAAAAGCAGATTTTGAGGCCGCGCGACCTTTGAACAGCCGACAATTAATCCAATTAGTACTACGGGTTGCGGGTTCGAATCCCGGTAGGGACAAATGTTTGTGTGATGATCATAAACATTTGTATCCGAGTCATGGATGTATCTATGTCTATGTATGTATTTACAAAAAAAAGTATATATGTAGTATATCAACCTTCTCGTATCTGTAACACAAGCCTCGTTGCTTACCACGGAACTAGATGGCGCTGTGTCATAATGTCTAGAGATATTTATTTATTATTTTTATTATTTTACTAATGAATAAAAAAAAACACAGTTGTCATGCCCAGGCTCTAAGCTCCATAATCCGGGATTTTCACCCTTCTTGTCCTGGTATCCAGATTTCCGAGATGGCTACCCTAGTTCTGGATGACATTGACAAGGGCATGACATTAATTTCAAATACGTGTCCAAATAAATAAATTTAAGTAGGTACGTATATTTATCTGTAGGCTAACCATTTCACGATCACATAGACTATAAGACTCATTTTATGGGACTCCACAGATGCCACCTACCGAAATCACATAATAAAAAATATATTAGACACTTAAAATGTTACGTTTCTGTGATTTTTCCGCGTGTTTAAAAGTCCCCTTGAAATGCGAACATAATTTAGAAAAGTAGGTATTGTAGAAAATTAAATACATAATATAATAATAAACCTGGTAATATCATCATTATCATCAACTCAATTATATCTCCTCCCTTTTGTGAGAAATTAGACCATAGTCCACTAAGATAGTCCATCGAGAGAATCTCTTAGGCACGACACTTTCTTTCACCGATTGAGCATGTGATAAATATGCACGTAAATTCGAAGTCATTCAAATTATCAGTCACAGCCAGACACATTTATCACATGCTTAAACGGTGAAGGTCGTGAGGGAACATAAATACCCGAGAAATTTGCACTAGAAGGAAATAGGTAGATAATGATGAATCTTAAAAGGCATACTTTTAGTCTTATTGAGGTACAAAAACAGACGTTATCAGACAATAATTGTGTCCTCTTTATTGTACCAAATAAGTCCAGTTCACATGCAGCGCCCCAAAATATGTGTATAATTCAGTTACCCCATTTGCATTAATTACAAAATCATTACCTACATTTTGACGTTTTACATAATTACAATATAATCGCATTATGACGTTGTTAACGACAGTTAGTACAAAGTGTAGACTGCCTGCCTACGTCATATTCCAATTTCAAAATGAATGGAACTTGATTACAGATTCAGAAGGAAACTCGACAAATCACCCTGTCCTGTGTGTGTTTAAGTTGAAGCCTTAATTACTTCGATACAAGGTAGCAATTACAACAACTCATAGCGAGCTAGAATATTTTGAATCCCAATTAAACCTAGACGCAGGAAATTAAACCTTTTAAACTTTAATTTACAGTTGAAATTAGAGAAGTTATTGATAAGTTCAGTTATACATCCTACTAATATTATAAAGGCAAAAATTTGTATGGATGAATATTTTATCACCTGGATTAAGACATAGGGTAATTTTGATTTATATACCATATGGGCAAGGCCGTGAGTGATTGCGAGGATAATATATATGTATAAGTGATTGTTTATATAAACAGAGCTGCTTTTTAAGTATTTAATTTAAATGCATATTTTTACAATATTAACTTATCAATCTTATACATTACATTGCCATTGTTTGCTCGACATCCCTATGTCATAAGGATCCAGTGGAATATCAGCGGCAGGATATTACATCCTGGCACACCCTGGCACATACACACACTTAACTATGTATAATTACTTCTATTTATTTCTAATCTTATATTTGTGTGTGTACGTATTTCTTTTGCGTCAAATAAATATTTTTTCTTTCTTCTTTCTTTCTTTCTTTCTTTCTTTCTTTCTTATCTATATCTCTTATGATTGTATAAGATTTTGCTCAATATTAATTTGATTAACTTCCAGATTGCTCAAAGATCATCAACAAATTGCTGGCCAATACAGATGTTCTAAGTATTCTGTCCAAAAGGAGGGCAGTATATGGGTTATATAGGCGTAAAATTAGTAAATTTATCCTGATTTCATTGAAGAAAACGATCCCCGGGACTCAAACTATCTCTATACCAAATTTCATCTAAATCAATTCAGCGGTTATATCGTGAAAAGGTAACAGACAGACAGACAGACACACTTTCGCATTTATAATATTAGTTATGGATAGAATCGCTACGTACAAGAAACATTGCTTAATTCCACAAAACTGAAAATCTAATGCCTGGACATAGGTATTCTTTGCCAATAAGTCCCTGGCTTTACCTATAGCCAGCCAATCCAATGCTAATAAATTCTCTTCATTCCTCTTTTGAACTAAATGTCTTTGGTTCATTCATTGAAATCGGATTGCCGACGTATAATCATTTGCATGAGAATAGCGCCGAGGTTTTCTTGAAATAATTTATTTCAGTACAGTGCGCCCATTATATCTCGATCTGTGATGTAATAGAGAACTAAGTATTTTTTACGGATATAAGTATACTGTTACAGCCGTTACATTTACATCTACATCTATAATAATATTAAAGAGAATAAACTCAAAAATTACAAACCGATTTCAAAAATTCTTTCATCATTATTGTCTACTGTATTATCCCTGAGTAACATATGCTATATTTATTATTAGAAAAAAATATCTCTCGTAGTTTATATCACGTGTGAAGCCGGGGCGCGCCGCTAGTATTCGATAAAATTATCAATCAGAGCCTGTATTATGATTGATAACATATAAGACTGGTGTTAGCTTTAAAGATTCTTTAGTAAAAAAAACTAAATTGCCCGACGCTTGTCAGGCAATCTGACCTTATTATGCTCACTGAAATATCCTGCTGATAGTGGCGTTGTGTGTCGGGTCTTTTGCCCTACAAAATGGTTGAGTAGAGCGACGCTGATACACACGTCATGCTCGTGAATGGGTGCTGTCAGTTGTGGCTGGTCGGCGCATACCTACATGTTATGGCAATCTGAATTGGTTTTATTTTGTCTTTGATAGAAATTCCTATGAATTAATTTATTTAATACATACATGCATTTCTATTGAGGATTTTTTTCAAAAGAAAGGGTTTTGAACCTTTTAACTCCTTTATTCTACGCGCGAGCGATACCTCTGGTGTTGCAGACGTCCATATAGGTACTCCGGAAACTGCCATCAGGCGGGCTGTATGCTTGTTTGCCATCTCAATGGTATATAAAAACCTCTTGGTGTTTAATAGACAACGCTCCATCGATGCCAGTCTACCCGCGACCGTAGCTGGGGCAACTAGGCCGTAACGTCGAGAAATAAAACGTCATATTGCCTCGTAATAATGTCGCATTTATGAGCCGACTCGCTATATATTACTCTATTTTAAATTCCAGTCATCAATATTGAAATATGCCCGATATTATTGTGTTTATTTGTGATTCTGTAGCACTGATAATGGAGAAAATATCATCATATTATGTAGACAGACCGCTACAGATTACACGCGTTTCTTTTTCAGCAAATTTCAGTTTATTATTTGGCTTTTCACGACTTTTCACCGGCTTAAATTTAAAAAATCTGAAAATCCTTAATACCCATAATCAAATAAATATTACGTTATTAAACAGCGCCATGAAATGTTCGTGACACAAGCATTTGTACCACATGAGCAGAATAAACCTATTTTAAGACATATCTATTTTTGTGGACGTTAGCCAGCCTATCGACTACTAAATTGAAAAAAAAACGACAAAGTAACTACTAACACTATTAGTAGTATAATTCCTCCATAGAAAAGTTATTTTAATAACGTTTTATCGTATGAAAACCTTTTTATTAATAAAATATTTTAAGTAACTACTACATTGATATAATGTGTCTGTAAGATTAAGTCAACATTATACAAAAGTTAATACAAATGTATAAAAACGCAAACAAAAGTCATTTTCAAATGTATTTACAGAGAAACAAACAATAAACGTAAAAATAAGCTCACAATATTTTATCACGCAGTGTACCTAGATTCTAGATTTCGGTTGTTTCATGTTTTCAACGAAATAAAAACATTTAAAAAGCTTCACAAATAAAAATGAGCTTTTGTATTAAGCTGTTTCGCCGCGGCAAGTTAGTTTAAAAACATTGACTTTTGCATGTGAAAAAGTTCGTTAGTTATTCTGATAAAAATGTGCGCGTGTGAATAGTTCAAAGCTATGTTTGCACAAGGTACCGCGGTGTTATGCCAATGTCGACCGTATTGCACTAATGCTAGCATAGACATTTTGTTGTTTGTTGAGTAAAATAAAATAAACACGACATTTTGGTATTGTTTTTGGGACTGAAATATTGTTTTATTTTTTGTGTGATTCGGTCTAGCTTTGGACTGGACTGATGGTAAGTAGAGTAAATAAAAATACTCTTTCATTAAATGGTATTATTATAATACGACCACGCTACGCATATAGTAGTACTACATGTTTAGTAGTCAAGTCAGAAGCTGCTCTTAAGAGATTGTTTGTATAATATTATCATTACCCCTGTATACACTATGATGCTACGCACAACAATTTGTTGTGTAGCTGCATAATAAACCGACATACTAATAAACACTATAAAGAACCTAATAAACGCAATTGAAATCCCTAACAACCCTTGCCCAAAGATTATAACGCAACGCTACACCACGCTTCACTACATCACACTACGCTACACCACGCTACGCTACACCACGCTACACTTCACTAGGTACATTACGCTTCACAGCAGCATAGCGCGCTGTAGTACATAAAAGCAGAACCTGAACAATACATTAAGCATCATTATAGTAATCATTTGTTCATACCAAAAAAACTAAAAGAAAATTCTTCTTTATAATAAACGCGATACCTACTGCAAGAACATTTAATATTACAAAAAATACATATATTTTAAAGCAATAACCACACCGTCTGTAATACTATTTTTCTAGAACTATCTTGAACTTTCTATTAAATAAAACACTACCTTATAACCATACTGTATGTATTATAACTTTAAATTACCCGCCACTAACCGCTACCGACACAATAAAACGAATCGTAAGAACGCCAACGCTCCGTAGATTTACATAATGATTTCATTTTCCGCAGGGTTGCCACGGTGTAAATGGGAATAAATAAATATAACTGTCTCGATGGTCTTGTGGTCGTACAGTACGACTGCCGAGTAAGAGGTCTTGGGTTGGGGTCGACCAAAGTGTTATTGGGTTTTTCTATGCAATTCTAAGTAGCAGCTCAGAGTTTGGATTCGTGCCCGGTTAATGACAATAGGCCAACCTCTATTACATGGGACCTAAAACATACTCGTGAAATGTGGGTGTACATTAGTACACCTCTGCCTAACATTTCGGGGACGACAGGCCTGATAGTATGTTATGTTATGTCAAATATATATACATGTTGTCATAATACCTTACAGGGTGAATACAATTTTCATTCAGTTTTAGGACACGTGTTGAGTAACCACAATATGACGACCCGATCAGCTCAAAGGCTGCCTTCTGTAGTAAAGGTGCCGTGTTTAAATCCCCGTTAGGAGCAAAGGTTTGTGTGATGAGCATGGACGTTTGTCCCTGAGTCATGGATGATTTATATTTACGAAAAAAAGGATTAACCATTTAGTATCCGTAACTAAAGCCTCTTTGCTTACTTCGGAACTAGATGGCGCTTTATCATAATGTCCGGCATGTATTATTATCAATTTAGAAGTTTTCTTATTTGTTACATATAGTAAAAAAGAGGTATCAAATAAGAACCATACACGACATTGAACCTTCAGGTTCAGTAATAAGCGAACATATTGCAAAACTGATTCTTTCTATAGGTATATCAAAATTCATCCGAATATCATACAAAGCCATCATAAAAACTTTTGAAGTGATGCAGCAGAAAACGAAAGTAGCGTAGAAAATTGAATTTTCTCACTAAAGTAACTATTACTTAGATTGAAGGCTGCCAACAATAGCTTTTAACATTTCAGCGAAAAAAGATCTAGACGAAAGAGAAAAAAAGATAAGAAATGTAGTATTTTATGAATATGGCCTCATAAATACTATTCCATTCGATAAATTTAAAGGTGTAGCTGTAAGAATATATTTAGTTTTTGTTGGGAGTTTCTTCTGTAGAGAATGGACGCAGTAAAATAGTCTTTAATGTGAGAGACGGATCCCGTTAATTAATGTGGAAGTCCGATAGCATATGACCTATCTTCCGTGGTTGGACAACCTACTACTGAGTGAAGTAGCATCAGCTGATCATCAACAACTCATTTACTGTCGTATACATATGTATATATACCTATTGCTATCAATAATGATACAGCTGACAGTCTGGCGGCCATTTTTAACAAATAAATCCGTATTCCTTCAAAATCGAGGGTATAAATCTTATCTCTCGTTTATCTTTTTATTCATAGGATAAGTAATTGGTGAAATGTAAAATTTGCTGTCCCAGAGTAACTTACATCATTATTCTTGGAAAAAAACTTATCTGAATTTGGTGAAATCGGCCCTTAGTTGTCATTCGACGACCTGTTTAGCTCAGCGGTAGTTGACGCTGCCTGCTGTGCTATGGGTCCCGGGTTCGAATCCCGGTAGGGTCAAATGTTTGTGTGATGAGCATTAACATTTGTATCCGAGTCATGGATGTATCTATGTATAATATGTATGTATTTACAAAAAAAAGTATATATGTAGTATATCAACCATCGAGTATCCGTAACACAAGCCTCGTTGCTTACCACTAGATGGCGCTGTGTAATAATGTCCGGAAATTTATTTATTCAATATGCTAGCTACCGATATTTATTTGGAAAATATTTTATTATAGACAAGGAATTAAGCCCTTTAACTTCAGTCCATTAGAATAGGCTATCATAGCTTCTCCATCAGTTGATAGGATTATTAAAAGGAGTTGTTCGTGTTTCACGCTCGCCAGTTGACGAACAACTCTTAAAAAGTAGCTTAAATAACTAGAACGATACAGCAAAGCTCGATTTTCTCGTTAACAAACATTTCAGTAATGTATAGGTAGGTCTTAAATTCAATAGAACATTAAATTTAGAACACTGATTTAATCTAAAATCGTCACAAAATAAAGTAATAAAGTTACCTTCGTAATTCAATAAGACCAATTTCGTCTAGAAACTTGAAAGCGAACAATCAAGAAGGCTTCTATTGGAACTTTCTAGAAATAAACAAGTTTTGAGAATGAAGCAGCCCTGCTCTTGCAGATTTTGATACTTTTATAGGAGTAAATTCTTATAAAGAAGCTTTAATAAAGAATTCTATTTCATAGTTAAATTTTCCCAAACCAGTATTAAGTTTCACTCTTACTAGGATTGGATTGAGAATTATTATTTTCGTATTTTTCTTTTTCGATTCATTTGTATGAGTTTTTCCAGAATCTAATGCAGACATTCCGGCCAATGACCCTGTACTGAAAAAATATAAACTCAGACTGAACTAAATAGAGATAGATAGACTATTTCATTTCACGGTACCTTCACAAATGTTTCAAAGCTTTGTAAAAAAATAGCCTACGACCGATTCTCAGACCTACCAAATACACATACAAAATTTTATAATAATCCCTCCGGCCGTTTTGGAGGAGTTCAGAGACAAACACCGTGACACGATATTTTAAATATAAGATAATTGCATTGCCTCTTTGGTCTAGTTTTCGAAAATGCGACTGCTGAGCAAGAGGTCTTCGGTTCGATTCTCAGGTCAAACAAAATATTTTTGGGTTTGTCTATGAAATTCTCGGGAAATATGAGGGGATATATAATAATATTTTTTTTTTAATACGTGAAGGATTTCTCATGCCCTGCTGTGGGACACTATATCGGATTTTATCAATTATGTTAATAATTCATATTTAAAATCTGATGACATGGTGTGAACATTGAAGGATTTCTAAAAAAATATCGGTAGCCAGCGTATTGAACGACCACTAATACGAAGTACCTACTTACCCATGACTTTTTTGTTTCTTGTTTCCTTGAAACAAGAAACAAAAAGTTCATAATCGGTTCATTCAATCAAAAGATGATATTATAAAGTTTAAGATTAAGAAATCGTTTGTACGACATTTACAACTTTGAAAATCAGGTGTTATAAATAATATAATTAAAAAGTAAAAAACTTTTCCAAATAATCTCTCAATCAATAGCTCTAGCAATCAAACCAAATTACCAATTATGCAAATTTAAGAGTATTCAATTTAATAAAAAAATAACTCAGCGTTTATGATGGTCGAAACAAAAAAAAATCTACAAAAACAACACTCGAGTGATTCTTTGAACTATTGCTAGACATGCAAAAACAAGCTGCTACAAAATAATAGGTATTAATTAATAAATGGCGCATTTGCAAGCCTTCTGGTGTTGCAAATGTCAATGGGCTGCGGTGATCACTTGCTCTCAAGTGAGCCTCCTGCCCGTTTATCCCCGTCTGTGGCTCTTGAACGGATGAACCGATTATATTTTGTTTTTTTTTTTTTGAAAGGTGTGTTAACTATGTTTGATGAAAATCGGTCCAAGATAACAGCCACAAAATATGTCGGATGTTGTTATTATTGATCAGCTTTGACACCAGTTAAAGCGGTCAATAATGAATAAAACTGGACACTTTTATTGCTTAGCTTCTACAAGTACTTACATTTATATGAAAGAAAATGACAATATTAAACTGAAGTACAGAAATACCTGAATAACATGATCCTATCACCTCGGCCCGTCTAAAATCGAAGGTCAAAATCAAAATCCTCGCGGATGCCGTAGAAAATTGAGTTTCCTTTCGAAAGTATAGTATCGTTTAGATCGAAGGGCTACCCTTAAAAAACCTGATATAGGCCACTTGTAAATCCACACACGTACGCCGTACATTTGACGAGAATTTATATAGGTATAAGTATGAAAATTATATATTTGTGTAGAATTCTAAAGAAGGTAAGTGGTAACTTAACGCTTATAGCAGTGGTATGATCAGCAGCAGGCTTATCAGCATAAGTCAAATCGAAGCCTTTGGCTGATAAGTCAATGGCATGTAGAGCACTGTCTTTTCGAAGAACGTACCTACATGAATGAGAGGTTTTCTCATATGGCGTGTGAAGTCTGCTAACTCACACCAGGATGGGACTATAGTCTAATCTTTCTTAAATGTTCAGTGGAACAATCAATGGGTTGGTGAGAGGGCGGTTATGTATATACATAGAGTATAATTAACCATTAAGAGGACCATTTTTTACCTAGAATTAAATTATTGTAACAAACACAAACGAAATTATAGTATAGATAACCTATGATTAACGAAAAGGTTTTAATAATAAAATTTTATTGCACACATTTTAACTAACTTCAAAAAAAATCAACCTCCTTAATAAAATTTGGTAAGTATTTTGCCTAAGTGCATGTTTTTGTTTCAAGGAACCATTTTATTACTTTGGTAATTTACAAAAACCTTTAGTTTCAAGGAGACGTGGTATCGGTAATTGAAATAAATATTATCGTTGATATTATATTTTGAAATCATCGTCTTTAAAGATTATTTTATAGCCTTGTACCGTGGGACAACGGACATATAGACTGTGTGACGTCATTATTGCAATATTATAGTTATAATCAAATTGAAAGTATGCAAAACCTGCGAAACCTGATTCCTATGACCACCAAACTAACGGCTTTGTTAAATGTCAAGAGTATACTAACCTTTTAGTGCCTGTTTAGATATCAAAAATAAATATTTAATCGTATTTTGAAGGCACGGCTAGCTCAGTAACTGAGCGATCGGTTTCTGAAATAATTGTGAACAGTTGTGAGTAAAATTTCTGAGTCGAGCAATATTATTTGTTTATTTTTTATTTGACAACCCGAGTCGCTAGATTGGGTTAAATATCTGGATATATTTAATTTTGTTCTATAGATGTGCAGTCTCTAGTAACATCGTTCTATGAAGGTAAACTTAATAAAAAATGGAAGTAACTCTCCTTTTGATACCATTGGAAAAGAAACTCTTTTCAAATTGACACAAGGTTTCTTCTAAAAGCTATCGTGGTCTTCAACATACTGAATTCTACCTACCATTCGTCATACGTCAAGAAAATTGGTTATAAACGCCTGATCCAATTACTCGATCCCCATTTGACCCATATCTTCTAACTGAATGAGAAATATTACTGTTTAATACAGCTTCGAAATTGAAAATTCATTTTCGAAGCTGTATTAAACAGTAATATAGAGTTATATCTTATTTTATAAGTCACTGTATATTTATACACTGTATATATATACAGTGACTTATAAAATAAGATATAACTCTAAAAACTAGTTCCTCCGAATCTACAACCCCAAACTCAAAGTCAAAATTTTCATATCAAGGGGACCAAGTCCACAAGTATTTTTGAATTCTCGAAATAAATTGCACGGTTCCAAAGTTGATTTAATTATTTATTACATACTATAATTGCAAAGCTCCGTACGGCTCGTCTAATGGTACCTAAGCCTATAGACTCCAGCCTGTTGATACATCCCCTTTTTATTTCTCTCATTACTCTCTATTTTTGTTATGGAAATAAGGGGGCAAACGGTCAGGAGGCTCACCTGATGGTAAGTGATTACCGCCGCCCATGGACATCTGCAACACCAGGGGACGTGCAAATGCGTTGCCGGCCTTTCAATAAAGAATATACTCTCCTCTTGAAGGTTCCCACGTCGTAACGGTTCGCAAAGACCGCCGGCGACAGCTGGTTCCACAGAGCGGTGGTGCGAGGCAGAAAATGACTCAAAAACCGCACTGTTGTGGAACGCTGGACATCGAGATAAAATGGATGGAAATTTGAGTTCTGGCGCGATGTCCGATGGTGAAATTATTGCACTGAATCGTCTGAGAATCTGCTCCACAAGCCAGCCTAGCCTCACCAAACACTTATATATCGCCACATTCAACTGCATCCATACGTAAGCCGATTAAAAAACGTAATTTCCCTGAGGACAGCAAACGCTGGCGTGAAGTTCGTAACAATAAAAGAATCTTCAATACCATTAAATCTTGTAATAAAAACCTACCATTATCAGACAAGAGAAGAGAAGAAGAGTCAAAGGTTCTCGAAAGGTCTCGAGTTCAATCCCAAGGCACGCAATATTGACTTTTCGATGTATTGTTGCGTATGTATTACATGCTCAAACGGCGGGTAAAGTTTACCATCCCGTTGTAGGCTAGCGCGGTGGACTGTAGCCTAATGCCTCACAAATGAGAGCAGACCCGTGCATAGCAGTGGGAAAATCATTGATTTGATGATTATTGATTATAGCCTTCGTCACTAGCCTAGCACACTTCTCGTACTATAAGATTATTGTGTGGTTTCTGTCATTATAATTGAGAAGACACAATCAACGTTCATTATTTGTAATTATTAAACAATACCTGCAGTTGTAGTTCTACCATCTATGCATACGAATACATAATAATTATGTGTCTCTTTGTAATTTTGCGATAACACCTTTTACTGAATGCACAAAAGAATAATAAATAAGGTATCCTATATAAAAAAAATGTCTATCTTGTTGCTTTTCCCGGATAATCTCCGAAACGACTGAATCAGAGGCCTCGGCCGTTCAAAGGAGGAAGGCGCAGAAAAACAGTATATAATAAAGTAGTCATTTGATGTTAAATATGTATGTAATCAATTTGGCTCAACTTTTTCGAGGAAAAATATACATAGGTGAGAGAGTCGCTTTAGGGGCGGAGTACATATATGTATTTATATACTAGTAATTTGTATCATGAAATCCCAAAACACCTGCTTAACACGCACGACTGTGTGTTACGGCTTATGTCGGATCCCGGATAGAAAATCGAACACTTTCCACAATAAGCCGCGAAACAAGCCGCATGCTCATAAAACCCGTAAACCTCAACAATCCTGTACAATACAGGCATTTTATATTCATTTGGCGTCATAAGCTTAAGAATAATAAAACCGTATTTATATTTACATACACCCTATATTTAAAAACAATAAAATAATATTCTGCGTCTTTAAATCGCTGTTCTGTTTAGAGAAACAATTTCTATAATATTTACTCGTCTAATTATTCAAAAGACAGCTCAATTAAAACGATACTTTTTTGACAATCGACTATTATGTTAAAAAAATCGATTCATAGAACTCACCGAATTTAAAAATATATCCAGTATTCACACAACACTGTTTGGCACAATAAAACGATATTATTTTCAACGTATTTTCACTGCGTTTTCAGATTTTCAGCAACTGAATGCCTCCTCTGAGGCGCGTCGGCACAGACTGGCCCTACAGACTGATAACCATAGATTATGTGGGTGAGTCACAGAGTCGACTTTATGTAAATTAATCGAATTATACCTACCTTGATAGCATCGAGAGTGACTGATTGAATTTACTATGAGAGCTTTTATATCGAATGCATTTATGTATTGATAAATTGCCTAATCTAATGTATTAGTAGAAATAGAATATTCTTATTTCTAGATGAAGTAAACATTGTATCATTGTAATGTGATATGATAATATGGTAATATTTTATAAAGTACTTCACTTTAGCTCTATATCGTTTGCATATTTTTTCTTATACTATTAGTCATGGATATAATGTACATACATATCATGTAAGATATTTTTTCATGATTTATATACGCTAATACTAAAATATTCCCGTAAATGAAATTCATTTATTTGACTCCAAATTTCGTTGGTTGAAATAAATAAATTCACGCGATGACAATACTAAGACATAACATTAAAATACGACAGTCAATAAACTCAATGAATTCGATATAGTTATATTTATACAACTACACCATTTCTTACTTAACACCTTATCCAACGGCTTCCAAACTTTTTTGAGAACATGCTAAAGTATATTATACATATTATTCAAATAGAAAGAAATGGAACTTTGATACTCAATTATTTGAAATATAATGATAATTTTGCTAAGAAAAAAGTTGATATAACTACCTATATGTTTTATTTTTTATATACAATAAAATTAAAGTAACTTTTTGAACTCATTAGCTTACTTTATCATCTTTGACAGTATAATCACTTAACAACTCCAATTTATTTAGTACTTAAATAAATCTCTATCATATACTAAATACGATGCCTCCAAAATCCGACACTATTTTACGTTGATTAATGCACACACCACATTAAAACAAAAGATTTTTCTTTCAAACAAAATTTTTTCAGGCATTTTTATGAAAATTTTAGATTCCAGTTGCACGGTTTGAGAAACCCAGATCTAAACAATAGATAATAAATTATTTTTACGAGGATCATTAGGTCGTTACTCACCCGTGCCGGTCTTAAATGAACGTAAAATCTTTACTAATTAACCCATTATAGCAACGCTTTGTTTAATGATTTTTCCTGTTTATAACCTAAAACACATTTTGTTTTAACGGCGAATCTATAAAAAAGAAAACTGTGAGGTGTTAGTGGTGAGTTATTGTTTTAAACAAAATTGAGTATTTTGTTATGCTTATCAAACTCAGCAACAACTTTTTATGATTTACATAAAAGGTTATGTTTGTGTACTATGTACCGCCAGTAAAATTGTACTTTTATTATCTGTGTATTCCATATTTTTGACCCATTGGTGTACAATAAAGGATCTATCCATCTTTTTAGATTCAATTTTGAATATCCTTATATTAATAATAATTATATCAATATCAAACTTATAACTAGATACGATAAAAATTACATGATTAATTTTAACGTAAAACTTTTAATACTAGTTGTAAGACACTAAACCGTAAGGTTCATTCAAATTTATGGGATTTAATTACGCGCATGGGATAAATTATAAAGTTACCGTAACCCTATCTTATAGAGCCCTGGAGGCTTCTCATAAAACTAACAATTAATGTTAAACATTACATATTTAACGGGTAATAAAGTATTGTACTTACATTACTTCTCATCCTGATGGGAAACAGAACTGTAATAGAAAAAAACACAATTAAATTATATTTCCTTACAGAGGCAGGGCACTCATAGGCACAAATCCATTATAATCGCCGTATACTCTGTGAAAAGGCTTTGACCCTCCGCCTCGCTCTCGCGTAAACAATTGTCTATGCCTGTCTCTTTCGCTCACACACTTAAACGATTGACGTAAG
Source organism: Craniophora ligustri (assembly GCA_905163465.1). Taxonomy (NCBI): domain Eukaryota; kingdom Metazoa; phylum Arthropoda; class Insecta; order Lepidoptera; family Noctuidae; genus Craniophora; species Craniophora ligustri. The sequence continues at coordinate 13,652,715 of LR990968.1, forward strand.
TACGCGGGAAAATGTGGCTGGGAGTCAAACTCAAGGATTTTCTCGCTTTCAAAGACTCAAATAGTACTGTTTAAGTTCAATTTGGGGAGTTATAAAAGGCTATTGTTGTTTTCTATCCTAATCTGTTTGATAATTTCACTGATTGGATGGGAGGGTACGGTACTCTTCTATAAATACGAAAATTGTGAGAGCTATGTTAATAAGATTGTTTCTTTCAAGATGTAGTAAAATATTCCAGATCATATTGTGTGTATTATCTAATTATAATTTTGATCAATGATCACTTAATAAATCAGACAACAGAAAAAAATATTATAAAAAGAAGTATTTAATTGTTCAATTCTATGCGGACAGGTAAACTACACGAGCAAAAAAATACGACTTATAGAAATATGGCGGTGATGTAATAATTATTTATTTTATTTTGTAATCAAGTTTTTCAAGTTCCAAATTGGTCATTATTGTCAGCTCCGGTAAGAACTTATTGGAACCGCTAAAGTTCTATCGGTAATACATTATTGTTTACGTAAATATGGTGTAACTATATAACTATATCTAAATATGTATGTATTATATAAAAAATACTACTAATTTTTTACGTTAAAATTCACACACACACACACGCACGCACGCACACACACACACATTGCATAGATTAAATATTATATTATAATTATTATTATAATAATTATGTAACAGGGAATGAAGTCAAAGGTCGAGTGCAATCCCACCACTGACTTCAATGTTACTTGCGTATATCACATGCTCAGACGATGAAGAAAAACAACGTGAGAAAACCACTGATGAGAAATTTTTCGATAGCATAAGACGTCTCTCAGACGGCAGACTTCTGTTGCTATTGAAAACACGCACTAGGTTAGCGTGGTGGACCATAGCGTAATCACTCTCAAATGAGAGGAGACCCGTGCACCTGATGGAGAATAAATGGGATGGCGTGTGTCAAAAAGTCTTTGTGTAATCCTTTGCATAAAGCAGGTTTGATAGCATGAAAATTCAGATTTTAATCAATTCTACGTTGACCTTAGTTCAACACAAATAAATTTATTCATTTTTTCTACATACCAACACGCCTGTCGTCCCCGAAGGGTTAGGCAGAAGTGCACTAACTTACTCCCACGTTTCGCCGGTACGTTTTAGGTCCCATGTAATAGGGGGCGAGCCTATTGCCATTTACCGGGCACAAATCTAAACTCCGAGCTGCTACTGAGAATTGCATAGAAAAACCCAATAACAATTTGCTCGACCTGCGAATCGAACCCAAGACCTCTTGCTTGGCAGTCGCACTGTACGACCACTAGACCAACGAGGCAGTATACTATGTGTATTCATTTTTTCTCAAAATAATATATCATTAATTTCTATTTAAATAGCTCAATAGTCCTAATACTTGTTTTAGTGTCCTAGGGATCAACGACCCAGCCGGTGACATTGCGACTAAGGTCACAGAGCTAGCCTTGATACCATGATTAAGTGGATAGAGTCTACGATTTAGCTATTATCCTTTGAGTAGTAGAAAGTGGCTTATTAAAAATCGTCCTTGACTGTCTGGCTCGCTGGTCTTTATACAAGTTGGTGCGAGACAAATCTATTCGGCGATATTGTAGTGCAATAGAGCTCTTTATTGCGTGAGGTTTAAAAAACCCACGTGGTTTTCTTACCAGACCAAAATATTCAACTACTCGGCTGAGTGATGCCTACGTCCATCACGCCTATAGTGAAGGGTTAGGCAGAGGTGTAGGTACTAATTTTCACCCAAATTTCACCGGTATGTTTTAGGAACCATGTAATAAGAGCGTTTAGTCATCAACTGAATCCAACCTACGAACTGTTACTGAGAATTTCATAGAAATAACTGAATAACACTTTGCTCGACCTGGGTATCAAACCCACCTCTTGCTCGGCAGTCACACTCACCACCACTAGACCAACGAGGCAGTGAGTGCCTAGATTCGTGTAAGTCGAAGTTTTTTTTTAATTTCAATTAGACCAATATTACAGGTACTTTTGAATTATCAAAACTAGTTCGACAGTTCCAACAGGTAGGTAAGAGTATTAAGAAGAAGAGCCGGCAAGAAACTTAATAAATACTCTTTTAAATTAAAAGAAAATGACAAAATAGTTGATTCAATGTGTGAATAAGCCTTTAATCTAATCCTCCTTTCAAAAAAGGTTTGATAAAAACCACAGTGTAGCAGATGTTGAGTATAACAAGTGTACAGTATAATCTGTGGCCACCTTGACCTAGTTTCAGGGGGCCGAGAGTCGCTCGATGCGCTGAAGGTTCCAAAGACAAGCGTCTTTGTATTGGTAATATGGAAACTGAGATGAATTGTACGTCAGATAAGTTACTATTGTTGAATGTTTTCAGGACAGTAAACAGAAGAGTATTTTGGAGACAGCTGAAAACATATTAAACGACTTTTAAATTACTTTTTACTGCGTTCTTATACTTATGTGAATATTTGATATTGAAATAAAACAACTTTTTATGAGTTTTATCAATATACAATGTATGTACGTCTTAGTTTGTTTGATCATGAATGCTGTAAAGGATCCGAAGCGTCGAAATGAAATAATATCAATATATCACAGCAAAATGCCTAAAATTATATATGCGTAATTTTATATCAATACTTTATTTTAATTCGTCATTACTTTATTTTATTAATCAAGGTGTTAGTTATTTTTTTTGGATTCAAAATGTACAAATATACATTACATTGTAATATATAACAATTACTACAGACTCAAAGTACAGGCAGCTGTCTAATTTGAAGTCATAGTTGAATAGAATGTTTTAAGGTTTTTTTAATAACACTATTATCCATTGGTATTATTTAAACCGAATTCACGTGACGAAACTAGTAGCAGGAAAATAGTTCTGTGCCATTAATTTCATAAACGTCAAGTTTTACAATGCATGCATCGATTTTACGACGCAAGCATTGTAAAATTGGGTGTTTACACATGAAATTGTAGATGAAATTAATGTCACGGAACTACTTTCATGCTACAGGTGTCGAAATGTAAATTCGTCTTTATTAATCTAGCGATTGGTGTAAGTTAGCATAAATTATCCAATAACAAAGGGCTGAAGAAACATTGACGTTTAAAGTTATAGTAGAATAAACAAATAAGAAAAATCATCTTATTCAAGTATAGTAAATTGACAGTCTATTTGTTACGTCAGAAGAAAAAATACCCATAACAACTTGACGTAATATTATTTACATAACATTTTTGCCAACATGTTTATTTCTGACGGGCTAAGTTTGTATTTTTATTTGTTTCTTCTTGTAAAGAAACAAAATTGTAAAAAAATCTGTACTATGTGAAAGATATATGAACGTTTTGATTTCTTACACGTCGCGATGTTTCGGATCTTTACAACATCCATGTTCAGCGGCAAAATCTGCCTATGACCGTGATAGCATGATAATTTTTCTCTACACTAATCATCAAACCCAAAACAATATGAGTTTTTAAATTCTTGTTGGGAATTATTACTATTTTCAGTTTTCATTTTTGAAAATACGTTTCCCCCTTTAAAGATTCGGGTATCGTGTAACTGCTTGCTATCTTAGTCAGTCAGTTAGTCAATAGATTTAAAGACCTTGACCTATGTGTAGTATGTAATGGCATACAAATAAGAAGCAATTATATTTAAATGTATAGTTTGTTTTTTTCGTATCTACGTGAGCCAAGTGGGTAAAATGTATAAAATTATAGGTATGTATAATTTATAATTATTTTGTGTCTTTTTGACGGCTTAAGGTTGAATGTTTGACCAATATTCCTAAATAATAAAATTAATATTATTATTCAACAAATGTTCAAATAACGCTACTGTTTTTTTGCGGATTTTATAGCTGTATAGAGTAAGTAACGCTACCTACCTTGCTTGCTCTATCGTACCTGCCCGCCCTACCAAATACATATTTTTTATATTAATTTGTATGAAAATATAGAAAAAATACCAAAATATCCAAAAGAAAAAAGTCCAATATCTACTAATACTTAACAGGATTATTCTAAAGATAAAGACCAAGAAAGATAAATATAAAAATGTTCCTAAAGTTGTCTGAAAATTTGATCAAAGTTGTATATAGATGAGGTAACAAATTGATAAAACAATATCTTTCCTTATGGATTAGTAGATTTTTTCCATAAGGAAAAAATGGGTAACAATGCCTATTATTGTAACTACTTATTCCGCACGAGTTGTTCTTTACAGAAGGAAAGAATGTTCATGGTGGAACGGAAAGAAAACAATACGGATAAGTATTTATGGCTTATTGTTCCATCCGAGTTGTTGTCTAGCTTGAAATATTTTGATAAATATTGTGATTATCCTGCATGCTGTTGTCCCACACTGCTGGGCACTGGTCTACTCTAGTCGAACGAGTCTACCAGCCTGCCTAATCGCGGGTTGCAGAGCCATCAGCTACCTATGTATCATGAGATTGACTAAGTATTGCACAAAAATGAGGTACTAAGGTATTGAAATAAAACTACTTTTTACGGATTTTATCGCGGTATATTGATATTATTTTAATCCGTAAAAAGTAGTTTTATTTCAATGTCTAATATTCGCGTAAATGTAAGAAATCAATATAGGTATTAGTACCTATATTGATTTCTGATATACCCGTAGGGGTATATCAGAATCTATGCGGTTTTGCCTACCTCACCGTGAATCTAGTGTGAAGGTTAAAGATTCTAAGTCTAAAATCATCAAAGCATATCTTTTGGGTAGCAAATAATTTAATTTCTATTGAAATGAGGGTAGACATCAAATAAAACGGAGCCCATCTTATTAAATTTGTGGCTTGCAATGATATCTTGGCCGTAATAAATTTTATCTACCCTCGTTTGCAAGATTTATAAAAAAAGTGTATTAAAGTCTCTAACATAGCCATAATGTTTTTATTTGTAATATAAAAGTGTGATTCTTTGTATTTTTATCGAGTATAATAAAGGCTTTACTCACATAACATCTTGCTACTTAATAAACGTAATTGATTGTCAAAAAATATAGCCTAAATTTAAATGAAGTACTTTCTCTTTAATTAATTTTAGCTGGAATTTAATTACAACGATTATTCAACAATGAATTAAATTCATGATGGTTTTGCAAAAATTAAGTCTGCTCTTTTTAGGGAAGATTAGATAAATCACAGAGGTCGAAAGAGTAATCTCAAAAAGGATTTTTTTCTTTTTCAATGTTCACACCAACGGCTAAAATCCTTTTTTAAATTAACTTACTCTATATTTTTGTGTTTGAACTGCATCTATTTATAAACAAAATTTGTTACATGTTACATATTTTTTATATAAAGGTACATTACTAGCGTTTTCTAAAAACTTATATTAATTTGACACCTGTCAATTGTTACCTTTTAAAAAAATGCCATAAATATAGGATATATTCGATGTACTTTTTCACGGAAAACTGCACCGTTCCAGCCTCAAAACCTGTATGAATTATCATGTAAAATATCTTCACACAAATTCAGAATGCCAAAATACATGACTGTGTGGTGTATTTGTTTAATACTTCCGCATTATCATACCACATGACATCAACTTTGAGATGGGTAACCCGCTTTAGACTGCACACCCAATTTATATCCCATCATCCATAAAATATATCCATCCATCCATCCATCTAATATACTCGGGCGGTATTGGGGACACGCTATAAAATATTTAGGAATAACACATTTAGGCGACGATCCATATTTTTCTCGAGAGTGTCGCGATCCATGTCACTGGGCAACTTATCTTTTGTATCAAAACGTGTCCCTAAGAGTTTGAAAAAAAAAAGAAATCTAGCTACTTTCATCTCACGTTTGTGGCTGAAAAGAACGAACACAAGATATTTCTTCTTTCACGCAGTATTTGATAAGGATTCCGTCGGATTTTATTCAGGTTATATTAAAATCGTGGAGGTGATTTTAGGATACACGTAATGTATTTTGGATGTTCGGAACGACGTGAAATTAGATATGTTTTAAGGTAAAAGGGATTTTTTTGTGCTTTTGACAGCGGCTTATGTGATGCGGTGAAAATTTAATGCTTTCTGGTGTAAATGTTAATATTGCTGTATGTGGGATATTTTAGTATGCTATATTAGAGCCAATTTAACTTAGTATTTCATCTACTTACATATTAGTTTGGTATTTATTATATTAAGATGGAAGAAATGATTACATGTATTGAATAATTACAACTACAGTTGAAACTTTGACAACAGTGGATACGCAACAGACGCAGTAGTTGCGGATTCGATCCCCGTACACAGTAAATATTTGTATAATTTACAGGTAGATCTTCAGGGTCTGGGATTTTGTAAATTATGTGATAATTTGTATTTGAAAACGCACCTACAACACAGGAGAAAATCCCAGTGTCCTCGTTTATTATAAAAATAAATTACGCATTAAAATAAACCTTCCATTCAATGTTTTCGACTACCCAGTTAGTCCAGCGGTAGTTAACACTGCCTTCTGTGCTATGGGTCCCGGGTTCGAATCCCGGTAGGGACAAATGTTTGTGTGATAAGCATGAACATTTGTATCCGAGTCATGGAAGTATCTATCTATAATATGTGTGTATGTATTTACAAAAAAAAAGTATATATGTATGTAGTATATCAACCAACTAGTATCCGTAACACAAGCCTCGTTGCTTAGCTCGGGACTAGATGGCGCTGTGTGTCATAATGTCCAGGAATATTTATTCTATTGTTTGATTTTGACTTTATGTTATCATAAAGTGGAAATTTTAGTAGTCTGTTTACACATTCAAATCATCGTAATGATGGTATGTGAAGTCCTGCTAACGAGGTTAGGAAGAAAATAGTAGACTAAGGCCAGATTTCTTTCAAAGTTTGGGCCCAGGTGTGAGATGCTGGTGTCCAAATTATTATACTACAATAACCTTGACCACATAATACCCTCTGCCACCGAAAATTGACGTGTTAATCGTGCGGAACCCAACCTTTTCCAATTTTAAAATTAATTACAATATCAACACTAAAGGGTCTCTGTCGGAATGGAGCCATTACCGGCACCCGTCCTGGGTTAATCCCTAAGGACCGGGTAACCCAAATACCGGCCAAAATGTTCCCACTCACCGGATTATTTGCATCCGTGAATATTTTAGATTGAGGAATTTACGTAGTTCTTCAGGTATTATATTATCCTGATGGCATTTATTACATTTTAGTAATTAAACCTATTAAATTTGAATGCTATATATTAATACATTATTAATACGACTTTCTCGTTGGTCTAGAAGTCGTAATGCGACTATAGAGCAAGACTGCTTTAGGTCGATTCCCAGGTCAGTGTTATTAGGTTTTTTTATAAAATCTTCAGTTGCGGCTCGGAGTAAGGAGTAGTGCATGGTTGATTGCAATAATAGACCCCTTATTATATGGCACTTAAAAACATACCGGCGAAATATGGGTCTACATTAGTAACAATTCTGCCTAACCCTTTATTGACGACAGGCGTGATAGCATGGTTGTTAAACTATTATTAAGAAGCCATTGCCATGAGCATTCACACGTGAGTTTTTAAAAACGAAGTATGATTGTATACACTGTATAATCTAAAACAAACCGCCGCGCATTCAAAAATAAATATTTTTTCCACCTGCTTCTATTGACCGAACACTGTGCAGGAACACTCCGCGAAGAATGTTTACATTCGTCTATCCGGCTGTCCGTCGTTGATTTGTAACACTGTGCGGACGTAAAGAACCCACAAACATATAACGTAGAAATAAGCGTCATCAAAAGAGTTCAATCTTCAAGTTCTAACGCAGTTTATTGAACTTTTTAGAGTAACCATTTAAAAAAATCAGTATAAATATATTTTAGAAGGTCATAAAAAAATCAGCCTATTTATTACCCCACTGCTGGACACAGGTCTACACTCATTTGAGAGGGTTAAGGCTATAAGTCCACACAACATGGCTACTGTGGGTTGGCATCAGGCATGCAGGTTCCTCACGATGTTTTCTGTTACCATTTGAGCATGTGATTAATATCCTAAAATGCAATGCAATGGCTCGAACTATCGATGAGCGGCGCTGGGGCTGAAAAAAAGGTCATCCCAATTTCCCTGCAATTTCTTTTTTGTTTTGGATTTTTTTGTATGTGAGGCAAGTTTTTTTTTATCCATGAAAAGCTACGCCCTTGCAAAAATAAAAAAAAAGGGAACTCAGTTACATTTATCGAAAGCCACAAATAATCCTTCAAAGAGCCGCATGCACATTTTCGTACTCTCTCTCTCTCCCCCTCTCTCTCTGTCACACACAAATACACAAACGCACACTAAGAAGATACAAGTAGGTATCTTATGAAATAAAGTTTGGTTTACATGCAAGTGTTCTTAGTATTTTTCTATTTAAAACCAATTTTTATTGCGCGAAGGGAGTAATGTATACGGTGTTTATTTTTCGTTCGTATGCGGAATCAGTAAGTGGGAGAAGGGGGGATTTAATTCATAGTTTGTTTATTTAGTTATGAGGGCGATGAACGTGGTTTTTCCTGTCTGTATCCATGTTCGAGAAAAAATTGAATAAATCTCCTTGCTACATTTACTTGCCCTTCAAGATTGCATTTCAAAGATAATAATTGCTTTTTAGAGAACTTATCGTAGCGATTTTATGACGATTTTTACTTCTTCTATATCAGCTAGTGTTCATTAAACAGATGATTTCGAAGCGCGTTCCTAGGATTCTAGACAGATGTTGATCGGTTTGAGCTATCAATGTTGCGCACGATCATAATAAAACTTGTTCATTGATAAGAACAAAGGTTTCAAGTTCAAACCCAAAGGCACGCACCACTGACTTTTCGGAAGTTACATATGTGCGTATTTATTACATACTCAAACGGTGAAGGAAAACATCGTGAGGAAACCTGCATGCTTGAGAGATTTTCTCTATGGCATGTGAAGTATGCCAACCCGCAGTAGGCTAGCGTGGTGGACTATAGCCTAATCCCTCTCAAATGAGAGGAGACCCCTGCCCAGCAGTGTGACTTTAATGGGATGGTGATGATGATGAGGATATAACTGTTTACTTTGATTTATATGGCAAATAGCTATGTTTGCTGGGTCAGCTAGTAATAATATATAAAATACTCGGACATTATGACACAGCGCCATCTAGTTCCCAGCTAAGCAACAAGACTTGTGTTACGGATACTAGTCGGTTGATATACTACATATATACTTTTTTTTTGTAAATACATACATATTATACATAGATACATCCATGACTCGGATACAAATGTTGAGTTTATCACACAAACATTTGTCGTTACCTTATTCGAAACCATGACCCGTAGCACAGAAGGCAGCGTTAACTACCGCTAGGTTATCCGGGTCGTCAAAGAAATTTATATAATTATATGGGTATTGGTTTGACGTCATTCATGTTCCATCGGCACGAAGAATAAGATGAACGTCAGTATAAGAAATTAATAAATATAGTTTTAATCTATAAGTAATATTAGGCCCAGACTTATTTCAAGCCCATTCAGCTTTGAAATAATCATGATTTATTAAATTCAAAGTGTTCAAGCGTCTTCCAGTCGTACAACTATTTTAATATCTCGCAGAGCTTCTGAGACATCACAACTCTGTATTTTATTTGTAAGTAGAGGAATCTTTGAAGATGGTGTTAATTAAAATATTTTCGTTTCAGGTATTCATGTTTGAAGTTACTACTCCGTCTACAAAGGTATTATATAATTTAGCGATTGATAATTTTGCACACTCATTTATTATAAGCTTGTTTAACTATTCTTTTAGTTAGTTTTTAAATTCCTCCTAGATTTCTTTCATGTTTACTTAATAACAACTTAATAGCAAAATATTACAATACATATTTAACTAAACATATTCTGTTTATTACGCTGTGAAAGCACACATTTAAACATACACTAATCAACTTACCTACCATTTTCATATAGATATATAAATAGATTAAACAACTTTCCTCTAGTCTCCCAAATGAATAAAATATAAACATGTAGGTATGCCTGATTCAAATAATAAAATAACTGTTTAGTTCAAAACTCACCTTCCAGAAATACACTCGCAGTAATATAAACAAATTGTACACAAAAATATTTCCACGATGTTTTCATTCACTAATCTCTAAGTAAAAGTTTTAAACGTCAAACATTCGTTCATAGTTGTCAGCGCATTAAAAAGCTGCAAACTTTTTACTAACGACCGCTTTGTATTTGAACTGTTTGGTAGTTGAGAAATGTCTTGTATTTTATTTTATTCCAGAAAGTTTAATCAATAATAATTATCCATTGCATCATCATCCACGTATGTGTCTTCGCTCATTTAAAAAGGATTATTTTATAATCCACCACACAAGTCTAATGCAGCTTGGCAGCCGGCATCCTCCATCGAGAAAATCTCTCAAGCATGCAATTTTCCTCCCTATATTTTCCTTCACCGTTTGAGCATCGGTGGTGGCCTTGCAACTGGAACTTGAGACCTTTGACTGCGCAGTCTACTGATCACTCCAGTAGGCTTTAAAACCTTCATAATATAGACAAATAAATTACCAAAAATGTGACGGCTTTTAGTTGCATTATCTTTTCCCCCGGTCCCGTTATAATGTATTATAATATAAATACCTAGTTGCTAGTAATTTTCAACGGCTATATTCTGCTAACCTGTGCCAATCTTATATATAGACATGGTAGACTGTATCTAACCACTTCCCATTTTTATAGAATACCCCTAACCAGAAGTCAGAGAATGAATAGAATTATTATGAACAAAAATACTGAAAAATAAATCAGAATTATTCGGTATCGGTGTCTACTGGCTTTTAGTTTTATCCGAAGCTTTAAGAAGACAAACGCTCATTGTGCCCCGTTTGTCTTCTCCGACCCCTATAATAATGCATTCTGTTGAAATATTGGAGTAAGTATGAAGTGCAGGAACTATCTCATAACAGATTTCACTCTTCGCGCTCCCGAGCACAGCAATAACCCTCAAATGACGCTCGTAACTTGAGCAGGTATTATTTAAACTGTGGTCCTGTAGACAGTAGTATTCAGGGTAATATATTTCTTGTGCTATTAATGATAAGGTGCATTTTCTCACTCTTGACCTCGATGTGAGGTTTAACAAAATTAATTTATGAATTTCTTATACTTACGCGAACAATTTATGAAAAAAAAAATGGTTTTCTATCCCTTTGCTGGGCAACGGTATCCTGTAATTTCAGAAATATTAGGCTATAATCCACCACCGTACCTTATTGCAGGTTAGAAGAATTCACAAGTCAACACGCTTTTGAGAATTTTTATCAGGCGTGCAAGTCTCCTCGCGATGATTTCCTTCACCATTTAAGCATTGAACTCGGAATCTTTGACTTCATAGTCGACTAGTCATATCACCAGGCTATCACAGATTCTGCAAATACAATACATTGAAATACAACTACGTTTTAAGGATTTTATCGTGGCATATTGCCTACCATAGATGCTGACAAAGATCCGTAATGTTGGAATACAAGAATATCAATTTTCAAATGTAGTTTTATTTCAAAATTAATGTACCTATCATCAATATTGTTTGTAATTTACTATAGCTAATACTTTTTTTTTTCAAACTGTAGCCGCGGCCCCTATATTTCAGTCATTGACTGAGCGACATAAATATGTTACCTCAATTTAATTCCTAACATTTTCAGAAATACGAAAACAGAATTTCATCCAATTTATGATTAGTTTCCCGACTCTGCTAAGTAAAAACAAAACCAATAAGTAGTAAGGTTTACTTTAAGTTTTCTTCAGAAAAGTCCCCAACGAGATCTGGTAACCTTACTCACCCGCAGAAATACAACTATTGTTGATTCACTGCGGTCTTCTGTAAGGCCGCATTTAAAGTTATTGTTATTTTGTATTTCATGACTCGGATACAAATGTTGATGCTCATCACAAAATGATTGTAATAAATAAACTGAACTATATTACGTTCATAAAACAGTGCAATTTTACATACCTAAATAAAAAATAAATAAAAAGAACCGTTTGATGAGGCAAATCTACTCGTGTCGTCCACGTTACGGTGACACAGAATGTCTCTAAACAGATTTTTTCATTTTATTTTAAATCAAGTAACCAATAGATTGATACTCACACTTACGAAAATGTTAGACATTTTACGGCTATTTCTGACCTGCCGTAAAAGATCCGAAGCGACAAGATTAAATAATATCAATATACTGCAATAAAATCCGTCAGAAGTAGCTTCATTTCAAAGTAATCATTATTAACTACATATAATGATTATTAGGTTTTCATAATCCTTAATAATAATCCCTCATTTTCACATCATCGACTTACAAAGCAAATAATATAATGGAAAACAGATGACCATTGTTTACGCGTTACTATTGATAATTTAAAGCATTTTAGTGCTCACGATACGACAACGTAACGCGTGTTTACAACGATAGAAGCACTGGTTTATGGTACTGTGTGCAAATAAATTAGTTTTGCTCAATGTATTCTGTTTAATGTCGAGTTATTTGGGATACTCTAGGTAAATACGAAGAAGTAAATTTACACTGCCCAGAGTTTGGCTTGTGATTTGAAATTTCGAGAACCTCTAGTAGCTGGGATTTAAAGTATATTTGTACGAGTTGGAGTGTGTTGTCCTTCTTAGAAATACCACTTACAAATTAGTCATGAAATCTCAGAATCTATTAAGTTTACAAACTTGAAAATAAAAAAAAATAAAAAAAATCTTAGCTTGAAATAAGCTAAAAAAATACAAAAAGATTGAAAATTTTGCTTGAAATAGGTTTTAAAAGGGTGTAAGAATGTAGGTATTTACAAGAAAGTTTTTAGTAAATTCGTAGGTATGAGTTGTATGAAGAAATAGAGATTATAATATCAACGTTATCCACCGTCTAGTACCCGTAACACACTTGTTGCTTAGCTCGAAATTAGATGGCGCTGTGTAACAATTTTATAACAGGATAATTGTATACCTACCTAAATTATAAAAATATCTAATGTAAATTAATGATTTGTATTTAAATACAATGTTATTCTATAATAATACAATTATTTTAAATAAAGGCAAGGTCCATGATGATGTTTGAACAGGAAATCGTTATTCCTTCAAACATCACGGGGAGTTTGTACTTCTGTTGTTTTACAAAAAATATCAAAACTGCCAAGAACATTTATCCCCCTATTCCTCCTTAACCTACTAAATCGTGAACTATAAACGTCCACACATTATTTCCCCAGTACAAACAAACATTCGTTAAGTGGTTGCCTAATGCGAGCGCACTGCGCCCACGCACCTCGTAAAACATATCATCACGATATTGTAAACACTACGAACCCTTGAGTTTCTGTATTTTCAACATTCGTTAGTAGTGAGAATCTTATGAACAGAAATTATGACACAGCGCCATCTAATTCCGAGCTAATCAACAAGGTTTGTGTTGCGGATACTAGATGGTAGTTTTTTTTAACATGACTCGGATATAAATGTTTATGCTCATGACAACATTTGTCCCGACCGGGATTCGAACCCGGGACCCATAGCACAGCAGGCAGTGTTTATACCGTTGGACTAATTGGGTCGTTTTTGACTACGACGTTTACTGAACAACGGGACGGTCCGTAAAGGTTTTTTCGCACTTAAAAAAAGGGCCCGTAGCGCTGGTATTCATTTATTGGTCTGTCTGTCACGTATTAACCGCTGAACTGATTTAGACGAAATTTTGTATGGAGATAGTTTGAGTCCTAGACTGATGAGGAGGAGCAGGAGGGTGGAAGTTTGTATGAGGAATCTATAATTTCTTAAAAGATGGTAGGAATAAGTAAGCAGATTGGATAAAATTACTAATTCTACGCTTACAAAATCGCGAGCAAAAATTTGTTGTTGTATCTTAGTGTCGATCTTAATAGCGATTTTAACCGCACCAAATTTCTACCTTTCTGTCTGCGAGCCGGTAGAAATAAGCGACCAGATCTTCATACGATTTGAGGCATACGAAGCTACATTCCACTTTGTTACAGAATTGAATATCAGATGCTATCGAAAGCTATATAGAACTGGACGTACAAAACATAATATATAACATATCTACATAGATGTTGAAAGATGTTGCACTACAATTAAATATCCGTTTTTGCTCTGGCGTGTGTTTCGTTTAATCAGTCGTCTAGTTACTAATAAATAAACATGCCAACGCGTAAATCATATATCACTGATTATATTGGTTAGAGTAAACACACAACAGACTGCCAAATCATTGGTAAGTTTTGAATTTTAAATCTAGGCACATTTTTTTTATACCATAGATGCGTTTGATCACAGTCTCACCTGATGGTAAGTGACGATGTAGTCTTTAATAAAGCACGGTTAACTAGAAGATGATTCATGATTTACTCGTGATTTGAAGAACCCCACATTGTGCTCGTGGGGAAATACAATGAATTTAAAAGTCATGAGTGTATTGTGAGAAAACTTTAGAGCGATAAGAGATTTTTTCAATGGAATTTGCTGTCTACCTAATATATGCTAGACTCAAATTAAGAGAAGATACGTGCCCATTGCCCAACAGTGGTAAACTGAAATGCCAACGGAATCATTTTCTATAATAATAAAATTTCGTTTATTTGCTTTTAGTAGGAAGGATGGAGGTATGAGGGCGAGATTAAAACAGCGTGCAAATAAATTCTACGTTCCTTTGTAGAGCACCATGTATAACGCTAAAACTCATTTGCACAACCATTTGCAATATTTGAATGGTTACAGTGTTTACGATAGAAAATTACGTTTTTCCTCATTGGTTTATTTTAGAAAATAAAATAGTATTTACTCAAATTGTTAAAGTTGTATAAAAAATTAAATATATTATATAGGAGGTTATAATTTATATATTTTTTTATACATCTTTAACATTTTCAGTAAATACTTTAGATATACTTTTATTAAAATTTTCAAAAAATATCAGTTATATTTTGCAATTCAGTGTTCCGAATACCAAAATAATTCAAATTATGTTGTTATTTAAATAATGGAACAGAAATTATTTCATGGATCTTATTACCACTTGTTTTAATGTATTTGTAATAGTATTTTATTCGTATTTTACATTCAAAATGTCAAATGAATTTTGCATAAATACAATTATTTCGAATAACAAAATATTATTTACTTACGCCTACACTTTTGTTTATAAGGTAAACAGAATTTAATCAATCCGACAAATCTTTATGGCTATCCATTGAATATTTATTGAAAAAAGCAATTTTCTCGTAATGGACCGAGGGTACCGACTGCCGGCAGTTTTATTTTTGTAAAGGTATATAAGTGCCCACAGATAATATAAAATTTATCAGCAACAATATCTGGAATTGACTAAATATTTGTAACGTGTTGGAAGATTGTAAGCGGTTTATGTTTTGTCGTCAAATTCAATTCGATTAAAAAGAAAAATATTTGTAAATTTATAGTGTTTGTAGTATACGTATGTATTATATAGTTAACTGTCTCGTTGGTCTAGTGGTCGAACAGTGTGACTGCCGAACAAGAGGTCTTGGGTTCGATTTCCAGGTCGAGCAGTGTTATTGGGTTTTTCTATGAAATTCTCAGTAGCAGGTCGGAGTTTTGGTTCGTGCCCGGTTAATGGCAATAGACTTGCCCTATTACATAGGATCTAAATCATACCGGCGAAACGTCATGGGTGTTCATTAATACACCTCTGTCTAACCTTTCGGGGACGACAAGCGTGATGGTATGTATGATAATTATTTTATAATATTAGCATATTTATTGTGTCTCTTCTCCACTAGCCTAGCATGCATCCAGCAGCATGATTTTCTCATGATGATTTCATCCTCGTCTCATTACGTAGACTATATAAAAATAAGCACATAAATTCGAAAAATCTGTTTTTATAAACACTTCTGACTTTGGATCGAAGTCAAGACCCAAAACTCGAGTCATAAAGTTCTCGAGTAGGTATTACCAAACCACTAGATTACTACAATACCAAAAGTTCATTGAATTCCATTTAATTCCGAGAATAATAACATATCTTTCATTTCCGAATTTCTGCATCATTAAATTCGCGCAAGTTACATGAAATCCCCCACACTTCATTGACATTAACGTACTCAAATTAATCCGCAGGGCATATCCAACGCTCAAACAATGGTAAAATTAAACAGTTCTGTTTATTCTATCTTTCAACCGAGGCGTAATGAAATGGAGTACTCATTATGAAAGCAAGGTTGGCATTCACACAATTTGAGTATTTGGTTTGAATAATCGCATATTGCGCACCTTGTGAACTATATTTTTGTTTACTTTATGACTTTTTACAGTCTACGAGATTCTCAAAATAAAATGTACTTTGAATAAATATATAATTTATTCAAAGTACAATCAAATAGAATCGATCGCCCATAACCAATCGCCCCCAAAAACGCCTGGCCTTCAATGTTTCCTAGTGTTTTTGCTGGGACGAAGAGGAGTCTCAACAAACTGCCCAGTAACACATTTCTGTTTATTTATTGAATAAATGATCACCACCGACTAAATAAATAATAAATAATAAATATTCCTGGACATTATGGCACACAACGCCATCTAGTTCCGTGCTAAGCAACGAGGCTTGTGTTACGGATACTAGCTGGTTGATAAACTACATATATACTTTTTTTTGTTGTAAATACATACATATTATAGATAGATACATCCATGACTCGGATACAAATGTTCATGCTCATCACACAAACATTTGTCCCTACCGGGATTCGAACCCGGGACAGAAGGTAGTGTTAACTACCGCTGGACTAACTGGGTATATAAATCTAAATATAGTAAAAAAAAATATCGAGTTACACCTCTGATATTGGTAGCGTTAAACGACAAAAGATAATCGCTTACCATCTGGCGAGTCGTAAGTTTATTTGCTACACAAAAACAATACGCCTTTATTATTCAGTTGCTGTTTAGGTCATCAACCAAACTACATATGATAATAAACACTCCATTACTAACTTCTCCGTGCCTTCCGCTGCCAAACAGTAGTGTGGATATGTTCCAGCGAAGCAATTTGTATCATGATGTTTACCTTTAGTAAATAATGCTCCCGTCGGCATCCTACATTAATTTACTTCCTCGGTTGAAGGGTAATTAGTCGTATTTAGGCACTCTACCTGTTCACTAGAAGTAGATAATTGAAATACTTTTAGTGTAGTTTTAATTTAATCATACCATCACGCCTGTCGTCCCCGAAGGGTTAGGCATTCGGTATTCTTTAGGTCCCATGTAATAGGCCTATTGGCATTCATCATCATCATCATCAACCCATTAACGTCCCACTGCTGGGCACGGGTCTCCTCTCATTTGAGAGGGATTAGGCTATAGTCCACCACGCTAGCCTACTGCGGGTTGGCAGACCTCACATGCCATAGAGAAATCTCTCAAGCATGCAGGTTTCCTCACGATGTTTCCCTTCACCGTTTGAGCATGTGATAAATACGCACATAACTTCCGAAAAGTCAGTGGTGCGTGCCCGGGTTCGAACTCGAGACCTTTGACATGTCAGTCCACTGGTCACACCACTAGGCTACCACAGCAATTGGCACTAACCGGGCACAAATTCAAACACCGAGCTGCTCAATTACACTTTGCTTGACCTGGGAATTAAACCCAAAACCTCTTGCTCGGCAGTTGCACTGCACGACCATTAGGCCAATAAGGCAGTTATGTTTAATTAAATATGGTCAACCTTAAACATTGAGTTGTAAAAGTGTCCTTAAAAGATATGCATATTTATCATATAGTATATACAATATTTTATATGTATGCCGTAAGTGAAATAGTTAATCCATTTTTATTAGTCTACTAAGTCACACGTCTCAATTTGATGTGTATGCTTAAATATCATCAACAGGAATTGTGAACTGTATATTGAATTTGTAATGAATCTGAACGAATGATCTGATCTGAATGAGAACTGAATGAATGAGACTGAAAATATTCTTAAACATGACTTATAAAAGTATCTTTAAAAGGTGTATTTACAGAAATAAATATCATTTCATTACATTTCTTGGTATGGTATTTGAAGCCAGCCAACCCGCACTAGTGCGGCCAACAGCGGTTATCAGATAAACCATAAACTATTCTAACGATTAGGTAACGGCCACTAAGTGGTATTTAAATTCAATGCTATTGTTTAGTCACTTTTTTCCCAAGTATTGTGGCTTCTAGCAGACGTCGTCAAATATTAGAAAGTATTTCACATCGTTTAATATAGTCTCACAATACACCAAGTAAGATACAACAAGATACAATAAGTATGACAAGATACAAATAAGTATTCATCATAAAAAGAGTATATATTAAAAAAGAATATATTTAACAGTCAACGTCCGTACCTATGCCTCTAACCATGTATGATGTAAAGAACCCAAAATAGCAGGATTTAATAATAATAATAAAATTTCCGGACATTATTACACAGCGCCATCTAGTTCCGTGGTAAACAACGAGGCTTGTATTACGAATACTAGACAGTTGGGTTTTTTTTTAAATACATACGTATTATACATAGATACATCCATGACTCGAATACAAATGTTGATGCTCATCAAACAAACATTTGTCCCTACCGGGATTCGAGCCCGGGACCCATAGCACAGCAGGCAGCGTTAACTACCGCTGAGCTAAACGGGTCGTCAAATATATACCAATAATTATACCAACATACGAAATATACGAAAACTTCCGTTAAAAAAAACTTCAAAGTCAAAAAGACTATAAGTCAGCCTATTCCTAAATGTAGGTCTAAAAGACGTAATAATAATAACACAGAATAAACTACACGTTCAAAAAAGTAGGAGCTCCACAGAGCGACCGTCGTCAAATCCTCACCAAGGATTAAGCAAACAAAATCTCGTATTCTCTATAATTAAACCACATCAAAGTGACATCTTACGTAAATAAGAACCGGTATTATCCGAAAACCCGTAACTTTGGACCGGGCAACTAATTAAATTGCGCTCAGGAATGTATGAGTAAATAAAAGTCAATTAAACTGATTCATTAAGCTAATTAACGTTGAATAAGCCGTAAACCTTTTGGTTTATAGTAGTATTTAACTAAGGAGGCTATAACCATAGTCTTGGAACTACAATGATCTGGTGATTAATCGAGGAAAAAGTTGAAATTATTTTTTTACATTATGCCACAGAGTTACCTACTTCATATATAAGTAAACTATATTATTATTAATTTAAGAGCTCAGCTCTTGTCGGTGGAGCAATCGCCACTGTTGTCTATCTCCTGCTTTCTGTTTGACTTCTTGATACGACTCGATACCCACTTTTTCCTTCACTTGATCCACGAAACTTCGTCTAGCTCTTCCCCTTCCTCTCTTTCCTTCAATTCTACCTTCTAGTATGGTTCTAAAGAAGTCGTCGTGTCGTATCAAATAGCCAAACATCTTCCCTCTCCTATTCTCTATGGTTCTTAGTAAACTATATACGCCAGCAATATTAATAACGCGTTATTCACAGGCTTCTCTGCTTTAATAATATTATCGTTTTAACGGTTAGTGAAATAACGCATAGCGTACAAAACGATTACGTTTCCTTTCATCCCTAACGTCAGATAATGTCGGTGCTCCCAATCATAATTTGTTGTTTTTTTTTTCAGTAACTTGTCTCGTTAACAAGCATATAATTCTTTATGACCTTATCTTCTTTATGTATTGTGAGTAAGCATTAGCATCGAAAATATTCTATATATTGGTCAAAGTAAATAGTAAAACAATTACATACCTACCTGAATAAACCCAATAGCGGACTATTTTATTTTCAGTGGTAATTGCCTCGTTGGTCGAATGGTCGTACAGAGCGAATGCCGAGCAAGAGGTCCTGGGTTCGATTCCCAGGTCGAGCAAAGTGTTATTGCGTTTTTCTATGAAATTCTCAGTAGCAGCTCGGAGTTTGGATTCGTGCCCGGTTAATGGCAATAGGCTCGCCCCCTATTACATGGGACCTAAAACATACCGGTGAAATGTGGGTGTACATTTGTATACCTCTGCCTAACCCTTCGGAGACGACAGGCGTGATGGTAATAATGTACGGACAATGAATTTTTAAATAGGCTGCATTATAAAAGTGTGATATAACCAACCATTAAAAATATTGTTCTATAACGATATTTTATACGCTATATTATAACTTATAATGAATCGCAGGAGCTTAAACCTGTGTCGTTCTTATGCCGCTGGTAGTATAGCTTATAGCGTCAAATAGATTGAAACTATTTTTAGCGCCTATTGACAACCGAAAAAGCGCGCTATGCGTTGTGTATAGAAAGCGTGCTATGTTATGCGTCATATTGACCACGGTTAACTATATTACAACACTAGTGCCTGATTTTCAAAACCTTTTTTCCTGACATTATAGTTCCGTATACCAACACGTAAGTTATAGGTACAGATACATACTTATTAACTCAAATAATACTCGCTCGAACGTACAAATATACAATGTGGAGATGACAATATGACTTTAAATGAAAACACTGGCAATACTGGTTTATAGAAACATTTGTAAACTATCAAATAAATCCGAACATGGAAATTAAAAAAAAAAAAATTTTCTTACAAACTAAATAGCTTAAAACTGCAAACAAAATAAAACACCATTTATAAAAATGGTACACTGACCTGCGATAAGAATGGCAACGCAGCTTGGTTTCATTCATGTTAAAGCTGTGGCCGACGCAGCGACGTAATGTTTGGCGCCATTATTCTTATTGTTATTAATGCTCAATTACACAAATCAAATCACAGAATATTAACCAAATAGTCGGGCATCATTCACCCGCGAGTTATTCACTGATCAATTTATTATTCACAATCACTTTTCGATCACATAATTATGTCGCCAGTCATTAAATTTTTTTATTTTCAATATGTCCGCCGTGTTCTTGAATACACAAACTACACCGACGTATAATGTTATTTCTCACTCTTGATAATAGGTCTCACGGTATGTCCGTACAGCTAAAGCGGCATTACCGTGACACTCCCCATAAATTAAAATCATATCAGTGTACTCCGAAGCGGTATAATTGTAACGAGGCATGATTATTTAATAATAAAACCTTGAAACACCAAGTATTAAGCGTCTAATTTCGCAAAGTTCACTTAGCTATTTAACTAAGTACCTATAATACGTTTATGTGTCCTGTCACTATTAAAACAAAGCGTCAAATTTCGCACAACACAACACAACACAACAACAAAGATACGATAACACTCGCGCGGCGACTTCAAACGGGCGCGGGCGCATCCGAAATTCCAGAGAAAATAAAATGCGTCACAGGCAGTAAGGACGTCCGGTGACACACTGACCGCGTAACCTAGACACGTCGACAAGTAAGCAAAGAGGAAACAAGCAAACTTACCTATCTCTTTCGCACATACATATTTTCTTATCTAGCTGTGATGACACGCTTTATGACTCTTATGGCTCGGGTATAAAGTATAATTTGCATTGAGAAAATAAATTTGATAGAAAAGGCGTAGGTTTTTAAAGTGGCGAGCTGGCAACGTAAGTCGTTAACCTGTCGCGTGCTCTCCTGTTTACAAAACATCATGTCGAAAATACTTAAAATGAAAAATAATGTCCTGTGGCTAAACTACTGGATATATTCATTTGATTTTTTGTGTGACGGTTGGGAATATCATGACTTATACGAAGTTTCATTTATGATCATATTGTCCTCCCCACATTGTATATTCCGGCCAGGAGTCATGTAGTAGTGCATGCGATTCTAAGCACAGAACTTGATACGTATATTGAGAAGGGTTTTTTGGTATAATAATATGTCGTAATATGTAGGTACCCGATCATTTGATTTTGTGGATTTGACGTCGGTAGGTATTATGATGAAATATCATATCTACTTAGAGAATTTGACTGCCTTTGACTGAAGTCAAAATCTTCAGGTCATTCCCAAAACTTGTGCGTTTTTTAATTTCGTGCATATTTGTCACATCAACGTCGTAGCGAAAACAATTGTGAGCATAATTTCGCACCCTTAGAATGAAAGTGCCTAACTCAAATTCCAGGAATTTCTGATTTTGCCATAATATGATGTTACCAATCTCTTTATAAAATATCAATCTATAAACCAGCAAAAAAAAATGATTTCCTATGAAAAATGGAAGAGATACAATTAAATATATTTTATTCTATGCTTTTTTTATATCTTTCTTACTCATTTTCCACAAATTGCATTTTTTGACTTCAGTTATTTTCATTCTAATGGTGCGATTTGTGAAAACGATTGTTTATTTCAAATTTATAAATAAATTCTTAATTATATGAAATAAATAATTTGATTTGAAATTCACTGGACCTTATAACCAACCACTCCAAAGAAAATAAATTGCTATCGGGCTTAATCCTTAAAGGTTTTGGGGAAATCCATTTGTATGTCAACAAATACTTCATGAAACATACATATAATATGTAAGATAATTTGACATTCTGTCAACAACAAAAATCATTAAATGAATTAATAACCCATTATAATATCGTCCCACTGCTGGGCACGGGTCTCCTCTCATTTGAGAGGGAGTAGGGTACAGTCCACCACGCTAGCCTACTACAGGCTGGCAAACTTCACAAACCATTGAGAAAATCTCTCAAGCATGCAGGTTTCCTCACGATGTTTTCCTTCACCGTTTGAGCATGTGATAAATACGCATATAACTTCGGAAAAGTTAGTGGTGCGTGCCTGGGGTTCAAACTCACCTTCGACATCTCAGTCCATTGGTCACACTGGTCACTGGCTACTAGGGTACCATAGCTTTTCATTCATTAAATTATAGAAGTTATTCTTTTGAAACAAGCGTTTGAAAGAGACTAACGAAAGAATCCTCCCACCATAAATCTATTACATAGTATCTAATCTTATTTTAGATTTCGGTACAAAAATAACATATATTTGAGGAAACGGGTGTTTACATTACGTAGTCAAGAATTATTCAATCCATTGGACATGATCTGAATAGATATTGAATTTTATATTTTGTGATGTTTTATGGGAAAAAGCATTACGTTCCTACCACTAGCTACCATCTAGAAAATTGCCGAGATATGAAGCCTGGCGTATCCCAGGGGAATGATTTAAACAGTCTTAGAATTCGTAGCAAAAAATAATAATCATAATACTAAGAAAAGTATCAATATTCCACTTCCCTCCGTATCAGAATAGAATTAAATGCAATTTATGCAAGACCAAACATTATTTCCAACTGAACGTTTTAACATACCTGTTATAAAAGTGTTAGAATTTAATCCAATGTTCACATCACTACGTTAGCACACACTGGTCAAACACGCGCGCCGCGGTCCCACGATCCCGGCTCACTGAAGATTACCTTCAGACTACACAACGTACAGAGAACTGCAGAAGGACTAAGCCTTAGAGCTCTTCAAAAATAATAATAAAAGTTTACAAGCTGAAGTGTTTTACGACGTGTCCTTTTACTTTTTAAATATTTTAGGGATAATAGTGAATTGGTCGTTGTTAAATCGACAGATTTATTGATTATTTTACGTGACTATAGAATTAGTTTTTCATTTCTTTACATTTATATACCGGGTGACTTTTTTTACCGTCTTGATAAAAATAGGGTGTGATGGGTAAATGGAGTAGAAGCCTATGGCATAGTTATTTTACATTTTTTTTTGTTTTACACTCATCATTTAAAATTTGTCTACTAATATACACAAGTAATTTACAACCAATTTTTCATATTAAAACATAAATGTTTAATTTTCAGAGAAATTTTAAAAAAATAATTCAAATAATTCAAATAATTCAAATTCGTAAACATAGTCACCCTAATAAACAGGCGGCATATCATGAATGATATCGTTTCAAATAGGTAAAACTAGATCTTCAAACAAACGCACACGTGTAGCCGCCAGCGATTTTCCGATGCTGACACAGGATCCCCGCTCCCGCCATCCCGCGCTGGACCCCCACTGCCCTACAGTCCTATTCTAATTATTTTAAATAATTTTTAGTCACATACGATTAGGCACTCAGTGACGTCGCGTGATCTATTCGCAATGTTTACGTTACCGCGCATGTCTCCGTCGGTCGCTCACTGTGATAAAAGTGATTAACGTAAACAATAAACATGTACGAATATAACAATGTAGAGTACTTATTTAGTAATGGTGCAGTGTTATATCGTGTCCCTTGAAAGTTTAAATGGTGTACGGCGAATGTATACAGGACCAAGCCATCTGCAATCTCTTCGACATTCGGACTGTCGATTCAAACGAATCCACAAAAACTCGTCCCATCCTCCCATCCATAACATTCCATCATCGATATAATGTTAGAAGACGTTCCTTTGAATTATTTGCGGGGAATGTACCTACTTCCAGAGAGAGAGAAACTGTGGACACTGTGATTACTGCGATATCGCTCAAAGGTACTTTTTTTAATATTTGTAATTAAAATCACTGTAATTTGTAATAAGTTGATTTTAATATTTTAAATACGCAGAGTATGTAGTAATTTCTAGTTTACGCATACTCATACCTAATTAATACTTTATTTATTCAAAGAAATAATGACAAATGAGAAAGTTTAACATGTAACACACAACTATACCATGCTAAAAGATCATAAAAAAAGTCACCCGGTATATATACCGGGTGACTTTTTTTACCGTCTCGATAATTATAGGGTAGGTTATATGTATAGAACGGAATCTGCGGACGAGACTATTTCTGTAATAGCATTTTGATTATGGGAGTTCTGAAAATCCAAGAAAATCCAGAAAAAGAGAACATCCTACACGGCGCGTGCGTAATAGTAAAATAGATGCCTACACTGCGTGTAACGTGATGTCCAATGAATGAAAAGTGCGAGCGAAATAGCGTTACTACATATCTGAAAACCTAGGCATTTTTCCGTTGCGATTTTATAAACTCCGAATTGTTTTGTAGAGATATCAATCTTCCCTTCATATTTTAAAGAGCTTATGATCTTTTAGCATGGTATAGTTGTGTGTTACATGTTAAACTTCCTCATTTGTCATTATTTCTTTGAAAAAATAAAGTATTAATTAGGTATGAGTATGCGTAAACTAGAAATTACTACATACTCTGCGTATTTAAAATATTAAAATCAACTTATTACAAATTACAGTGATTTTAATTACAAATATTAAAAAAAGTACCTTTGAGCGATATCGCAGTAATCACAGTGTCCACAGTTTCTCTCTCTCTGGAAGTAGGTACATTCCCCGCAAATAATTCAAAGGAACGTCTTCTAACATTATATCGATGATGGAATGTTATGGATGGGAGGGACGAGTTTTTTGTGGATTCGTTTGAATCGACAGTCGGAATGTCGAAGAAGAGATTGCAGATGGCTTGGTCCTGTATACATTCGCCGTACACCATTTAAACTTTCAAGGGACACGATATTACACTGCACCATTACTAAATAAGTACTCTACATTGTTATATTCGTACATGTTTATTGTTTACGTTAATCACTTTTATCACAGTGAGCGACCGACGGAGACATGCGCGGTAACGTAAACATTGCGAATAGATCACGCGACGTCACTGAGTGCCTAATCGTATGTGACTAAAAATTATTTAAAATAATTAGAATAGGACTGTAGGGCAGTGGGGGTCCAGCGCGGGATGGCGGGAGCGGGGATCCTGTGTCAGCATCGGAAAATCGCTGGCGGCTACACGTGTGCGTTTGTTTGAAGATCTAGTTTTACCTATTTGAAACGATATCATTCATGATATGCCGCCTGTTTATTAGGGTGACTATGTTTACGAATTTGAATTATTTGAATTATTTTTTTAAAATTTCTCAGAAAATTAAACATTTATGTTTTAATATGAAAAATTGGTTGTAAATTACTTGTGTATATTAGTAGACAAATTTTAAATGATGAGTGTAAAACAAAAAAAAATGTAAAATAACTATGCCATAGGCTTCTACTCCATTTACCCATCACACCCTATTTTTATCAAGACGGTAAAAAAAGTCACCCGGTATATATATCCATCTGAAACGAGAGGAGACATGCCCAGCAGTGGGACAGTAATGGGTCGATGATGATTATATCTTAATAATACTACAGTGGCTAATATCCATCAGTTTGAGGTCGACTTCGGTTGCGGCTTTGATTCCCGCTCGAAACTAATAGTTGCAAGATCTACAGGTGGTTGTAATTTATATTTAATGAAACACCAAATATAAAGAACAAAATCATAGTGAGAGGCCATGTTTCACTTTAAACAAAAAAACACGAACAAAATAATTTGGCACATAACATTTTGTCTAATTTAACTGATTTGATTACCAACTGTTATTAAACCAGATCTCTACCTAGGCAGGTAGAGATCAAGAGGAAGAATAAAGTGCTTCTAAAGATAGGCATATTTAGAAGCACTTTATTCTTCCAATCCAGTATATGGTATCATTTAAAGTATTCTCATGGCATGTATCTAGAGTAATCGATTTGTTACAATATAGTTGTAAGTAGTGTATGTAATAGTACTTTGCACAAGTGGAAATCTAAGCATATTTTAGTGGGCTGTAAGGAGCGAACCTACTGCATCATTTTTGTTGAGTTGCTGAACTGTAGGGCGGGGATCATAGCCTGAATTTTCCCGTACGATATTTTCGTTATTCACGTGTCATATTTGAAATTAATTATCTTGATTGCTTATTTAATGCTTCGCGAATGAATTTGCACTATTTTCATACGTTACCTGTTTTTTTATTAACAAAATAATATTAAAACCAAGAAAATGTATGTAAATGCGATAACATTTGTATGATTGACCAGCCCCAACTAACAACACCTGTTCAGGAGCATGACGTGTAGGTCTTATGTCAGCGTCGCTCTACTCAACCATGTTTGAAGGAATAAAAAGACCCGACTCACAATGCCACCATCAGCAGGACATTTGAGTGAGCATGACAACCTCAGACTGCATGGCATTCTGCCTGGTACCAAGTTAACCCTTTTACTACATAAGTTATACAACCCACTATTAGTATTCTTATAATAATAATGTAAAAAATAATTACAATAGTTGATAGACGTTGAATATGTTAACTAAAAAAAATTAAAGTTTCATATCATTTCATATTTCATATTCATGACTTTTCGAGGGTAGTTGCAACAAGTCACATCAATTTAAAAGTGCTCTACGAAATAAATTCAATTTAATTATTAAAAATACTTTAATAGTAAATAATATATGTTTAACATTATAAGTTAAAGAAGGCTACCTGCTGGTAAAGTGTTTTTCCTATCTTTCTTAACTTCACTATCACTTCATCACTTTTTCTGCAATGGATGCTATGCACACATCACTCTCACAGCTGATGGAAACGTTCCACACCCGGATGTCGGATTTTGAGGCACAGCTGCAAAAGGCACCTGCGGCATCTGCATCCAGCTCCACAAGCTTGGCTTCGGACTTTGCTGCATTCAAGGTCTTCATCACTCAAGCACTTAGCAGCCTGCAGCAGCAAGTTGAGCTCCTTGCTCAAAGTATGGACAGTATGGAGATGCGGAGCCGAAGGAAAATACTGTTGCTGCATGGCGTATCCGAGTCCAAAGATGAAGATACAGCAAAAGTAATAGCCAATGTCATACAGGACCGAATGAAGATGAGTGGTTTCACTGTAGCGGATATAAGACGTTGTCATCGCATGGGAAGATCTGCAGCGTCCCAGAGAACTCGGCCTATCTTGTTCAAGTTGCATGATAGATCAGTGAGAGACAAGATCTGGTTCGAAAAGGTCAAACTAAAGGGTTCAGGCATAACTGTCTCCGAATTTTTAACCAAGGCGCGCCATGACCTCTTTATAGCTGCACGGCAAAGGTTTGGTTTAACTAAGTGCTGGACCAGGGATGGTTATGTCTATGTTGTCGGGCAGGACGGCAGGAGGCACCGTATCATGTCTCTTGCGGACTTAGAGGGCGTGCAGCAGAAGGATGTCGCTGGATCTACTGCCGCTGTCCCGTCGGCGAAGCCCACCTCAAATAGGCCGAAGCGCGAGCGTTCGGCCATCAACAGAAAGTGAAGTGTTTCTAGTTTAGTGATCTGTGATTTTCGGATAGTATGAAAGAATTTGCTACCGAATACCGAAAACCCACTCTTCACATTATTATATATGGGTAGGTAATTTTTTAAAATAAATAATAACTATAAGTTAATAATATCAAACTCTTTTTCTAGCACTGCCATAGTGACATTGACATTTGTCATTCTGTCATTTTATTGATGGAGTGACAAGTGTCAATGTTTGCACGTTCCGTTTCTCTCTTTAGACGAAACGTACTGTCCGGACTACGATACTGCGTAGTAAATCATATCTGTGTAAAAAAAAAAAAAAAAAAAAAAAATGTCTTAAACCTTTGTTATTCTAAATAAGTTTTACCAGCAACACAGCCGGCAGGTGGACTTGGTGAGCTTTTTATTTATTTATTTAATTTCTGTTTATTCGTATTTAGTATTTATTAATATAGTATTTATTTATAATATTTTCAATGTCTATGTCAGATCACAGTGATTCTGATGCCTTTTTCTCGGCAAGTAGCAGTGATGACAGCTTCATTAGCATACCTTCACTTGCAGACATGCTTGTGGCGCAGTTTTCTGATGTGCCTAAGAATTTCAATGTTGTTCACATCAATGCCCAGAGCGTTCCGGCCCATTTCCCCGATATGCTGGCAACCTTTGACTGTAAGAATATTCATGCTATTCTAATTTCTGAATCATGGCTGAAACCCTCTCTTCCTTCTACTCTTTACTCTTTACCAGGTTTTAAAATAATAAGAAACGATCGCACCAGTTGCGGCGGCGGTGGTGTTGCAATATATCTCCGATCACATATTGCTTATACTATTGTCAGTGCTTCTGCACAACCTCCTCCGTCAAGCGCTGGTGAGCATCTTTTCTTAGAAGTTGAGCTACACCACACAAAAATTCTTCTTGGGGTTTATTATTGTCCTTCCTTACGTATAGATTATTTTTCCTCTTTAGAACAGATTTTGGAAAACCTTGTTGCATCTTACAGTCACACTATTCTCATGGGAGACTTCAACACATGTCTTCTTAAAAACGATTCCCGATCTTCTTCTCTTCATTCTATTATAGAATCTTCTAATTTGTCTATTCTACCGCTAAACGCGACTCACCATTTTCCCAACTCTGCCCCATCACTTCTTGATCTAATGTTTGTTTCTTCTTGTGATCATGTGGCTAAGCACGGACAAATCATGGCCGATGCTTTTTCATATCACGATTTAATATTCCTTTCGTATAAAGTACGTCCTCCTAAGGCAAAGTCAAGAATTCTTTTGCAACGTAATTTTGGTGGTATGAATATTGAAAACCTTAAAGAGTCTGCTGGTAACATTGATTGGACATCTCTAATGAGTTCTGAGTCAGTAGATGAAAAATTGGCGATATTTATCAAAAACCTGATTGATATTTATGACGTCCACGCTCCAGTCAGACCAGTCAAGTTTAAGCACCTGCCGTCACCGTGGCTTACTGACGACATAAAATCTGTTATGGCTAGAAAAGTGGCAGCTAAATCTAAATATAACATTATACCTAGCCAGACGAATTGGGATAAATATGTGGGTATTAGAAATCAATGCAACAAGGTGTGTAGGAATGCTCAACGCCACTTCATCCATACTTCTGTTGAAAATGGAGATCCAGCAAAAGTTTGGAAATTCCTAAGATCAATGGGAATCGGGAAGTCGCGGTCAGATACAATTCCTAAAAATTTAGATATCAATTCACTAAACCAACATTTCTCTGCTTCGTCTAATATTGATAGGACAGCTAAAACAAATACTTTACATTATCTTTCTAGACTCCCGATCCCCGATTATTCCTCTTTCGTCTTTAGTCATTTAACTGCTTGTGATGTTAAAAGAAGCATTTTATCCATAACTTCCAACGCAGTTGGTAGCGACACAGTCAGCCGTAATATGATCCTTCCCATACTTGATGAAATCCTTCCTGTATTATGTCACATCCTGAATCATTCCGTAACTAGTGGTGTTTTTCCCAATGCCTGGAAAGACGCCCAGATTACTCCTTTACCCAAAAAACCCAATCCCGTTTCTTTTTCTGAATACCGTCCTATCTCTATACTACCATTCCTATCCAAAGTCCTAGAACGTCTTATTCACAATCAGCTAAGTTCATTCCTCTGTAAGAATAGACTTCTCAACTCCTTCCAATCCGGTTTTCGTCCTGGTCATAGTACTGTCTCTGCACTAGTTAATATTACGGATGATATACGTTTAGGCATGGAAAGTGGCAAGTTAACGGTACTTGCACTGCTAGATTTTAGTAATGCTTTTAATACCGTTGACTTTGACATTTTACTTGGCGTACTATGCTCTCTTAACATATCTCCAACAGTAATTGATTGGTTTCGTAGTTACCTGACTGGTCGCCGGCAGCGTATTCGTATCGAAGATACATACTCTTTGTGGTGTAATACAACAGCCGGTGTACCTCAGGGTGGCGTTTTATCCCCGTTACTTTTCGCAATATTTATTAATTCTATCTCCAACCAATTACTTTCATCCTACCACCTTTATGCAGATGATCTACAAATATATTCGCAAGCCCCACTAGAACAGTTGACAGAGGCCGTCGGTAACATAAACGTTGACCTTGCTGAGGTATCTAACTGGAGCAGGTCCTTTGGCCTTCAAATTAATCCAACCAAATCCCAACTCATTATTATTGGCAGCTCACGAATGGTTTCCAAGATCGATTGGTTTAACCTCCCACACGTCATCTTTGATGGTGTCCAAATACCTGTTAGTGACAAGGTCAAGAACTTGGGAATTTTCATGGACAAAACGTTGTCATGGGGTCCACAACTTCAAGAAACCAGTCGTCGGTTATTTGCGTCAGCAGCTTCTTTGAGACGATTACGTAACTTTCTCCCTACTGCCACCAAGATTGCGCTTGCACAAACACTTCTCTTGCCAATACTTGACTATGCCGATGCCAGCTATCTCGATCTCAACGAGGACCAATTTAATAAGCTTGAGAGACTTCAAAATTTTTGTATAAGATTTATATTTGGTTTACGCAAATATGATCATGTGTCAGAATATCGTGTTAAACTCAAGTGGCTTCCAATACGCCTTCGTCGGAATGCTCATATCCTTTCATTACTTTACAGTATTTTATTCAATCCTACAACCCCATCATATCTTAAAGAACGTTTCGAGTTCATCTGTGACACACATTCGCGGTCCTTACGGTCATCAGAAAACCTAAATTTGAAGATACCAGCGCATTCCACAAGATTCTTTGACCACTCTTTTACAGTTCAGGCCTCTCGATTGTGGAATGCACTGCCACTATCTATAAGACGTGCACAGACATTGGCTGCATTTAGGAAATTGGTAAAAGAACATTACTTGACTGTTTAGACAATTGAAACTAAGTATGTATTGTATTTATTAATATTAGCATTAGGTATATTTTATGTATGTATTATGTATATAGTGTAATAGGTATATATGTATGTGTATTATATCCTAGTGTATGTTAAAATATATATTTACTATTTGGGTACATCGCCAACTACTCGTTTTTTTCCTTCATTCAATTCTTGTCCATCCAATGGTTGTCTGGAAGAAATTGCTCTTAGCAATAAGACCGCCAATTGTACTTACCGCTGTATTACTGATTGTATTTCATATTTTGTCTGTTTTGGTTATGTACAATAAAGAATATTCTATCTATCTATCTATCCATATTTTCATATTACTAGTACCTTAGGGGGTGAATTTTCAAAAATCCTTTCTTAGCGGATGCCTACGTCATAACATCTACCTGCATGCCAAATTTCAGCCCGATGCGCCCAGTGGTTTGCGCTGTGCGTTGATAGATCACTATGTCAGTCAGTCAGTTAGTCACCTTTGAGTTATATATATTTAAATAGATGCTGTCCTAGTATGTGCGATTAAATACTATCTATGCTATAATATTTAGGTAAGATATTAGGTAAGGTTAGGTAACAAAGGATTACCTATTTGAGATACATAATTTTATGTAGGTACTATACCTTAGTAAAAAGAGTTTGTAATTAATTCTAAGTATATCAATCACGTAATGTATTTTTTTAATCATCATCATCGTCATCGTCAACCCATTAACGTCCCACTGCTGGGCACGGGTCTCCTCTCATTTGAGAGGGATTAGGCTATAATCCACCACGCTAGTCTACTGCGGGTTGGCAGACTTCACATGCCATCAATCTCTCAAACATGCAGGTTTCCTCACGATGTTTTCCTTCACCGTTCGAGCTTGCGATAAATACGCACATAACTTCCGAAAAGTCAGTGGTGCGTGCCTTGGGTTCGAACTCGAGACCTTTGACGTCTCAGTCCACTGGTCACACCGCTAGGCTATCACAGCTCTTATTTTTTTAATACATTAACTTTATTATTACTTTGGTATAAAATAGAGATTCATTTTTTTATCAGATAATGTGTGTATTGTACGACTAATCACCAATGAAAGGTGATGATTAGATAGATGATAAACAGATGATCAACACCGCCAGTGGTGTGCTTTGGGATCGTAAGCCTTTAAGTGCACAGTGTCAATCATATTACCAGGATAGCATATATGTTGTACAATAATGTTATAAAATCTAATAAGAAGGTTATAACTACTTAAAATTAAATTATCAAGAGAGTAATTTCAATTGTCAATTTATTCATCCCCAAAATTCACTAATTACAAATTCATTGACCCCTCCTGTAACCGTGGTTGGCCTCTAATATAATTTAATGGACTTTTAATGGATTATAAAACTTAATTAAGTTAATTCTTCATAACATTAGATGATTAAAGCTACCTTAAAATACTCGCAGATCGCCAGCCATCGATATATTTTAATGGATCCCTTAATAATTCGGTGATCATTTTTTATTATAATTATATAATAAGCTAGCTTATCCTGCCATTGCGCTGCTTCCTGGGGGTAACTCTACGTATCTCCGACCCCTCATCATCATCAACCCATTACTGTCCCACTGCTGGGCACGGGTCTCCTCTCATTTAAGAGAGATTAGGCTATAGTGCACCAGGCAAGCCTACTGCGGATTGGCACTCTTCACATGCCACCGAGACAAATCGCTTAAGCATGCAGGTTTCCTCACGATGTTTTCCTTTACCGTTTGAGCACGTGATAAATACGCACATAACTTTCGAAAAGTCAGTGGTGCGTGCCCGGGTTTGAACTCGAGACGTTTGACATGTCAGTTCACCGGTCTCACCACTAGGCTACCACAGCGCTTCGCATATCGCAGCGCATACTGTAATACAAACATTGATTTTCAAGTAGGTATTAATAATCTGTAATAAAGTTGAGGACGTGCAGCATTTGCTGATGGAATGTACCCGGAATGAAAATGAAAGAAAATTATTTATAAGAGAATTCCAAATTAATTTGACAGATGTTGGAATCATACAATCTATTCTAGCTTATCCACAAACAACAATAGCACAGAAAGTATGTTATTTAGAGACCCATTTAGATTAAGAATTATAGTATTAGGTTTTCATTAAGTTTGTAGTGTAAGCACTAATAGTAGATACGTCTGGCGGCCCTGGGATCTTACGCTATTTCTATATGGATAAAAACCCTAAATTAAATATAGGTAGATAAAAAAAGTATTAAGAATATATAGTATTTAGAAAAAGCTTTTATTTGCGTCTGTTTTCTTACAATATATGTATTATAGGACAGATAGTTTAGCTTTAGAAACCATGAAAAGCCTAGTCCCCCACTAGTATTGTTTCATGTTTGATGGGTGAAAAAAATATTAGTTCCGTGTGGAAAAATGAAGTCGTGACACGGGGTAATCAGTGGCTAGTCGTCAAGCCACTGTGGCAATGGAAGGGTGTCCTTCGTTAGATTTTATTCAATATTTTGTATTAAGAAGTCGGTTAAATAGTAAATTTTATTAAACACTTTGTGAGATCAGCATCGAAATACTTTACTTGTTACATGAGGCACCTAATTATGCTTTTAATATCGGCTTAAGGTATAGTGTAATCCGAGAAATAAACATTAAGAAATAGAGTAATCCCTACTGTGCCCCTACTATTTCATTATCTCACTCGCTCTACTATATTGGTATGTCCATCCTTTTCTTATCACGACTCCCTATACACGTACATTTGAAGATGTCTAATTATTTATTTCTTTTTAAGATAACTCTTAATTACACTCACTTCAGTGCCTTATATGCGACTTACGATTGATTACAGTGTATAAACACAGTGTGTAAAATAACATAAAAAAGAGATTAATTAAGAATCCTCGTCTTTGTAAAAAGTAAATCCCTTGAAAGACCCCGTGTGCCTTTTTATGAGGTTCCCTTTGTTGGAATACTTACTGGGTATTTGAATAGGAAACAAAAATCTCAATGGAATCAATGCTAAAATCCGACTTCAAACGTGTAAGTCGACCGAAACCCCGCGTGATCCGCTCTTATCCGATATTGAGTGATGGTCGGTAGCTCCCAGTAATGTTCTATATACCCATAAATTATATTTATTTATAAGTCTATGCTATGGCTATATACTGTGAAGTAATTATAGGTCTCTAGTTCAATCCCAAAACACGTACCTACGCATGATTTTTTAAGTTAAATGCGTATTGACCTCATGCTTAAACGCTGAAGGAAAATATAGTAATGAAGGAAACCTGTAAATAAAAATAAGCTAGCTGGGTGGGCCGAACTTAATAGTGCCACGGTAATATGAGATGATAAAATACAAATTATAAAGACACTTTTACGAGTAAATATTCAGGTTTTTCTTGCTGATGTCCTCCGAGGAAAAACAATAATACAAACTCATCGACTTGCAGTTCCTTTTAAAGGTCAGATATTTGGCCACATATTTTTAACTACATTGAAAGCCAGGTTTTCTTTTATATGCGTTGCCAACCCCTGCAGAAACCGTTTAGGTTTCTTAAGATAGGGAATTACTAAACTGACAGCAAACTGAATGCCCATGCTGTCAGAATAGTCACTCCCCCAACGAGCTCTGGTAACCTTACCCACTCACAGAAATCCAACTATTGTTGATTCACTGCGGTCTTCTGTAAGGCGGAGGTACTTCCCCAGTCGGGCAGCTCAGTTTGAGCGAGGAATCTCGCCATGCCCTCTACGAAACACTACTACTACTACTCTCGAAAAATTTTAATATCAATTTAATATCATCTGAACTGGTCAGTTTAGGAAGAAG
Organism: Craniophora ligustri; assembly: GCA_905163465.1. Lineage (NCBI taxonomy): Eukaryota > Metazoa > Arthropoda > Insecta > Lepidoptera > Noctuidae > Craniophora > Craniophora ligustri. The sequence continues at coordinate 13,688,176 of LR990968.1, forward strand.
ATTTTCCCACCCGTCCGAACTGATGACACGCATACGTCAGTTATCGTGTAGAACGTTATTTAGGCAGCTCAACAAATAATGAAGATGACACACTTAGTTTACGTGAAGGCGATTATAGATATTAAAATAAAACTACTATTAACGAATTATATCGCGATAAATTCCGTAAAAAGTGCTTTTATTCGCAATGTTTTTTTATTTCACTACTTTAATGCTTGTTTAGTCAGCTATAGTCAGCCGAGACACAACAATATTTCAGTCTCAATTGCCCTTAAAATTCACTGGCTACATCATTCTGAATACTGTCTAAAAGTATATATTAAAAAATAAATAGTTTTGACTTAGCTAAGCTTCAGTACTCGACCAAAAAAACGACACAGTCATTGCAGTTTTAAACACTATCTCCTAGTATTAGAGAGAATCGCTAAACTAAATAATTTCATAATATCAAGTTTTTTTTTTCTCATAAATATATCGTTGCTCCATGCTAAGAATTAACCCCGTGTCCTGGGTGCGTTTACAAACAAAAATATTCACATTACACTAACACCCCAGACCTGGAAAAACTACCTCTAGGCCATACATATTTACGTACCTATATAGGTATATTTGATCCGTGCGGGGATCAAACCCGCGACCTGAACCTGTTTATGGTTCGTCCGTTATTATTTCAGACTCATACCGATTAGAAGCAGCCCGTACTAACCTTTGCAAACCCTAGTCACCACTCAAAATATATTGAGATATGTACTCCACAACACCTGCAGGCCTGAGAGATTTTCTCGATAGCGTGTGGAGTCTGTCAACCTGCAGAAGGCTAAGTGGTATACTATATCCTGAATTCCTGACCCCTCTGATATGAGAGGAGACCCGTGGACAGCAGTGGGATATTAATAACAATTGATGATAATGACTCCACAACTCGAGGAGCAACAACCTATGTTTCGCATGCTCTCTTATTTACATCAACGAAGAATGTTCGTAATCCATCTCAATCCCGAATCCCAGAAAGATTGATGACCTTACCGTGGTCATTTGCATTACTCGCAAATATATGACATTTTTCATTCGTACGTGATCGTATTCATACGTGTTTTTTCCTAAATATATTATTATTTACATGATTTATGAACTTAAACTGTGGATCTGTTTACTAATGTGTGTTTAAAATCCTAGTAATATTATAAATGTGAAAATTGTATGGATTTTTGGTACTCTTTCACGCAAAAACCTCTCAACAGATTTGAATAAACTTTAGCAGACATACAATTTATTATCTGGATGAACACATAGGTTAGACTTTTTATCTAAGTATATACCATGCGGGCAATGCCACGGGAGGTAGCTAGTAACAAATAAAAATATCTTACCATCACGCTCGCGACTATATCTTCTCAAGGTTAAGCAGTGTTGTACAAAATTACAAACTTCATTATTATTATTCTTGTATAAGATCTAAACATCCTTTTTGAGAGTTGTCAAATATGAGGAAGACTTCAAAAACGCTATAGCAACTCGCTATTATGCATAGTTTTTATGGTAGGTATCATGTTGTTCATAAATCCGTATGATTTATGTTGTATGTGTGTTAGTGGGTCACTGTCAGACAGGGAAATATGACCCTTCTTGTTGTACCCTTTGTCAGAACTTAGAAGTGGTTTTTCATTGAAACTTTAGACATATTAAAACGTCTGAACATGGATGAGATAAAAAATATAAACAAGAATCTCATATGTCGTTCAAAGGATACCCTTTAGAGAGAATGCGTGTATTTTTTCTGTCCGTCTGGGTATCTAGTGGTCGTACAGTACGACCTCCGAGCAAGAGGTCTTGGGTTCGATTCCCAGGCCGAGCAGTGTTATTGGGTTCTATGAAATTTTCAGTACCAGCTCCGAGTTAGGATTTATGCTCGGTGAATGGCAGTAGGCTCGCTCCCTATTACATGGGACCTTAAAAACACGGGCGAAACGTGGTTGTACATTAGTAGTTAGTACACCTCTGCCTAACTCTTCGGGGATGACATGCGTGACAGTATCTAGTCTGGGTATCTAATTTTTATTATGTTTATTCTCTCATTTGAAACAAAAAACAAACTTTAATTTTTTTTATTAGTTGACGCTTGACCGCCATTTCGCCTGATATTAATCGATACTGCGAACTTCGATGAAGCGCGTTTACCCAGAAGAAACCGATTCACTCGTGATTTAAAGACACCCAGATTATATCTATCGCGGGAGACCCACTGGGAGAAAGCATTTATTCACACACAGTTCGTTCGTTTCTTCTAAAATAAATCTATATGTCATGGTTATTATCTCGGTATTATTTGGTTATTGTCACGGTAAAATCTGACCATGTTTGCTCGTGAAATAATGATTTAAGAAAAAACGATTGCAAATGTCAGAACTGCGCGAAAAAGACCACATGAGAAGCACTAGCTTTCAAATAAAAAAAATAATCATCAAAATCGGTTCACCCAGTCGAAACTTCTGAGGTAATAAACATAAAAAAATATAGTCGTATTGAGAACCTCCTTCTATTTTGAAGTCGGCTAAAAAACTACCTTTCCCAGATAGTATTAAAAGCTGTTTCGTCCAATTTCACTCTAGGTACGTGATAACAAAGAAATAAGTATCTTTGAACAATAGTAAGAGGCGACTATCGGTGCCTCTGTGAGAGATCTAGCCATTGTGTACTATCGTGCACCATTTGTTTTAATTACTTCTGCAATTATTTTGTTAATTGCCCTCATGCTGAACATTGGTGTCCGTTATTAAGCACTTAGTAAGTCTCGTGTCTGCTTTGTATATAAAAATAAATTGCATTAATATTTTACTTAAAATTGAATATCTTAATTTACCAGAGGTTGTTGGGGGAATGACTTTATGAAAGCATGGGAATTCCGATTGCTTTCAGTTTTTATTTTAAGAAACCTAAACGGTTTCTACAGGGCCGGACGAGCGATACCTCTGGTGTTCATCATCAACCCATTATTGTCCCACTTCTGGGCACGGGTTTCCTCTCATTTGAGAGGGATTAGGCTATAGTCTACCACGCTAGCCGCTAGTAGCTAGCTGTGGGATGGTATACATTCACCGTTTGAGCATATGATAAACACCCACATAACTTCCGATAAGTCAGTGGTGCGTGCCTTGGTTTTGAACTCGAGACCTCTGATATCTCAATCCACTGGTCACACCGCTAAGCTAACACAACTCGCTCCTCTCTACCTCTGGTGTAGCAAGCATATAATACAGGCTCCGGTAACCGTTGACCATCAAGCGGGCCATAAACTTGCATGCAACCCTGATTGTGGTATAAAAAACATAATATGTTAAATAAGAAAGAAGCTAAATTCAAAAGACCAACGACCGCTGGACCTACGATGCACTCCATCTTTGTCGTGACATTGTTCCATAATTTAGATTTTTTTAATACCGGGTCAACTGATGTAGCTTATATTCTTGCAATATGACGACCCGATTAGCTCAGTGGTTGTTAACGCTGCCTTCTGTGCTGGGGGTCCCGGATTCGAAATGTTTGTGTTATGAGCATCAACATTTGTATCCAAGTCATGGATGTATCTATGTATTTACAAAAAAAAGTATATATGTAATATATCAACCATCTAGTATCCGTAACACAAGCCTCGTTGCTTACTACAGAACTAGCTGGCGCTGTGTGATGATGTCCCTATATATATATATATATATATATATATATTTATTTATTTATATAGCATGGAAGACTTACAGCAAATTATGCACTTTACAATCTTGAACAACAATCTGATAGCCAATAACAAGTCTTCACGTTTAAAACTAGATTAATAAAAAATAACAGTGATCTTAATAACTAGTGAATTTATTTGTATTTATTGTGTATTTATTGATTACTAGCTGACCCAGCAAACGTTGTTTTGCCACATTATAGGGGTTGGTGGACTACCCCTAACTTTTAGGGGGATGAAAAATAGATGTTGGCTCATTCTCAGACCTACTCAATATGCTCACAAAATTTCATGAGAATCGGTCATGCCGTTTCGGAGGAGTACGGGAACGAACATTGTGACACGAGAATTTTATATATAAGAAGATTTATTTTATTATTTAATGTCCCGTGTAAACACCCCAGTTATGTGTTGGTATCTAACACGTTGCTTATTTATACTGTGTATATCTGAATTAATGCTAGTATTTTTCTGAGCACCAAGAAATATCTCGTCCATTAGAGAGCAACCTCACACGAACAGCTACTATTTTTAAAATTTATCTAGATCTTACATTCTACACGCTTGCTTTAGTGAAATAATATTTAACAAAATATTTTGCTTTAAACATGTTTACTGGATCCTTGGTGTAATGGAAGTAAGTGCAGCTGTGTAGCCAGTGAGGTGTGTAAATATATGTGTGTGAGGTTCTAGGTTCGAGCTCTCCCTTTGACTAACACATCTTTTATCCGTACCATCTCGATGTCCAGTGTTCTACAACAGTGCGGTTTTTAAGGCGTTGTGGGCCTCACCACCACACTGTGGAACCAGCTATCGCTGGCGGTGTTTCCGAACCGTTACACATGGGAACCTTCAAGAAGAGAGCATATTCTTTCCTAAAATACCGGCAACACATATGCACGTCCTCTGGTGTTGCAGATGTCCATGGATGGCGGTGATCACTTACCATCAGGTGAGCCTCCTGCCCGTTTTCACCCTTATTTCTATAAAAAATCACATCTATCACACGTCATAACCAAACAAATAACAAATGTCTAAACTAGCTCTCCAGATAGGATTCATATACACGCTAAGGAATATCAGCTGTTTATGGAAGCAGATCAGAAAAGATTTAATAGATTTTTCTATTATGAAAGTCCAAACAGCTCAGAGTATTGAGTTGTACCCGATGCAGCGATGGATGCTTATAATTATAATCTTGCCCCTTACCTTAGGTCAGTACGGATAAAGTTTTAGTACGGGGGGTCCTTAACCACTATGCCAATCTATTTCAGAACTTCATTAATCAGTGTACGGTTGTAAGTAATACTAACATAAATAAATGGTTACAATAAAATTGAAGCTGTAGGTGTTTAAAAATGACCACAAATGATATTGGAGGCTCCAGAAAGTCCATTAAAGACGTATCATCCTAGATCTGGGCTTGCGTGCCACCTGACAATGCTAGAATACCAACGACACAAACACGAAACAGAAGGTTTGTGTTTTAAAATCGCTATGTATGGTAAACCAGTATACGAACCATAAGCGGCAACCGTAGTATTAATAACAAGGACTATCTAATATATAAAATTCTCGTGTCACAGTTTTCGTTGCCATACTCCTCCGAAACGGCTTGACCGATTTTGATGATTTTTTTTGTGCTTATCCGGTATCTATGAGAATCGGCCAACATCTATTTTTCATCCCCCTTAAAGTTAGGGGTAGTCCACCAACCCCTATAATGTGGCAAAACAACGTTTGCTGGGTCAGCTAGTTTTTGTATAAAAAAAGTGTTTAAATAAACCCTTTTCGGCTTTCGCTGTAAGATAAGGACTATAAAATCCCACCAAAACATGTTCATGTATTATGGCGCCAAGACTCCCACGATCAAAAAGTTATCAGATTTCATGTAGATCCGAGCTTCTGAATTTACACGACTTCTCTTCACAAACTCAACACTGTAGCATAGCCATTTCGCTACATTCATCATCATCAACCCGTTACCCTACTGCTGTTGTCTGCACGGATCTTCTCTAATTTTAAGAGGGATTAGGCTATAGTCCACCACGCTAGCCAACTGCGGGTTGGCAGACTTCACATGCCATCGTGAAAATCTCTCAATCAGATAATATCCTCACGATGTTTTCCTTCACCGTTTGAGCTTGTGATAAATATGCGAATAACTTCCAAAAAGTCAGTGGTTTTGGCCTTGAGTTTTAAACTCGAAACCGTTGACATCTCAGTCCACTGGTCACACCACTAGGCTACCACAGCTGTAGCTTCTGAGAAATACAAGTCCAAAAAGATAGTGTTATAAATTCAATGTTGGAAGTTTGCCATTTGTTGTTTACACATTTAAAGAGATATTGAGATATATTCAATATCTCTTTCTCATTCAATGAAGAAGATAAATGGACTGTAGTCCAGTACGATGGACTTCTTAAGATAACTTCCTTGATTCGTTATTTCTTGAAGGAAAAATTTAAAGAAAACGAGGAAGGGGAAGATCGTCTAGGCGACTACAGCTTCAGCGCTACAATTAGGCGCTACAGCTTCTGCGCTACAATTAGCGCACAAGCTGTATGACCCAATGGTCATCATGTATTCTGTGTGGAGTGAATCTTCTTCAACTTAAATTTGTTTGTGCGACAAGGCTCTAAGATAAGGTTTCGAAAAATACGGCGGCCATTATTTATGATGTAATCAGTGGGCAATCTTCTTTTCGTTATTTAGGACTAGCAATACATTGTATCGTGCCGTGTTATTTTCATTACTTCTTTATCTTCTAAATAGTTTACACTTTAAATGCTGTTTAAATCAATTGAAGTTGAAGATCGTTTTGTTCTGATGCTGTGACTTTTCCTTTGTTCATGTTGATTGTACTATTTCATTCTTTTAACAGTCTAGTATTTGATGCTAGTTGTGAAGTACTGCAGTACGGTCCTCTGGTCAGTGTTATAAACTACTTTTTATCACAGTGTATTGATATTATTTAATCAAATAATAATTAATTATTTGGTCAGTCAACTGTCCAACGTTATAGTTGTAGACGATGAATGAGTGCTCTGTATGTAAATAGTATTAGTTATTCAGAGTTATATCTCTCATTTTCTTAAGAACTACAATCCTGTATTTCGCAAGTCAATAGCTACTTGAGTTTTAGACAAAATTTGGTTTAAACGTGAGAAGATTTTCATACTTAAGTTGTTTTACGCAGTGAAGAATTTCCGTCAGCTAGTAATTATTTAGATAGAGCTGAGAGGCGTCGGTTTATTTCGGAACACCATCATTTGTAGACATATCGGGAATCGACCAGGTATTCATAATATTAATACCTTTCTTAACAACCTTGCAATAACTTACATAGTTATATGCTTACTATTCAGTGAGCATTTTTACTTGTTGCTTAAAACTTCGCCTAGACGGTCTTCCTCTTCCTCGTTTTCTTCAAATTTTTCATTCAAGAATTAACAAATTAAGTACGTTATCTTAAGAAGTCCATCGCACTGGACTACAGTCCAATTATCTTCTATATTGAATTTATGATATTGAATATATCACTACTTTAATGTGTAAATAACGGATGGCAAAATTCCAATATTTAATTTACAACTCTCTTTTTGGACTTCTATTTCTGTCAGCTACATCAACAAAGACATACAATTCTCACTCAAAGTCAATTGCCTTTCTAACTTGACTTTCTGAGGTTATTAAATTATTTCACGTAATTAACACGCTAAATTGTAACAATTGACTTACTACGATTATTCAAGAACATTTGTTTTTAATGTTTAATAAGTGGGTAATCAAACAGGCAGGAAGCTCACCTGATGGTAAATGATCACCACAGTCCATGGACATTTGCAACCACCAGATGATTTCCAAATGCGTTACCCGCCTTTCAAATACATAAAAGAAAAGTAAGGATACCTACCAATATTTTATCCTAAATTTCTTCACATAACGCGTCGATATGGTGACACTAGTCCCAAATGTTCAGTTTTATGGCAGTCGGAATTAGTTTGCCAAAGTGCTTCGTCTAAATTCAGTATAACCTTAGCTTTTACAGACTACTTCACTTTTTGACCTTTCTTAGCTTATTATATATATTTTTATGCATACTTAGGACCTTTAAGTAAATTCGGTTTTTGAACCTGTACTCATTATGGGTGTACACTGGCAGTCTGAGCTTATCATGATCACTCAAATGTCCTGCTGTGGTGTGTGTGGTGGTGTGGTGTGTCTGGTCTTTTTTTCCTAGAACGTGATTGAGTGAAGCAACGCTGACACGACGCGCTCGTGAACGAGTGCTGTCAGTTGAGGCTGGTCGACTCATACATATTTTTGTTTTCTTTTGTAGATAGTTCGTTTCACGTCAAATTGTATTATTCTAATATAGATATTATATTGATAAAAAATTGTAAACTAAAACTAATTACAATTATTTCTAATCTATTTTCCGTAAAAAAATGTATTTGTTTTTCTCAAACTCAGCATATAATATATTAAAAACAGGTCAATTTTAACTGCCTCTTTTTGAACGTAGACAATAAAGACAGGACCTAAATTTGCCCGCCCTTCATCGCTTACTATACATATTTCCTGGGAGGTAGATGCTACGCAACAAACCCCACAGCAACATATTTATATCAGTCTCAAAAGCTACATCAACAGACATTAGGAAATTTTCACACTCATTTTTCATTCTTACTCTTGTCTAAAAAACAAACGGTTTTAATATTTCCTTTATATATAACACAATGGGCTCTGATAACAGGCTTTGACAAACGGCCCACCGGTACCTTCATTTCGATTTTTTCCGATTGAACGCCACCCCGCGTCGACTTGAAATATTGCCGGAATATAAATCTTATCGTATATATAATAAACATTGTTTTCAATACAAAGCTTGGTTATGGTAATGTTGTTTGTGATAGTTGATGGATATAGTTCCCTTCTTAGGGTTCCGTATAATAAAGATAGAAATAAACTTTAATGGTAAAACTTTGCGTGATTCAAAGTAATGTTGAAGTAGAATAGGCTTATATTTGTTATTTAAATAATAATAATTAGGTGTATTTCATAAAAAAGCATGATTTTGTTGCTGATGCTATCTATTTTTCTATCTATGTAAGTAGTTAAGTACCTAACTATCTACATGGTTTATGTTATGAATACTAGATGATAATTTTTTTATCGTTTCTTCGGAAGAAAATTCATACAGTTCACATCAAACTGCATTATTCTCATATTGATATTACAAATATTTTAATGGAAGCGAATTATTGTATATTTAGGTATACAATGTGCAATGTAAATAAAAGAGTATCAATGGATTTCTTGCCGACGCTTTTATAGAAAACCTATTTTTTACAATTATGTAAATTTTGACAATTCAAAGGTTCAATAAATACACTTTCGAATTTGATTGTACCTACCAGAGATTGTACCTTCAAGCCACAAGTAAGTTCATTCTTGAGTCACAAACACCTGTGTATAAATCTGTACATAAGCCTTCGTTTCCTCGCTCCTCCAAGATAAGAAGCACTCGAGATCCACTCGAGTGTACCCTCGGCCCCATTGTCACAAGTTTTGTGGTAAACTTCACAATACGGATTTCCTTCTACCCACATCTACCTGTGTAACAACTTGTGTTTTAAATAGCTCTTTGATCCCTTTGAAATGTGGCTGTGTAGCCTATTTCTAGAATGTTCTTTACAATATTAATATATATAACTGTCTTGTAGGTCTACTTCTTGGCAGTCGCACAGTGCCACTGCCGTGCAAGAGATCTTTGGTTCGATTCTCAAGTTGAGCAAAGTGCTATTGGGTTTTCTATGAAATTTTTGGTAGCAGCTCGGAGTTTGGATTCGGACCCCGTTAATGGCAATAGGCTCGCCCCTGTTATCTCGGACCTAAACACACCGGCGAAAACTTGAAATGAGAAAAGAAAAAAGGTGTAATACATTAGTTCACCGCTGCCTAACCCTACGGGGACGACAGGCGTATATAAGTTATATTTAGTTCGGCTTTTAGCCTAACCATTACAAATACTGTCATTATTATACTTTATAATTAATTTTCTATTGTGTGTGTTAATTAAATTAACAAACTTTTCTAAGTAGGCTAATATCAATGTTTGGGGTACGTTAATACCTAGATACTTTAAAGATACTTTTAAGTCAATGTGGTTTAAATATTTACTCCATGGTTCAAATATTTCAAGACATCTAAACGAAAACTCCAAAACTGAATGAAACTGACTAGTAAACATTTTTATCAGAAATATTTTTGGGAGTTTTGAAATATGTAAAATCTAAATATATATTCAAAGTTGTAAATTTTTCTTTCTAGTAGTAATATTACTGTGTTAACTAAATATTTTCCATATAAAAACATATTTATAAAACACGGAATTATTATGGAGACTAGGGTGGAGGTCCCAATCCTCGACCAACCATTGAAAGTAAAAGTGATTCCGCCCCGAACGCATTACCTTCAATTCTTGCCTCACCGATTCGTTAAGTTCAATGTACCATTCAAACAAAACAACTACTATTATGAACTCTTTGCGTTAGTAATAAGGTACAAATTCCCTCGGTTATGATGTCGGCCATGATATTGATCAGGTAATGGACCGCTTGTTAAGGGTAGTTGTCTTGTACTTAGTAAATTATTTATTTAAGATATTTTTAGTTGGTCTATCCAATTCAGTGTCTATATCATCTATATGATATACTTACAATTTGTAAAAATACATAGACAAAATCATGAATATACTTATAAACTTTTTATATTAAATGCACGGTGGCATTTGAGTAATTTGAGTACTCAAATATCTCAAAAATATTTAACAAATTTCCAAAATCAGTCTAAATTTAAATTATCGTTTCTTATTTCGAATTTTTGTAAGAAAAATGTAGCCATTTAAAAAATAGATCTAGTGGCTGTGATTTGTTAGTTTAAGAATTTAAAAGATTTTTTTATTTTCAACTTACAAAATAACAATAAATATGTAGGTAAGTAGGTAGTAGGTTTACTAAAAAATAATAAAATAGAACGAACTTATTGACTTTGTCATTCTCAACTTCACGACAAAACCTACACCTATAGATAACCTACAAAAGCATAACAAAATAGGAACAAAACAAAACAATGCACTCATCCCCCGGAGTGTCAACACGACGCGACCAATATCCGCTTTCATCCACCGCCCGTCATCCGGGCGTCCGGTGTCCGTAACCGAACAGAATGCAATTTATGAATGTCACTTTAATATAACTGGCAACTTATATGATAGATTTTATGAATCCATTTATATTAATTACCAGAAATTAATTTCAAAATTGAAAATTGAATATTTTGACCGGAGTTTTCGGAAAACACAATAGGATTATGTTTTTTTTGGGGTTCCGCATCCAAAGGGTAAAAACGGGCCCCTATTACTGAGACTTCGCTGTCTGTCCGTCCGTCTGACCGTATCACCAGGCTGTATCTCAAGAACCGCTATAGCTAGGCAGTTGAAATTTTCACAAATTTATTTCTGTTGCCACTATAACAACAACGGGTAACCGGTAAAATGGTACGTTTGTGCGCGAGTCCGAACTTGGCCGGTGTTTTTCAAAAGAGATATTTTGATATACTTATCGTTACAAAGTTCAATATACTAACTATGCTCGACGTTATTGTCGTTATTAATAAAATGAGAATTGACATAGGGAAATTCCCAACAACAGGGAACATAATGTGGGAAAGGAACTCTTGCATTTCGAGGCAGTCGAAAACGCGTAAGTAGCCTACATTCTTAACAGAAAAGTCGCTACATTATACAGATTAAAATGCGAATAAAATAAAATAAGACAACTGAACACTTCAAGCTTAATAACTGTTTAATTAACCACCGATTGGTACCAAAAGAAGTTATTAAAAAAACAATCCAGTCTTTTTTCTTTTATTTTAACAAAAACCAGTATAATTACATTATACAAATAACTTATTTAACCGATCTTTTTTGAACCTCGTTTCGCTTTGATTCATAATAAATAATTTGAGTATTCCCATCTTGTGAAAATGAACTTAACGGTAGCAATTTTAGGGTTGCTTATACGTTGTTGTGTAGTTCATTTAGTTGGCTTAGAAATTCTCAGGCCACCGTTTAAGGAGTTTTAATTAACTTTTAATCCTCGCTTGCTAAAAGTTGTTGGTAAAACGAAGACATTCTGTTTTGTTGCGGTCTACGTAAATTGGCCCTTATTTTGAAATAATTTTGCATTATCGAATAACTGCTTGTTATTTTATAATTTGTAATATTACTGACGTACTGAGGCGTGGCCGCTTACAGAGTGCCTTATAAGTAAGTCACAGTCACTCAGAGAGCGATGGAGAGGGATATGGTAGGAGTTTCACTACGAGATTGGAAATAAGGAGATCCGTAGAAGAACCCGGGTCACTGACATAGCCCGAAGAATGACAAGACTCATGTGGCAGTGGGCAGGGCACATTGCTCGAAGAACGGATGACCGTTGGGGCTAGAAGGTTCTCGAGTGGCGGCCCCGAACTGGAAGACGTAGCGTGGGTAGACCCCCGGCAAGGTGGACCAACGACCTGGTAAAGGTCTTATAAAAGAATCTTAATTAAAAATCAGCCCAACAAAATTTAATAAAACTTTTAATATTCCCGAGAATTCTTAAGTTTATTTACAATCTCAAAACTTAAAAGCCAAGAGTATTCTAATATTAGAAACCCTTCTTCTAACCACTGAGCTGTACGACTTTACCGAGTATGATTTTCGTGCTTTAATATAACCTCATTATTCTGCCTTTGTTATTGCCGAACGTGACTCCGGGCGATTCAAACGAATTTCACAAGGAAATTGTAACGCTCAAACATTACAATATTTCATAAAAAATAGGACACTGGAAGCTGTTTTTTTCCACTTGTACCTACTCGTATTATTTATATTGTATGTACTTTCGTATAATATCTAATATCGGAATAAAACAATATTTTTTTTTTTAGTATTGCCCCACACTCGGAATTTCTCATGTGTGGTAGGTGCGTTTACAAAAACAAAAATTCACAGGAACCACGATCCGGAACAACTACTTCTAGGTCAAACGTATATTTGTACCGTGCATGGTCTGAACCTGCGACACGCGGCGCAGAAGCCGGGTTCTCGACCTAAAGTGCCATCAAAACCTTTGTAATGGTACTGATATTACTGATAATAATGTATTCTGTAAGTAAAGATATGTTATCTTTAAGACACGTAACAGCTAAGCCTGCCAGTGACCAATTGTACATATGTATAGCATGCAATAAAACTTTGACTTTGACTTTGACCGTACTTACGGTAAATGGTAGAACTTATATTTCATTACTAAAATGTTATTTTTTAATTATACCTAATGCTGCTAAGGTCTCTTAATTGTATACTCTGTAAACTACACAGTAAAACAAGCAATTTTTATACTATTTTTCACAATAATACTAATACTTAAAAAACGTACCTTCGCAAACACTGTGTACAGGATAAAACAGTAAAAAAAAACGGATTTGAATAAAAGTGCTAAGAAGACATAAAAGTAGGTACCTACCTACTAATTAAAGCACACTGAATATACTTATGTGCCATTAAACTGTGCAACTTGTTACAGCTAATAAATTCGTTCCGGTGACTTATTGCTAAAGTTATAGAATCAGGCGCTTGAGCAACTTTTGTACCTTAATTTTATCTCGCTGAGTAAAAGGCAAATTGCTAAGAATCATTAGCAACGAGTTCATAATTTCATTTATAATGATACGTCTACTTATGACCAAGATCAGGCTACCTATTGTTATGAAAATTTTATACGCTTTTAGTCCAAAAGGCTACGAAGACTAAGACAAGTAGTATTTTATTTTCATTTTATTTTGATAGGATCTAGCTCAAAAGAAGCCATGAAGTACCTAAATAAATAAAACCCGAAGCCGATTTATATCGCCAAAAAAGATTTTATTTACCATTTATTTCATTCTTATTTTTTGTTAGGAATCCCATCGCCAAACAAGCCTTTAAGGCTTGTTTGGCGCTAGTAGAGTAGTGTTTGGATTATTAGTAATTTAAGCAAAAATAGACCTTATAGATTACAGCTTTTAATAATAAACTGTAAACGAAATCACAGCATAATCTAGGTATGTCCAAAGCCAGACAAAAGCCTTCCACTATTCCACCTAACAGATGTAACAAAGGAAAAAAAAACTAACTTTTGTGTTTACGAATTTCTCGTTTTTGCCGGTCGTCCGGGCTAACCCGGCGGCACCGACACCCGGGATTTTTGCCCGGCTTTTTCCTATTTATTTATTTATTTATTTATTTATGTTAATACGGATTACACCAATTACATTAACACACAGATGAAAAAAAAATAGAAACAAACAGTCTAGGTACATTATAACACTATTTCCAAAAGAACTACTATAAGTTTTCACAAAAACTGAGACACACACGCTGGACAGTTTTAAATTCGTCTATAAATAGTTCACAGTCAGGGTAGGTTTCCAAGAGGCCATTGAGCGCGGACAAGACGCGGGGAATAGGGGACGATGCACGGGCCACTGTGCGGCATGCGGGCACAGACAGTGGGCGGTGCCGACGAGCTCGAAGGTAGTTTCTCGGAGCATATAACTGCATCAGTTCATTGTGGAGGTCAGGAGCATCTATGATACCTCTGCAGATTTTAAGCATAATGCACAGCTGACCAAACGCTCTTCTGGTGTCCAGCATATTGTATCCCAGACTTCCGCACAAGTATTTGGTTGGATACATGTATGGATAGTATCCCAAAGAGGATTTGTAAAGAAATCTTAAGAATTTCTTCTGAACTTTTTCAAGCAGTAGAGAATAAGAGGCCTCGCGTGGATTCCAAATGCAGGAGCTGGCCTCTAACTTGCTCCTGACAAGCGTGCTGTAAAGGAGTCTTATGACGTGTGTATTCTTGAAGTCTCGTGAGTTTCTCAGAACGAAACCAAGTCTCTTAAACGATTCCCTAGCAACCGTCGCAATATGATCGTGAAATGTCAGCCTCTGGTCAAAGACGACACCCAGGTCTCTCATGGTTGATGATCTAGTTATAGAAAAGCCATTTATTTTGTAGTCGAAGGTAATTGGGTGTCGCCTTCGACCAAAGGTCATGACGTAACACTTAGAGGGATTGAATTCCATTTTATTTACATTTCCCCAATCATTCACCAGGTCAATGTCCCTTTGAATAGCCTCACAGTCCGATATACTGTTGACACAAACGTAGAGTTTTAGGTCATCAGCATACAAAAGACATCTTGCATGTTGAGGAACCTCAGGGAGATCATTGATCATCAAAAGAAACAGCAAGGGACCGAGAATCGAGCCCTGACTTACTCCTGAACGAGTGTGGTACGTGTTGGACTCGTAAATTCCCAACCTCACGTACTGCAGGCGGTCACGAAGGTAATCAGCCAATAGACGGAGAAGGTTAGGACATATACCTATGGTGTTAAGTTTCGCGAGCAAGATATCATTGTTGATGCGGTCAAATGCCTTCCGAAAGTCAAAATATAGGACGTCTACCTGCTGCCCTCTGTCAAGTTGTGATGAGATGTACTCCGTTAAAGTTATTAAGTTAGATTCGACAGATCTCCTACATCTAAAACCATGTTGAGCATTACTTAAATATTTCTCAACCTGTGCGTATATAAGTTTGTGGAGCACGTTTTCGAAAACTTTAGCAGGTGACGATAGAATAGCAATTGGCCGGTATTCCTCAACAGCTGTTTTGTTAGACGTTTTAGGTATAGGGGTTACACGTGACACTTTCCATTGGAGAGGATAACAACCTGTCTTTAACGATAGGTTAAATATATGGCAAAGTGGAGAAACAAATGAATCCTTAAGATTTTTAAGAATCGTGGCTGGTATACAATCCGGACCCACAGAATTACTGGCTTTTAGTTTATTCAACCCATCTAAAACATCCCTACGAGAAAACCGAAAAATATTTATATAATTACTGTTTTTGGTAACGTCGGCATTGTTGGTATTGGTGCCGTCTAATAGTGGTATATCTGGCAGAAACACACTGGCAAAAAATCTGGCGAAAGCCTCCGCGGCTGCAGTACCGCTGTAACTGTCACCACAATAGCTCACCGAGGGTTCGAAGCCACCCTTAGATCTTAAACTGCATATATGTCGCCAAAATTCACGTGGATTGACTTTTATGTTATTTTCGACCCTTCTAATATACAATTGATATGCAGAAGCAACGCGATGTTTCAAGGAACTTCGAAGATCCGAGAAAGCCCTATAGTCTTCGTGGCGTTTAGAGCGCTTCCAATTAGCGTGCAGCGTGTGCTTTCGTTTGATATCTTTAGTTATTTCCGACGTAAACCATACGGGGTATCGCCTAGTTGTTTTCCCAGAACGATGCTTCTTTGGCATGCAGGTATCGAAAGTGTCATAGACAATCTGATAAAAGGCATTCACCGCACCCACAACGGTATGGGCCTGGAATACAGGATCCCAAGATGTCGCTGACAATAACGAATAAAGCTGGTCGTAGTTACATTTATAAAAATTCCAATCTTTCGCGGGGTTAATGTTGCTTGGATACATTACATTCGAACAATGAACTGATTCAATTCTAACCTCAACGTCCAGCGGAGGATGATATGCATCCGGCTGAACAATACCATCAACATCAAATACAGACACCTCGTGAAAACCTTCCCGGACTAATACAACATCCAATTTGCCTCCATGAACATTTAAAATATCATTTTTATCAACTAAAGAACAAAATGACAAGAAGTAGCAGTAGTAATTAACTATATAATTTGATGCGCTATTCAAATTGAGATCGCCCATTATAATAATAAAACCTTTAAAATTGTTTATGAAACTTTCGGTTTTGCAAAACCAGCTCATATAGTCTTCATCACTAGCACTTGGTTTGATATACACTACGCACACTAGGAATGAGAGACCATGCCACACAAAGGACGCCCACAAATCTTCGCCGCTTTCAGTTTCATACTCGCATCTCCTGCGAAGTACGAGAGGAGTTCGCGCCGCTAGTAGGACGCCTCCACAAGGCGTATCTCTGTCTCGGCGCAGAACACACCAGTCACCACTTTCGAGTTCCGTATCTAAGACTGAAGAGTCCAGGAAAGTTTCAGTGACAGCGACGAGGTTTTGCTCTAACATGGATAGGTGGTTGCGCCACGTTGCTAGCTTCGTTTTCAGACCTCGGACGTTTTGATAGCAAGTGTGTAATATATATTTATTATCTTTAACAGTTTTACTACTAAGCTTTTGCCGTAGTTGGTTTACGAAAGGGCTCCCCGGGTGACAGATTTTGTAGTTCATTTATTTTGGAAGTGCTCTTTCTGTAGTTAATCCAGGGTTTTATCCTAGCATTCAGAGGCCAGATGTCGGCAGAGTAGATCCTATCGTAAAATTCAGCTGGAACTCCGATTTTGTATGATTTGTAATCCCCACGGGCATTTAATTCTTCAATTGAGCAGCTAGTAGTAGGATATAGCTGAGAGAGGTATTGACGAACTTCATCGACGTCGGAAGCCATATTCCAGAGGTGGAAGTGTTTGCGTATTTCCATAGCCTTTAAATTGATTGACAGAGGATCAGCAGTTCCATGTAACGGTTTTTGGCGTTGCCTATAGTTGCGCTTTTTTACCTCAATCCATTCTCCGTCACTTTGAGTATTATGTTCTTGACTAACGACAGTAGTAACGGATTGTTCCAGTGCTTGAATTGGTGGTATTACGTGATCAGTTTGGAGATGTTGGGAAGCCTGGTGGTAGCTTTGAGAATAAAACTTGGTCTCGGCTTTAAGATTAAACTTCGGCTTGGGACCGGCTAAACCGGCTTATCTTTATATATTGACTGATTCTGCGGCTGTAGAAATTGGGTTACGCATAGCAATCATTAGTTATGCGTATTATTAAGAGTTCATTTATGCCTAGTTTAGCTACTAATGTCAAGAACTAATGTACAGTCCCACTGGTGGGCTCGGGTCTCCTCTCATTTGAGAGTGACTAGGCTGAAGTCTACCAATCTACGATGTCAACTAGATACTAAAAAAATATTACATGACTTCTAAAAGTGTCTTTAAAAAGATCTATTTACATGAATGATTGAATGATTGTTTTAAATAAACAATCATTCAATCATATATTCAACTAGCTTAGTTCAGGTTGGCATACTTCAGTCCCCATTGAAAAAATCTCTCATGGTTGCAGATTTCCTCACGATGTTTTGCTAAACCGTTTGAGCATATGACATCTACGCACTTAATAAGCCTTCTGGCATTGATCTCGAGACTTTTTACTACACAGTAAACTGATCTCACCAAAGTGCAAGGCTTACAAAGTTTTATAGTGTAAAGAAATACTGACAAGTATTCTGTAGAGAACACATACTTTAGACCCGGATTAAATAAAAGATTAAATGGGTCATCCCAGAACTAATCCTACAGTTTCTCACAGTAGGGTTTATCGCTGAGCCATTGAGCGGCACACACATAGACTGAATATAACTAGGGTTTTAGTTAAAGCATAGCTGGAAAAACGTCACAACTGTATGTATGTTGGATTTAGCTACCAGCCTGCCCAGATGCTGCTTAATAAAAGTAAAAGGCAAATGTTTTATTTCAAGTAGACCAATATTATTGATGCTTTTGTTTGAGCAATTGTCAAAACTAGTTGCACAGTTCCAATAGGTTGTATGTAGGTCTTATGGAGAAGAGCCTGCAAGAAACTTTTTTAAATAAATGCATTTAACAAAATAAGGAATTAATTGCTTTACAATGTTTGTACATGACACTAGTCCTCTTAATAAACTGGTTGTCGGTGTTTTCGGGGTTCTAACGCCACCGAGTAAGTCTCTCAGGCATGCAGGTTCCTATTCAGTGCCTAGTACCCGGCTCCTGGGTCGATATTATAGCAAAGCTCTGGGCATTAAATATTTAACTTATCAAGACTTTTTGACATAAATGAAAAGAATGTCAAAAAGTCTTCATAAATATAATAAAGTAATTAAATTCAATGCCCAGAGCCTTGATATAATATCGACCCAGGAGTCGGGTACTGGACAGTGAAAGGGCCATGCAATTAGTGCCGATATGGGTGCCTTAGGCAATCTTCCTAAAATTGAGGGCAGACAAAAAAAAACTCATCACACTTATATTCCCAAAACAAAATAAGACAAATGACCCAATTAGTCCAACGGTGGTTAACACTGCCTGCTGTGCTATGGGTCCCGGGTTCGAATCCCGGTAGGGACAAATGTTTGTGTGATGAGCATAAACATTTGTATCCGAGTCATGGATGTTTCTATGTATATCATATGTATGTATTTACAAAATAAAAAAGTATAAATGTAGTATATCAACCGACTCGTATCCGTAACACAAGCCTCGTTGCTTAGCTCAGAACTAGATGGCGTTGTGTCATAATGACCAGGAATATTTATTTATTTATTAAAAACTTTAAAAGTGGGATGATGTTTTTTTAGCCCCAGCAACCTTGATCGCGCGTATTAATTCACAGTCGTGTATAGACGAGATGCCCTAAGCAATTTTGGGTGTACATTAGTACACCTCTGCCTAACATTTCGGGGACGACAGGCGTGATGGTATGTTATTAGGTTATACACCAAAATAATTAAAAATCACAATGATCGTCCTTCACCTTACTATCTACCCCTGTCTACTTATCAAGGCGTGAGGGATAAGGTTAAAAAGCGAGACAGTATACCTACCGGGCGTCGCTTCCGGCAGAACCGGTCGGCTTCCGCTATAGGGGAGTGATTTTATTTGCGTACGAAGGTGCTATACGATGTGTAATTTACCGAGATTGGTAGTAAGAATATTATAAGATCATTATTACTGATAAACTGTGTCTATCCGTGTTTTTAAATACCACCTGTCTATTTAAATAGTATTGCTTTATACTGATTTTATTGCGGTAAATCTATACTTCATATTATAAGTGCAAAAGTGTGTCTGTCTGTCTGTCTGTTACCTCTTCACGCTATAACCGCTGGACCGATTTAGATGAAATTTGGTATAAAGATACAATCTTTTTGTATTTTTTTAGCTTATTTCAAGCTAAGATTTTTAAATTTTTATTAAGAAAGAAAAATTCAAGCTCAGGCGGGACTCGAACCCGCATCTTCTGGATTGGTACTCCAGACGCTCTGCCAACTGAGTCACCGAGGTATCCGCCTGATGTGTTGAATATTTCTTTCTTTATGTTACTTATGTCTTTACGGCGAATATATAAAATAGATAAATAAGATTTTAAATACATTACTTTATGTATATCCGTATTCTATACGAAGAGCTGTGGTAGCCGAGCGGTGTGACCAGTGGACTGAGATGTCAGAGGTCTCGAGTTCGAACCCAAGGCACACACCTGAACTGACTTTTCGGAAGTTATGTGCGTATTTATCACACGCTCAAACGGTGAAGGAAAATATCATGAGGAAACCTGCACGCTTGAGAGAATTCTCGATGGCATGTGAAGTCTGCCAACCCGCAGTAGGCTAGCGTGGTAGACTATAATCTAATTCCTCTCAATTGAGAGGAGACCCGTGCCCAGCAGTGGGACATTAATGGGTTGATGATGATGATGATGATTCTATACGAAGGCTATTTCTAGAAAGGGACGTCCCGCATAATAATGTGAATCAAGTAGGTACTTAGCACCACGATCAATAAATCCAACATTTTAATATTAATTTCTGAAGAGAAATCAAATCTGAATAAAAATGTAAAAGTAAATCGGGCAGGTGTTGTTCCCACAGCTCTGCGTACACAAGATAAATACTTTCAGAAGATACACTTACGTAGCTTGCTGACCGTATGATTTTATTAATAAGGTTAAAAATGGTTCAGCTTGAAGTTTGCTGATTGTATTTGCATAGTTTCGTCTTTTCCATTAGTACTGAAACCCAATTAAAACCAAAAATTTGGAAACCAGGTAAATATCTGACCACTGTATTTATACATTCGTATGTATGATTTTTACTTTAACATTAATTGTAACAAACTGGACGATGGATATCTATCTGACCACGCCTGAGTTAGGTATTTTTTCGATTATTGACGCGATAATCAGAAATACGTACCTAACTGTTAGAAATCGTATGAATGGGTTATTTTTGTTTTGTTCTTTTGACAATCTTTAAAAACAATAAATAATTCATACCAGCATACACGTACAGCGCGTACGAACAAAAATAATCTACAGTAGTCTCTGTTTACTGACGTAAGCGAAGCACAGAACGGAATGGTACTTCTGTACCGTTCCTGTTTTGTGAACACGCTGAGAGTGATCGTGTAATCATTATTTTTATCTCCACAATCGTCGTTGTTACGATAATAATACCAGATAAGGTTTATATTTGCTTATGTTTTTATTATTACGTGTACATAACGCTTTATACATATCGTAGCCATTAAGTACGATTTCGATGGAAATTTGTTACAGATTTATACATTGAGATACAGTTACTAGATGCAGAGTTAATGTAGTTAAGTTGGTGGAGATTACTGAATCTTGTCGAGGCAATGGTAAACAAGACATATTTAAGGCAACTTTGTTTTCTTTTAATCATCAAAAATAATTATGACAATTGCTTCACATTGCTTTCTTCTGTTTCTATCCGGATGTATAGAAAACAATACTGATGTTGTCTCTTTCAGAAAAAAAAGAAGATTAAATTACATAAGATTATATAAATAATGTTTTACTTTCAATAGGAAAAGGTTAAATGGACATACATACCTATATTGTACCTACATCAGTTACCTACAGTTAATCAGTATTTTTGTGGGGAAGTATTTTCCTACGATAAAAGCGAATAGATCGTATATATATTAATTAAATAATGAATAAGATATCACATATTGTCTATATTTTCTTAATAACTTTGAGTATACTAATATTATAAATGCGAAAAAAGGTCCAGGTCTGGGAAAAAAGGTCAATTTAGAACCAAAACTTACGTCCTAAAAAGTAAACGAGTAAATAGATTAATAGTAGAAAATATATTAATTAAATAATAAATAAGATATTACTAGTCTATGTTTTCTTAATAACACTGTCTAATATGAACATAGAAAGAAAAATCTCACACAATCAACACCAATATACCATGGAAATCGAAAATGGTTTGACCCAAAAAAATACTTAAGGCAAAAATTATAATTTCCTAGGCAATACCACGGGGCATGAGTTGTTTGAAAATACTGTCAAGAAGATTATAGAAGCATGATACATTTAAAATTGTATGCTTAATTATCCAGCAGCTTGAATGGAAGTACGGCGTGGGAACTTCCTTTATCCGTCCGTCATCTGGATTAAAAAGTAAAGACTTTATTGCATCACAAGCTATGTCCTATCGTGTTACTTGTGTGTTTATTGTGTGTTTTTTTTGTATGTTTTTTTTTTATAAGTGCTTTCTTCAAAAGCCAAAGCCATTTCAGACTTTGACCTATATCGTTAGGCTCAGATATCGTCCACAAAAATTAGCGACCAAGATTCTATGACTTTGTTTCGGCATTTCTTCTCAAAGGTTGTAAGTTAAAAAATCCCGATGCCATCTAGATCCGGGTTGGCATAATTTACACGCCATCGAGAAAATCTCTCAGACAGACATACAGGTTTGTTAAGAGGATGAATGATAGGCGATTGATGAAAGGGATTTCTAAGGCGGATGTCAGTGGAAACGCCCTAGAAGGACATACAACAACCCTATTGGTGAACTCCTTCAAAAAGGTCAGGTGGTATTCGTAATCGGCGCACATGCAAGATAAGATGTATGAATGTGGACGAGGCAAAAGTGGTATGCAGGGATCGTGGCATATTGTAGTTTCTGCCTCACCCCATGACAACATGGCGTGAGTGTGTATATGTACATCATACAAGTTTTTTTACAATGTAAGAAAAATTAAAGTTAAATTCCTAAAAAGTAATTTTATCTCAATCTTGATGTCGTAAAAAATATATTGTCAATGACCCCGAAATGTTTAGCACAAAATGTCCTACCACTAATTTGTAAAGAGATTCGTTAGATAAATTGCTCGTTGTAATTTTTCCTGTAACATAAATTGACTTGTCAACTAAAGTCTTATTAACTCCTGAAAAATATTCCCTCCGAAAATTGGAGTTAATTTACTAACTTTTATTTTTATAACTTCTCTGTAGGCGTGAAGATACTTAGAAAAGGTTTTTTTTATATTTTCTGTTATATTTATGGTATGGAAGAGCATTGATGTTGAAGGTAATGCCTTAGGGTATATACTTTCAGCAAAAGGAAATTTGAAACGTATTATTAATAAATGATATTTATTCCTGTGAATAGACCTATTGATGACACTTTTGCGAATCAAATTTAATAATGTTTTTCCAGAAAAAAAACAACTTACTCAATATTATAAACACAGGACTAGAGCTTATGAAGTATACTCATTTATAACAGACTTCAACAGACACAGAAACAAACTTCAAAGCTACTGTTATAATATCTTAGAAGCTGTTTTATGTATGCAGATTCTGTATCTACATACAGTATTCAAAACAATGCCTGAGGCGTGACTTTAATAACTCGCATTAGATTGTTATACCCTTATTTCTTTATACCATTCGTTTTGTGTACGGCCCCGAAATAAGCGGACTGTGATGCTGCGGGAATTGAATTTCTTATTCAAGCATAACTCCCTAAAATAATAAATATTTCTGGACATTATGACCATCTAGTTCCGAGCTAAGCAACGAGGCTTGTGTTACGGATACTAGTACGGTTTAGTTTGATTATAAAAAAAAAATATGCGTATGTACATACATACTATACATAGATACATCCATGACTCGGATACAAATGTTTATGCTCATCACACAAACATTTGTCCCTACCGGGATTCGAACCAAGGAACCGTAGCACAAAAGGCAGTCCTAGCGCAAAAAGACAAGTAGCAATGATAGCCTATTAGATATACTAGTGGAATGTAAAGACAATGGTTTTGAGTTTAAAACCTGAGGTTCATACTACTGATTAGCAGATACCTATGTGCGCATTTATCACATGCTCAAACGGTAAAGGATAATATTTTTGCATCATTGTCGTGAAGAAGAGATTCGTGTCTAGCACTGGTAGGACATTAAACAGCTTTATGTGATTATATCTTTATTCTATACGTCGACTGCAATGGCTTGCTCCTCAAATGCTTCATCTAGATCTAGACATATTGCTATATTGTAACATTCATATTATAGTACATATCTGTCAAACATTCTCGTTGTAATTCATTCCACCAACCGGACCGTCTACCGCTCGCTCAGTCACTGCACTAGTCAATTTTAACGCACAAGTACAACATCCGTTTTAGTGGCCACACCGCAAAGGGTTGGTAGCATAGAGGAACGAAGTAAACCCCGTTAAGTAATCTGCTTATACCATAACTTAAACTTGTTATAAACCTCATAGAACGTGGTATGGCAAATACAATTATTGGTGGAAATTCAATTTTTATTATTACAATTTATTATTAAAAAGGAGAGGTGCGTAGTACTCGCAACTGAAGACGCAAAAATGGTTTGTCAGGATCATGATGCATGACGTTCTGTAGTTTCTGCTTACCTCTATGGGAAAAGGGCGTATTTTATAACTATATAGCTCACTTATGTTTTACCAACACAATGCAAATAACATATTATCCCTAAGCCTGTGCTCCGAACTGTCTATTGTCATTTATTGAGCACAAACCCAAACTCCGAGTTACTATTAAGAATTTCATTAAACCAAACTCAATATCGCTTTACTCGACGTGAGACTAAGAATCCAGGACCTTACGCTTGGGACCACTAGAGCAATGAGACAGCTGTTTTTTTAACGATAGGTATTCATAAAAAAGACGTTATCGCGGATGTCTTTATATATTCTTATACATCAATCGGTTGACGTCCACTACTGGACATAGGTCTCCCTCAAGGTTCACAAAAGATTAATAATAAGTCAGAGAGCCTAGGCGATAATAATGCCTGCTCCCTTTGACGGTATTGCTAATATATTGGAGAATAATTCTAATACTAAATATTATTCCCCACTCTGTTATAACTACTAATATCTGCTTGATTTGGAATTCAAGTTTCTAACTCCGTTAATATTAGTTTCAAGGCAATATTATCTTACCAACTAAGGCTTCTCGCACAGAGAAGCGGAGCGGGCAAGGGGAGTTGGACAGGAAAGCTGCACGCGCGAGAGTGGAATGTCTCGTTGAGGAGAAAGTAAACGAACTGTAAGTCAGAAGAGCAAGGAATAATGGCATAGTTATCAACATAAGCGCCTCTCCAAAAATCTGAAATACTCAAGCTTAAAGTTAAAATACTATTATTTCAAAGTAGGCCAAATATGATTAGCTCTTTTCAAATGTTGACAAAAAGACAACCCACAAAACCGCTTCCTAGTGTTTTTATGGGAAGATATAGCGGCAACGCAACTCATTTCAGCCTGTTTGTTAAATAAATTACTGTATATGTAAATAATATTATGAATATGCAAGCCAGCACGCACCAAACTATTTTGCCATACAGAAAAAGCAAATATATAAAATAATGTCATTCTTGGCTTTCATGTGCTCGCTCCACAATCATCAACCCTGTTCAGCTGCCTCGATGATATTAAAATAATCTCCGCTCGAAGCGTAAATGTTTTGCAATTCTATTGGTTAATATTTTTCTCCGCTCCGCTTAAGTACATGCAGCCTAAAGAGAATTTATATAGCAAAATTATGGCATAGGATTATCATGTGTTTACTCGAAACATAGATGTTACGTGAATATTGTAATATATCTGACGACCTAATCAGTACAGCGGTATTGAAGGCTACTAGGCTGTGGTCAGGGTACCAGATTCAGATATCAGTAGGGCCAAATGTTTGTGAGATGAGCATTGACATTTATACCTGAATCATAAATGTTACTTTGTGTATTTCCAAAAAAATCTCTGTGTAGTGTTTCGATCATCTAGTATCCGTGACACATGCATTGTTGCTTATATCGATACTAGATGGCGCTATGTCCGTAAATGACAATACATATATTAAGCCATTTATATAGATGCCGCCCCGGCTTTGCTTGAGTACAATGCACTGATGTGGCATCGCTTTCAACTTCGCAAAACATCACTTATGTTATACAAACAGTATTATTTCTATTCAAATATTTCCACTCACTTTATCCCGTTTGAAGTTGAATTTCCACACATCATGTAGGAAAGCATTTATTAATACCCGTTACTATTGAATTTTATTATTTTTCTTGCAACACTGAGATTTAAGCCCTGTTTCATTTTAGGTATTATATTTTCAAAATACGGAAATGCATTTATTTCTAACTATAAAGTTTGTATAAGAAAGTTCATGCTTTTAACAACGTAAAGTTTAGGAGTTGGATTCCTAATACTCCTGATTTAAGTGTTAAGATGTAAAACGAAGCTACGATAGATTAGACTTGTACCAGTGAACTGTGAAGTCAACGGTCTCGAGTCCAATCCCAAGGCACGAAACACTGATTTTTCGAAGTTAGGCAAACATTGTGAGAAGAATGCCTTAGAGAATTTGTTGATGGCGCGTGAAGTCTGTCAACCCACACTGGGCTAGTATTACACAAGCCTAGTGCTAAGCTAATCCTTCTCTAATGAGGGAAGGCTCTTGCCCAGTAGTGGGACAGTAAATGAGTGGATGTTTACAGCACATCAACATCCAACATTTTAAGCTTTTGGCTCCAACGGTTTAGGTTCTACGTTGATTAATCAGTCTATCTGTTTGGCTGACAGACTGATGTATGTCGACGTTTTTCGAATACGGGAAATGATAGCTGAACTTCGGATTTCCAATCCATCCAAACTATACTATACACAGGGTTGGACAGAATTGTCCAATCGATGTTGCTATGTCGCCGTAAGACATAAGTAACTTGAAGAAGGCAAAAATTCAACACATCAGGCGGATACCTCGCTGGCTCAGTTGGCAGAGCGTCTGGAGTACTTATCCAGAAGACGCGGGTTCGAGTCCCGTCAGAGGTTGAATTTTTCTTTCTTAATAAAAAAATAAAAATCTTAGCTTGAAATAAGCTAAAAAATACAAAATGGTTATACATACACACTTGTATTTTATTTTACGAAAGTTTGTTCAGTTTATAATTCATTTATATGTTTCAAGTCTGTATCTTCTCACACATCACCAACCCATTATTGTCCCACTGCTGGGCACGGGTCTCCTCTCTTTTGAGAGGAATCTTACACCTACTCTCCCCTGAAGTTTCACTCTTATTTTGTTCAGTTAAGTTTAGTTATATTTAAACAGAAATATATTTGTGTTGCCCATTCTTGAGTCAACAAAGAAATGGAGTGGTGATATTATAGTTATTCTATTAGTATTAGCTAAGTACTATATTTGACGACCCAATTAGTCCAGCGGTAGTTAACATTGCCTTCTGTACTATGAGTCCCGGGTATGAATTCCGGTAAGGACAAATGTTTGTGTGATGAGCATAAACATTTGTATCCGAGTCATGGATGTATCTATGTATAATATGTATATATTTACAAAAAAAAGTATATAAGTAGTATATCAACCTTCTAGTATCTGTAACACACGCCTCGCAATTAGATGGCGCTGTGTCATAATGTCCAAAAATTTATATCTATTTTACACTATATTCCTGTGATAGTTATTTAGGAGTAAAAACTACAAAGGTGTCGTGTGCTAAGTATGTAGGCATCACTAACTAGACAGGGAGCTGAACATAAAACTCTTCGCACGTTCCCCCTAACTACCAACCCTACGATTACACATTATGGATACCTACTGAGTATAAACTATGTATGTATATATATGTATTTAATTCACTATCATCATTTCCTAGTTGGCTTTCAGATACTCATGCAGCTGAATATCAATATATTAAAATTAGCCCTCCGCAACCCATAACTTCTGTTTGCTGGCCGTGTTATATCGCTCCATTTTAAAAACATAAAAAGATCTTGAACTAAAAACGTTTTTAGAGGGTTGGCAACGCGCAAGCGACATCTCTGGTAATCAGGTAATCAGCGTGGTTTTTACTGCCATTTTTTTAACATGTAGGAAATGATCAGATCAGCTAACGGTTTCAAAAACTGGATCTTAAGGTTAGAAGTATTCCTGAACATTGGGGCCTTCAAGAAAAGAGCATACACACACCTAAAAGGCCGGCAACGCATTGGTGACTGCTAAGATTGTGGTGTGCAATGTCCATGGGCGGCGGTAATCACTTACCAACAGGTGACCCGCATGTGCGTTTGCCCCCCTTTGTCACATAATTAAAACTCCATAGACACTCGTTTAAAATAAAAAGTGTTCATTTAAAGTACAGTATTCTGACAATAAGTTTAAAAAAAATGGAAATAAGGGGGCAAACGGACAGGAGGCTTACCTGGTGGTGATCACCGCCGCGCATGGACATCTGCAACACCAGAAGACTTGTAAATGCGTTGCCGGCCTTTCAGGAAAGAATATGCTCTCTTCTTGAAGGTTCCCATATCATTCGGAAGAGGGTTAGGAAAGACCACCGGCGACAGCTGGTTCCACAGGTTATGCGAAGCAGTAAATTCCTTAAAAAATGTAAAAAATCGATTAGACATGCTGCATTAAGCCCAGATAAATCTGGTTCCAACAGTGTTACGATAGCTATCTTAAAATATTCCTCAACGCCACATTTAAATGATTTATTGTAAGACTAAGTTCTACCTAGTATGAACGTGTACAGTGACATAACTTTTTGTCATTAGTGACAGTCGGCTTTTTGTGACATCCGTCAGTAATCACCGGCTCACATAATTACTCACACGGGGAAGTTTTTACGTTTATGTCCCATGTGTTGTATTTGTATCTGCTGTGGGCTATGATAGCCTAGTCGTGTGGTCCGTGGACTGTCAAGTAAAAGGTCTTAAGGGCAATCCCAATGACAAATTACTTTTCGAAGTTACGCGCCCCGCACACACTATGGCGATCAATAGTAGAAGGCACATATCTGGATTCCAAGGGATTCTACTGAAATTTTCATAAAGCGCCCCAGTAACACATTGCTCGACCTGTCATTGGAACCCGGGTCCTGACGGTCCAGGCCAGACAGATTTGATATTACTCAGTTTTCACGCTTTAGTACAACTGATGTTTATCGCATCGTGAAAAATACTAATTGACTGAAAACCAATTTCAAAATAGGTACTTAGTTAATGAAGGTAGACGATGGTGACTAAAACGAGAAATAAATTTATTTCTTTTCCAGAAAAAAATCTGCTTAACTTTACACTTCTACTTTAGAACCAAGCAAAAATAGGTTCTATTCAACGGATTAACAAAGTGCTTCAGTAATTTTTCTTCGTTCTATGTACCTATTACTACCTATGTTCATATTAATATTTGGATTCTCTCGCATAAGCCGACATGATCTGATATTGGCGCATTATGTATCATTTAATTAGCGGTATCGAGGTGACGCGGGGCGTGTCGTAAATGACATTATTACGCCTGTAAAGCCACTAGTTGTTTTACGCGTATTATTAAAACTGGTTAAAGCTGGCAAGGATATAAGGAATGGTATAGCAACATTTTGTTTTATTTCCAGAACTATTTGGCACTTCGTCCATGTTTCGTGTATTCAGTAAAGCCATAAATTATACGAATTCCGAGATCCGATGCAGTAATAGCAAACAAAATTTGTATCGTATTTTCGTTTTTGGCTTTAATTTTAATAATTAAGACCACACGCCATATGTCACACAGCTTCATTATATTTTACATATGTAAGAGTGAATAGGTACCTTCTAGGTTGGCGTACTACATTTGACAGTGAGGCACAATTTTTATACTATGTTTAATTAGCAGCAATAAATTCAAGCTCACATTTTAACAACAAAACAAAATCAAAATCATTCATGTCTTTGCAAACATGGGTCGTCGTACATAATCACATATTTTAGTTCTGCCGCAAAATTGGCATGCAAGTTTTAATTATCATTACATGTTTTTACATTTATTTACCGTATAAATTCCCTTCCATATATTCCTTCACACTTGGACGTCTCATCTTTTTTTTCTCAACCGCACATCTCCTATCCCCAGCCAGCTATCGATGAGAGTAAATTACTAGCGAGCGTCTGAGCGATCGTACGAGATCGCGTAGAGCAAATGACGTCATTACTCCATTCGATTAAGCCACCCGCGACGTAACACTTTACTTAATATCAAGTATAGCTGAACTAATCATAGCGCTATTTGTACTAAAATCATATAGTTATTAGCTTGTTTATTACCCACTTTTACAGTACATTTTCTTAAGCGATATTTTTATAATGTAGAGGGCTTTTCTCTTAAGTGCTTCACTGCTGGAGTTAAAGTAGAATAACTACTTAATAGTACTAAATATGTGATAGCCTAGTGGCGTGACTAATGGACTCTGAAAGTCAAGTCTCGACTTCGAACCCAAGGTACGCACCACTGACTTTTCGGAAGTTATGTGCATATTTATCACATGCTCAAACGGTGAAGGAAAACATCGTGAGAAAACCTGCACGCCTGAAAGATTCTCTCGATGATAAGTTCGATGCATGTGATAGGCAATATATATAAAATTACTCTTTCATGAAAGTAGGAAGACATTGTTATAACAAAATTATTATAATACAGCAAAGTCCCCGTTCTACCTTAACACACAATTTGAAACTTATAATGAGAATCTCACCTACTTCAGTTTCATTAAAGTTTTCAACAAAAGATGACGAACTTTTGAAAAGTGACACGCGCTTTTTTTCCACGAACTTTTGAAGTGTTTTAATACCGTGAACGGTAAATGAACGGTGTCAAATGAAATAAAATGTAAGTTATATTAGTTATTTTAAAATATTATTATACTTGAACCGAAATGAAAATGCTAATGAAAATGAAAGGAAAATTTACCAAATGTTTGAAATATTTTTTGGGGTGATTAGGTAAATTAAGTCAACCTAGTATTATAAGTCTAGCAGGTCTATATTACGGGCTTGTTACAAAAAGTGATCGTCGTTTTGACGACCCAATTAGTCCAGCGGTAGTTAACACTCTTCTATGCTATGGGTCCCGGGTTCGAATCCCGGTAAGGACAAATTTTCTGATGAGCATAAACATTTGCATCCGAGTCATGGATGTATCTATGTATAATATGTAGGTACGTATTTACAAAAAAGTATATATATGTAGTAGGCATATCAAACAACTAGTATCCGTAACAGAAGCCTCGTTGCTTAGCTCGGAACAAGATGGCGCTGTGTCATAATATCGAGAAGTATATATATATTCTAGACGACTAGTTCGGCTAGAAATTAAACCATTATTTTTTAAATAATGAAATACACTTACAATTTGTTCATTATAATGTATTGGAGGTGAATAGATTTTATCAGTTACCCTGTGGATTTTGTATATTGGATTCAATTAAAAGAAATTTTATAATGTTAATGTTTTAAATTTACTTTCTTCTCATAGAAATTGGATGCAATTCCTTCCCATCGGCCTCTTGTAATCATGACCAAAAAGCAATCGATAGATCTCCCTCTAAACAGCAACCACATTAATACACGTCTATTTAAAACTTATATACCTAAAACAATTTATTTTCGGACAAACTAGGGATGTACCTGTAAATCCTGGCAAATGGATGCCCGCCCGAATTTAATTACATTGCAGCGAATCAATCTCAATCACGAACAGCATGAGTCAATCAATCTATGTTAAACTAACTGTTAGACCATTTTTTCGGTGTGATTTTGCTTTTTAGAGGGGTAGAAAAGTCTTTTTGCGTGGTAGCTTATGAGAATATTTTAATATTAGACGCTGCCATCAAGTTCTTGTATTATAATAATAATGATTTATTTCTCAACAGAATACATTTTCATATAAAGATTTCATTGGAAAGGTATCAAATTTATATATTCATATTATACTGTGGTAGCCTAGCCGTGTGACCAGTGGACTGAGATGTCAGAGGTCTCGAGTTCAAACCCAAAGCACGCGCCACTGACTTTTCAGAAGTTATGTGCGTATTCATATGCTCAAACGGTGAAGGAAAATATCGTGAGGACACCTGCATGCTTGAGAGATTTTCTCGATGGCATGTAATGTCTGCCAACCCGCAGTAGGCTAGCGTGGTGGACTATGGCCTAATCCCTCTCAAATGAGAGGAGATCCGTGCCCAGCAGTGGGACAGTAATGGGTTGATGATGATGATGATGATTATACTGTGGGAGACTGGTCCCTAAACTAGACGTAAGTCTGTATTTCGGGTATATAATAGTTGACTTGTGTTACGGATACTAGATATTTTTGATACATGTATGTATAAATGCTCATATTCATCACAGCAACATTTGCCCCGGAATTTTTACATGCCTTAGCAACACAGCACTAATTGGAACGTCAAAAAAGAAAGAAAAAAGTTTATCTGTATCACTGTCTACTAATATTACTTTTTCGGACTCTACCTAGTAACTATTACGTTCTTTTATGAGACTGTAATGTAATATTATATTCTCAAGTTAGGCTTGAAGGCATTGACTGGCATTGGTATACATATCTATAAAACATTCCTATAATATATTTTGCTATTGAGAATAAGTATAATTTTGTAAAGTGAGTATAATACAACATAATACTGTTATTAGCATCGTATAAGCAGACTAACTTCTTAGCCGAGTCTTTGGTGAAATCGTACGATAATGTATTCATAACTTTATCCCAAATTTTTGTGCAGGAATTTTATTAGCGCCATGTGTGTATTTAAAACTAAACCAGTCTAACTGTGTAAGAATGTAATAAAAAGTGGAGGTATAAATGTGATACCTTATTACAAGAAGTTGTAATTCGTGAGACTTTCGAATACAAAATAGCAAAACTCTTTTTGAACTTACAGTTTTAATAATTTGCAATGATATACAACGATTTCCTCTGCGTGGAATTACTAATTTGAATAGGTTATTTTTTATCCAATTTACATTTTCATCAATCTGTTTAGCCTTTGTGTTGCTCTTACATCGGTTTATTTAGCTTCTAAAAATATTGACTCTCAAACAGTATGCCATGAATCGCCTGGAACAGACGAAATGACCATATATTTTTATAATAAAATTCCTTGACCACTTACATACAACGATTATTATTATTTTTATAAGCAACGCGTACACGAGCGCATTCGATACGCGTTTACCGATTGATACGCGTTACCGTAAGGATGGGAGATGTCGGTATTTTTAATGCTATTATTATAGTCGATATTCCACTGATTTGAACTATGTTGTCACTTATATTATTTTATTCTATCTATTTTTTTATGTATAGGTAAATAATATCTTATAGTACGTGTGTATTAATTGCACGTGTTTTAAATTGACTTCGACTCACACTTTGATTTTAGATTAGTAAACATTAATAATTATTATTTATTGGACACAAGCATTTGTTACAAATAGAAAAGATTTCCCTAACTCCTGCACATTGTCGTTACACAACTGGTTACGGAAGAATATAATTTCTTTTTTTGCAGATATACAATTTAGATCCATCTATCAATCTTGATGAAAACAAGTAAGGTCATTTTTTTTTAATTACATAATTTACTGTAAAGTGTGTACCAGCTTAAGAGGTGAAATTATTTACTACACTCATACTTTAGAAAAGTTTCTATTTGAAAACATCGATAAGCTTATCGATATACGCAACTAAACATCAATACAGACAACCCAACCGTGCTATTGGTTATAACGCCCGACTCGAGTGTATCGAGCGATCACACATGTGTTAAAATTCTTTACGATTTAGTTATAGATGAATGGAAAGGCTCAACAATATGTGAATACTATATCCCAGCTTCATACAAAATTCATAACACGATTCTATAGGAAAGAAATACAAAGTTTTCTTATTACATCGTAGGTATCATAATGTTTTTCGTTTGCTGTCTAGAATAGTTCTTTAGTCATGAATTTTGATACACAGGTCTGGAATTGTAAATAGATAGCGCGAAGAAATATTATTTCAAGTTTGTTGTGATATTAGTAATCCATCGAAATATTGGATTTATGGAACGAGGACTCGCGTAGTTGCGTATCTTCTGGCGTTCTTGTTGTTTTTTAAAAACGTTACCCGCACTAGAGTTTTCTACTGTGTTAAGGGTACGTTTACAAATCATTTTGTTATTATAGGGATAAAAAAAATATTTAATAAACACTTGAAACATAAATATGACTATGTTATCAAACTTTTGATAGATACGGGTCATGGGTTTGTCATATTGTTTTCAACACGAGGTAATCAAGGGTATCATTCTCTGAGAGCAGCTATCGGATCGGTTCGGAGTATCAGATCCCGAACATAAATACTCGTTCATACTCGATACTTCGTTCCTATATACCATCAAGTCTCAACTTCACTATTCAACATTCGGACTTGGAACAACAAGAACTAAATGTTTGATAGCTCCTGATTTAATGCGTGTGCGCAGTTCGCATACCAAGTTGTAGAGACACGTGTTGTGGCGGCGTTGTAACCGTCACTACATAGATATTATCTGCGAGGGTTTTTTTACTATAGAAGATTAGGTAAAGTCCAGTTCTAGGGTGGAAATAAGCAGTTGAGTAGATGAACGGTGCACGAAAACCCAATTAGCAAAATGTTATTAAGGCTGCAAAAGTCAAAGTCAAAATATATTTTTTACAAAGTAGTCCGATTTAATTGGCTCTGTTTAAATATTGACTATAGGATAACCCGCAAAAACGTCTGGCCTGCGCTGTACCGCATCCTAGTGTTTTTGCTGGGAAGAAGTGGCGCAATAAACTCCCCAGAAAATGCCTTGCGAAGAAGAGGTGCAAATCACAGAAGAACATTGTCTGACTGCAATACCTGTAAGCCAGGATGAACAATAGTTATGTTTCAGAAAATCGTTGAGACTGAACCCCGGCGTGTCACAGGGGACTTAAACTGACTTGGAACCCGCTAATAATTTCTTTATATCATCATCATCATCATTATCGTCATCATCAACGTCATCATACCAACCTATTGCCGTCCACTGCGGAACTTAGGCTACCCCCAAAGAGCGCCTATTTTTTAAATTTAGCGTATCAAACATGTAGTATACGTTGTACAAGCATACTTGTAGTTGCTTAGTTTAGTAATTCTGTGCGCGATGGCGCTGTGTAATAATGTCTGGATATTTAATATCATTTATTATTAATCTCGAGGTTAGTATCACTAGACTTAAATCGGAATACCTGTAGGAATGTGGCCTGTTAGTAGCACCTACAATTTTTTTTTTATTTGAGTCAGCTGAACAATTTAAACAATATTTTTTTTCCAAATTTTCGTGATAGGTAATCCATCGTTCTATATACATAACAATAAATCACCGGTATTAGTACCCAATTAGATAATTATACCCAATTAGATTTTTTTTTCTATCGTTCGTTATTGTGGTACAAGGTTTTTATAAAAGAAAATATACGAATTATCGAAAATATTTACAAAAAAAAATCTATGGTGGTACGAAGTTCAACGGGTCACCCAGTATTATTTATACAGGAGACAGTCCCTAAACAAACACATACCTTAATATACCTACACATATACCATAATCCTTGTATCGCAGGAAGAGTAGGCAGAGGACCTAAAGAGAAAGAAAATAGGAGAGTTCTCTCCTACTTTCTTCCTATTTATCCCCACAGTTTACCGGTATGCTTATAATATGTCTTATTAATTAAATTAAATAGGGGACAAGTATATTGCACTTAATCGGACACAAATTCAATCTCCGAGCTGCTACTGACAATTTTATAGAAAAATAGTAAAAGCTCGGATTGGAAATCCAACGACCTCACGACAGCTGTCGTACTTACGACCCGTGAAGCACTCAGTGACACGCGACCAGTGAGGCAGATACTTTAAAATCAACACTAGTTTTTAACAATTTTGTTCGACAAATGTTTGTGTCACTCAGAGAGCGATGGAGAGGGCTATGTTAGAAGTTTCACTACGTGATCGAATCAGAAATGGGGAGATCCGTAGAAGAACCCGGGTCACTGACATAGCCCGAAGAATCGCCAAACTCAAGTGGCAGTGGCAGGGTACATTGCTCGAAGAACGGATGGCCGATGGGGCTTGAAGGTTCTCGAGTGGCGACCACGTACTGGAAGACGCAGTATGGGTAGGCCCCCGGCGAGGTGGACCGACGATCTGGTTAAGGTCGCTGGAATCCGCTGGATGCGGGTGGCGCAGGACCAGTCATCGCGGCGATCCTTTGGGAAACCTATGTCCATCAGTGGACGTCTAACGGTTGATATGATGAATGTTCGTGTGATGAGCATAAAGATTTAATTTTGTATCCGAGTCATGGATGTATCTATGTATGAAGTATAAATATATGTAGTATATCAACCAACTAAGCTTGTGTTACGGATACACAAGCTTCGTTGCTTAGCTCAGAACTAGATGGCGCTGTGTAATAATGTCCGGTTATATTATTATTATTTCGGCCTACATATTTTAGATCCCATGTTATACGGGATGAGCTTTTCATCAACCGAGCACGAATCCAAACTCCGAGCTATTGAGAATTTCTTAGAATAATTCATTACCACTTTGCTCGATATAGTTGAGCACTAGGTACCTAGTTACCTAAAATTTACAGTATTTTATAACACTTTTAATAAAAACTAGGTAAAGGCACATGTTTGTCTGTCCCTTCAAGGTATAAAAGCTTGAGTAAACATAAGCATCTAACGTAAAAATAATACGTTTTATATAGAAGTGAAAAAATACATCGTGTGTTATCGGGCGCGCTTACGTCACTGCGAGGGTCGAACAGATACCTATCTAAATAACTTGAGTATTTTCTCAGTAAACTTCTAAAAATACTGTTGAGTTAGAATATCAACTATACTTTATAGTTTATCGCTATAATATATAGAAAATTCTTTCGTATCTTGGTTGAAAAAATAAATGTAAGAAATGTCGTCTGGTCGGGAGGCAGTCTGAGCTTGTCATCCTCACTCAAATATCCTGCTGGAGGTGGTGTGGTGGTGTGTAATTCCCAGTTACATGACACACACGTCATGCACGTGAACGGGTGCCGTCTGTTGGGATTGTTTCTGTCCTACACGTTACGGCAAACTGAACTGGTTATTCGATTTTCTTTTTGGAAGACAAATCATACGTTGTACTTTCAACGTATACTTGGTATAATGGTGTAACAAATAAAAGAAAGCCAATTCATTTTATTTAACTAAAAGAGCCTCTACGGAGTTTCTCATTGTCTACCAAAGTTTCTGCTCCATTTTCTTTAGACATTACAAGCATTCCAATTAGGCAGGAGCATGGGCGTACCAAGAGTTTAACTTCAAGGGGGGGCTTGGCCCCAGTAGCCCAGTCCTTAGCCCAACAGCACTAAACCATTATAGGGTGGGCAGGACCCACCAGGCCCTGGCCCCTCTGGGTACGCCCATGGGCAGAGGACTTATCTACAAGTACATTAAAAAATACATGAGTAAATCAGTTTAACCTCATTACTTGGCACGGGTCTTCTCTAAAAGTCATAGTGATTTTGTAATAGTCCACCACGCTGGCCTACTGCGGGTTAGCAGGGTTAGACAATTTACCACTACTCATCAAATGTCCCACTGCTGGGCACGGATCTCTTCTCATATAAGATTTACTGTTTTTTCGTTCACCGTTTAAACAAAAACTATATACATATACAGACATGATTTTAAGAAGCACCCTTTCTAATGCGAACTCAAAACTTATGACTTATTTATAGTGACTAGACAATCACTACTTGCCTGTTTTATATTTGACTGTAAGACATGTATACATATAGGTACCTTCATTTAATTTAACCAACTTACACTGATCGTGGTCAAAAGTAGACTGTCTGCTTGTGCCACGATCAGTGCAACTTGGTCGAAACGTCAAGCATTTTAAAGGTAAAATCGCGTTAATTCCCGTGTAATATAATGTATTATAATGCGACGCGAAAGTTTAAAACTTGTTACCATACATTAGTTACCATCAGTTGGGTCGTCGGCCTTTTTGTCAAACAAAAAGCGCTCGATTCTGTACACAAACATTGGACAACACAAACACGTCAGAACGCAATAATTCTGTCTGACATGCATGCCACCGTCAACGATTACCAAATGTGCCTCCTTGCTCACGCGCAGATTAAAGTATAAGTATGTATTACGGCGATGTAAGTTTCCTTATATTTGTTTGAACTGCGCCCACTATTGGGCACTACTTGATACACGTCATGCTCGTGAACGGGTGCTGTCATGCTGTCAGTTGGGGTTCAGTTCTTCTTCTTATCGTGTCAATAGCCTAAACAACGTCTGAATAGTAAGAGGCCACTTCAATGGCATTGGGCGTAGCCGTCTGGCTACGCCTAATGCCATTCAAGTGGAGAAGAACCAGCAAGAAACTCCATAGACACTCTTTTAAAATAATGGCTATTGTAATACAATATTCAGGAAATGGTGTGCGAGGTCAATGTAAAAAATGTAATGTATGTAATGTCTAAGTAAGTAAGTCTAATTTATGTAGTGCATCAACCTTCTAGTATCCGTAACACAAGCTGCGCCTGCGCACTGTCATAATATCCAGATATATTTATTTATATCTAATTCGGACACCACAATATGTCTCAAAAATGAGATTTCACAACTAAGTTTATCTTATGAATATATACTTAGATACTGAAATTCATAAAATCATTAATTAATTCCTACGTTTTCGACGCAAACATAGTTACTTTCAAAACATAATTTGGAAATTTCATTAATAAATCTTATCAACAGATTCACTGAACGTAAATCAGCGCCATTATGTAGATATATTTACAGTCTAATTTCCTAGAATGTTGTATCATCTATTTATATTAGGTATCTAAATAAGGTTCTTATTTTAGAGCTAAGTTGAGAAGAGTCTACGTAAGTAACTTATTTGTATTGAAATATTAGTATTAACTGTACTATTCATAAATGAAATATAATTTGGAATGCTTGTAAATG
Source organism: Craniophora ligustri (assembly GCA_905163465.1). Lineage (NCBI taxonomy): Eukaryota > Metazoa > Arthropoda > Insecta > Lepidoptera > Noctuidae > Craniophora > Craniophora ligustri. Next base: position 13,727,055 of record LR990968.1, read on the forward strand.
TACACCTAAGATCTGTATGCTTGGAAGTTCATCCGACCTTTTCTTCTTCCCCCTAAACGTGTTGTGGGTGGGTGGGGGGGGGGGTTGGAAATCCAGCTTTATACAAGATGTAAAGTAAGACATGAAAGGTTTTAATTCAAACCATTTTCAAAGTAAGAGACATGAAGTTGTTTAACAAACTTCTGTTAAGAAGTAAATGGATACGTAATAATAATTTCCGCGTATTAATAATAATTAAGAATATAATACGTACATAATTTTTTATCATTCTTGGATATTTGACGACCCGCCCAGCGGTAGTTAATGCTGCCTTCTGTGCTACGGTTCCCGGGTTCGAATCCCGGTAGGGACAAATGTTTGTGTGATGAGCAACAATATTTGTATACGAGTCATGGATGTATCTATGTATAATAAGTATGTATTTACAACAACAAAATTATATATGTAGTATATCAACCTTCTAGTATCCGTAACACAAGCCTCGTTGCTTACCACGGAACTAGATGGCGCTGTGTCATGATGTCCGGGTATATTTATTATTTATTATACTCAACTCGAGCGAGCCACTAGCACTACTAATTACAAAATGGAAAAACGGCTTAATACCCGCATATAGATAGCTAAACTTACGATAAGATGTGTAGCGGATAGGACAGTCATTAAATACGCACTAAAATCAATTCCCTTGATAGTACCCCGTGTTATCCCCTTAGTACCCCTAGGCCAGCCGGTGTACATTTAGTACCGGGCACTAAATCTAAGGGAACTTTAATTACCGTGTTACAATTTCCTTCACCTGTCGCATATAACCCTTAACTGGGCAGTTTAGTTGGCACAAAATTTACAACACAGTTCTAATTAACTCTAAAAGGATCTATAAAGACCATGGATGCTGTAAAGCATCAGAAACATCGGGATTAAATCATGTTAACGTACTGTGATAAAATAATTATGTAGACGGTAGGTTTATTTTTCAGCTATGTAAGATTCATTAGTTAGTCTTTTACGACTCGTTAAGCTTAACAGTAGTTAACACTGCACGCTGTGTTATGGGTCGAGGTTCAAATCCCAGTAGGGAAAAATATTTGTGTGATGAATATCAACATTTGTATCTGAGTCATGGATGTATTTATGTATAATATGTATGTATGTATTTCCAAAACAAAAGGCTATAATGTAGTATTCGTACCACAAGCCTCGTCGCTTGTCTCGGAACTAGATGGCGCTGTGTCATAATGTCCAGAAATATTTATATATTTATTTACTGATTTTAACTTCTTATAAGTATAACGTGTATGTATATCTGTTTATCCGTCTTTTGATCAAAGCTTTTGAGTTGGGTTTTTTTGTTTGAATAGTATGTTGAAAGAGAGTACTTATTACTAATTTAATTTAAGATTTGACGTTTAAAGAGGGGATTTTTTATTATTCTATAATCAATAACACTTGTAGGTACGTACATACATTCATCTGAAACTTACCGGCGCAGTAAACAAGATGCGCATTACTCGCGCGGTCCGATATTCAAGTCACGGCCGCGTCACATAACCGCGTGATTTAGGACCGGACAGCGTGGGTAAGTGGGATGGGCTCTATAGGCAAGAATGCCCGGTTTGTTCAGAGATTTGGGTTCACAAATATACGTATGTATGCGTGTGTGTGTTTAATGTGTAAAAGTTATGTCGTCACGAAGAGTTTAAGTATAAAAACACAAAAGACAAAACAGTAAATATAACATCAATATACCATCACGCCTGTCTGACCCGCATAGTTAGGCAGATATATAATTAAATGAATGCTGAGAATGCCGATATGTTTTGGGTCCATTGTCTAATAGGAGGGAAACCTATTGCTATGAACGGCGCACCAATCCAAACTCCGAGCTGCAACTGAGAATTCCATACAAAAACACTTTGCTCGACTTGGGAACCGAACCCAAGACCTCTTGCTCTGTAGTCGCACTAGACCAACTAAGCAGTAAACTAAGACAAAGCAAAATTAAACATATTATATTTTTCCTATTATACTGTACCCAATATATTTTTTTATTAACACTCCGAGTCATACTCTTCGTCCCAAGTGTATTGAGCGGGGTCACTGACCTGGCCAGGTGTTTTCCACTCGGTCGCCTGCAAATGATTGATGGCTGGACCCCAGAAATCTACCCGATTTGAGCAATATTAATATTTGGATGTCCGCGATTGATTCATTACAAAATACTGTGTATATTAATCCACCGTATTTCGTACTCCCTGGTTCATATTTCCACGCTATTATTATAAATGCGAACAGACATAAATGTTTCTCTTTATGTTTTGATTTCTTTACATTTTAACTGCGGAGCTGTTTTAGACAAAATGTAGTATGGAGATAATTTGAGCCTCATGGAAGATATAGAATAGTTTTTAACACCGAAATCAATTTTAAAGCGAGCGAAAAGAGGTGTAGAAGTTTCCGAAGAGGCGCAGACGAAATAGAATAGTTTTTATCACGGAAATTATGCTTTGAATGAGCGAAAAGGAAGGTTGAAGTTTCTACACAGACAAAGTCGCAGTAAAGTTAAAAGCTAAATTTATTAAATTGACAGCTGTTTTGCAACTGAAGAAAAGAAAAGAAGCATTAAAAAAGTAATTATACGTGAAATAAAAAGGGCACAGTTTTTGCACGTAGCGAGGAATGTGAGATAATCTCACACGGTCAAGCGCAAGTCGTAACAGTATATTATGACGTTTATTTATCTAGGCCACAGTAATAAACTGTCAAGAGATGGTTTATTTTAAACGTTTTATAATTATAGATATCATCTGGGTGTCTTTAAATCTAGAGTGAATCGGTTGCTTCTAGATAAGCGCGCTCTATCGTAGATCGCAGTGTCAAATCAAATCAAACCAAATCATTTATTCCAATGAGACCAATACAGGTGCTTTTGAATTGTCAAATTTAATTGAATTTAGTTGCACGGTTCCAAAAAGTAGGTCATATGGAGAAGAACCGGCAAGTAACTCCATAGATGCTCTTTTTAAATGAAATACAAAATTGTTGGTTTTGTTTTACAAAGATTTATATATGTAATATCAATATGAGACTGGTGCAGGTGCATCAGGCTAACTGGCAGTTAGCTTGATGGCGATTCCCAAGTCAGGTAGTGCTGTTGTTTCATTTTTCTATGAAATCTGTAGTTTTGATTCGTACCCGGTTGACGAAAATGGGCTCACCTTCTATAACATGGGACCTAAAACCTAAATCATACCGACTGTGGGTATGAATTAGTAAGTACACCTTCTCCCTTGGGGGATGACAGGCGTGATGATGGCTATTCGTAATACTGTGATGTGTCATGCTATGTAGGGTAACTTTATTATGTTGGAATGTACGTTAAATCGGAGCACGCGTGTTAAATATACTCAGATTTAAGCTGTATGAATGTTAGGAAACTATGTGCGTGCTTTTTTTTATACCATGGGGGGGGGGTACACCGGGTGATGGTAAGCGGTTAGCCAGTGGTGCCGCGCATTTTTTTTATGGTCATAAGGGCAAACGACCAGGCGGCTCACCTGATAAGTGATGACCGCCGCCCATGGACATTTGCAACACCAGAGGCTTACAAATGCGTTGCCAAACCCCTTAGAAACCGTTTAGGTTTCTTAAAATAGGGAGTTACTGAACTGACAGCAAACGGAATTCCCATGCTGTCAGAATAGTCACTCCCCCAATGAGCTCTGGTGACCTTACTCACTCGCAGAAAGACAACTATTGTTGATTCACTGCGGTCTACATATGTTGTAGGTATGTTTTTCAAACCATAAAACAACTCCATTATCAACCCAATTACACCACAAAATTCCCAGCACTTTACATAAAAAATAAAATATGATATTCTGAGTTCATTATTGTACGCTTCAGGTCTAGATGTGGGCTTACTGATTTATACTGGTCATAAAAACATTTTTATTGCCCTATAGTAAATATATGGCTCTGTTTAGTTGACCCACAGACCCTATACGAAGATTATTATTTATTATATCTATCCATACTAATATTTTAAATGCGAAAGTACGTTTGTCTATCTGTATGGTGTGTACATCTTCACGCTAAAACTGCTGCACCGATTTGGATGAAATTTGGTATGAAGATAGTTTTAGACCCGGGGAACGACATAGGATAGACATTTCTTTTTAAGTTTATATGCGGAACCGATAATTTCTTAAAAGAGTAGGTTGTTTGGATTAAATTACTAATTTTACGCAGAAAAAGTGGCACGCAAAAATTATTAATAAATACGTTGTGTTTTTTCGAAAAATATTTTTATATCACGAAGGATCATATCTAAAATTATTATTTTTCTAATAATTTACATTTCAGCAACGTAAAACTTCCATAACGAAACGATAAAAATCCCGTTGAATGGTATACATCACAAAAACAGTCTTCAAAAAAAATCTGAATCAAAAGGATCGTTTGAACAATTAGTTGGCACTGCTCGCACATGGTCGGGGCAACAAAATAAAATAAAGAAGATGGTCCGGAAGAGTCGGAAGCTGTGACCTTGCAGGCGTAAATCCCTTTCGTGTTTCTGTACCATATGTGGTAAGTGTCGCAACGATAGGATCAGAAGTTTTACTCCAAACAATTTGTCAGGAGGACAAATTTATTAGTGTAACTGCACCATTAGTCCCAATTAGTCCAGCGGCAGTTAACACTGACTTCTGTGCTATGGGTGCCGGGTTCGAATCCCGGTAAGGACAAATGTTTGTGTGATGAGCATCAACATTTGTATCCGAGTCATGGTATCTATGTATAATATGTATGTGTTTACAAAAAAATATATATATGTGAGTATATCAACCATTTAATAACCGTAACACAAGCCTCGTTGCTTACCACGAAACTAGATGGCGCTGTGTCATAATGTCCAGGGATATTATTATTATTATTATTACCATTAACAGGGTTTTCTTCTTTTATACAATTTGTTTGTATTACGAGGTGACAAACACGCTTACGTCTCGCCCGATGGTTAACGGTCACCGTAGCCTATGGACGTGTTGTCTGTACAAAACATAATCATACTTTTTTTTGGGAACTCACCCACGGAAAGACAAGAGATTACACCAAGGAGTTTGATTTTATGGTTGTAAAACACATGCTGCATGCATGCACAATGATGCATAGGATTACAGTGATGATTTGCGAGTACATAATTAGAAGTCGTCCGGCGAAATATTGTGTTTTCATAAGCGGCGGATCTTCTGCATCTGTTCTGTATTGTGTCAACAAATATGATATTAAAGACTGCCATTAACATCAATGTTAAACCTTATTTCTTTCGGAATAAAGTTTATTCTTATACGCTGCCCGAATACTCATTTAGGTTCTCCCCAACTTGTCATATTTGGTATTCAATAAAACTTTCAATCAACGAAGTTTTTTAAATGACACATAAATTTCGTTGATTCTGTCTAGTTTAATAAAATAAAATAACATGATTTATGTATGGTGTATATATTTTCTACGAGAACGTACGAAGATTTCTCTGGTATAAATTATTATGATGCATTCTTGGCACCAAGTTGAAACACGTTGGAGCAATTATTCTTATTGTTACATGTGACATTTTGAAATATCTGTAACAGTGTAGAGTGATTTCTTAGGCATGGATTTTCCTTAAACCATATGACATAAATAGATAGAGCTGTGGTAGCCTAGTGGTATACCTGTAGACTGCGAAGTGCGGACACAGACTTCTGTGCTATGGGTCCCGGGTTCTAAACCCGGTAGGGACAAATGTTTGTGTGATGAGCATAAACATTTGTATCTGAGTCATGGATGTTTCTATGTATAATATGTAAGTGTTTACAAAAAAAAAAGTATATAAGTAGTATATCAACCAACTAGTATCCGTAACACAAGCCTCGTTGCTTAGCTCGGAACTAAATGGCGCTGTGTCATAATGTCCAGAAATATTTATTTATTTATTGATTTTCCTTAAACCATATGACATAAATAAATGATGATAAAGATCTCGAGTTCAAACCCCTCACCACTGACTTTTCGGAAGTTATACACGTATTTATCACAATTTGAGACCGTTAAACTTTAGCTTCGAAGCTTACAAGTTCACTGTTCAGAGTTAAAGGAAAATAACTATTTTCAAAATAACTCTTTTAACTGATTGTTATTCTGTACGAGTTTGGTCGTGTTTCGTAGGTTAAGTTAAACCAGATATTTAAAATATACCTGCTTTAAGTCCGTTCATTTAGGTACAGTCGAGCGATATTTTTATCTCACACAAAATGTTTTTTTCTTATAAATCACGGAACTAAAACTGTGCCTTCACACCGTTTTATTACAAAAACTACTTTCAGTTTTTATCGCGGTATATTGATATTATTTAATCCCGACGTAAATTCGAATCCTTTACAGCATCCATGGTCACGGGCAGACAAAAGTACCTTAGTTAAGTTTAGTTATTCTGTAAATCGAATTAGAACCTCAATATCTCATTCCACATGCCAAGCCTAAACCCATCAGATTTATGGGGGATTTAAATCGTAAGAAATGAGTTGTTAATAAGTTTTATTTTCTCTGTTGACGACATCAAAACTTTTTCGCTTTACGTACTTATGGCTCATTTAAAAATAGAAAAGTTATATTAGCTCCGAAATTCAATTTAAACTTTTCATGGAAATCAATTCTATTTTATTCTTATGATAGAGGAAATAAAGCAATCTTCTTAAAAAAAAAACTTATCATAAGTTCCGAGAATTTACTAACTTTAGAAAATTCAATTTGAAAATGGAATCAACTTTTATCGCATTCGATAGAAAATTGATTCAATCATCGATATCAGACGTGATTTTTTTCACGTACTTGGCAAAGCTTCAGATATTAGGATTTTTTTCCCCGCAAATATTTTTTTCTACCGCATGTACTATCTGACGAGAATTTCTTTGAATCTCGTCTTTACTAACGGGAAGAACATGGAGACGAAACCTCGAGACAAGGAAACAAGGAAAGTCATAAAATATAGTAGAGCATCAGGGCTGCCCGATTGTATCTTTTGATACCAAATTGGTATAATTGGACGTTGTATTGTATCCATGTGGTATCCATGACCATTTGGTATAATTCGATAGAAAGCAAGACGCTTCACAAAAAAAAGGTCGTGCCAAGAGATTGTCCGGCTAATTCTGCAAAGGATAATCGAATAATCGAGGGATTTGAGTTAAAAAAAAAAGCTCATCCGACATAGAATGGGCAGTATGGTATAATACCATCACATTTGGTATAATTGCAGATACTAAATGGCATAGCCGCGTCGTTGCTTACTGGCAGCCCTGTAGAGCATAAGGAAATTTGAGAGACTGCCAGATATGCTCCACCAGGCTAAAAAGACTTTAACAAACAGAACATAACACACGGCAGACTGATCTTGACTGATCTGACTCTTCTCCGAAAGATGAACCAAAAATTGTTTATTTATTATTATTGTTCATCATCATACATTTACAGTCCCACTGCTGGGCACGGGTCGCCTCCCTTTAAGAGGAATTAGACTATAGTTCACCACGCTAGCCTTTTTTAAGGTACCTGGCATCTGGGGAAGACATCGGGTAGTGTGGAATTTTTACCTCACTAAAACCACCCCAGTGGTCACCATCTGCACAAGAATAGAGGTCCCGGGTTCTCTTAAGAGACCAGCTCCGGAACCCCCTGTGCGACGCCTAAAAGGCACCCTAGGGAGACTAATGTGGTCTACCTCAAGTCACTGCTCACAGTAACACGTGACCACAGTGCTACTGTCTTCCCTGGGGTTATTTAGTGGGCGCACAGTGTCCCCAATCTGAACGTCCATGACCCCAAAGGCCCCGCCCGACTTTAATTATGTTAAGCAAGGTGGGCCGGTAGTCTTCACACGCCATCTAGAAAAAAGAAAATGATTGCACGATGACACTATTTCCATATTTTCATTTGTCGTCTATACACGACAGTGGCGTTCAAAAGGTTAACTACACTACTAGGCAACCATGTCTTTTTACAATTAACTAAATCGATCCCCAAAGCAGGTCCCCAAAAATACGCCTATAGGAGCCTAATGCCTAATCTTTCAAAAGTCTTCAGTGGCCTTAGCTCACTTTGAACTCAAAAAGTTTTTTTATTATATAGCATTTTTATATAGCAAGCAAAATATGTATAGGTACCTACCTCCATAAAAAAACCGAAGTACACTTTCCTTGGGATATCATAAGATGTGATTTTGACAAAAATACTTATACTATTTAATACGTATAGGTATCTATGATTTTTAAAAGTAAAAATGCTTTGAATTTTACATCTGTTTTGAAAAATCTTTTTAAAGCAAGCGAGGAAGTGTAACCTCAGACTATTTTTAGTTAGTTGTGACGCCATTGACTAAATGAGTCATTCCTACGCGAGCGTCGATTAGTTGCAGTACACATACAAATTAGTTCATTTAGTTTTTATCAACTGGCAACTTCGCAGTTGTTTGGAAATCGCGAAACGGCTAGGCGAAGCTGAGATTGGTAAAATCGTAACCGCTCTTTAAGTTTTAACATTATTATCAAAGCATTTAGTGGCATTGATCTGGTAGTAAGATTGTCTACCATTGTAAAGGTTCTGGGTTCGTATCCCGGTATGTGTAAATATTTGTGAGATGAGCATGGAGATTCGTTAGATACCTGAGTCATGGATATTTCTATGTACCTATATATTTATAAAATAATTTATTACTTATTTAAGTATTTATTACTTTAATAATTCGAAACTTACGAGACTGATGTACCCATAAAAACATAACAATTAAACTGAATCAATTTTATATTTTCTTCTGATGATCGCATGAAACTTTCATGAAACAATTAAGACTTCATTACAAACGTTGAAAGTAACGGAAATGTAAAAACACAATAAGTTTATCAGAAACTATTAGACGGCTTTCAATGGAGTCTAGAAACATTTTCTTTTTCAGTTAAAAACACAACTTAAACGTCTTAATAGTATTTCTGCACAAATTTTTAAATTAAAATAAATTTCACAATCCTTCTACTTTAATTATTTGGCGAGTAAAGACGTGCACGAAAACTAATAAATAAAATAAAAAATAAAAATAGTTTATTGCAGAAACTTGTACAACTTTTACAATAAATCTTACATAGGGACCTCCTTTTTAGTAAAGACTATACACCTGTGCTAGGAGGTCCCGCAAAGCTATAGTATATTTTAGTAATACGTAACACGTATCCATGTATACATTTATGCAACAATGCATTTTATTCCCGCGCCTTTAATGGCGAAAATATCGTCAAACGTCAGATGTTTACATTTTTCTTTAATGTTTATTGACGTCTTTCTTAGTATAGTATCCAATAAGGATTAAAACTCAAAGGAGGTTGTGTAAGTCATGCCTCTGGAGCTCTTCATCTGTTTTACTTTGAAACACATGGCTCCTACACATACAACTTGGAACTTGAATGATTAGTAACAATGTTTTTGTGTAAAGTTGAGAGAACTACCTCGTTCGCCTTAAGTGCAACTGCTGACTGAAAGGTCTTTGAGTAAATTCTCAGGTTGAGCAAAGTGTTATTGGGGTTTTCTATTAAATTCTTAGTAGCAGCTCGGAGTTTGGATTCGTGCCTGGTTGATGGCAATAGGTTTGCCCTCCATTCTGGGATCTAAAACATACCAGAGAAATTTCGGGGTACATTTAGTAGGTACATCTCTGTCTAACTCTTCGGAGACGACAGGCGTGATGGTAGGTTATGTTATGATATCCATTTGGTTGGAGCCTAGTAATATCTACTGATACAAAAGTTATTCTTTAACAAAGATTAAACTTGCAACATTACATTTAAACAATCCTTATAGTTTTTTAAGGGAAAAGTATTTAAATACATGAGAGTATAATTATTTTGCACTGTGGTTCACTTCGGTAATGTTAGAAAAAATATTCAATTTGTTTCACAGGAAAATCTTTTTTAAAATGTTATTATCGATGAATCCATAATGATTTGAAATAAGTATGGTCAATAAAAGTGACTACATTTTATGGATTTTATTACGGTATATTGACATTATTTTAACGCCGACGTTTCGAGTTACTTACTACATCAATAGTTACCGTCATTCAATTATTATTTACCGTTTAAACACTCATTAGTTTAGAAGCTTAAAATATAACCTAATCATTTCTAATTACAATATTTAAGTAGTAATTCAATAATAACATGTAATAATAGATAGTTAACACATTTTTTTATAAGCGTTTTTTTTGTGTGATCCGTTATATCAACAGCACACAGTAAAATCTTATACAATCGGAACAGTTTTATAAACTGTTAACTATGACGATTTCTCGATAAGTGTTGGCGGTAGAAACTGCAATATCATGTGAAAGAATGTGCTTATAGAAACATCTCACACGCCTCTCTACATAGTAGTTATAGATAGAATAACATGATAACATTGTTTATATTGTGAGTATCGTCAATAATTGTAACTGTAAATTTATTTACCTTTATATCACGATAAATGCATTATTAATACCTACATTTATTTTCCCACTGCTGGGCACTGGTCTCCTCTCATTAAAGAGGTATAAGACTATAGTTGATAGTAGTTTTTAGAATATAAGAGTTAAGTTAGTCTATTGTCTTACCGCGCCGCTAATATGAGGTTTACGACCTGCACAAGTCGCTGAGAAAATCTCAGTGATAGGTTACTTTAAGATATTTTCTTTCTCCACCTCAGTAGAATGACTTAGAAAATTTTGAAATACGTTTTATGGACTTGACACCAATCATCAATGTTTTGATAATGAATTAGTGTAATCGATTCAATTTTGTTACACCATTTCAAAAGAAAATATGTTACAAAAAAAGCTTCATTGATACAAATCCTTACAGAGTTCTTAAATATGTATGTAATCTGCAATTGAAATATTCATGCTTAAAGCCCTTATGTACTACTATGTAAAATATATCTCCATTTATCTCACACAAAAATATAATAACCTTTCTATATAAAAATATAAAGCCTTTGTTCTTGTGGACGTCCGTCCATATTACCAAAATACGAAAAAAAACCAATGTCCGATATACAGCACATTTTGTCCACGGCTCAATGCGTTTTTGTCCAATGTGCACTCAGGATATTCACATAGTGTAACGTCCGTCCGGAATAATAAAACGTAGAAAAAACACGAACGTAACTAGAAGCGTCATAAGAATTCTGTTTGCCATAATAGCTTTTGCTTTGTTTCAAAAGTTATTTAAAGTTTAGGAAACATGTGTGAATATTTTTTGCCAAGGATTTGTTTTTTCAACTCTACGTGTCCTTTTCGAGTAGAGATATTTTGATTTTAAATAGAAAACACGTACCAAAACTCTTACTAGTTTCTTACTCCAATTTCTATGAATTTTTAGGGGTACGTACAGTTTATGACTGACATTTTTTACTATTACAGATAATTTTAGCTATTTGGCCTCTATGGTTTTAAACATAGAAACTACAAAAAGAAAAAATAAACCTAAAAAAACATTCTCCGTTCATTACAAACATCGAGCTTAAGATTCGGAATTCAAATTCAAAAATCGAAAACCAATTGAACCAATTTCTAGGAACTATATCGACGCAATGTTCGAACTTCGAAATTCAAACAGTAGGGAGTGAGCGCGCGCATCACACGCACGCGTTCCCCGAAGTGCGCGCGCAACATCGTGATCTGAAATCTAATTGCTGTACGCGTCGCGACGTGTGTGCTGTGTGTATGTGTGTGTGATTTATGTGGAAGTGCGTTTAGTTATTTTTTCGGGTGAGTTTTTGTACTAGGATTTTTGGATTGAAATCTGTGGTACCGTAAGTTTATTTTTCATTAGTCTTAATTTTCTATGGTGTTAAAATCACTTTTTACTTTGGCAAAATGATTAACCAATCAGACTGAAGTTTGATAACGAGGATTACAATTTGGGTGCGCAGAATCATTCATATTATCACTAATGGATGCTTTTTAAAGACAATGTGGCTGCCTTATTCAAATGTTATTTATAGTTTTAGCCAATGGTACTCGTTCAACAATGATTTTTCATATTTATTTATCACTTTACAATTCTATAGCTGTGGTGAGGTGATGTTTCTAAACGTACATTTTAATACGATTATTATGATATAGTTATTAGGGCAGTTGGTATATTTATGAATTCTCAATATTATATTTGTTTTGTGATCTGGTTAGATTTGCTAGAAGTTGTTAAATGCAGGCGGCATATAACCGGTCCTTATGGAAGTCTAAAGGGGAGCCCTATTTTCAGCAGTGGCCGTCTTTTGACTGATAACGATGATGATGATGAATGTGTTATTCGTTCACGCCCTATTTATTATTTACGATTTACGATTAGACCAAATAAGTTTGCCAGGCCAAAGCGACCATATCACCATGTAGGCTATAAAATAAAAATAATAAATGATTTTACGTAAATAAAAAAATATAATAACACTATTTCATCACAAGATTATGCCTGAAATGTTTCTCATGACATATGTCAAATAACGATATCTGTCAAAGTGACAGTTGACATTGACACGCTCAGAAGGTCTATAAATTCGCGGTATTGAAGGCGTGGCCATGATCAAGTAAGCATATAGGCTATAAGTAGGTTACAAGCCATTTTTTTTTTTACTAGAAACTTATAAGCACTTTTAAATCGTAAAAGAGCTGGCTTATAATAAGCACAGCTGTTTTCGAAATAAAATAAATATATTTGGACATTATAACACAGTGTCATAACACAGTCCAGAGCTAAGCAACGAGGCTTGTGTTACGGACACTAGATAGTTGGTATATATAACATAAATAGGTATATACCTACTTTTTTTTTGTAAATACATCCTACATTTTATACATAGAAATATCGATGCACATCACCAAGCATTTGACCCTGCCAGCATTTTATATAATAATATTATATAATAGAATATTTTCTGGACATTATGACACAGCGCAATCTAGTTCCGAGCTAAGCAACGAGGCTTGTGTAACAGATACTAGTTGGTTGATATACTACATAATATATATATTTTTTTCTTTAATACATAAATTTAATATTATAAATAGATACATGACTCGGATACAAATATTAGTAGTATATTATTGGGCATTCTACCCCACCTGCCGTTCCGGCTTCGCCTCCACTTCGGTGGGATAGAATGCCCAATAATATACGATCGAATCTCGTCCGCTTCGACATTACGTACCTGTTTATTTCGTTCACTGTCACTGTCTGTACGTCACATCACTTCGTTGAATCACAATGATAATTCATTATTTACTTGTTCAAACGAGACGGAATGCCTAACGGCGTACAATTACACAATAAAAAGATTACCGACGAATAAGCGCGAATCGTTCATCGCAACGTGATATAGACCGTTGAAAACTTATAATAACATATTGATAAACACAATATAACTGCCTCGTTAGTCCAGCGGTCCTAAGCGCGACTGCAACGCTAGAGGTCCTGGGTTCGATTCCTAGGTCGAGGAAAGTGTTATTGAGTTTTTCTGTGAATTACTCAGTATCAATCAGCTCGGAGTTTGGAATTGTGATAAAAAAAATTGTGATGTGTTTTAATTTGTGATGTGTTACGTTGTGATGTAAATTTAGATACTACGATCGAGTTTGCGTTAACATTTAACGCGAACGAACAACAGTACCAACTATCAAAGTTGTAACCAGACTAGAGACGAAATTCATCGCTCTAGCGGGAATCGAACCCGCAACCTTTGACACGAAAATCTGATACACAAACCTTCGCGCCAAATCTGGTCGTCGTAATAGCTATGAAATAAAACAACATAATGTTATCATGAAATCATCATTATATTTTGAAGTTAAATAACATTATACTTAAATAAACTGTAATGTATAATATTAAGTAGTAAATATAGGTTGTTCGTCAAACAACGTATCAGCTGACCGCATGAAGTCTTGAAGTTTGCGCCACTGAACAGAATCCTCATTCGTTTGGAACTTGACTCGTACTAGTGCCTTTTTCCACAGCTCCATGGACTCGGTATCTCGCGCATCACTCGTCCTGTATATTTTAAAATCAACATAGTAGTTGCCAGATGTAGCATTTGATCGCCGTTCGTTACCATTAGCAACTCGATTCACGAAAAACGAAGACAGAACAGGATAACCTGTTGTGGATTCGCCGCGCTCACGACTTAGACCGAAGATGTCCAGAGTCTTAGATTTTTTGCTAGAACAAAAGAATAAACATCGTACCATCACACAACCATATAAAACAATACTTCAACCTACATGTTTTCCTGTTTCTTTTGTTACGACGCCGCTTTGCAAGCCCAGCACACCATGCCGACAATGTAACCGATCGTATTATGACACCGCGTTTCGCACATCACTAAGGATTGTCGCCGCCTTTTACTACCTAACATCGGTGGGAACGGACATAATCATATCGTATCGTTTTAAATATTTTATTTCATATACATTTTTATAAGTAATTTTGTGAACCTTTAAATACATTACGTCAACCTAAAAGGACTAGTTTATTGAAGAGCTTCCCGACACACGCCCCCACATATATCTGGCGCAGTCGGTACTTGTCGTGACTTAAGGAGTCGTCGTGTGAAATACCTAAAAATCAGGACATCGCCGCGTCTTCTATCTGGACAAAGGACCTGTTGGAGGCTTGTGGACGAAGTTGTTGCTGCAGAGATCGGGACATCTAAAAATCGATTAATCGACGCTCGCCAGCAATGTTACTCATGTAAGTACATAAAGTCCTAATTATTGGTTGCTATATTTCTAACGCAGGGTACTATAAATTTCCAAAATTTTTCACCCACGTGGTAATAGGGACCTTAGCCCTAGCAGGCGAAATAGACTACGCATCGCGCATAGTGACGCCAATCGTGACTTTGAATCTATAATGGAATCAAGTAACAATTCTGTTAACAATACGCTTCCGATCGATTTATCGGATAAAATTTATAAATCACTTAGGTTAGTTCCAGAATTTAATGGAAATCCTAACGTTTTAATTAGATTTTTGAATTTGTGCGACGAATTAGTTGCTACTTATATCAGTCCAGAACCAGGACGTCAGCTTTCGAATTTAGCTCTAATCAACGGAATTTTGAACAAAATTACTGGTACAGCCGCACGTACTTTAGCAACGAACGGAATTCCTAATGACTGGAATGGTATAAGATCTACCTTAATTAATACATTTTCAGATCACAGAAATGAGTCTTCATTATATACCGATCTTTCTCTCTTAGTTCAGGGAAAAGATACAATTCAGATTTTTTACGAAAAAGTTCAGCATTTATTATGTACTATTGTCACCTATGTCGAATTACACGAATCACTAAAAACTACGGTAGAAGCTAAACGTACTCTTTATAAAGATCTGGCTTTACAAACCTTTTTGAAAGGCTTAGAGGAACCACTAGGTTCTAGAATAAGATGTATGAGACCTAGTAGTCTTGAAAAGGCTCTAGAGTACGCTCAAGAGGAATTAAACGTATTATATTTACAGAAAAGGAACAAATTTTTACCGACAAGAAAAACTTTACACAATTTCTATGAGCCTGCTCCTCATACTTCTCGTTCTCAGCAAAATCATTTTTCATATATGCCAAATAACTATAATTCAACATCTCAAACTTATTCGAGACATCAAACTCAGCTTTTTAGACCTCAATATTCGCCACAAACACATCTACAACCCGCACCCGTAGAGCAACACAGACATCCGAGACCTACAAAGACTCAACAAATGTTTAGAGCCCCCCCGGCTAATGTCTCAACAGGATTTCGAATCCCACCTCACCAGACGTTCCAGAATAATCAACCAAAACCTATGAGTGGTATAAGTTATCCAGTAGCCCGTACTCTACCACCCACTAACCATTATAGTAAGCGTAACCTTACGCCGACTAATCAGTTTCCACAAGTAAAAGAAGCAAATTATAACGAATCTTATAATGAAATTAACGGTGACTATGATTATGACACACAAAACGTCGAAGTTACTGAAGCAGACTACCCTGACAATTACTTTTCAACTGACCTTGACCATCAAAATTTTGGAAATGTTCCGGAATGCTCAAATTTTCACCCGGCTTTGGAGGAAATTGCCCCCGAATAGAAATAAATTTAAACAGTAAGCGTCATTTACCCTATATTCAAATAAGTGACCCGCCAATTAAACTATTAATTGATACCGGAGCAAATGAGTCCTTCATTAGCCCCGAAGCTTACGAAAAATTCTACTCCCATATCCCACTTGATTATGACCCATTCTTGGTTACGAATACACATGTGACTACCCAGAATTACTATTCTTTAAATGTTGCCTGTTTCAAGGAACTTAACGATAGTACTCCAATAAAATTATACCTTTATAAATTTCATAATTTCTTTGACGGGTTAATAGGTTGCGAACAATTAAAAAAATGGAACGCGAAAATCGATCTTGCTAGTCATATATTAGAGACTAAATTCACTAAAATCCCTATAATTTTATATAGCCCTGTATGCATAAATTCTTATCAAACTACAATACCTGCACAAACTTCTCAACTCATTAGAGTGCCCACTAATGTTGCACAAGGAGACATTTACGTTGAGGAACAATCTATTTCCGGTTGCCAAATCAGTGAGTGCTTGTCATCCGCCATAAATAATCATTCTTTTGTAGAAATCTCAAACCCAACAGATAAGGATATCGTGATTTCTCTAATCAAACCCATTTGCGCACACGTTTTTAATGAACAAACAATACCAGTAACTCAGGTAATTGATACCGCCTCATATTCCAATGCGCGTACGTTGAAGGTCTTATCACATTTGCGCATAGAGCATTTAAACGCAGAGGAGACAGCTAATTTAATTAATCTTTGTAAAGAGTATTCTGACGTTTTTTACCTTGAGGGCGAACCGTTGACCTTTTCTAATGAAATAAAACACCACATTCGGACCGTAGATGACAGGCCGGTATATAGTAAAAGTTATAGGTATCCTTATGTGCACAAAGAAGAAGTTCAAAATCAGATAAAATCCATGCTACAACAAGGTATTATTCAACCATCTTCATCCCCTTGGAACGCTCCAATATGGATTGTACCCAAAAAAGGTGACGCATCGGGTAAAGTTAAGTGGCGTTTAGTCATAGACTTTCGGCAACTTAATTCAAAAACTATTAATGATAAGTATCCCATCCCAAATATTAATGACATTTTGGATAAATTAGGCAAGTGCTTATACTTTTCGACCTTGGACTTAAAATCTGGCTTTTTTCAAATTCAGCTTAATCCATCGGATATACCGAAAACCGCGTTTAGTGTGGAACAAGGGCATTTTGAATATGTGAGAATGCCCATGGGACTGAAAAATTCTCCGGCTACTTTTCAACGCGTGATGGACAATGTCCTTCGCGGGGTACCTAATTGCACAACTTACATGGACGATATTTTGGTATTTTCGACGTCCTTGCAAGAGCATATAGTTAATTTACGCGCCATTTTTGATCAATTAAGAAGTTCAAATTTAAAAATTCAGATGGATAAATCGGAATTTCTTAAGCATGAAACACCCTACCTTGGTCATGTTATAACAACCCACGGCGTAAAACCAAACCCAGACAAAATATCAGCCATTTTAAATTATCCGATCCCTAAAACCCCTAAACAGATTAAGGCATTCTTAGGTTTACTTGGTTATTATAGGCGTTTTATACCGAATTTTGCACGTGTCACTAAACCTTTTACTTCATGTCTCAAAAAAGGCGCCAAAATAAATTTATCTCCAGAATATTTAAGCTGTTTTGAGCATTGTAAAAGTCTTCTTACAAACGACCCTATTTTAATATATCCGGATTTTACCAAAGAATTTCTTTTAACTACAGATGCCTCAAACGTGGCATTGGGAGCAGTACTTTCACAAGGACCCATCGGTTCCGATAAACCTATTGCCTACGCATCTAGGACGCTTAATGATAGTGAAATTAATTACTCTACAATTGAGAAGGAGCTTCTCGCAATAGTTTGGGCCACGAAATATTTCCGGCCTTACCTTTTTGGTAGAGAATTTAAAATAATAACGGACCACAAACCTTTAATCTGGCTTATGAATCTTAAAGAACCCGGTTCACGTCTCACAAGATGGAGACTAAAATTAGCAGAGTATGATTACACTATTGTTCATAAAAAAGGTAAAATTAATACTAATGCAGATGCTCTTTCACGCATTCAAATTAACATAAATGAAACTATGTCCTTATTTGTAAATCATTCTGATACATCTTCCACATTAACTGCCGTAGGTAATACCCCAATAAATTCACCGTCATCCACTCTCAGTGCTCATTCACCCGTAAACGAAGAATTATGTCATCCAACTCAACATTCGTCGTCATCCACTCTCACTGCTAATTCACCTGCAAATAGTCTTATTCAACATTCATCGTCAACCGCTCTTATCACTCATTCAGCTTTTGGTAGTGGATTAGATAACCCTCAAGGTCAAGAACATATAGCCTCAACACTAACCGAAACCATTCATACTAGTGCAGAGAACCCCATCATTGAAATTCCAATATCGGATGAACCATTAAATAAATTTAAGAGACAGTTAGTGATAAATATAATAAATGGTAACTCTAGAAATAGACCAAACATATCTGAACCTTTTCAATTCATTCAGAGAACTTCCGTAGAAATTAATGAAAATTGCTTAGAACAAAGTCTCATAAATATTATAAAGTCTCATGTCGATCCTAAAATCCGCACAGCAATTCTTGTAAATCCTATCGACAAAATGTTAAGTATCATACCCATCTTACAAAACACATTCGAGAATTCATCAATGAACTTAGTTCTAGTAAAAAAAAATGTCCTTGACGTTGATGATCAGTCAAACCAACTAGAAATTATAAAAAAGTACCATCAGGGCAAGACTAATCATCGCGGGATCAATGAAACCTACTGGTCCCTATCCCAACGTTATTTTTGGCCGAAAATGAAATCAGATATTACTAAATTTATAAACGAATGCAATACATGTCGATGTGTCAAATATGATCGTAACCCAATACGCCAGCAATTCAATATTGTACCTCCACCAACCCAACCATTCCAACTAGCACATGCAGACGTTTTAACCATTGACCATGACAAATACTTGACTATCATTGATTCATTTTCAAAATATGCCCAAGCCTACTTATTACCCGATTGTACTTCCCCTAATATAATAAAAGCACTTTTAAACTATAGTACTCATCACGGTTTTCCTTTACAACTTACAACAGATCAGGGTACCGAATTTAGCAATCAAGTTTTGTCAGAATTTCTCCGTTTGCATAATATTAAACACCATATGACTAGTGCATATGCACCAAACGAGAATGGCCTCGTAGAACGTTTCCACAGTACGCTTTTAGAACACTTACGCTTATTAAAGACTCAATATAAAAATGAACCCACTCGAAAGCTAATACCGTATGCGTTAATAGCTTATAATAGCTCAATTCACAGTTTAACCAAGTGTAGACCATTCGATGCAATTTCTGGACATTTCGACCCCCGAAACCCTATTGACTTTAATATGACGGACCGATATCTTCAAACTTATATTCAAGAACACCGTAGTCGAATGGAAACAGTGTATAAAATTATTCACGATTCGGCACTATCCGAGCGCGAAGGCATAATGACACGATGTAATGCTGATAGGGAACCCGCTGTAGATTGTGAACAAAATCAAGTGATACACATACGGAATCCAATGGCAAGTCGTCAAAAATTGGCACCACGATTTATTCAAGACAAGGTAGTCAGGAACTTACCCATACATATATATACCGCAAAAAGTAGAGGACCGGTCGCAAAATCCCGTTTAAAAAGACCGCCAAAGAAATGACATCCTTCGTATCATTGTTACAGGTACTTATTATCGCTGCCGCTTTTTCTAGTTGGTGCTCAAGATATACGCCTTGATAGCCTAGATAAGGGACCGGGTATATTGCCATTTAACCTAGGCAATACCAAAATTATATCTCACTTTCACACGTTCTTGCAAGACATTGACCTTGAAGCAATCGAGTCACATGTGAACAGCATTAAATCCCAACTTGCTGATGTTACATATACTCTTTCACACAAAGACAGCACTCTCTTTAACTATCAAACTAAGCATTTATACACAAAATTAAATAAAATTTTAATGCAGTTAGATACATTTAGGCCAACCAGAACTAAGAGAGGACTGATCAACCCCTTAGGTTCAATTATTAAAAGTATTTCCGGTAATTTAGACAATGATGACGCTCTGAAATTTGAGAATGCATTACACATCTTAAATAGAAATGACAAATCTTTATCACATTCATTTAACAAGCATATAACTTTATATAAGGAAATGACGATTCAGCAAAACCAAATAATACGCAATCTTTCAATAAATCAGAGAAAACTAGAAAAAGCTCTTTCTTATGTCATGAACATGACGAATAATGATAATGAGCGAATAACCCACTACTCTCATCTTGTGCAACTTTTCGCGATATTAACCGAAAACGTACAAGAATTACTGAGTGAAATTAACAAAATAGAAAATATATTAGCTTTTAGCCGAAATAAATCAATTCATCATTCCGTTTTATCTGTAAAAGACTTAAAAAATATAATAAGCCAATTAAAACGCATTTATAGATCCGACGAAATAATAGACATCGATATTAGAAACTACTATGAAATTCTTAGCCTAGCTTCATTTTTTACCGATTCAACAGTTGTAGTAGTCATAAAGTTTCCTATTACATTTAGCACTGATTATCAATTATATGAATTATGCCCAGTTCCTAATAAGAACAGCGTTATTATAGTACCACCTGCACCTTATATAGCATCCAATTCTCAGGAATTTGTGTATATAGAGGCTGAATGCCCGAAGGTCAACTCCTGGCACCTATGTGAGCAGAAGATCATTCACCAGGTTGCATCAAAACCGGATTGTATTCAAAAGCTCATACAATTTCAGGAGATAGATGTAACGTGCAAAACCACGCCTATCTCACTGACCAAGGAGGCTCTGACTGAGCTGGACAGCCATCATTACATTTTGACATTCCCCAATAGTACCAAAGTTAAACTATCCTGTGGGAAAGAACGATTTGAGATGTTGCAAGGCAGTTTTTTAGTCACAGTTCCTGAAGGTTGCAAAATTAAAACCCCGGAGCTTAGTATAATAAATATAGATAACAAGTTGGCCGGACAACCATTGGAGCTCATGGCTCTACCACACTACGAGACGTTGGCGAAAACACGGAGTTTTAATTTGAAGACAACAGATCTAAGCAGCCTGCGTAAAATTCAAGACCAAATTAACATGCAAGAGGAAATACAACTAGAAACATCGGACTCTATTGGAATTTATCATACCACCATTCCGTTTTACATCCTTATACTATTCGGTGCAGGCGCACTGAGCACCATATACTTCATACGTCGTCGCCGTCGAGCTGCAAAAATTAATATAACCACCCAGACTAATACTGAAATGACGGAAGAAGAAAGAAGAGCCGCAACTTTTGGCGTCAAGGTCACCAAATAGTTGCTCATCTGATAGGGGAGGTGTTACGACGCCGCTTTGCAAGCCCAGCACACCATGCCGACAATGTAACCGATCGTATTATGACACCGCGTTTCGCACATCACTAAGGATTGTCGCCGCCTTTTACTACCTAACATCGGTGGGAACGGACATAATCATATCGTATCGTTTTAAATATTTTATTTCATATACATTTTTATAAGTAATTTTGTGAACCTTTAAATACATTACGTCAACCTAAAAGGACTAGTTTATTGAAGAGCTTCCCGACACACGCCCCCACATATATCTCTTTAATAAATAACCATCACATAAATAAACAAAATTATATGTATTCAGTTTAAGAACTTCTTAATATATTTATTACATAGGCAGCCAAACCAGCTACATGTACGTAATGTATAAAAGATTGTAATATAACTTTATATGTATACACTGTGAATGTTGAATGAAACCAAGATAGAGCGATATCGCATTCCTTGAAACACTGGACATTGAAATCATTATAGCTGTTAACGTGAACGCATGATTAAAAAAAAATATTATTATTTATAAGTATAGCTCGTATGTCGTAGGTTATATTCACTTGAGTAAATTTATGAAGATTAAATAAGTACCTTGTAGTGGTAGGTGATTTTTTCAATGCTTTGCGCTTTCCAGTTACTGATTGACTGCGATTAGATTTATCTTCATGCACCTTCGACGACTCTTGGTAAACTTCACTTTCAGACTCGGACCTAAAAAAACAATTATGTAAGATTAACGGTTAAATTAAACAGATTAAATTTTATTGACAGTGAGATAAGTTCGTGATCATAATGGACATATTAGTTGCAGAAAGTAATGAAATCTAATAATTTTAAAATAAAGATATAAGGAATTTAAGTATGTATAAACAATCTAAAGAAAGTAGCGTAAGTACTCAATTTATTGGGAGGTTTAAAGTAGAATTAAAGTAAAATTAAAGAATATTTTATAAGTCAGTAAATAACCTGAAAGCAGAATAATTAAGTTAATGTTCATACTTACATTTTATTAAGCTATTTGAATCGCTTCTCTGGGCTATGGCGTTGTGGAAACCGCTCTGAACTGCAGACTGTAGACTCTAGTCTGTATTACTACTAACACTACTATCACTGTATACTGGTCTTGATGATGAACCAACTCTTGTAGACGCGAACTCGAATTTGTTAAATGTTTATGAAAAGTATAGCTTTTATACTAATCGTTCAAAATTAATTAACTAAGAATTTTATCACAAAAGCATAGAAGTAATGATGCACATAGGACTTTCTGGTAAATTGCTTGTCTAAAAATAAAATGTTGCATTTTTATAATGTCGATGTAGCTAAATTACTTAGGGCTGACACACTTACATTAAGTTGATTCATTAATAATAAAAGTATAATATAAGTAAGTACTTAATTTGTACACATGCACAGGCACACCTATACACAATTATTTAACTTTCCTACTTTAACCACAAATCTAATTACAGTATAGTTATGTTTGATAAGTCAAATAAATAATCTGTGTTTTTATGTGATATGGCAGAAAAATATATTTAATAAAACTGTCTCATAAGTGGTTAAGTGCAACTGCAATGGTTTGATTCCTTTGTGGTTTAGTGTTATTGAGTTTTTGTATAAAATTCTCAGTAGCTACTCAGAGTTAACATAACAGCTAAGTATTGTAGGTGTACATCCCTACTGATTTACTGACTGTGCTATAAAAAATGATGATATGAATTTGGAACGGAAGACACGTGTAAGCGATGACGATATTAATTGAAATATAATATTTAATTTATTTGATTAGTAATCGAACACCTTTACTTGAATTACGTATTATTTGTTATAATGAATAATACATAATTCAAGTAAATGTGTTCGTAAAACTTAATCATATACTATTAAATTAGTAAAAATCGAAGATAGTTATTTTATATATCGCATTATTCTGTATAAGTAGTATTCTGTAGAACAGAATACATGAGTAAATAAATATACGACATCTCGATATTGTTCTTTGAAAATAGTAAGGTAATTATTAAACTATATTATTTAATTTTTTATTCCTATTTACTTACAAATAGCTTGTAGTGATAACCAGAGTATGTCCATACCATAATAAAATAAACCTTAGTTATGTTAATTAATTATTTTTTATTTTATTATTATTCTTTATCGTCAAGAAATTTTTAATATATAAATTTTAAATTTAATGTTTGTATTTTCAGAGTTATTTGATGCCTTACAACATCTTGGGGTAATGAGATTTATTGATAAACTGCTTCTGCGGAGCACGACATTTTGGAGATATAAATTTTATAATAGCTGATCAATATTGTGCATAAACTTGAAGGTACATATAATTATTATCAATATCTACTTAAGCCTAGTATTTTATTTGTTATTTATGCATATTTTCTAATGCCTTTGTATTATTTTCAGGATATATAAAGACTAACTACTTACTACGGCACTAAGATGACCTACGTGAAGATTTGATTAATATTTTTTTGTTTAACCTAGACTGAACAAAACGTACTGAGAGAAGCTGTGCTGGAAATAATCTTCTACTTCGCTTAATATTTAAGGTATATTTATATTGTTGTGTGCAACTTTAATCCGTTATTTTGATATACTGAAAATGCCTCATTGTTCGGTTTGCAATATACATATAGATAGACGTTCGTGGACTGGTCATTTACGAACTAATAAACATAAAAATAATAATGCTGTAACAATTAATGATAACGTTCAAATCCTTAACTCTGCGTTTAAAGGGCGTATTGTTAGTTACCGTATTATTGCGTCTAACAGCGAAGCAGTAAATTTGCCCGAATTATTTTTCAATGATATTCATGATCAAGTGAAATGTTTAATTGATGATTCTCTCAAAAAATATACAGCGTTAAAAATTAATTTTGAACTTTTTTCTTTATTCTTAATGTACAAAAATGATGTACAAGAGTTAAAATCTTTTGCGACAAAAAACTTTGCTATACATTTTAATTACGAGTTTGAAACTCTTTATAATACAATTACTACTACGTTATTGAAAAAAATTGAAGAGTTTCAGGAGAGAGACAGTGGATGGACGTTTCTTAGTAATTCCCATTTAGAAATTAATATCAATAAATATCAACCACTCAGCGGCTCTTTTTATATAGATTTACCTAAATTTATAAAAACCAAAAAAGCTTGCTTGAATATCAAAAACAAGGATGATTATTGTTTTTTGTGGTGCATAGTGGCCGCCTTATATCCTACAACTCGTCATCCTGAACGAGTAACATCTTATCCACATTTTCGAGACGTTTTAAATGTTAAAGGTGTTTCATTTCCAATATCGTTTTCGGATATCTCTGTTTTTGAAAAAAATAACCCATTTTTAAATATATATGTGTATGGTTTAAAAAATAACAGGGTAATAATTGGCCCCCTTTACAAACCTGAATTAGTTAAGAGGGGTACAACAATGAAGAGCATTCACTTACTGTTCCTAGAAAATCATAAATCATCTCATTATTGTCTTATAAAAGATTTGCCACGTCTTGTTAAAAATCAGATAACAAAACATCATAGCAAATTATATTTCTGTGAAAGTTGTTTATTGTTCTTTCCTACCCTTGAACAGATTGATAAACATTTGTGTGGAGGGATCGTTACTGTTTTACCAGAAAAGGGGAGTGTGATTAAATTAAAAAATTATGATAGAAAAGAAAATGTTCCCTTTGCTATCTATGCCGATTTCGAAACATTGTTAAATCCAATTTCCGTTCTTGAATCTGACACCGCTACTACGTCATGTTTACAACAACACGTACCTGCGACATTCGCTTACAACATTGTTTCTTCATTAAATTATACTTTTGACGATAGTTTTAAAAGTTATCGCGGTATAGATTGTGTTTCAAAATTTATCGATTTTCTTACATCTGATGTCAAAAAAATTTATAAAATTTTAAATCAAAATCATGTAATGATATTTACAGAAAAAAATGCGTCTGATTATAAAGAAGCTTCTATCTGTCATATATGTGAAAACCTCTTATGGACAAATAAAGTTAGAGACCACTGTCATATAACCGGTAAATACCGTGGAGCCGCCCATAGACATTGTAACCTACAATTTAAAATACCTAAATTTATACCTATATTTTTTCACAATTTATCAGGGTACGATTGTCATTTATTCATAAAGAAATTAGGCGAAATGCCAGGTAAATTGAATATTATACCCAAAACCAAAGAAAAATATATTTCTTTTTCTAAATTCCTGCAGGTCACCGATAATGATTATGTACAACTCCGGTTCTTGGATTCATTTCATTTTTTAGGAGCTAGTTTAGACAAACTTGCTAAAACCATACCAATTGAGGATTTTATAAGTTTACGATGTCACTTTCCCGAAAATAATCGATTCAAATTACTTGCACGAAAAGGTGTATACCCTTATGATTATATGACTAGTTGGAAATGTTATGAAGAAACAATGTTACCGGCTAAACGGTATTTTTTTAGTTGTTTAACGAATGAGGAGATTTCAGATAAAGATTATAAACATGCTAATTTAGTGTGGAATGAGTTTAATATACAAAATTTAGGTGAATATACTGATTTGTATTTGAAAACCGATGTTCTTTTATTGACTGATATATTTCAAAATTTTCGTAAAACCTGTAAACAGCATTACAAACTTGACCCAGCGTTTTACATAACCGCGCCTAGTTTATCTTTTGATGCGATGTTAATGAAAACAGGTGTTCAGCTTGAACTTGTTTCTGACTTAGCTATCGTACGAATGATTCAAGATGGTATTAGAGGTGGATTGTGTATGTGCTCTCATCGCTATTCGAAGGCTAACAATAAATATATGAAAGATTGTGATGTAACAAAACCGCAGTGTTTTATAGCTTATTTAGACTGCAATAATCTTTATGGTTACAGTATGTGTCAACATTTACCTTATTCCGGATTTAGATTTTTAAATCAAAATGAAATAGATAAATTAAATGTGGAAAGTATTACAGATCATTCAGAGTGGGGTTACATATTAGAAGTAGATTTATTGTACCCTGAATATTTACACCAGGAGCATGATGACTTACCTTTTTGTCCTGAAAAATGCATACCACCTGGAGGAAAGACGAAAAAACTTATTTCAAATTTGTATAATAAATACAATTACGTTATTCATTATATTCACTTAAAGAAGTGTTTGGAACATGGCCTTATCTTACGTAAAATCCATAGAGTCATTACATTCAGGCAAAGTGCATACTTGAAACAGTATATTGAATTAAATACTCAATTGCGACAAAAAGCAAAAAGTGTATTTGAACAAGATTTTTTCAAGTTATTAAATAACAGTGTTTTTGGGAAAACGCTCGAAAACACTGAAAATAGAGTAACTGTTCATTTAGTTAATCAGTGGAATGATAAAAATAATGTAACAAAAAAATCAAAGTATGCAGAAAGGCTCATAGCAAACCCTTACTTTCATAGTGCAACAGTTTTATCCGAAAACTTAGTAGCAATCCAGATGAAACCAGATCGGTTAATTTTAGACAAACCGATTTATATTGGCTTCACTGTTTTAGAACTATCTAAATCACACATGTATAATTTCCATTATAATATAATCAAACCATTTTATAATGAGAGGGTAAAATTATGTTATACCGACACAGATTCGTTTGTTTACGAAATATATACCAACGATTTTTACTACGACTTAAAACACAAGTTTTTGGAATACCTTGATACCAGCAACTATAGCATTAAAAATGAGTTCATGATACCGCAAATAAACAAAAAAATACCAGGCCTTTTTAAAGATGAAATGGCTGGTAAAATTATAACTGATTTTGTTGGTTTAAGGTCGAAACTTTATTCAATAAAAACTGTGGATAAAATAATTAAAAAAGCTAAGGGGGTTAAAAGTAGCGTGGTACGTGATCTGAACATCACAGATTATGAGAATGTACTATTTAATAATGAGATTATTCGGAGAAAAAACATTTTATTTAAATCAATAAAGCATGAAATATTTACGCAAAGTGTTAATAAAATTGCGCTCTCTAATAATGACGATAAGCGGTTAATACGTCCAGGTAATATTGCAACCCGAGCATGGGGTAATTCATGTATTTTAAAGGGAAATTTAAATTGTTAAATGTTGTATAGATTATATATTGTTAGATTAAATTATGAGGTATGTAAATAATAAAAATACTTGTTTAATTTTTAAGATATTAATTATGATATAAAGGGTAAATAAATTTATTGATGAATCAAACTTATTTTTTTATTTCGTCCATTACGAATTCCACTGTAATTGTATATACATATGTATATCCGTTGTTGTCGAACCCGCAACCGACGGTTCGGAAACCAGTCACTAAACAGACTGCACTATTATATTCTAAGCTAAAGTAATTTTCTGAATAGTGTCTTAAATGTGAGGTAATAAGATTGATTTCACATAAACAGAAATCCTAACCATAATTTATTACAATATAGTAATATGAGCTCAGTGTTGTAATACATTTAGCGAACATGTGCCAGTTCATTGCACTGTAAATATATAAAATGTAGGTAAAGCAAGCTTGCAGTTTTCAATGGAACATTCTAAATCGTGACTTATGTGTTCTGAATTGAAAGTACATATTTATAAAACAACAAATTATTATATCCAAAAATAATTGTGCCATAATGTTTCATTCATAAAATAGTTGTCGTAGTGAAGACATCTAATAAATTAATTCTTAAATAATTACATATTTTATTTTAATTTTTGTACCTGTTGTAACCTGTTTAAACTTGTTGTACAACACACAATGTCATCGGTAAGTGTTTTTATAAATACCTAGTTATTTTTAATATCAAAACAATACTTTTGACAGAATACTTATTAATATTTTTATGTTTTGTTTTAGATATCGGATTCGGAAATTGTGTTCAGTCAGTATGGACAAGGACATTGTGGTCAGTTTTCTGAGGTCTTCACTGAAGTTCCAGAGACCACGCATATCCAAAAAGAAAAGAAATCAAGGCATCGACGAGATAAACAAACACGTAATATTGTGAAACCAACAAAATCGTTTGTTATGAATAGGATTCAGAAGAGAGGTCTAAAACTCATAAAGATTTCGGTTATCGATCTGTGCAATAACCCTCAAACGAGTGATAGTGATAGTGACAGTGAAAATGTTATATTAAATGCGCAATATGTAGTGCAAGATGCGGTTGATGATGTAATGAACGAAACGGAGGCATTAGTTAAAAAAATTGCTAAGTCTTTAATAGGTTATGATTTTTGTTAGTTTTGTAATTATTTAACTGTTTATTTTTATATTAAATTAAATAAATGATTTGACCTTATAAATGTGTCTTTATTTATTTATTCACTATATTCCACATTGAAAATTTATCAAGTGTAGGGTAGGGTTATGAAATAAAATAAATTTCCTTGAATTAAATTCATTTATTTAATCTATCTTTTAGGTACACTAGTTACATACCTACATTATACCAACACTTTAATAAAATATTTCTACACTAAACAGTACAAAATTAAGACAGAATTTATTTATATGTCATGCAATTTGAGAATCTATGAACTTTGCACATCGTAGATTGATAGTAGTAGATTTGCGTTAAAATAAAATAACTAAGATATTTTTCTTACAATATTACTCAGTGGTTTGTACTCAATGATACAATCGTTCAATATAAGACAGTAGGCAGAAGTTAGATCAGGTATTTCATCATTACTTTCTAACTCTACACGCACATCGACTACTGGCCCTGATATGAGGTTGTCAATTTGTCGAGAACAGTCGATAACAAACAGAGGGGCGATCTCCTTAAAGTCCCTTGTGTTCAACAATGGTTCAGATCGGCGATCGTAATACGATTGTTGGAAACGTGCATACTGCTCGTATAACAATGCAAATTTATCATCAATGAAATCCACGTTTAGATTCTCATAGGGATAGTAAGTTGAATTGAGGTATACTTTGACATCTCGTAAAGTACAGTGATCAAATCTAGACATATCAGCAGCAGAATTATTTTTTTTATTTGTTTGTAGACCTATAATTACATATCTCGGTTTTTCAATCTGAGATGAAGTTTTAATAGACCAAGTATGTTTTGTAGTTCTAGGCAATAGCGGGTATTCATATAAATCCCAATTTCTAAAAACTAATTGCAGTGTTTTATCCTTTTCCAAAATCTTCAATAAGTTTATCTTCTCTTTATCAGATACCTTAACATGTGGTACACGCCATATGATTTTGTTAATTTCAATATCGTTTATGACTTCTCCAGCATCGAGTTTCACAGCGTTCAAGTTTGTATTCGATCTCAACAATATCAGTTCATGCTTGCAATTAATTATAATTTTTTTGTAATCTTCACCGAATCCAAGAATGTTGCTAAGCGGTATAGATGCAGAAAATGAACCATTACTACTTTTAAAACCATGTATATCCCAACCCCAAGAACGACATGATTTTGACTCGCTTTCATTCATGGATAGCAATGATTTCATAGTAGTTGTAACGCCTGCATTTTTTATTTTATCAATCTCAACACCGTTCAGTTCATATCGAATATCTTGAAAAAGGTACATCAAAGGATTGTTTGTAAATTTAACACTAGTTTTTTCTTTAGTGGCAGTTTTAGTAACATTTACTATACCTTCTAAATATAATGTACTGGCTGATGGTAGAACATACAGATCTTTCTGATTAATAGGTATGCGAATCTCATCGTTTCTGTTGAAACTTGTTATGTATGGTTTGTATGAATGATATTCAATACCAATAATGCTATTATCACTAGCAGGAGAAGATAATACATCTAATAAACTCATTTTAGAAGACCAATTGATTTGAGGAATTTATGATTTTCTTTAGTAAGTTTCAGTTTATTCTTACAGTTTGATGTTGTCTTGCGGATAGCCCAAGACGCACTGTTTATTTTAGTAGAGGTACTCTGATATTTATTAGTTTTATTATAATCAATCATTTTTTTTTAAGATGTAAATATAGCTGCACTTCCTCCCCACGTAAATTTAGTAAATTATTATTAATATCTAACAGTCTTATATTCACACTGTTAATTATATTTTGGTTTACGGGAAAGTAAATTACGTTTTTAGGTACTTCGATAATTCTATAACCAGGTGGTACATTCGGAGCAAACTCGTGAATGATATGACTTGGTAGACCATTAACATATGATCCGCTCACTATGTCACATTCTACCCTCACCACAGTCGTAGATAGAATGTTCACTGGAGACTGTGATACGTGTAATTTATTTGCTTCAACTATTTTTTTTTCAAATCCCAACAATCTACCAATAGAATCTTCTTTAGTAAAATCAATAGCTTTTGTGCAAAATATGTTTGTTTTTAACGTATTATTATTGCACTCTAATTTGATTCCTGCGTCTTGTATTTTTGATTTTAAATAATCGTTGATATCTTGCAGTTCATATGCTCCTTCAGGAATTTCAATAACGTTATGATCGTAATAAAATTTGTTATTTTTATTATCAATATTTGGTATAGAATTAAATGTAGATAAATATAATAATGCACATTCATACTCTCCTTCAAGTTGTAGAGTAGGAGAATAATAAGTAGATAGCACTGATGAGTTACCAGTTATTGACAGCGAGAGTGACATTATGTAAATGAAACTAAAAAATGTTTTATTCAATTTATATATTTATCCCAGAAGTCATACAAAAACGTTAAACATAAATGTCCACAATTTACAGAGTTAAAATTTTGATATCTCGTATAGTTATAAAAAACATTACAATTTTTAAAGTAATTTAGTAACTCTAATGGGGGTTTTAGATTGCCATAGCTATCAAAATATTCACAATATTTATACACTTTTACATAGGCTACCCAATGTGTTCCTTCATTGTTAGAATTATCCAAATTAACAACTCCGCTCTCAATAGGTTTGGGTTTGTTTGGTAATTGATCTTTCATGAACACACCTCTGAAATAAGGTACGTTATATGCATGATTCTGGATATCTATATTAGTAAGAGCACGATTAGGTAACCTCTTGATTAGTTTTTTGAACATTTTACAAACAATCCGTTTCCTTTCTTGTATGGTTTGACGTACAAGCCTCTACCCAACGCAATCGATTCCATCATTTTATTATGACGTTGAGATTCTTGTAAATTATTTTGAGCACTTTTGTAATCGTTTACTGTTTTTGCGATACCAGCTGCCCCGCCAGCTAAAGTACCTAATGCAGACAATCCAGCGAAAATTGGAATCAGCGGTAAAACACCTCCTGTTTTTGGTAACGGTATAATTCTAGGTACAGGAATCCGACAATTTTTTGAATACAACTTTTTTGCCGCTAAGTAAGCATACTTTATTACGTCTTCTTTGTTTTTCGGTTTTAACTTTTTGATCTGTGATCGAATTTTTGTTACTAAAGATCCAAAAGTTTTTAATCCAGATCCAGTTTTAAGTTTTGCTTTCATTGCTTTGCTTACCAACCAAGAAGCAATTTTTTCTCTTTTCCCTGCATCTGCTGCTTTTAATCGTTTATTTGCCATATTCAATAACTGTAAATCAGCTTGATGTCTGTTATACAAGTCTGAATAATTTGTATAGGCTATATCGTGAACTTTACAGGCTTCGTCTAATTGATTTATGCCTTTGTCTCCTCGTGCTAAACGTTTTTGTAATTTAGTGCCTGGTCCACAGTAATTGTAGCCTGGCAAATGAAGCTCAAATGGTAAATTATTTATTAAATTATTAATAAGTCCACCTCCTTGCATGGTTTGTATTATAATGTGAGAAAAAATAATAATAGATGATTAAATACCATTTATTATTTTAGCACGGTTCTCTTATCAATCCAACTATTTTCACTATCACTCAAACCTAGCCATTTAACAAACAGCTTACTGCCTTTTTTTCTTAAAACTTTTTCAATTAGGTAAATGTCGGGATGATTCGTTTTTTGAAGTTCTTGTTCATAAAAAGTACCTAAAATTGGCTGATTTCGAAGATCTTGAATATTATACGTTGTAGGCATAGTTTCATTTATTTTTATGATTTTAAAGATTTCTGTTGACCAATTAGGAGTATAGCCTTTATGAAAACAATTTTTATATTTACTTATGCGAACACGATCTCCGATTTCTAGTTTGTGTTTTTTAGGTTGTGTTTTCTTGTGTGATTTTAAAATATTTTTCCTTATTAGAATTTCATTTTCAATATTAACGTCAACCGGTTTACAGTCAATAGTACGGTGTTTTGTATTGTTGTAATTAAAGACTATACTTTCTAAAGGTTTTTCTATCCATCTATAGGTTCCATTTAAACTGAATGTTTTGTAGAGTTTGTTTTTTAAAGTTTTAATTACTCTTTCTGCAATCGAAGCTTTCTTAATTGAAAACGATGAATAATGATTAATATTAAAACGTTTCATTAATCTTGAAAATGTATCATTATAAAATTCAGTTCCTAAGTCGGTTTGTAAATGGTTAGGGGAACGATCACATGTACTTAAAACATTTTCAAATGCATTAGTTACTTCTAATTTTGATTTTGACTTCAAGGGTACAGTCCAAACATATTTAGAAAAACAGTCAATTATAACTAAGATGTAACTGAAACCTTTATTGTAATTTTTAATTTTTCTTAAATCAATAAGATCAGCTTGCCATAAGTCATCGATTCCTTTTAAAATAACACAACGACGTGCAAAGTTTTTTCTAGCTGTTTTATGTAATTCATTCACGACCTGTTGCTTTATCATTTTGAGACGGATTGTTAGTCTTCCTCGTACCACTGTTCGTTATTTTATGATCAATATAAGATGTCATACTTGTTTTTAAATGGTCTAATGAGGCTTGAATTTCTTTTGTAATCTCTATTTTTATTTTGTCTATTAATATTTGGACATCTTTTTTAGCGCACAAGTCATCAATTTTCTCATCTACATATTCCTTATTAGCAGCATCGTCTGCTTCAACAGGATTAATAACGCCTCGTAGTCTACTCATTTGCAAATTAAACTCGCCATTTGCAGTTTTTAATATTGTTTTGTCTGCGATATCAAAAATATCTGACAATCGCATCCTTTTGTGAATATGATGACCAAATTTATCTATATTCATTATGTGTGTACAGAGAGAATGCTTAAATGACAATGAAAACCATAATTATTTACCAAGATATTTATTAATTTATAAATTTTCCTTCGCGTAGTTCCTCTATAATAGATATTATTTCATTATCTAACCCTGTATTTCCAGCTCCTCGAGAAGCCATGAGTAGTTTTAATCTTTCAACTAATTCATTAGGATCATCCCAATAAATGTAGTCTACATTTTTATTCCATTTTTTCAGCATTTTCAGTCCTTTCCCTTTTTGAAATTTTAATTGATCGCTGCTGTCGTTTGGCAATTTAAATAGAGGTTTTATAACGTCCATATATTTTTTGCCTTTGTTGCTTTTTATTGGTTTTTTTGCATCATAGTCACGTCTATGAGCATTTGTATGAATCAACATTAATTTATAATTTTGTCTATCATTTTCGGTAACCAAATTTAAATCTGGATCTTTCTTTAATAAAAGTTCCTTTAGCCCTGGCGTGGATGAATATGTGTGTGTGCCTATTGTGATAGTTTTATTACCAATATTTATTTTAGTACATCCGAGCATTAACTTCCCTTTTTCATTTCTGACTCCGAAAGGAACATCATCTATCATTTCAGATGATAGAGACCATGATGAAACATTGTCGCCGACACCAACAGATTTGAACGAGTCGATACTGTTTTGTGAATTATCATCTGAATCTTCAGAATTTTGAATATAACCATGATCTTGATCATCAGTACCCACTTCAGGTATACTGGTATTTTTTTCCAAATCACTTTCAAATTTAACATATTCATCATTAGATAAATTGCTATCATGATGGTCTGCGTAATCATTATTTTTCAAATTAATATGATTTAAATTTTCGATGGATGTATTTTTGTTGGTTTGTGCTATTTGATTAAGTGGGCTGATTAACGGTTTAAAAACAGTTTGTAATGCTTTTTCATTATCATCTTCAATATTTCGCATTTTTCGGACCTTTTTCTTAACTGCTTCAGCAGCAGTAATAATTTGTCTTTTTAAAGATGTTTCCATTATATAATAATTGAATAAATGATCTACTGTCTTCCTTCACAGTTAAATTAGGAATGAACAATTTTTTATATAATTTTATATTTATATAAACGTTAGATCAATCAAAAACTACAAAACTATCAAAGTTTTTGCGATAGCCACCTTCATTCTTACGACAATCTTTATTTATAACTAGATAATTATAAGGTTCAGTCCATATTTTACTACATAACTCACGAAATTCATTCCATTTCATGTCTGTGTTTACGTGTTCATCATAAACATGACGTATATTAATATCATCTTGCTTAAAAAGAATAATGAGATTTGCATTATCTCTAATAAGCTGTTTGGGTACTTTGCTATATGTTTGATTTAAATAAAAACAATCTATATTTTTATGTCGACCCATTGCAAAATAATTTCTTATATTATTTTGGTTTTCACATGCTACATCATCAAATATAATAACTGAATCACATCTAGCTTCCTGTGGACTTATTACTTCCTCATTATCCTTAAATTTTGCAAACGATACATCTGGAACGTTAGCTAACACTTTTTCAACAAACACATACTTCGGTTGGTTTAGAGTTTTTGAGTAAACATATACATTACGAAACTTTAAACCATTTTTATGCAACAGCAAACCAATTACAAGATTTGTTTTTCCACAGTTAGATGGACCACATATAATACACCTTATAGTGTTTGGTAGTAGTTCACCGTGTCGTCGTTTGCTGTTTTGTGATTCCACGCAAATGGAATCAAGATGAAGTGAATGAGGTTGTTTAATGAACTTCATAATAACACGTCCGATGCTATGGGTAGTTATACTAACAATGAGTCAAATTGATGGATATGGTTATTTCTTAAAATTTATGATAGTATTAATTTAATTTTACTTTATACATCATTGTACTAATGATAGCTATTGCCTGCGCCTAGTATGCAATTATTTGTATTTTGTTGCTATAACATTTCTGTTAGGCTTTGGTTTAGTCAAATTACTTGGAATGACGAATTGTGTTTATTTATAAAATATAAACAGGTACGTAATGTCGAAGCGGACGAGATTCGATCGTATATTATTGGGCATTCTATCCCACCGAAGTGGAGGCGAAGCCGGAACGGCAGGTGGGGTAGAATGCCCAATAATATACTACTAATATTTATGCTCATCACACAAATAATTGTCCCTACCTGGATCCGAACCGGGGACCCATAGCACAGAAGGCAGTGTTAACTACCGCTGGAATAATCGGGTCTTCATAATTAAAAAAAATACTGCAAAGTATCGTATGTACGGGAACACGTTATCTAGGAATGCCTAGGATATAAAGATGGCAAAATGCACTCCAACTCCAACTTTGGAGTGCATTTTGCCAAACACATACAAAAACAAACAAACAAAACAAAAAGAAATAATATTTTTTGTTTTGTTTGTTTTTATCGACAAATGTAGGATTTTAATCATCATAGAACGCCTGGCATTCCCGATGGGTTAGGCGTACTAATGTACACTCACATTTTCTATTTCTACACCTCTGCATATATTTAATTGTTAGAAACTATAGTGCCTACTGTATGTTTCTATTACCGCAATAAATAAATATACATCTACATATTACAATCATGTTAATTTATGGACCCGAAGTCTATAAAACGGAATAAAACCACAAACATTGGACATTAATGGTTTAGTATTTTTGAAATCAAAAATAACCTGTGCGAAAATCACAAAACATATCTAAAATTTATAATAATTACATTCACAACTTGACGGGTATTAGAAGTGTTTATGACTCAACGTAATAATTAGTTAACTTCCGGTTAAACTCGTTAGTTAAGTTCATTATTATGAGAACTTTATGGGGTTTATCTGTATTTTAACGAGTAAAAATATTCATTCAAACCGTTTAGTTTATTTAATATTATTTTAATGAGAATTTTATATCCACTAAGAGATCAATAAAAAATTAAAAAAGCAGCGTGTGTCATATTTTAGGAAGTGAGTATATTTTTAACTCGCAAGTCATGCATGCCTTTACATGCACGAGCATTGTCGTGTATGTTATGACATTCATTCCAAAAACTTGCTTTAAAATTGCTCTGACCTATACAGAACATTTTCCAACCACATTCATACCCCACACATTCTGCGTTTTCAATTTCACATAATCTTGATTTTTTTGCAAACTATATAAATTAGTTAAAATGTTTTATCTTTAATCTTTAGTTTCCTTTCTGAGACATTAATGTTGTTGATGATTATAGTCATTTTCTTTTCTGCTGTAGTTATTTAAATATAAAAGTAAGAATTTAAATCGGTTTTTAAACTGCTTCGTTGGTCTAACGATTGTTAGCGCGAATGAGTTAAGTGCTGAGTTTTTGCTGTGCAGGTCTTTGGTTTGATTTCCAGGCCGAGCAGTCTTATAGCATTTTTCAATAAAATTCTCAGTGGCAGCTGGGAATTTGGATTCATGCCCGGTTAATGGCAATAGACTCGCCCCCTATTAAATAGCACCTAAAATCTACCGGCAAAATGTGGGTATACATTAGTACACCTCTACCTAGCCCTTTGGGGACGACAGGCGTGATGGTATGTATGTTAAAGCTGTTTAAGTTTTATCAACCTACATATGACATCATAGACATATTTAAAATAAATGTTATACGTGTATATGTTGAATTAAGTCCTCTGCCATTCAACAAACACAACATACACTGTGAAATAAATAGTGCATTTAATAGCATGCACTGTTAAGGAAATCAAGCTTTATTAGATGTATTATATGTATTATGGGCTATCATGTTTATTTGTGACGAGTTTAAGGTTACCTTTACGGTTGATTAGTCGTTAAGTTGTCATTCCCCACACCATTTACCGAACGATAATTATCTTGTTCATAATTATGTATGTTTTCTCTTCCGATTAAGGGAGAAACTTTATGGGATGTTAACGGATATATTAAGTACATTTTGGTTAAAATTACCTTGCTTAGTTATTAGTGAAAGCAGTCATATATTATAAGTAATATCGACAGGTAGTTGCTGTATAGGTCTTCATCATTATCCCAGTTTTTATCCCACTGCTTTGCACGGTTCTCTTCGCATTTTAAAGGGATTAGACTACCTAGTCCTATAGTCTATTGCGCAAGTTTACTCTAGGATGTCAAGCTTCACACGCCATCGAGAAAATCTCTCAGGCATACAATCACGATATTTTCCTTCACTGTTTGAGCACGTGAAAATGTCGTATGTAATTTCTAAAATTAAAGGCAAAGCATTCCACAAAATTGGGATTGAACTTGAGACGTTGGACGACTTCATAAACCACTGGTGAAACCACTAGGCTATTACAGCTCAACTGTAGGTCTACCAAAACTCTCCATCATATGCAAAATGCTATTAATAAAACTATAAAGTAAAAATACAGAATGATGGCTCATGGTTTGGACTGTAAAATGTCATAAACGCTTCGAACTAGAACACTGGTGTTTTTCACAGCAATTTTCAGCAGTTTCCTTCAAAACACTTATGTAAATTCATGCATGGTCTTGCGTTCACAAACAAGCGTCATTATGCAGTGAATAATTTGAACCATGTTTACTAAAGTCTACAATAACTTCCAGTGGTCTAACTAGTTATTAAACTGAACTATCTAAACATAATTTCACTTTATGAGAATTAAGTTAGTAGGTACCACGATTTAAACCTGAACTTTAAAAGCTTTCAAATGAATGAATGGTAGTTAATATTTTCTGAATTTCTGCAGCTCTGCAGGATATGTGCATAAATTTTTTTAGTTGCGAAGTAATTTTAAGTTATTTTTAGCTAGTGTAGTTGGCTTTTATTTAATGAATAAGTAATTAAATATGTAGAAT
This sequence comes from Craniophora ligustri, assembly GCA_905163465.1. Lineage (NCBI taxonomy): Eukaryota > Metazoa > Arthropoda > Insecta > Lepidoptera > Noctuidae > Craniophora > Craniophora ligustri. Next base: position 13,765,788 of record LR990968.1, read on the forward strand.
ATTAGTTCTACATACTCTACAAATCAATCATGCAGTCTTTCACATTAAATAATACACCATCCTCAAACCGCAAGTACCCAATAGCGAAATTAATAAAAAAACAATAACAAAAGTCTGGTTTAAACCGCATGAAACCGGATTATAATGGTAAAACCACGCCCTAATAACTCAAGCTTCGCTGGGAAGGAATTAAAAATTGCATAAAAATTTTGTCCATAATGAGTAGTTGTTGGCGCACTGGGCGCTTTCGTTGTATTGTATGTGTGCTATAGATTTAATATGAGCGTTACTAGTGTGTGGATGTGTTGGTGGTAATTCACTGTCATATTATGTATTTTTTAATGACTTGTGCACGTTTGAACGGAATGAAGGATCTTGATACACTCCCCTAAATTGCAAATACCTACTAGCTCATAATTACTGGATTGTACACATTTTTTTTAAAATAATAACAATGCAATAGGTAAATTACTTTTCTGCGTATATTATATTAAGATTATAGAATATTGCAAAGCTCATTTTGAAATAACGGCTAACAGAAGCACCCCCAGGTTAGTATAGTAACACATCTGTACCAACTTGTGGTCAATAATTGTTTTTTATGATTGATGCACAAAGACACTTACAGCAAAACCCTATACTGTTATACTTACATAACATTTGTTTCTTATATTTTATTGTAAACAAATAACAATACGTTAATTATAAAAGTCATGTAAAAAGGAATGTTGGATTGAAATCATACATACCTACCTACCTGAATAAATAGTACATAGACATCATAAATTAAAAAACTGATCCTAAAAATACTAACCTACTTTGTTCCTCACCAGAAATCCTTCAATGGACTGTTATCAAACCCAGCGGTAGCCCACTTTTTACTCTTATTTTTACGATTATAAGATTCAAAATCAAAATCGGTCTGCCGCGTCAAGTTTTCTGTACCTAAAAATCTACATACAATCTTAATGAATGCGTCGGGTATAAAAGGCGCCACACGTCATGATTTAGTAACAGATAACGGCACAATGTATGTACTTATTACTATTACCAGGACATTTCCTGCATTTTAGGCCTAAAGGAAGTTAACATCATAAACAAAAAATATGTGAGAACTCAATTCATTTTTGCTGCCGATACCGTTCATATTAAATGTTTTTTTTTTATCAAGATTCGGTCCGATAAACGCAATTTTAATAGATCGAAAATTACATTTGTGTGATATTTTCTCTTTCGTCGCTATTATTTTTTGCGTGGGTGTTATAACATGCATAAATTGGAAGTTCATAAATAAAATGACTTGTGTGATATTTTATTGGTTTCGTGCTATTACATACTGATTGGTACACTCACGTGACTCCTCCTCGCGTCGTTTTCCTCATTACTGAGGGTCGTGACTCCCTCGTTGCATCAGTTTCTCTCGTACGATTTCCATTCTGATGCGATCCTTAGCTTCATGAAGGACTCTGTGGAAGTTGATGTTCAGAGAAGATCGTATTTGGTCACCGACCATGTCGTGGGACTGCGTACTCTGGGACGTTTGCCATCTACCTTGCCTGTCGCCATCAGCTATTCAAGCCACTCACGTGACTACTTAGCATTAATATTATTTTTTTAATCCATGGTAACGGGCAGAAACATGGAACCAAACAACATAATTTCCTTTTCAATAAATGTCTTCTATCTGTAGAAATTAACGTATTGCAACCGATATACATTTTGAGAAGTGGCTTTTTGTACCACGAGGTCGCAAACGGACGTCGGCGTAACATATCTGTCTGCAAGACCAGAGGTGTCTCTCACGCGTTGCCTACTCTGTAAAAAGTGTTAATCCTTTTTTGAAGAAATTCATGCTGTAGATGTGTGGGAAAATCTCGTCAATGGCTTAAGCAGCTAAGCTGTTTTTGCAACTACATACATAGTAGCCTGATAACAAATAATAACAAACACCAGACAGCGACGCTTCAGACGCCATTAATGGCATGCTATCAGTCATACACTATTTAATACATAAAAGAAACTCGCGATTATATTATTACGTCGCCCTCGCCAAAGATTACATCAGCGCATTTAAAATGCCTTTGGATACATTCTGAACTTTTTAAACTTGCAATGGATACGCAAGAACACTGACTTATTGAAGCTCAGTAATGACTGGCCAATGAATAGAAATTGAAATATAAGATTAAAATGTAATATTATATACAGAAAATTACGAAATACATATTTACCCATGCTTAAGATACCATTATGTCTGTACCCGAAGCATTAGCTTGAGGATTAGAAACTAATTTACCATCCATAGTCACCAAAATATTTCTAATTATATAGCGAATCAATTGCCATTGACCGGGCAAAATAGAAACTAAAAACGGAACTAAGCTTGGATTTTGACATAAAACCTAACATTCAATATTGAAATCTGGGTGTTGCCTAACTTCAATAGCTACACGATTCATCTTGGGTAGGAATCAGTTTTCTTTTGCAATAATTTTGGTTTATCAAGCAAGATGTAAAATTTTCAACGTCCAATATTTGGGTGTGTAAGATATTAATATCGGTCATCATGGATATGTATCTATGAGTGTCTTACTCTTAGATTTTCAGGAAGAGTATTATTTATTGTAGATACACCAAAAAAACAACAATATGGCATATGCAGAAAGTATAAAGTAAAATTGGCGGTCTTATCGCTAAAAGCAATTACTTATTACTCTTAGATTATAATTCAACATTTCAACTAAATCCATATACTACATGTAATATAATACAAACGGCCCTTATTTAAAGTTATAAGCTTAACTTTGTAACTAGATTTCAGTCAGTTTCTCCTGCTCGTGTTGTTCGAGAGGGTTTATTGTGTTAGCACGCGACAAATTTTATTAACCTTTACAGACGTGTAACATGTCATGTGTGTTACTTTGTCTTTCGGTTCCTCTTCTAACATATTCGTATTAACTTTGAGTACACCACTGTTTTAATCACGCATAGGCAAGCGTCAATCTCACCTGATGGTAAGTGACGATGTGGTCTAAGATGAAAGATACTTACCTAGAAGATACCTATTCACTCGTGACTAGAAGACCCCCAAGTTGTATCATTCATTTCCACCGGGACACACAGAATCAGGCAGCCGATTTCATTAGTACATTAGTACACTCTAACAACCTAATTGGTATATATGCAACAAGCGACCGATGCACGTGGGGATGTAAACCAATTAGGTTGTTATACTGTACCTACACCAATTTAACGTCATCATCATCAACCTATTTATTAGCCCACTGCTAGGCACGGGCCTCTTTTATTCGAGAGGGATTTGGGTATAGTCCACCTCGCAAGTGCAGATTGACAGACTTCACGCACTATTAATAAATTCTCTTAGGTATGCAAGATTCAAGATTCAGTGGCTTTTTAATTTAAACCACTTTTCCAAAAAATCTTTACACACACCCAACGATTACGAAAATGTTTAAATTCAAAGTTTAAATCCAACCTATAATAGGCTAACTGACTATTTAACTGGTCGAAATAATTAGCTAATTGTCTGAAAACTAAACCTTACTTATAGCTGCCGCTAAGCTATTCTTGGAACTCCACAGTTAAATTGCCGTCAGGGTGGCTAACTTAATATTTAAATAATCATTTAAACGTGAATCGAGAGTCAATTACAGTGCTAATCGAACGTTAATTTAACAGTATAATAACGAAATACTATCACGCCTGTCGTCCCCGAAGGGTTAGGCAGAGGTGTACTAATGTACACCCACATTTCGCCGGTATGATTTAGGTGCCATTTAATAGGGGGCGAGCCTTTTGCCATCAGCCGGGCACGAATCCAAACTCCGAGCTGCTACTGAGAATTTCATAGACAACCCCAATCATATTTTGCTCGACCTGGTAATGGAACCAAAGACTTTATGATCAGAAATCGCACTTAAGTCCGATAGACCAAAGAGGCAGTTTTTAACGATCGATTATAATAACGGCTATAAATCTGTTACAGAGGCTATAAAAGAATTAAAAATATTAAGTTTCTTTTAAAGGTTATACTCTACTTATAATTGTATTTGTTTTGTTTAATCCCCAGCGCAAAAAGAGGGATGTTAAAAGTTCGCAGTTAACATATCTTATCATCTTTTTGTCCATTTATAGCATCGTAACTTCGAAACGGCTCGATTATATTTTTATTCGAATTAAAAGGTGACTTATTCAGACATTTCACACGCTATGTTTCCCTTCGCACATTTGAAAATTTATTTAAACTTCGCACATGCATTGTGGTTGAACTTGGTAATTTTAAATGCTCAGTCGACTAGTAATTACACTAAATTATCACAATTCTAACTTGACTACAGTCGCTTCTTATAAAATTCTGATATCCAGACTCTAGAACAAAAGCCGACTCAAAAATACATCTTGAGATAAAATTATTATATCTAAGCCATCGTCATCATATTAGACAGAAACACTCGAAACCAATTCCTTAAGAGTCTGCAAACAAATAAGTTGAGTAGATCACACAAATTTGAGTATGAAATTGTAACTTTAGTCACAATTCATACATTAATATTGTAACACTGTGCCTTAGTTGAATCTATTATAAATTTTCAACTCAATACACACCGATTTCGCCAGATCCTAATACTCCATATACGGTTAGCAATAGGCTCGTCTCTCAACGGCCTAAATCCGTCGTTACACATTTCCCAATAACCGGCCCAATTATTACCTACCTACCATACACGAGCGTGAAATTACACATAGTACCAAATCGTAGCAGGCACGATGATACAATTATCTTGGAGCTGCCATTAAATTAAAAGTATGATCCCGAACGGGTTTGTTCCGGCGCCAGTTATGTTAAGGAGTGTGTATATTAGGTTCAAGAGTCGCTGCGTTCGGTCGTATGATCGTCGAATCGTAATCGGTTGGATGTTTTTTTGTACCATACATTTTGATGAAACAACAACAAATGGATATCGACAAAAAAAGGACAGAGTTGAAGGTCTTCTGCAGTTAAGGACACTTTCAATCAATTCTCCCTTAAAACAAAAAACAAATCGACATAGGATCACCCGTTTTACGATGTCGGAATAAATAAATTATCTGCACATAATTACACAGCTTCAATAGTTAATAACTAAACAACCAAAGCATGTGTGACGGATACTTTTAATAAATACATACATGCATATTACAATTACCTATATATTATAATACTACCTACCTAATCAGATCTTCGTAATAACTGACCTCACACATAGTTCTGAACAACATGCCTCTGGATCATATAACTAGCAATTAAATATATAATTATGAAAGTGTGAGTTTTCTCACCAGGTTCTATCGATATAATGTAACCACAATGGATTAATTTACTATCGTCATAAAAAACTGCTAGGATAAAACATGCATTCCATATAAAACATATTTATTTTGTTTGTTGGGTTGGGTTTGGTGAAATTAATTAAAAACAAATTATCTTTTTTGTCATTCTTGCTGTCAAATACAGCATTACGACTGAACGGTACAATTTATTGAAAACTTTTAAATCCTACCAACATACATGTTGTTTACAACTAATATAATAACTACGACTATATTGAAAATGTTTTAATTAGTTCTCTGGCATAAACCTGCGCCTTACAGAAAACCGCGGTGAAACCACAAAGGTTGTATTTCTGCGACTAAGTAAGGTTCAGCATGGGAATTCCGTTTGTTGTTTGTATAGTAACTATTCTAAGAAACCTAAATGCTCCCTATTTTTGAGGTATTTAAAAAATGGATTGAGATATCTTCTATAGGATTGGCAACGCGTGAGCGACTCCTCTATCCGCTAACGCACAATTTTCGTGTCCGCGAGAGGACACACGAACTACCCAGTAATCGCTCGTAAGTATGTTCAAAAGCGTCTAACTCTATACTATCTTCCAAAACTGCACGCACAAGCACTATTCCTGCACGCACGCACGTTTCAACATGTTTCAAGGACAGCCGTCAACTAAACCAGTGTACAACACCTCTAACAGACGAATTCAACTAATCTGAACCCGTAGCGTGGCCGAGGTAGTTTTGTGAATGGAATAGCCCGTAATTGGCCAGGGCTATTACGTTTAGGTGGATTACACTTCAAACGCTGCTTAGAAGCCGTTTAATGAGCAACCGTAAAATATCGATGTATATTATGACGCATCTGTTTTTGAATTTTTGGAAGAAAAGCGGGTCCCGGCGGTTCCCTTTGACCTTTCGACCACGTTCTTAGATTACCTACAGGATATTTACATGTATTTTTTTTAATAATTTTAGGTAGAAAAATATAAGAATAAAATAACATTAATCTTATACTGTGGACTATTAAATAAATCATGTATTGTCAAAACAGTGGCGCGAAAGAGATTTACGCCCTAAACTTATGTAAATCGAATTATGATTTATACTTAGACATTTTAAGATTGTAGTAATAAATATAATATATTTTGATACTACAGTCACACATAACAGTACACTTATTTATGTCCATTTGTAAACCCGATTAGCGCAGCGTTATTAAAGGCAGTCAGTAGTAAGGCGTGTAATGTCCGCCAAACCGCATTAGGCTAGCGTGGTGAACTTTAGCTAAATCCTTCTCAAATGGGAGGAGACCCGTGCCCAGCAGTAGGCTATAATTGGGTTGATGCTGGTGATTAATTATAGGCAATTAAAATTCAGCTGAAGTAGGAGACGACCTAGAAGGATATACATCAACCTAATTTAAAAAAAGGCCAGGTGCGTTGTCCGTTTAGTTTCAATTTTATTCTTGTCCATCAAAAGGTTGTCTGGAGGAGAGAAAGCTTTGTAGCGATAAGACCGCCATTGTAGGTACCCTTATATTAATGTAATGTATGTTTTTATATTCTGGTGTACAATAAAGCATATTCTATCTATATATTTATCTACTTGCAACCGGCGCGATATATGCATATGGACAAAACAAAACTTTAAGGAGTATAACGTATGGCGTTCTGAATTTCCAACGTATCCTCATGGGAAAATGGTGTCAATGTACCTATCTAGTTATTAGATAACTGTTTATACATCCTGTAGTATTAATCGGATAAATGTTACATCCGTAGTAATACCGTTAACTTGATTATCAAATTCCATTTGCCTACATCCTTAAGTAACGATTATAAATCCAAAAAACTATCTACTTACTCTGTGCATCGTTTTCAGAAGAACGCCAGGTACCGATCAAGAAAAATTACACTAACAAATTTTAATATGCAAACATACACTCACGCCTTTATCCCATGGGGGTAGGCAGAAATTACAGAATTTCCTCGTCCTCGGAAAGTAGGTATTGGATGATGGATCAGCTTTGGTAAACTCAAAGCATTTTTTTTTACCCAGGGCTCGTAGTCCATGTGTTTCACATTTCCGATTTTATGTTTGATATGCGTTGATAAATCAGTCAGTCAAGACAAACGATACATTCCATCACACAAATAAAAATATATCAATTACAAATAGATCCTTATTGAGCTATAGGTATTGAAATAATTTTAACATCGTATATATCGCAGCACACAAAAAGAATACTTGGAAAGTAAAAACATTTCGAATACAAAAACAAGAGCTCTTATTTGCGATAAAATGCCAATAGGATTATGCCAATACCACCTAGCAACCAATTAATTAAATAAAAGTAAGTACTGTGTACCCGGTAAGGCGCGGGAGTGGAAAGTGCGTGAGAACTGAGTCGCAGAGCAGGTTATACGGGTTCACTTCCGTACGGGACACGATTATTTTAAAGCCTTATTGGAAAGAGGAAACTCATTAGTATTCCAAGGAATTTTAGATTTATAATTCTCGTTTGTTTGGTTTTAGTATAAGTTTATTTTTTATGTTAACAAATGAGATAGACACGCTTTTTACACGCTTTTATTAAACTTGCACTGTTTAAATGTATGTAAATCGTCCGCAAATTTTTTTACAGGTTTGGCGCGGTTTATTGACATGATTATTTTTCTTAAAAAAAGCCTTGCCCCACTAGGATTTTTTCCTGTCTTGTTTATGATGATTAAATGATCTAAGAAAGAACATTCTGTGCACATATCTATACATATACATATATAAAAATGAATCCCTATTTCGCTTGGTCACGGCATAACTTGAAAACGGTTTTAAAGTAGGCTTTTACGGGAAAAAATATTAATAAAGTTATGCAGATCATTAAAAAATTAACGCCTAGATATATTAACGCCTTAATCTAACCTTATCAGTTTACGTTAGAAAAGAAAAAACTGACATAACTGTAATTTTTACGATAGTTCGCACGATTAACAGATCGTCTGCTGTAAATATCGTTTAATAATTCCATTATATATGTTGGAATATTTCTTTATATTTGACTTCACTAAACGACCAGCTGGAATACTAGCAATATAAAATACCCGCGACGTAATCTTCGTATACAGACGCCAACAATACCAACGCCAGCAATACCGACGCAATCAATAACGATGCCGCCAATACTGACGCCAACAATACCGACGCCAACAAAAACCACGCTATCAACGCCGACGCCAACCTACGCATATAATACCGACGCCAATAATACTGACACTTTCAATACCGACGCCAACAATCCCGACGCCAATAATAACGACGCCAACAATACCGACGCCAATAATAACGACGCCAACAATACCGACGCCATCAATAACGACGCCATCAATACCGACTCAAATAATACCGACGCCAACAATACCGACGCCAATAATAACGACACCAACAATACCGACGCCATCAATAACGACGCCATCAAACCGACTCTAATAATACCGACACCAACAGTACCGACGCCAATAATAACGACGCCAACAATAACGACGCTATCAATACCGATGCCAACAATACCGACTCCAGTAAAACCGACGCTAACAGTACCGACGCCATCAATACTGATGCCATCAATACTGACGCCATCAAAACCGACGCCATTTATCACGACACAACCAATAACGACGCCAACAATAACGTCACCAATAATAACGACGCCATCAATACCGGCTCCAATAATACCGAGGCCATCAATACTAATGCCATCAATACTGACGCCATCAATACCGACGCCAACAATACCGACGCCAACAATACCAACGCCACCAATACCGACGCCAATACCTACGCATAAAATACCAACGCACACAAACCCGACGTCAACCAACGTTAACCTACGCATATAATACCGACGCCATTAATACTGACTCTATCAATAACGACGCCATCAATTCCTACGCTAACCTACGCATATAATACCGACGCCATCAATACCGACGCTACCAATAGTAACGCAAACAATAACGACGCCAATAATAACGACGCCATTAATACCGACAAAAATAATGACACGAATAAAACGACGCCAGCAATCGCGACGCCAATAGTAACGATGCTTATAATAACGACGCCTTCAATACCGACGCCAATAAAACCAACGGCAGAAAACCCGAAGCCACCAATACCGACGCCGCCATTACTGACGCCAAAACCTACGCATATAATACCAACGCACACAAACCCGACGCCAATAATAATGACACCAATAAAAACAACGCCTACAATCGCGATGCCAACAAAAGAGACGCCAACAATACCGACGCCAACAAAAGCGACAAATAACGACCCCAATAATCACGATGCTATATGTAACGACGCCATCAATACCGACGCCAATAATACCGATGCCAATAATTCCGACGCCAACAATACCGAAGCTTACAATAATGACGATATCAATACCGAAGCCAATAATGCCGACGCCGTCAATACCGACGCCAACAAGAGCGACGTTAATATTAACAGAGTCAATAATAACGACGCCATCAATACCGATGAAAACAAAAGCGACGCCAATAATAACGACGCCAACAATACCGACGCCAACAATACCGACGCCAACAATACCGACGCCAACAATACCGACGCCAACAAAAGCGACGACTAACGATGCCAATAATCACGACGCTTACAATAATGACTCAATCAATACCGACGCCAATAATAATGACACCAATAAAAACGACGCCTACAATCGCGATGCCAACAAAAGAGACGCCAACAATACCGACGCCAACAAAAGCGACAAATAACGACCCCAATAATCACGATGCTATATGTAACGACGCCATCAATACCGACGCCAATAATACTGATGCCAATAATTCCGACGCCAACAATACCGAAGCTTACAATAATGACGATATCAATACCGAAGCCAATAATGCCGACGCCGTCAATACCGACGCCAACAAAAGCGACGTTAATATTAACAGAGTCAATAATAACGACGCCATCAATACCGATGAAAACAAAAGCGACGCCAATAATAACGACGCCAACAATACCGACGCAAACAAAAGCGACGACTAACGATGCCAATAATCACGACGCTTACAATAATGACTCAATCAATACCGACGCCAATAATGCCGACGCCATCAATACCGAAGCCAACAATAGCGACGCCAACAAAAGCGACGACTAACGATGCCAATAATCACGACGCTTACAATAATGACTCAATCAATACCGACGCCAATAATAATGACACCAATAAAAACGACGCCTACAATCGCGATGCCAACAAAAGAGACGCCAACAATACCGACGCCAACAAAAGCGACAAATAACGACCCCAATAATCACGATGCTATATGTAACGACGCCATCAATACCGACGCCAATAATACCGATGCCAATAATTCCGACGCCAACAATACCGAAGCTTACAATAATGACGATATCAATACCGAAGCCAATAATGCCGACGCCGTCAATACCGACGCCAACAAAAGCGACGTTAATATTAACAGAGTCAATAATAACGACGCCATCAATACCGATGAAAACAAAAGCGACGCCAATAATAACGACGCCAACAATACCGACGCAAACAAAAGCGACGACTAACGATGCCAATAATCACGACGCTTACAATAATGACTCAATCAATACCGACGCCAATAATGCCGACGCCATCAATACCGAAGCCAACAATAGCGACGCCAACAAAAGCGACGACTAACGATGCCAATAATCACGACGCTTACAATAATGACTCAATCAATACCGACGCCAATAATAATGACACCAATAAAAACGACGCCTACAATCGCGATGCCAACAAAAGAGACGCCAACAATACCGACGCCAACAAAAGCGACAAATAACGACCCCAATAATCACGATGCTATATGTAACGACGCCATCAATACCGACGCCAATAATACCGATGCCAATAATTCCGACGCCAACAATACCGAAGCTTACAATAATGACGATATCAATACCGAAGCCAATAATGCCGACGCCGTCAATACCGACGCCAACAAAAGCGACGTTAATATTAACAGAGTCAATAATAACGACGCCATCAATACCGATGAAAACAAAAGTGACGCCAATAATAACGACGCCAACAATACCGACGCCAACAATACCGACGCCAACAATACCGACGCCAACAATACCGACGCCAACAAAAGCGACGACTAACGATGCCAATAATCACGACGCTTACAATAATGACTCAATCAATACCGACGCCAATAATAATGACACCAATAAAAACGACGCCTACAATCGTGATGCCAACAAAAGAGACGCCAACAATACCGACGCCAACAAAAGCGACAAATAACGACCCCAATAATCACGATGCTATATGTAACGACGCCATCAATACCGACGCCAATAATACCGATGCCAATAATTCCGACGCCAACAATACCGAAGCTTACAATAATGACGATATCAATACCGAAGCCAATAATGCCGACGCCGTCAATACCGACGCCAACAAAAGCGACGTTAATATTAACAGAGTCAATAATAACGACGCCATCAATACCGATGAAAACAAAAGCGACGCCAATAATAACGACGCCAACAATACCGACGCAAACAAAAGCGACGACTAACGATGCCAATAATCACGACGCTTACAATAATGACTCAATCAATACCGACGCCAATAATGCCGACGCCATCAATACCGAAGCCAACAAAAGCGACGTTAATATTAACGGAGTCAATAATAACGATGCTTATAATAACGACGCCATCAATACCGACGCCAATAATTCCGACGCCAACAATACCGACGCCAATAATAACGACGCTTACAATACCGACGCCATCAATACGGTGCCAATAATTCCGACGCCAACAATACCGACGCAATCAATACCGACGCCACCTATACCGACGCCATCAATACCGATGAAAACAAATGCGACGCCAATAATAACGACGCCAACAATACCGACGCCAACAAAAGCGACGACTAACGATGCCAATAATCACGACGCTTACAATAATGACTCAATCAATACCGACGCCAATAATGCCGACGCCATCAATACCAACGCCAACAAAAGCGACGTTTATATTAACGGAGTCAATAATAACGATGCTTATAATAAAGACGCCATCAATACCGACGCTGTCAATACCGACGCCATCAATACCGACGCCAATAATTCCGACGCCAACAATACCGATGCCATCCATACCGACGCCAACAATACCGACGCCAATAATAACGACGCTTACAATACCGACGCCATCAATATCGACGCCAATAATTCCGACGCCATCAATACCGACGCAATCAATACCGACGCCACCCATACCGACGCCATCAATACCGATGAAAACAAATGCGACGCCAATAATAACAACGCCAACAATACCGACGCCAACAAAAACGACGACTAACGATGCCAATAATCACGACGCTTACAATAATGACTCATTCAATACCGACGCCAATAATGCCGACGCCATCAATACCAACGCCAACAAAAGCGACGTTAATATTAACGGAGTCAATAATAACGATGCTTATAATAAAGACGCCATCAATACCGACGCCGTCAATCCCGACGCCAACAATACCGACGCAATCAATACCGACGCCATCAATACCGACGCCAATAATTCCGACGCCAGCAATACCGACGCTTACAATAATGACGATATCAATACCGAAGCCAATAATGCCGACGCCGTCAATACCGACGCCGTCAATACCGACGCCGTCAATACCGACGCCGTCAATACCGATGCCAACAAAAGCGACGTTAATATTAACAGAGTCAATAATAACGACGCCATCAATACCGACGCCATCAAAACCGACGCCACCCATACCGACGCCAACAAAAGCGACGAATAACGATGCCAATAATCACGACGCTTACAATACTGACGCCAACAATACCGACGCCAACAAAAGCGACGAATAACGATGCCAATAATCACGACGCTTACAATAATGACTCAATCAATACCGACGCCAACAAAAGCGACGTTAATATTAACGGAGTCAATAATAACGATGCTTATAATAACGACGCCATCAATACCGACGCCAATAATTCCGACGCCAACAATACCGACGCCATCCATACCGACGCCAACAATACTGACGCCAATAATAACGACGCTAACAATACCGACGCAAACAAAAGCGACGACTAACGATGCCAATAATCACGACGCTTACAATAGTGACTCAATCAATACCGACGCCAATAATGCCGACGCCATCAATACCGAAGCCAACAAAAGCGAAGTTAATATTAACGGAGTCAATAATAACGATTCTTATAATAACGACGCCATAATACCGACGCCAATAATTCCGACGCCAACAATACCGACGCCAATAATAACGACGCTTACAATACCGACGCCATCAATACGGTGCCAATAATTCCGACGCCAACAATACCGACGCAATCAATACCGACGCCACCCATACCGACGCCATCAATACCGATGAAAACAAATGCGACGCCAATAATAACGACGCCAACAATACCGACGCCAACAATACCGACGCCAACAAAAGCGACGACTAACGATGCCAATAATCACGACGCTTACAATAATGACTCAATCAATACCGACGCCAATAATGCTGACGCCATCAATACCAACGCCAACAAAAGCGACGTTAATATTAACGGAGTCAATAATAACGATGCTTATAATAAAGACACCATCAATACCGACGCCGTCAATACCGACGCCATCAATACCGACGCCAATAATTCCGACGCCAACAATACCGATGCCATCCATACCGACGCCAACAATATCGACGCCAATAATAACGACGCTTACAATACCGACGCCATCAATACCGACGCCAATAATTCCGACGCCATCAATACCGACGCAATCAATACCGACGCCACCCATACCGACGCCATCAATACCGATGAAAACAAATGCGACGCCAATAATAACAACGCCAACAATACCGACGCCAACAAAAGCGACGACTAACGATGCCAATAATCACGACGCTTACAATAATGACTCATTCAATACCGACGCCAATAATGCCGACGCCATCAATACCAACGCAAACAAAAGCGACGTTAATATTAACGGAGTCAATAATAACGATGCTTATAATAAAGACGCCATCAATACCGACGCCGTCAATCCCGACGCCAACAATACCGACGCAATCAATACCGACGCCATCAATACCGACGCCAATAATTTCGACGCCAGCAATACCGACGCTTACAATAGTGGCGATATCAATACCGAAGCCAATAATGCCGACGCCGTCAATACAGACGCCGTCAATACCGACGCCGTCAATACCGATGCCAACAAAAGCGACGTTAATATTAACAGAGTCAATAATAACGACGCCATCAAAACCGACGCCACCCATACCGACGCCATCAATACCGATGAAAACAAATGCGACGCCAATAATAACGACGCCAACAATACCGACGCCAACAAAAGCGACGAATAACAATGCCAATAATCACGACGCTTACAATAATGACTCAATCAATACCGACGCCAACAAAAGCGACGTTAATATTAACGGAGTCAATAATAACGATGCTTATAATAACGACGCCATCAATACCGACGCCAATAATTCCGACGCCAACAATACCGACGCCATCCATACCGACGCCAACAATACTGACGCCAATAATAACGACGCTTACAATACCGACGCCATCAATACCGACGCCAACAATACCGACGCAATCAATACCGACGCCACCCATACCGACGCCATCAATACCGATGAAAACAAATGCGACGCCAATAATAACGACGCCAACAATACCGACGCCAGCAATACCGACACTTACAATAATGACGATATCAATACCGAAGCCAATAATGCCGACGCCGTCAATACCGATGCCGTCAATACCGAAGCCAACAAAAGCGACGTTAATATTAACAGAGTCAATAATAACGACGCCATCAATACCGACGCCAATAATTCCGACGCCAACAATCCCGACGCCATCCATACCGACGCCAATAATACCGACGCCAACAATACCGACGCTTACAAAAATGACGATATCAATACCGAAGCCAATAATGCCGACGCCATCAATACCGACGCCAACAAAAGCAACGTTAACATTAACAGAGTCAATAGTAACGATGCCAATAATAACGACGCCAACAAAAGCGGCGCCAATAATAACGACGCCAATAATAACGATGCCAACATTACCGACGCCAACAATACCGACGCCATCAATATCAATAACAACAAAAGCGACACCAATAATAACGACGCTTACAATAATGACGCCAATAATGCCGACGCCACCCATACCGACGCCATCAATACCTACGCTAACTTTCGCGTATAATACCGACGCCATTAATACTGACTCTATCAATACCGACTCCAACGATACCGACGCCACCCATACCGACGCCATCAATACCGATGAAAACAAATGCGACGCCAATAATAACGACGTCAACAATACCGACGCCAACAATACCGACGCCAACAAAAGCGACGAATAACAATGCCAATAATCACGACGCTTACAATAATGACTCAATCAATACCGACGCCAATAGTGCCGACGCCATCAATACCAACGCCAACAAAAGCGACGTTAATATTAACGGAGTCAATGATAACGATGCTTATCATAACGACGCCATCAATACCGACGCCATCAATACCGACGCCAACAATACCGACGCCAACAATACCGACGCCAACAATACCGACGCCAACAATACCGACGCCAACAATACCGACGCCAACAATACCGACGCCAACAATACCGACGCCAACAATACCGACGCAAACAAAAGCGACGAATAACGATGCCAACAATCACGACGCTTACAATAATTACTCAATCAATACCGACGCCAATAATGCCGACGCCATCAATACCGACGCCAACAAAAGTGACGTTAATATTAACGGAGTCAATGATAACGATGCTTATAATAACGACGTCAGTGACGTCACGGACGTTTACGGCACGAATCAGCTGTACGATATTTCGCTCATATAAATAAAACTTCCGGTGTATACTACTCAGTAACTGTTTATATGGATTATACACATTTCATATTACGCGCGTGAGTGTTATCTAACGTAATAAATATTGAATAAGGAGTGCACACGGTATTTTGTTAAAACTATATTGTGAAAGTTAACTTTGTAAACAGAGGTCATTTATATAAACATTGGGATACTGGTACCTTCGAAAGTTAAGTATTTACAACCAACTCAGCTAAGTTACGTCGTCGCCACTACATAACTGTCATAGTCTCTAATAGACAAGCTGACTGTCTATGATTTGGATAAAAGCTCGATAATACTTGCGCAACAGACGCCATCTATCACCGCATAACGGAACTTTTAACTATCACGCCATTTCTTTGCCTGTTGCACTGATATAAACTATGGCTAAGTGCGCTGCTTGCGGTAAATTCATCTCAACAAAAGGTGGCGCTACTTGTCGTAATATATCTTGCAACAATAGATACCATCTCGCCTGCCTACTGCTGCCGGAATCAATACTGGTGGGTAACGACTGGTTGTGTCCAGAGTGCAAAAAAAAATTGCCCAAAGGAGACAACAGTGCTACCCCTATTAAAAACATCAGCTCTGAAGACATTGTTGCCCAAATATCAGCACCTGGCACCAGTATCAGTGCAGGAGCCGGAGCACCTGAAACAGTCCCTCGGGTGCGGTCATCAGATGCCGGGCGAAGTACTGACGGGGAACCCTCCCCTGAGACTCAGCTGACCCTACGGGAGGAGATCAAGCTTTTTAGGTCAGAGCTGCGGGAAGTCAGGGATGAGCTGCGTTATTTCCGTAGGGAGATGGTGGAGCTAAATTCCTCTTACGGAGTTTGCACCCAGCGAATTGAAGGTCTGGAAGAGAGGGTCGTGATTCTGGAGAACCGCGCAATGGCTGTTGCGCCCGATGAGAAGATTGATCGACTCGAGCGCACGGTTGCGAAACTACAGCAGGACCTTAACGATCGGGAACAGGACCTGCTTAACTCGGACTTGGAAATTTCTAACCTTCCTGAGGTGCCGGGAGAAAACGTCACGCATACGGTGGTGTTGGTGGCAGCTAAGCTCGGGATGACCTTAGATCAGCGAGACATTGTGTTCGCGCAGAGGGTAGGTCTACGAGTTGAACACGAGCAAGCGGGCGCGGCCATGGTGAACCCAGTGGGAGGAGCGGGTCAGGCGGTGGCACGTGGACGACGCATAGTAGTGCGTCTATCGCGTCGTGCTTTGCGTGATGACCTACTGCAGAGTGCGCGCGTGCGGCGCGGGGCTACGTCAGCGGAGTTAGGTTTTCCGGGACCGCCACGCCGCTTCTTCCTAAATGAGAGGCTGACCAGAATTAATAAATATTTATAATAATAATAATATTTCGTTTATTTCTCTCAAAAAGGTACATTAGGAACTAAATTATAGCTTAATCTAACACCTTGATGAGAGCTGGAGTTTGTACTAGGTACGGAACCTGTGTGACAGATCTCCAGGCTCTGTTTACAATGAGACGTGATACATATAAGATTTAATTAAAGTTACGGAAAGAAATATACATGAACTAAGGTCTTTTTTTATTTATTTTTTATTAATTTTTTTTTATTATATTTAGACATTCTGTATGTATGTGTTTGTGTATGAACAGAAATTTTGTATATAAATATATATATGTATATGTCGGAGGAAGCTATAAGTCGGTTTGATTATTGTTTGCAAGAATAAAGCACATAATGATTTATAAAATTTTTCCATAGCTTAAAACCTCCTTAGTCTAATAAAAAGTAAAAAATATTGTTATCAGTTATAGACCAATCAGAGCAGAGCATTTAGCTTGAGCGTGGTCGAGGCGCCATCTTTACTTTTGGAGGGACGCGAACAGTATTGGACATTATTGAGAAATAGCGAATGGTCGAGTTGGATCATTGAGATTGAGAGTCTGAGAGACTGAAAGAGTATTAATTGTTGGTAAAAGTAAGACCGGTGCCCTGAACTCGCTGCTCGGTCTTAACTGTGTATTTTCTCTCGATATTATAGTGAGGTGATAAATTATTATTTAATCCGAATTAAAATAATATGTAGTGCAAAACAATGATCATTATGTTTGTGCTTGCAATTAACTCTGATGATGCCCACTAAATTCTTAGCCACTAATGACGATGTCAACAGAAATAATGTTTCTCCGACATCAGAAGTGGGATAACTACCTTCGCTTTCTGTCGTTTTTCAATTTATATTTCAGATTTTTCATTTATACGGACACAAAGCAGATTGGACTCTGTTAATCGTGGTTCGAAATTCGAATAAATCTGGAAGCGAGGTGCAGTCGCAATAACAAGGCATTGTAGAAAAACAGAATATCGAGAAAAACTTGGTGATATAAATACTGACGCTGGTTGGTAACGGTGGACTTTTGCTTTTGCGGATCGTGGTATACAGGAAAGTAAATTAATTCTAGTACTTATTGAGTCAAAAGTTACTTCGTTTTCAGTAAGTGATAACGTTTAAATAAAAAATTACGAACGGAATCAAACGGATAACGATGATGGCAAAATCGTTGTACCTACTGTTGTTGTATGTTGATGCTGTTGTACTGTTGTTGTATGTTGTTTAAAAATGTTATATTATCGGAGTTTGTGCGTGTGTGACGAATACTAGTCTCTTTATAAGATACTAGGGATGATACGTACCATATACTGGTACAGGTATAAATACCCAGTATGAGCTTATTTACGTAGACTGTACGTAAATAAGTACAGTACGCAGACTGGGTATGTATAGCAGAAACCCGGCCGTACCCGATAAGTACAATTTTATTGTACTAGGTATCGAGTAAAACGCCGAACTAAATCGTATGACGGTACGGACTTACGCGGGTCTCTCGTCATACCCAGTACGGCGCGGCGGCGCGGTCATTCATAATGCTCGCGCTCGCGGAGAATACGAAGTTACCCGAATAGTTACGGCGATTCCCGACAAGCGTACGTGTAAGATTTTAGCATTTTCTAACAAATAATTCGGAGATACAAATCTGTTCCTTATTTTAATCTGAATTGAGAAGTTAATTGCGTAATAATGCTAGAGTATTTATTTTGAATTACTAAAAAGAGTTCTTTACGTTTGATAAAGATAGAGGTGATTTTAGAGTACCTACTATTTTAAAATATTGGAATTGGTCGACAATATGTAATAGTAATATTATTTTAATTTTAAACATTTTTTACGTCAGTTTATTTGCCTGTGAATATTTTTATGAAGTCAGATGGAATTTTTGGCGGGATTTAACTGTTATCGTGTTTCTGTATTGTTTTTGTTGTTTTGATTGTTGTGTTGTTATTTGTCTGTGTATAAAGTAATCGAGTTTCTAAAAGGCGACCGCTAAAGGTGATGATGATGATGATGACCGCTAAGGCCAGGTTTGGAAAACCTATAGGTATTTTGATATAGGGTTTTAGTAAGTACTAAACACTGGAGTCCGCTGGAGCGGACACGTCGTACACATGGATGATAGTCGATTGCCAAAGTCTTTCTTCTACTCCGAACTCTCATGCGGAAAGCGCAAACAAAGAGTTCAATATCTGCGTTACAAATACGTGTTGAAACGCAATCTCGCGGCCTGTAACATATCTACTGATGGTTGGGAGGACGGAATGAAGAATACGGAATGGCGTCATACCGTCTACACTGATGTGGTGAAGTATGGCTTTGCAAGTCACATCAGAGCCCATCACAATGACCAACTGATCATTTAGTAGTCACCGTCACCGGATACGGTGTGGAGGACACATATTAGTACCTAGGTACTGGGTATACGGCCATACCCATACCTTTGAACCCGGGTACGTTGCAAGGTAATGTTGCATGGTAATGTTGCGCGGTAATGTTGAAGGTATATCTCATGCCTATAAGATACCCTAGCAGCATGGTGGTTGTTAATGTTTAGGTAGACTTTGTGAGAGGCGAGGCGGCGGATACAAGGCGAGGTGGCCATAGCAAGATGAGGTAGCCATAGCAAGGTGAGGTAGCCGTAGTACGGCGAGGTGGCCGTAGTACGGCGAGGTGGCCGTAGTAGGGCGAGGTGGCCATAGCAAGGCGAGGTGGCCATAGCAAGGCGAGGTGGCCGTAGTAAGGCGAGGTGGCCGTAGTACGGCGAGGTGGCCGTAGTAGGGCGAGGTGGCCATAGCAAGGCGAGGTGGCCGTAGCAAGGCGAGGTGGCCATTGAAAAGTACCTAAAATCTGTTGGATAAAAGGCGAGGTGGCCAATTATCTAAAATGTGTAACGTGTATAACGGCGAGGTGGCTGTTTCGATACTATGAACTTGATTTCGTGTGTAGCGTGTGGGCTATTAGGAGTCAGATTCGATAGCAAAAGGCGTATAGCTAATTTAAGATAATATCTTATCATCGGTGTGCAGGAGATAAAATAATTATTCCTTTGGTCAGGAGTGGCCGAACGATAACAATATCTTTTTTGCAGTTAAAGACGATGCGCAATCTTCAACATCACACGAGGGCGTGTGGTATGTCAGGACGGCCGTGTCGGAGGAAGCTATAAGTCGGTTTGATTATTGTTTGCAAGAATAAAGCACATAATGATTTATAAAATTTTTCCATAGCTTAAAACCTCCTTAGTCTAATAAAAAGTAAAAAATATTGTTATCAGTTATAGACCAATCAGAGCAGAGCATTTAGCTTGAGCGTGGTCGAGGCGCCATCTTTACTTTTGGAGGGACGCGAACAGTATTGGACATTATTGAGAAATAGCGAATGGTCGAGTTGGATCATTGAGATTGAGAGTCTGAGAGACTGAAAGAGTATTAATTGTTGGTAAAAGTAAGACCGGTGCCCTGAACTCGCTGCTCGGTCTTAACTGTGTATTTTCTCTCGATATTATAGTGAGGTGATAAATTATTATTTAATCCGAATTAAAATAATATGTAGTGCAAAACAATGATCATTATGTTTGTGCTTGCAATTAACTCTGATGATGCCCACTAAATTCTTAGCCACTAATGACGATGTCAACAGAAATAATGTTTCTCCGACATATATATATATATATATATATGTATGAGTAAGTGTGTGTGTGATATGTGTATGAATGTAATTGGGTGTGTGTGTAAGTGGATGAGAGTGGAAAAGAAGGTATGGGTGGAAGGATATTTTTTTTTTTTTTTTTTTTATTTTATGCTGCAGAGAATATTTTCAGTTTCATCGTAATCTAAATTATTTAACCAGGTGGTTACTACTTTTTTACATTTAAGTTTGGTTAATGGATGTATGTTCAAAATTTTGTTTACTTTATTATACACATAATTACCCAGATAATAGAAACATCTTTGAGCTAGGCTTGTTCTGACTGAAATCGAAGGACAAACCTGGTGTTTCCGACGTTTAAAGTCTAATTTGGACGAATTGTAAGCAATGCGTGAGTGAGAAGTGAGGATAGTGTTGAGGATAAATAATTTGCGAACGGAGAGGACATTACATGTTTTGTAAAGGTCATATGTAGGAAATCGGTAAGGTAGCCGCCAGCCAACTTTTAGTACTGCTCTTTGGGCACGCTCCAGTTTCAAGAAGTGAGTTTTATTCGTTCCACCCCAGGTGACAATGCAGTATTGCGTGATAGACTGGCAAAGAGCGAGATAGGTCATCCTAAGGACTTGCGAGTCAGCTACATTGCTGAGTGTTTTAAAAACAAATATTAGCTTTCTCAATCTTGAGGTGAGAACATCGATGTGAGGGTGAAAAGAAAGTGTATCATCAATCTGTACACCAAGATATTTTACGCAATTTGGTCTGGATAAGATATGACAATTACATAGAGATTGAGGAGTTGTATTACAATTGTGGGCAGTGAGAGAAAGTGATAGAGAAGGGATTTTACCTGGAGTAGTTAAAGAGAAGGTGAGGTAATTAGTTTTGTGTACATTAAGGGTCAGTTCATTTCTAGCTAACCAATTAGTGATCGCGTCAAGGCTAGATTGAGCGCTCGCAAATACCGATTCCCAAGAGCTGCCATATGATATAAGAGCAGTGTCATCAACGCATCATCAAATTTATACTACCGCGCCCGCGAGTATGCCAGCTGGCTCGGGTGGCGATACACCTGGACCAAGTTTGGACGTATCCTGGCAAAGCAGAGCGACGGCAAGCAAACCCACTGGATCCGGTCAGAGGAGGATCTTGATCGGGTTTTTGGACAGGTCATACCTGCAGACAGAGATGACTAGTGGCGTGATAGTTGGGCAGTTTTTACAAATAGTTTTATATAGCTGTACAAACTTTGAAATCTCACATATTGCTATTTACATACTAAGCTTACTTCCTATAATTAATATAAATCTAGACTACATTGTTTTTCTAAATGTGGGCAAAATTTGTACGGGGCCAATATACTTCCCGTTAGAGAATAACTTGGTTATTGTTAGTGGCGTAGAACATGTATATTACTTATTTAATTTTATGAAATACTACACATTCCATACACTTATAAAATACATTATATCTCTTTCCTTTACATTCCATATATTATATTCATCACAACTTATTTCCTATTTACATTTTTATATACAATACAAAAAAAAATAAAGTTGGATTTTTTAATGCAGGATCGCTAGGCACACGTCATGATGAGTTTATCGTTGCAATGGAAAATCTCTCAGTTGATATAATGGCGATAAATGAGACTTGGCTCAGACAGGGGGAGGAGAGTCGCGCTCCATCAGTGCCTGGGTACCGTCTCCGCCACGTCCCGCGCCCTGTCTCTGTGCGTCAGCGAGGAGGCGGTGTGGGGTTCTATGTTCGCCAGGGAGTACGTGTGCGCACTGTGCAACACCCGCCCGCTTCTCAGGTAGAGCAGATGTGGCTGAGACTTAGTGTCAACTCTTGCTCACTGATTATCGGTACCGCCTACAGGCCGCCTTGGCTTGATGTGAATGTCTTCCTGGATGCAGTGACGAACTCCCTTACCTCCTTCGCTAACGCAGATAAAGTTCTTCTATTGGGCGACTTCAACATCAACGTTTTGAACCAAGCAGATAACAAATAGATTCTTTTAAAAAGCTTTCTAATTCACTGTAACCTTAAACAAGTAATTGATCAACCAACTCACTTTACCGACCACAGTGAGACACTAATTGACATTGTGTGCACTGATGCCAGAGTGTGTGGAGTATCTGTATCACATATACCAGAGCTCGGCCACCATGCTATGATATCGGTTGAATTTAATTTTAAAATAGAAAAACCTACACCACACTGGGTCACCTACAGGCCGGTGAAGGATATACTGACAGACCACTTTAACAGAGATTTAAATAATATTGATTGGGAGTTTATAAGCAGCTTGCATGATGTAAATGAAATGGTGGCTTTGTTTAATTATTATATGTTAACCTTGTTTGATCTACATGCTCCCATAAAGAAAGTTTTGATAAAGGATAGGTCTAGGCCATGGATCACTGACACAGTAAGGGAAATGATGAGATTGCGCGATAAGTACCTAACTAAATCTAAAGGGAAATCTTCTGCGGCAGTAAAACACAAAGAAACCTACAAGGAACTTAAACATCTAACTATAGCAGCCATTCATAGTGAAAAGAGTGTATACTACGAGACCTATATAAATAAAAACATTCAGCACCCTAAAAAATTGTGGAACCACATAAAATCTGTTGTTGATGTTTCTAACAAAGGTCAACATAATTTGCCTCATTTCCTTAACGACCCTGAGAGTATGAACCAGGATTTTCTGGATGTACCTGGTAGTGGTAAGGTGACCATCTCCGAATTAACATACTTTGAGTATAACCGGTTTGGTCCAAATAACTTTAAAATATTGCCAGTGCAAGAAAATGTGGTGTTTCAACTTTTACGCAGTCTTAAATCGAATGCCCGGGGCTGTGATGACGTGTCACTGGAGATGTTGATGATGACACTGCCACGGACTTTGGCAGTGATTACCTCCATCATTAACAGATCCATTGCCTCGTCTTCTTTCCCAGATCTGTGGAAGGTGGCTATAGTTAGACCAATTCCAAAAGTTTCAAATCCAACTACTGCCAAGGATCTTCGTCCCATTAGTTTACTGCCATGTTTGTCCAAAGTTTTGGAGAAGGTTGTTTCAAATCAACTCAGAGAGTATCTAGAGAAATTTAAAATTCTTCCTAAGTTACAATCAGGTTTTCGTCAAGGGCATAGCACGTCAACTGCTCTCATTGAAGTTGTGGACAACATACTTGATGGCACAGACAAAGGTATGGGAACTCTACTTGTCCTCCTGGATTTCTCACGTGCCTTTGACTCAATTAATGTTTCTCTGCTACTCTCTAAACTCTCATATTATGGCTGCGACACTGAGACTATATACTGGTTCCATAGTTATCTCACCAACAGATCTCAGTTTGTACAGTTGACTGACAGCAGGAATGGTGATGTCTTGGCATCCAGACCAAGGCGCGTGGACAGGGGGGTTCCTCAGGGTTCTATCCTGGGGCCTCTCTTGTTTATTCTTTACACCGCTGACATCACTGACTTCATTTTCAACTCCAGGTTCCACTTGTATGCTGACGATCTGCAGCTTTATCTTTCTTTCCACCCAGAAGATGCTGTAGGTGCTGTAAATAAAATAAATGAGGACTTGGACAGAATCTCTGCATGGGCAAGTAATAACTCTTTGGTGCTTAATCCTTTAAAGTCAAAATATTTAGTGATGGGATCAAGGGATGGCATAAAAAAGACAATGTCGTATAATCTGGACATCAAGATAGACAGTTGTCCTATCGAAAGGGTTCAAGAGGCTCGTAATTTGGTGGTAGTTGATGGGCAGCTGCACTTTGAGACGCACTTGCTAGAAGCAGTGCGCAACTGTTTTTATCGTCTCAAGCTCCTATACCGAATGCGTCCTTATACACCGTGAAATTGTAGTCGTTTCGGAACCGAAAGGTGGGAAACTTATGATAATTAGTAGAACAAAAAAAAGTCTTAGATTAACTCTACTGTTTATAATAAAAAAGTTGGCAAGTGAAAAGAATATTTTCACTTGATCGAGTTTGCTAGTAGTAGTGTACCAATATTTCATTCAAAATCGGCCGCAGTCGCCAACTCGCTACTTATCAATGACGCACGGCGTGGGTGGCGCGGCGGCGGGTTCAATGACCCGAACGCCAGTCAGCTGGTACGAAACGGTTGTCCGAGCGAATAAGTACTAATAAGTAGGTACTTACGCGTTATTTAAAGCTAGTAGGTCAGTACTTTATTGATCTCATTTTATTATTGAAATAAATTGTATTTACAAAATACGATGCAGATGGCCACGAAATTGATGGTGAGTATCTACTTACACCTATCTACGTAACTTACCTATCTAGGTATAAATTGAAATATGACAGGTTTGGCGCTTAGCGAATCAGCAGATACGAGATACGAACGTAAAACCTACATTCCAATTCAATAAAAGGGATTAAAAATTAAGTAGGTATTACAATAGCTTTAAAACATTTTTTTTTTTAAACTTTGCCTCACACACACAGAACAATTACCTGCAGATCATAAAAAAAAATTCCGAGCGAGGATCGAACTCGCGACGCCTTGCGCAGCAGTCGCTTGTACAGCCGCTGCGCTTGTACATTCATTGCGGCAACATTTTCACGGAATAACGTAAATTGTACACCAAATTCTCCTTCATACATTCCACGGGCTTAGGACTGCCAGAAATACTTTACTTGAACATAACTTTTCAATAAATAACATTAGGTATTTACTGTATCAATATTAAAAACAGATAGCTGAAGCAGTCAAGAGACTGGGTAAGTATTTCAGGCGTATTTAAAAAATTGGAGCTATTTACAAAATAATCAACTTTACATACAATTTACCTGCAAAACAGTTTATTTACACTTCCCTGTACCGAAGCAACTGCTCGAAATGGAGTCCGCCGCGTTCAATAGACAAACGTGCCCGTTTTATACTATTGTCTTTTAGCTTTCTTAACGTGTCTGTCACTTTTCACTCTATTAAAGGTGTCCACTATAGCACTGCGTAACTAGTCACGATTTTCATGTTTACGGGTCTTTGTAATGTAAGCAAGTCTTTTGATTTCCGACAACAAGAAAAAGTCCAAAGGCTTAGAGCCCGGACTTAACTCCGGGCTCCTAGACGCCCAAGCCATGGGACCGCCGCGGCCTATCCAGCTATCACCGAACTGAGTGTTTAGGTAGGCACGGACTACACTTGATAATGAGCGGGGCAGCCATCATGCTGATAGTAAATCCCTGCTAAGTACGCTACAGGGATATTATCTAGCAGCCAGCCCCGATATTATCGTTTATAACATGTCTAAAAACGAGCTGTTAGATAGCGTTCAATGAAAATAGTCACTATTAATTGGCCGTTATAATAACTGCCTACTCATTAGCACTAAACTGAACTTGGTGATGGTCTTCCCGTATTAAGTATGGATTCACGAGAGTCCATTAATGTGCACAGTACAGCTGTGTACCGCGAAGTACTTAGCAATTGCTAAGTACTTCGCGTTCGTATATTCGTACTGACGACACATTTTCGCGCGCGAGTTGCAGTAGAACTAGCGCCCGGCCCGCACGCCGCCGGCGGCGACACTGCGGCTAGGGCTTGCAATATCCGTTCATTTTTATTATCCGGATAATACGAATATTAATATTTTACTATCCGGAATATCCGGATAATGCGGATAATACGGATATTTTTTCGATTTTATTATAAATAAAACTAATAAGCTTTTTTAACACGTTTTAATCAAACAAAAACTCTCAAACAAAATGACAAAGAAATAAGAAACTATACCAATAATTCAAGTATCAATCACATAAAAAAACTAGTTCACTTTTTAAAATTAAACAATAAAATACCGATATCGCACAAATAATTTGTATCTATTCTTCTCATACTAAAAACTATTCTAATTAAAAATGAGATCTTACATTTATCACAAATCACAACATCCTAATCAAATCAACTTATTTAAAACATAATAATTAAATAAAAATATTATTTTCCCTGGCAAATTAGCTCAATTATTAAACAACAATAGTATAAATCAAATATAATAGAACAAAAATTAACAAAATATCTCAAAATAATTAAATAGCCCTTTATAATAAAATATTACTTTTAATTATTTTTTTATCCAAATTCTGGTAATAAGATCTTAAAAAACTTAAACTATCTAATGAATCTTCTTTCATGGAAGTTCTTAAATGGTTACATAAATAACCTGTAGCAGAGAACACTCTTTCTGCTTCAACGCTGGTCGGTGGTATTGACAAAAGTAGATTGTAAACCCTTTCTAAATTCCTGCTTCTCTGACCATTCTCATCAAATAGTGCCATCTCAACTCGAATTGTAGTGTCTAAATCATTTGTTGAAGAAGTCGGTCGCTGCGCAGAAGATGGCTGACTCATAAACCGGATGATTTCTTCTCGTATTTGTGTTTTAATTGATACGCTTACAGTTGAAGAAGAGCAACCTTCTGAATCTTGTGTTTTATGTGCTGAAGTTATGATTGTTTGATCTGGTTGTTGTGTGTCAAAAAATGTAGAAATAATTTTAACAATCGTCAGTCTCACAGATTCGTTTGAAGGATTTTCAAAAGGACAGTCGTGTGTACTTCGCTCTTCATAAAAATTGTGAGGATTGTGTAAATATGTCATGGTACCGATTAGTTCTGGAACTCGTCGTTGTGATATTCTTCTTTTGAGTGATACTAGAAGTTCATTACTGATAATGCTATCTTTTTGCGATAATTTCTGAATCATGAATCTTAACGCTGTGTCAGCAGTCAGTAAGTTTGCATCTTCTTCACAGATCGCTTCTACCGTAGCTTTAATTATATTAAGGGATTCCGAAATTTCTTTAAGATGTTGTAATTCCGTATCAGTAAATGATATATCAGATTTAAAATCAATTAATGCTTTGAATAAAGAATCTTTTAATAATAAAAATCGTTCAATCATATTAGCAAGACTGCTCCATCTTGTTTTGCAGTCTAAGATAAGACGAACATTCTTTTGTTCTCCTTCTGCGGTGTATTTATAAAGCACCTCAGACTTCGTCGGTGATTTTTTAAACATCTTGACTACTTTTCTAACTCTTTTTATTATTTCGTTATAATCTTGGCTTCTTAAACAAACCTCAGTTCTACGACCGGTTGCATATAGATTACTTGTAGCTACAATAAAACCTTCTTCATTATCGGAGTCTTCAATTTCTTGTACATCTATATCTTCTGTACTGCCATAATTATCAGTATTGTCTTGTGCAGCAGCAGGCTCTTTTTTATTATACAGAACGTCTAGAACTGCAAGCTGAATCCCGTGTGCATAACACAATTGGTGGTACACTGGTGTTTTTTTTCCTAGAGCACACATCACCGAAGCGCCATCTGTCACCAGGCAAATAACATCATCGTTCAGTGACAGACCATACTGTGCCAACTTTGATTTAAGAAGGTTAAGGCAATTATCCGCCGTACCTTTGCCTGACATCAACGAGAGTCCTAGATTTCTAAATGATTTGTTTTTAAACTGTGTTGAATGTATATTTATGTTCATAAATCTTTTATTTTGAACTGATGTCCATTCATCCAGACTTACTGCAAAATTGCATTCTCTCGATTTCAATAGGTCCAATTCTGTCTTCAGGTCTAGCTTTAATTCTTCACAATGATTTAAAACAATCTTTTTAATAGTGTGGGGTGATTGTGGTAATTTTATACCACTTTTTAAAAAAAGTTTACGCAATGTCTGAGATGTACAGAAAGCATTGAACGCAAATCCGTCTAGAGCTGCCAATTTAGAAATCATCACTTCCATACTCTCGTGCTCATCAGACTTAAAATAATCGACTTTTTTAGCTTTTTTATTAGGTGTCACATTTTCCTCAGAATAAGATGTGGATGCTTGTGTTGAACTACTTGGCTGGCCAATCAATGTAACTTCTGGTCTTGAAGTGCTTTGATTTTTAACATTAATTGAATGTTTTGATCGAAGGTGATTATGTAAAGCTGATGTCGATCCTGCGATTTTCAAAACTTGTTTACAAATATTGCATTGAGCCTGAGCACCATCAACACTGCGTTTAAAATACTGCCAGACTGAGTTCTTCATTTGAGAACATTTTTTGTATTCAAATAATTGAGTTTTGGATGCCATTTTTAACAAAGCTGAATATTTTTAATCACAACAATCTGAAAACAAAGAAAAACCCTATTTAATTTTGAAAATTCTAGACTTATTAAACAACATTGATACTATACGAGTTAATACGAGTACGTACATTACTATCAACAGCCATAGTGAAAGTAAAGAATTTAAGTTACTTACATCAGACAGACTGCATTAGCTTTTTACACAAACTTAACACAACACCTCTCTACATGGAATACAACTTGCTTATGAGTGCGCGAAGGGCCGGGCCGCCGCCGGTTGACAATAACAATAAGGGGCTCAGCGTGGGTGAAAAGTTTAGAACAAAAACTGGTTTTAAATGAGAAGCGACCGTACGATACAATACAATACAATCTTGAAAATGCGTGTAGTATGGATGTGAGTTAAAGTTAACAAGTGGTCAATGTTGTTATGATCTCTGTCACTAAATTGACTTATTGGTGATTTGTGAAGTGAATAAATAGTTGCAAGAGTGATTAACTACATTAAAATAATAAATAATGTAATAACAGTTATGTACTTTACAGATGACAGCTTTTTATTTAATATTTAAAAGAAAAATACAACTATCCGTAACATCCGAAAAATCCGGATGGTGATGCAAGTAAAATCCGGATTTGAAATTCGGCGGATATCCGGATAATACGAATATCCGGATATCCGGATTGCAAGCCCTAACTGCGGCGGGCGCGACACTGCGGCGCCGCCGCCGCACAGCGTGGTAGGTAATAATAGGTAGTGCGTCCGAGTGGATTGTCGGCAAACGTGTAGGTAAGTTAGCGGCAGCGCGCGGGCGGCTTTTATGTCTTTGTCGGCATGGTTTACTGCTTACTTGTGTTAGCTGTGTACCTATGTGTGAGTAACATTGAATGATATCGATCGTAGTAATCGTAGTACGTTAAATTTAGTGGCGTTACCATGTATCCTGGTTCCGTTCTAGTTTTTTGTATGTCTGTCACATTTTTTATAAAAATAAATACCTTTATTTTATTTAAATTTCACATAAATGGATTCCATTATTGATATAGAGTCCAAAATTTTCGATCCCGAAATCTATATAATTTCACGGTGTATAAGTGTGGATATGCGTATCATGCTCTGTGAGTCCCTTGTATTGTCTAAACTTAACTATGCTGACACTGTATATGGGACCTGCATTCTGAAGAGAACTGAGAGATTGATACAACGAGTCCAAAATGCTTGCGCACGCTTCTGCTTTCATGTACCACCAAGATCGCACATCACTCCATTCCTAAATGATGGAAACTTAATGAAGATGCAAACCCGTAGGAAACTACATCTTTCCACCCTCCTATTCGATGTTATTTTAACAAAAAAACCGGAGTATCTGTACGAGAAGTTGTCGTGGTCACGTCATAATAATAAATATAATACCAGAGCATCGGCGTACCGCCTGACGCCTGAACTCCACGGCATAGAACTGCTGCATTCCGTAGTAGTTTTAAGTTTTCAGCGTCACGGGTATGGAATGATCTGCCACCCCCTCTCAGATCTATGAAAAGCGTTCATACTTTTAAAATAGCATTGAAACAATATCTGCTAAAACTACAAAAAGAAATAACTAAACCGTAAACTTACCCGAATAGCACGCCGTCATAGTCTATAGCAAAGAAATAAATTCTAACTGTCATTACTACCTACTCTTAAAATTTACTTATTCTGAAATTTATTTACAATTAAATGTACCCTATTTTTAATAATACAATCTATTACTAATTTTACAATTTACATATTATTTTTTTTTTTTTTTGTCAATGCAAGTAATACAGCAATTGTGACAAATGTGACAGCACAATAGCGAGAAAGTGCATAAGCCGCGTCCTTATTCCCGATCCCGATGACGTTGATGTGCCGTCATTTGTCGACCGTGGATAAATGACGTGGCAACGGCGACGACAACAGGCGGGACTACACGTGCTTTTGACATTATTATTATTATATATTTAATTTATTGTATTCTATACCATATATTATATGATTTTTATTTTTATTTTCTTTTATCTATAATTATTTATATGTTTATTTTATGTGTAAATATTAGCCTGTTATTAGCCTAACCGTCCGTGGAATCACGCTATGGCCCCATCAGAAAATCAGCGCCGCAGCACTTAGTGTAGCGGCACTATGCTGAGATGGGAGCCTTTTTTGGCCTCGTGCGGGTGTTGCCCAGACATCATTTAATTTATTTTTCATCGTTCTATATTTTGTTTGTTTTATTATTTTTTTATTTTTGGTGCTGCTTCTGTTGTTTTTTTTTCCTGTTGTGTTTGTGATGTTGGTATGACCAACATCACAAACACAACAGTAAAAAAAAACACCCCCTACCAGGGGGGAGGGGGTGTTTTTTTTTACTGTTGAGTTTTTGTTGTTGACCCGTAGAGGGGTCTAGGTCTAGGGAGACCTAGACCCCTCTACGGGGTCTAAATAAATATTTTTTCTTTCTTCTTCTTTCTTTCCATCAATACCGACGCCAGCAATACCGACGCCAACAATACCGACGCCAACAATACCGATGCCATCAATACCGACGCCAATAATTTCGAAGCCAACAATACCGACGCCATCCATAACGACGCCAATAATACCGACGCCAACAATACCGACGCTTACAAAAATGACGATATCAATACCGAAGCCAATAATGCTGACGTCATCAATACCGACGCCAACAAAAGCGACGTTAATATTAACAGAGTCAATAATAACGACGCCATCAATACCGACGCCATCAATACCGACGCCACCCATACCGACGCCATCAATACCGATGCAAACAAATGCGACGCCAATAATAACGACGCCAACAATACCGACGCCAACAATACCGACGCCAACATTACCGACGCCAACAATACCGATGCCAACAATACCGACGCCATCAATACCGACGCCGAAAATACCGACGCCGACAATACCGACGCCGACAATACCGACGCCATCAATACCGACGCCATCAATACCGACTCCACCAATAACGATGCCATCAATACCGACGCATACAATACCGACTCAAACAATACCAATGCTATCAATACCGACGCCATCAATACCGACGCCATCAATACCGACGCCAACAATACCGACGCCAATAATGCCGACGCCATCAATACCGACGCCAACAAAAGCGAGGTTAATATTAACGGAGTCAATAATAACGATGCTTATAATAACGACGCCATCAATACCGACGCCATCCATACCAACGCCAATAATTCCGACGCCGACAATACCGATGCCATCAATACCGACTCCACCAATAACGATGCCATCAATACCGACGCATACAACACCGACGCAAAAAAAAAGCAACGTTAATATTAACAGAGTCAATAGTAACGATGCCAATAATAACGACGCCATCATTACCGACGCCAACAAAAGCGTCGCCAATAATAGCGACGCCAATAATAACGATGCCAACATTACCGACGCCAATAATACCGACGCCAATAATACCGACACCAACAATACCGACGCCAACAATACCGACGCCAACAATACCGACGCCATCAATACCAATGCCAACAAAAGCGACACCAATAATAACGACGCTTACAATAATGACGCCAATAATGCCGACGCCACCCATACCGACGCCAATAATGCCGACGCCACCCATACCGACGCCGACAATACCGACGCCATCAATACCTGCGCTAACTTTCGCGTATTATACCGACGCCATTAATACTGACTCTATCAATACCGACTTCAACAATACCGACGCCACCCATACCGACGCCAACAATACTGACGCCAATAATAATGACGCTTACAATTCCGACGCCATCAATACCGACGCCAATAATTCCGACGCCAACAATACCGACGCAATCAATACCGACGCCGACAATACCGACGTCATCAATACCGACACCACCAATAACGATGCAATCAATACCGACGCATACAATACCAACTCCAACAAAAGCGACGTTAATATTATCGGAGTCAATAATAACGATGCTTATAATAACGACGTCATCAATACCGACGCCATCAATACCGACGCCAATAATTCCGACGCCAACAATACCGACCCTTACAATAATGACGATATCAATACCGAAGCCAATAATGCCGACGCCGTCAATACCGACGCCAACAAAAGCGACGTTAATATTCACAAAGTCAATAATAACGACGCCATCAATACCGACGCCACCCATACAGACGCCATCAATACCGATGCAAACAAATGCGACGCCAATAATACCGACGCCAACAAACCGACGCCAACAAAAGCGACGAATAACGATGCCAATAATAACGATGCTTATAATAACGACGCCATCAATACCGACGCCATCAATACCGACGCCATCCATACCGACGCCAATAATGCCAACGCCAACAATACCGACGCTTACAAAAATGACGATATCAATACCGAAGCCAATAATGCCGACGCCATCAATAACGACGCCAACAAAAGCGACGTTTATATTAACAGAGTCAATAGTAACGATGCCAATAATAACGACGCCATCAATACCGATGCCAACAAAAGCGTCGGCAATAATAACGACGCCAACAATACCGACGCCAACAAATGCGACGAATACCGAAGCCAATAATGCCGACGCCATCAATACCGACGCCATCAATACCGACGCCAACAATTCCAATGCCAACAAAAGCGACACCAATAATAACGACGCTTACAATAATGACGCCAATAATGCCGACGCCACCCATACCGACGCCAACAATACCGACACCATAGATACCTACGCTTACTTTCGCGTATAATACCGACGCCATTAATACTGACCCTATCAATACCGACACCAACAATAACGACGCCACCCATACCGACGCCAACAATACCCACGCCAATAATAACGACGCTTATAATACCGACGCCATCAACACCGACGCCAATAATTCCGACGCCAACAATACCGACGCAATTAATACCGACGCCGACAATACCGACGCCAGCAATCGACTCCACCAATAACGATGCCATCAATACCGACGCATACAATATCGACTCCAACAAAAGCGACGTTTATATTAACGGAGTCAATAATAACGATGCTTATTATAACGACGCCATCAATACCGACACCAATAATTCCGACGCCAAAAATTCCAACGCTTACAATAATGACGATATCAATACCGAAGTCAATAATACGGACGCAGTCAATATCGACGCCAACAAAAGCGACGTTAATATTAACAGAGTTAATAATAACGGCGCCATTAATACCGATGCCATCAATACCGACGCCACCCATACCGACGCCAATAATTCCGACGCCAACAATACCGACGCAATCAATACCGACGCCAGTTATACCGACGCCAACAATACCGACGTCATCAATACCGAAGCCAATAATGCCGACGCCGTCAATATCGACGCCAATAAAAGCGACGTTAATATTAACAGAGTCAATTATATCGACGCCATCAATACCGACGCCATCAATACCGACGCCACCGATACCAACGCCAATAATACCGACGCCATCAATACCGATGCCAATAATTCCGACGCCAAAAATACCGACGCTTACAATAATGACGATATCAATACCGAAACCAATAATGCCGACGCCGTCAATATCGACGCCAACAAAATTAATATTAACAGAGTCAACAATACCGACGCCACCCATACCGATGCCAACAATACCGACGCAATCAATACCGACGCCGACAATACCGACGCCATCAATCGACTCCACCAATAACGATGCCATCAATACCGACGCCACCCATACCGACGCCAACAATACCGAGGCCATCAATACCGACGCTAACCTACGCATTTAATACCGACGCTATTAATACTGACTCTATCAATACCGACTCCAATAATACCGACGCGGACAATACCGACGCCACTCATACCGACGCTTTCAACGCCGACGCCAACCTACGCATATGATACCGACGCCGTCAAACCGAGGCCATCAATACTGATGCTAATAATACAGACTCTATTAATACCGACGCCAACAATAACGACACTACCAATACCGACGCCATCAATACCGACGCCTTCGATGCCGACGCCAATAATAATGACGCCAACAATCGCGATGCAACCAATAACGACGACAATAATAACAACGCTTACAATAACGACGCCATCAATATCGACGCCAATAATACCGACGCCAACAATACCGACGTCATCAATACCGATGCCAACAAAAGCGACGAATAACGCCTCCAATAATCACGATGATATATATAACGACGCCCTCAATACCGACGCCAATAATACCGACGCCAACAATACCGACGTCATCAATACCGATGCCAACAAAAGCGACGCCAACAATACCAACGCCAACAAAAGCGACGAATAACAATGCAAATAATCACGACGCTTACAATAATGACTCAATCAATACCGACGCCAATAATGCTGACGCCATCAATACCGACGGCAACAAAGGCGACGTTAATATAAACGGAGTCAATAATAACGATGCTTATAATAACGACGCCATCAATACCGACGCCATCAATACCGACGCCAACAATACCGACGCCATCAATATCGACGCCAATAATTCCGACGCCAACAATACCGACGCTTACAATAATGACGATATCAATACTGAAGCCAATAATGCCGACGCCGTCAATACCGACGCCAACAAAAGCGACGTTAATATTAACAGAGTCAATAATAACAACGCCATCGATACCGACGCCATCAATACCTACGCTAACTTTCGCATATAATACCGACGCCATTAATACTGACTCTATCAATACCGACTCCAACAATACCGACGCCACCCATACCGACGCCAACAATACCGATGCCAATAATAACGACGCTTACAATAACGACACAATCAATACCGACGCCATCAATACCGACGCCAGCAATACCGACGCCAATAATAACGACGCTTATAATAACGACGCAATCAATACCGACGTCAATAATGCCGATGCCAACAATACCGCGCAATCAATACCGACGCCAATTTTACCGACACCGACAATACCGACGCCATCAATACTGACTCCACCAATAACGATGCCATCAATACCGACGCATACAATACCGACCCCAACAATACCGATGCTATCAATACCGACGCCATCAATACCGACGCCAACAAAAGCGTCGCCAATAATAACGACGCCAATAATAACGATGCCAATAATAACGACGCCATCAATACCGATGCCATCAATACCGACGCCACCCATACCGATGCCACCCATACCGACGCCACCCATACCGACGCCAACAATACCGACACCAATAATAACGACGTTACAATAACGACGCAATCAATACCGACGCTATCAATACCGACGCAATCAATACCGACGCCAATAATTCCGACGCCAACAATACCGACGCAATCAATACCGACGCCAATTATACCGACTCCGACAATACCGATGCCATCATACCGACTCCACCAATAACGATGCCATCAATACCGACGCATACAATACCGACTCCAACAATACCGATGCTATCAATACCGATTCCAATAATACCGACACTATCAATACCGACGCCATTTATAACGACACTACCAATACCGACGCCATTAATAACGAAGCCATCAATACCGACGCCATCAATACCGACGCCAACAATACCGACGCCAACTTAATAATTTAGGGTCGACAACTCGCGTGCGACACCTCTGATATTGCAAACGCCCATAGGCTACGGTTACCACTGTGGTATAAAAATCCAATAAATAAAGAAAAACGCTGTTAATATTCTTTCCTCTACAATAACAGTAGAGATCAAACTATACAAATAATGTTTGCCTTTCAAATACTCCGTAATAAAAGGTCTAACATTACTAAGTGGGTATTATCTGTAAATAAAGTATAGTGTAAATTACATTCGTTAGATTAACGTTTACTCTCGGACCTCTGGTCACGACTGACCCTTATATGGGTTACCTACATAATTATGTTCTGTTTCACATAAGATCTTGTATCATATTGCGTATGGTTTTGGCCCTCATTTTAGAATGGATCCCTTGGGCTTAACCATTTACCTAATAGCAATTATCTTATGATTCATAAAAAAAACATAGATATACTAACATTGTGACAAAGCGCCATCTAGTTCCAAGATCAGCAACGAGGAGTCTGTTACGGATACTAGATGGTTGAAGTCCACCATATAAACATAAAAGGAGAAGCTGACTGACTGACTGACATATCAACGCAGGGCCTAAAATATAAGGGTTAGAAACTTGAAACACAGGGGCTCCTTTTATAACGTAACGGGAGAACTAAGAAAAGATTTTTTGAAATATACCCCCAAAGGTGGTAAAACAAAAGTGCAAAGTTCATAATAACTTTGAATTTTGCCGTTTTTTGTTAAATTACACGCGGACGAAGTCGCGGGTATCAGCTATTTTACGATAAAAACGGTAACTAATAATTTGGCTTCGTGTGAACAAAGGTATTTCACCAGCAAATGGCCACGGTAATATTGACAGGATGTTGCGGTATTGAGGTTAAGCAGAAACGTATTGGACCATTGTTATTGATTGTATTGATATCCCTTATTTATGGTTACGCTTCGGCCATTGTGGACGGTGCCTGCTCCATTGTATGACAACAGTATCATGAAATAATGATACCCGAGTCACGTGACATTGACACATACCTTCTCTGACCGGATTTATTGCATTGTATTTGAGTCTGTAGATGTCAAATTCTGATTGTCTGTTAGTAATTGGCACGCGGTGGCTGAGCGAACGGCTACTTCGTGACGATCCTAGCGGGTCACGTCTACGATTTCCGCACGGAACGAAAATATGTTTGCTTTATGCAGTTTTATGCAGGAATCGTATTTGCCACTCTACCAGCTACTTCTTCAATTATGTTGCAGTGGACTGAGGAGTCAAAGGTCTCAAGTTCAATGCCAAGGCATGCCTATGACTTTCTTACTTCGTGCGTATTTATCACATGCTCACAGTAAAGAAAAAATATCATGAAGATACCGAGACGCTTGAGAGCGTTTCTCAGTAGCACGTGAAGTCTACTGACCGGCACTAGGCTAGGCTAGCGGTGGACTATAGCCTAATCCGTCTCAAATGGAAGAATACTCGTGCCCAACTGTGGGACAAAATATGCCTCGATGATGACTACATATTCAATATTTAATAAATAATAGTCAACAGTTACCTCCCACGACTAAACTCCTCAACAAAATAATAGCATTTGAAGAATTACGAAAATTCTATTTAAATACATTTTCCCTTATCAACTGAAGTGGAAGTCCCTTTTGTTTTAGATCTGCGTCTTTACATTGACATAAAATATTTCCTACATTAAAGATATTAAAACGGAAACTCGGAGGGTATAAATCAGCCTCCAGCGAGATGTGGAGGTATACATTCATTATTTTTATGTCTATCGGAAGGTATTCCTTGTAATATTTTTGATGTAATTTGTTACTTTGTCTTCAAATATATCGTACGCCCTTTGAGTCTAAAATATACGACTGATTAATTCCTGGGGATCGTCGATTAATTAAAAAAAATATAGAAATGCAAAGCTTGTTTAGTAGAAATAAGCTCGCCCAAAGACAACAATACTGAGAAGTAATACAAATGCCTAGATTCAGTCGCATCGATTGTATCCAATGACAATATCGTATACACGAAACGGCTACCCTAACACCGCCATAATCAATTCAACTTAAAGCTCATAGAAGCTTGCTTTCTCCAAAACGCCATTTCAGATGTTGATCTAATCGTTGGACTCCCTTAACGTAACATAAAATGTCTGGAAAACAAATATCGGCATTTTTTTTCAGAGGTCACCGACTCTATGTACACGAGATTTTGACAATCATCCAACAAATATGTCATCCAACAAAATGAACTAAATTAAGACTTGTATAAATATCTTTAAAGATCTATTTACATCATATCAATAATATTTTTCTGTATCTAAAATATTAAATCATATTGATTTCTGTTTGCATGTGAGATAAGTGCGAGTACATTTATAAAGATGCACCGACTTACGTGCATGTGTCTTTAAGTGTCCAACAATGAGTGACGTTTGAATGCATGAGGGATGGTACAGATACAGGAGAATTTAGTTAATCAATCCAGTGAAGAACGTTAGAAGAAACATTTATAGACTTTATGGCTTCAAACATAAAGTTGAAAATAGTAAACAACTCTTTACAACCACCGTATCCGAACCCCATTCTCAATTCGCACAATACTGGCGTGTTAATTGACCACATAAAACCAGTCTTTGATTATAATAACGAATCCCATTATCGACTAATCTGAACCGCAATAATAATAACAGGTGCCTATATCATTATTGGCAATATAGGTATGTCCCAAGAGTAAGGGTTTCTCATTAAAGCCAAGGCTGCTGGAGCAATTCGTAGCATGGGGCGAACTTCAAAAAAACATAGTTTCTCGAGGATAAGGAAATTCAGAAAAAATAAATATTTACTCAGTTTTACAGTTAGTATAATATTAAAACTGTCCAAAGATCTATTAATTTCAATATTTTATCATAATTATTGGATAGACGACCTGATTAGTTCTACGGTCGTTAACGCTGCCTTCTGTGCTACGGGTCCCAGGTTCGAATCCCGGTATAGTTAATTAATGTTTGTGTGATGAGCAATTATTTATAAATATGG
This sequence comes from Craniophora ligustri, assembly GCA_905163465.1. Classification (NCBI taxonomy): domain Eukaryota; kingdom Metazoa; phylum Arthropoda; class Insecta; order Lepidoptera; family Noctuidae; genus Craniophora; species Craniophora ligustri. Next base: position 13,806,033 of record LR990968.1, read on the forward strand.
AAAATAAAACTCCAGCACTAACTCCGTATGTTACAAGTAAAGTCAGTTCCTAGAACCTTAAAAAAAGTAATTTTCAACAAACTCTCTTTATTAACACAAATTCACTGATCTAGAAATAAGGCTTTTCCTCAGCAAAATTCAAAATAACACCGAAAACTTTTCTTTTTAATCATGAACCAAGGTGAAAATATCTTCAAATCCTCTCGTAAAACACAAAAGTTACTCAAAACTTTTTAGATATTAGGTCCCATTGGGACCCGAAGTAAAAACAAACGCAGAAGGTTCAATGCAACGGGGGGGACACGATCGGAGAATTGACCATGACCAGAAAAGAGACCATGATTCTCTGAGTTTGTTTCGGCATTTCTTCTCAGAGGTCGTCAGTTAGGAAATGCCGATGCCAACTAGATACAAAAAAAAAATTACATTACTTATAAAAGTGTTTTTAAAAAGATCTATTTACAGAAATACACAATCATTTAATCATTCATTCATTCAATTAATACGGACAATCAAGGTGTATGGTGCTGGGGTTAAAAAAGGACAGCTCACTTTTAGTTTTCTTGTATTTTTTTATATGGAGTGAGCTTTTTTTTAGGCCCACTACCTAAGATTGCAGTAAGCTTAATCCGGCACTGAATGCAAAAGAAGAATCTTAAGAACCTTCTAAGTTCTAAGCTGCCCTGTCTCCTCCCTCTCAATCCCGGTGATAATATGAAATATGAACGCCTTCTAGTACAAGCAGCTAAAATATACTCTTTTGTGCTGATGACCTTTTCTCTTGATTAAAATCGTCATATTATTATATCCTACATACTAAAATATTGCAAAAATATAGAAAAAATGGAAAGCAGCTGAAAGCTGACAGTTTGCATTAACATCAACAAATATTGTGTTTTTAACCTTACACCGATTATTTAATTTGAGGGACTCATCTATCCTATCGATTTTATTAAACAGCTAAAAAGAGGCGCCAGAATGATATTGTATATGAAGTGAGCCTTCTCTCTCTCTCTTTCTATCTAATAAAAGAAACCCGCAAAAAGTCTTTACTCCGACAGTCCTTGTTTACTCATCTACCCTCACTTTGTAAGAAATACAAAATTTATATTGAACGGGTTCCAGCTTGTTTTTGTTATTTTAATTCTTTGAGTTATTTAACTTTCACTTCGATACTTATTTATAATTTTATTTTATTTGATATCAAGTCTAAGTTATAAAAACAACCGACTGCGTCTGTGAATTGAATATGAATGCGAAAATACAAAGTTACCTACATCATTCATGTTTTTAAGTGGATTTCTTTAAAAAAAATGGCATTTAAAATTGAATGCATGATATGTGAACAAAGTGTTCCTAGATAATAACAAGATATTAAGTAGTGTGGGAATCGTTAAAACACAACTTAATACAAAACGCTTGTTAGAAAGTATATTTATGAAGACATTGTAATTTTTAATTTGCAGGTTGGGGCTCCAAGCTCCGGATGGGAGAAAATGCAAACAAAAAACATCAATCTGAGTCAAGAACAAAGAAACAAAGACAATAGTGATATACAGGTTAATAAAACAATTTTAATTACTCATCTGTTTGTAGGAAACACGGACAATAGGCTTTTATTACGACCCCTTTTAATTTTAATTAACCGTATATTTAATTGTGTTTATAATTTCTTTCACTTTCAAGTACATGAACCTACTAGCAACTCCATCTATTTAATTATACTCGCACTATATCAATGTTATCTTATTAACAGTGTAACTTTGCAACTAGTATACAACGTTTTCAATAGATGGCGCTGTAATCAATTTTGGAATTGATTTAAAGTATTTTCCGTGTTTCAGAAAATGGGCCGCCAAGAACCTCTGGGGCTATCAATCGAAGGGTCAGTGCACGACCAGGCGGTTTACTTGAACCAAGTCACGGCTCCGACCATCGGTTCCACGTATTTCGGTCAGTATGCAATATGAAAATTAAATAACAAAGCACACTTCACACGATGACCGGTTCTTTGAATTGTTTTTATTAGAACATCGATTGATTTACATTAATTTCTATTTGTCGTATTGAATTGACATTTATTTCGTACACACGATGTTTCTAAGAGTTATGTACTTAGACAGGTACCGTTATTTCTATTCGATATTCCTAGGTATTTGTTTCATGATTCCACTAGCTTATACATACGAGTTACTAATTCCAGGTTTTTACCACTGATATAATAAAAATATCAATATCGATACCGTTCATTTGTTTATAACTTTTTTATTATGATAGGTATTCTAACTAATATTATAAATGCGAAAGTGTGTCTGTCTGTCTGTCTGTTACCTCTTCACGCTATAACCGCTGAACCGATTTAGATGACATTTGGAATAGCGATAGTTTGAGTCCCGGGGAAGGATATAGGATAGCTTTCATCCCGTAAATCATCCCTTAAAAGTGGAAAAAGGGCGTGGAAATAAAATTACGATTTTACGCAGATGAAGTCGCGGGCAAAAGCTATATAGTTTAAAATAATCACAAATATTAAGGTCTCGTATCCTAAGATATGTTCTACGTACCTATACCTAAGCTCAGTATAGTTTGTATGTAAAAAGGAAATAAATTAACGAGCAATAAATTATATGGTTTACCCTTTTTTTTTTGTTTTTTTAAGCGTTTACCGACTAAAAAACCGCACCCGTCAACGCCACTAACCCTATTGCAGGGGCCATGGATATGGTTTACCCTAGAAAAATAATCTCATCAGTTTCAGGTATTCATTAAAAGTTGTTTTTTTTATATAAATCAATTAATGTTAGGTAAATTCTCATTTATTTTCTCAAATTAATTCTTCACTCGACTAATTTATCAGTCCTGTATCTGTCGGTTTACAAATAATAATAAAAAAATCGAATAGCCGGTAAAGCTGTGAGCTAACCACATATGTCCCGTTAAATACACACAATTTTAAACTTTATCTATCACAGTTTACCGTTCAATATCCCTGTTACCCTTAGAAGCAAAAATTTTTTACCCCATAATCCCGAACCCACTTCCATCACATCCTATCATTTGAAACCCCCAAACCATTTTTTTACTAATACATGCATCTTTGACAAAAAACGTGCGAGCGAGATAGACGACCCACTCTGTACTAAATTATGTGTGTAAGAGTGAGACAGAGATATCGTAGCACTGTGATGTTTTCCAGCTGTCGAGACGCAGTACAGTTTTTAATGTTGAAAGGTTTCCTTTACAATAATATACATATAGAGTTCAATATTTTATTTTGTTAGAGCCTTCAAATGTGCCTAAGCTATTATTTCAATAGGAGAAACTGATAAATTGATTATTTAATTTACTGTAACGCTGTATTTCTATTTCTTTGTTTTTTCGTACGTAGGTATTACGTATCTAAGACCTTTTTTGAGGACCTAAACACTTCTTTTTACTACTGAAAACCTTGAAAATTACATATTATTAACAACGCTAAAAGTGACAAAACACTGTGATTTTTTAATGGAATAACAAAGTATGTAGGTACTTACCTAGATAATATGAAACATAAAATTAAACATTTCGATTGTTTTAGTCTTGTTAAATAACTTTATTTTCTAATACCTACATAATATTCAAAGCCAAATATCAGCTGTCGAAAAAAATGACCCTCAAATTTGGCTTCAGTCCGACACAGTGAAACACAGTGCGTGTGCAGGAGTTGGCATTGAGCGGCCAACACCGACAGACGCACCGTGCGTGCTCAGAAAACTTATCTCTCAGACACAAATCACAGCTTCAAAGATCATACGTGTATCTTAAACGGGAAATCATTGAACCTTATTCTTTACGTGAAAATATACTTAAAAAAATCTTATTGTGCCCTGTGTTGCTAGTCAAAGTTGGGTGTAGAAAAAAATTGAATTTCCAAGTTCATGTGTTTTGTTTTTCGTGTGTGTTTATTGTGTTTGTGTAAATAGAAAATAAATATTCAAGCTGGATCCGCGAAGGAAAGGGATTTTGGGATCTCCCATCAGTTACGAGTACTATGAAAGTAAGTTTTGTTAGAATTAGATTATGATACTTACTTGCAAAGTTGTTGTGAAATTACAAATTAAATAATATTGTTTAAAGTTGTTTTAAGTAATATAAACTAGTATTATTCAAATAGGAACTGGTATTAGAGATATTACCAAACTATTCCGTTACTTTCAAAGTAAGTCACATCAAAAGACGATCACCGTTTTTCGAGATGAGCATGACCAAATAGACATAACAACTTGCAATTTTTCTAACCTCAAAACTAAGTTGAACACAGTGCATTGGTGTCAAGAACGTTAGTAAACACTTACATCTCTGTTACTGCTCGCGTGGTTAACTTAAGTTGCGTAGTTCGTGATCTACTTCATAGATGGCGCTACTGTATGGATCAATATGACGTAAAAAGTAATTTTCTTTTGTAAAGCTTGTACGGGAGTAATTCATTCCCCATTTTCTTAAGGTTTTATTTCATTTCATTATGATTATTGTGAATGATTCGGAAAATAATGTGACCTCTATGATGCAATTCTAAATGTCAGCTGGGATTAACTCCGTGACGATTGATTTTGCCAATTTTACATACCAATTTCGCTTCGTTTTAATTGTACATATGTACGTAAGTTTGTTTCGGTTGTAATCTTTACCAATATTTTTCAAGGCAATGTAATTATATTGCGTTTTTAATATTGCGACAAGGAATAGAAAATGCTTCCATCTAAAGGTCTTGGGTTCAATTCCTAGTTTGAAGTGTTATTGGGTTTTGTCTGAAATTCTCAGTAATAACTTGGACCCTGGATTCGTTCCCGTTTGATGGCAATAGGCTCGCTCCCTGTTACATGGGACCTAAAATCATATCGGCGAAATTTGGATGTACATTACACCTCTGCCTGTCCCGGGAACGACAGGCGTGATGATATATACATTAGACAAGACGATGAGAGATGATGTTTTAAAGTCTCAATTTGAGTATAAGCCAAATTCTTCTATGTTCTTCCTTCAAAATTCTCTTAAATTTTAAACACTTTATGCTTATAACATCCAATGTTAATTTAAGTTCGCTGTAAGTAAAATTAAGTTGGAATTAAGTGAGATCGCGTGTGCTTAAGTGAGGTCGGGCACGCCTCCACGCATGACGCATGCAATCCTTTGTTGCGGCCTTAAGTAGACCTCTGTAGTATAGCGGTGTTAGTCATAGGCTGAAGCGATTTTAAGTTATCTTGGTAAAAAACAGATTCTGTTTAATAATTCGTTTCTAGTTGTAGCGTAGCCAATGAATATAGAATTGTCATGTCTATTAAAGATAGGTCTTAAATTTGATTACCTCAGCGGTAGTTAACTCTGCCTGCTGTGCTATTCGTCCCGGGTTCGAATCCCGGTAGGGACGAATGTTTGTGTGATAAGATGATGTCATTAACGTTTGTTTTCGAGTCATGGATGTATCTATGTATAATAAGTACGTATTTACAAAAAAAGTATATATGTAGTAATATATCAACCTTCTAGTATCCGTAACACAAGCGTCGTTGCTTACCACGGAACTAGATGGCGCTGTGTCATAATTTCCAGAGTTATTTATTTATATTTTAGCAAAGCGCTTTTCCTGCGTAGATGTGATGTAGGTATATTACAGCGTATAGACTTCGCGCAGACGCAAATATAATGAGGCTACATTTGTCCAATTAAATCATAATTGGTTCATCCGATTGGACGCAATAATGAGAGACGAGCTCATGGTAACGCACGCGAACCTAACAATACCTTTAAATAATAAATAAATATTTCTGGATATTACGACACAGCGCCATCTAGTTCCGAGCTAAACAATGAAGCTTGTGTTACGGATAGTAGTTGGCTGATATACTACATATATGTATACTTTTTGTTTTTTACATATTATACATAGAAACATCCATGACTCGGATACAAATGTTCATGCTCATCACACAAACATTTGGTCCTACCGGCATTCGAACCCGGACCAGCACAGAAGGCAGTGTTAACTAGCGCTGGACTAATTGGGTCGTCAAAAAAAGAAATATATTTTAATGAATTCCTCTTATCACTTAAACCTTATCCCAAATAAAGTATTTGTTTCAAAATAGCGCCCATCCATTCTGTCTGTAACATATCCAGCTTTTTGTTCTCCTCGCCATCATTATCGGGTATCAGACCCAATTGTAGGAAAGTAATTACTGCTTACGCCCTGATTTACATAACTGGAATAAAAATGGATGCTGGAGAAAATAAAATTTAACTACATAACTAATATGTATTGCTTTATTTAATTGCTGTAATTCTGCTGTGATTTTCTTGTCAATAAAGAACTGATCTGAAAGTCTGACTAAAGGGACTGGTTGGCTCATAGGTGTCTATCCTATATTTACATACATACATATATACATGCACGCCTTTTTCCCATGGAGGCAGGCAGAAACCACAATGCTACGCGCTACGGTCCCTGCATACCACTTTTGCCTCGTCCACATTCATACATCTCGTCGTACACGCGCGCCGGTTATGAGTAGGTACTGCGTACCTGACCTTTTTGAAGGAGTTCACCAATTAGGTCGGTGTATGTCCTTCTAGGGCGCCCCTCCCGGCGTTTCCACTGTCATCCGCCTCATAAATTCTTTCTCTTTCTCTTGTTTCGAAGATCTTTGTTTGAAGACATTTCAGGATAACCTATTGAAATTACCTTAAACATTAAACTTTATCCATTATAGTATTATTGAGAATAAAAAAATAGAAGCGACACTTATTGGCTACTATTGTAATCATTGTTTATTTATAGTCAGTTCAGACAACGTGGGCCAGTAGGTACAATCGAATTCAATTGTCCATAGGCACGCTAAGGTTTACATTGCTATGAAGCGAGCACCATATAGCTAGTGTGTGTGTGCGTGGGCATGTATGAGTGATGTACTGAAGTCTTAACGTAGATAACAGACACAAATGAACTGTCGCTACTACTGTCGAACTACGCGAAAGAACATTATATTTCTGTTGCATTTAGAATAACTACGTCACAGTATTCTAACCATTGGATTGTTTAATTCGCAAATATTAATATTCGTTCGTAGCTGCTTGGGCTAGGCAATGGCTCCGTATTCATTCAGGTCTGAGTTCGAGTCTCATTTACAACGTGTGGATGTTTTTGTTTGTTTGAAACCATAAAATATTCGTTGTAGCCAGAAAACTTAATAGATTTTATATGTTTATTTATAATATATTCATGCTAATTATTATTTTTCAATAATAAGCATGAATACGTTATTCTTAATATTATTATTAAGAAGTTAAATATTAGTATGTGTGTGGTTATTTTACTATTTATTAAATATTATTTTTAATTTATCTTTTTGGTGTTGCGGGGTGGAAATGAGAAAGTCTGCTGAATGATAACACACATTATTAGTTTTATTCATTTTTTTAAATAATAAACTTCTATAATAATTGGGACGGCACATTCCTAATTAGATAAAAAAATTATTTGTTCATAATATTTTTGTAGTATACCCACTTAGTGAATTCATAATACCTTAACAAAAAAGTATATTCTCATAACACAAATATAAATTGTTAATACACACTTCTTATAGGTTTAATATATGATTTACACTTAATGAAAATGATTTCTTATGTAACGTCATAATAAATGTATTGAGGTTATAGCTTAATTCATTTTCTTGACGAAAAGAGGATTGAAACTAAACCTCAATTTAGGATTGTTAATCAATTACAGATAATTATGTTAATATTACAAAAAAATTATTAACACCGTCTAATTATTTAAACCAAAACATCTTGGTATTAATATTTCATTAGCACATATTTCGGTTCCTTAAATTCTATGGGTTTTTAACTGTTTCGTAATCGCTCTTCTTTATGTCTTTCTTCGTGTTAGCTGGTTTTCTGTGATGTAAACCCTCGGCGTGGAGGGCACGGTGAACAGTTTGCAATAAGTGTCTAATAATTCCGCAGTGTCTCGTTGGTGTGAAACCATTTGGTTGCACTTTGGTATTATAAACCACGGCCTTCGACTTCACTGTATCCACAAACTAACAGTATTCCTCTAAAACCAAAAAGAATATATAAATTAGGCAGCTATAACAAAATACTACAGTTAATATTATATACTATACATATACTACAATATAGTATATAATATATATATAATAAAAATAAATATATAATATATTATTATACTATACACTTGTTATAGGCATATTATTTACTTTTAGGCCTCATGATTGATATAACACAATAAAAAGAATAAGAAATTCATATGTCACCAAAACAATCAAAACAATGTTAGGTAACAAAGCATTTCAAATAAAAGCTTAAGTTACAATTAATTAATATTATAATACTCACTTTCAGTCCGGTTTCATCAGATATTTGTGTTCTATTAAGAACACTTTAATGCAACGCAATAATAGTCGCACTATTTGTATTTGTTCTCGCCCTATTGTCTATTTATATTGGCCTGCATTTTGAGAATAAATATAATACCGCTATTCATTAAACCACACGTTACTAACCAAAACTACACATTAACATCTGCAACCAAACGCCAACGTTCATATCGATCACGTTAAAGATTCGTAAAATTACTCACTACCCTAATTTAAAAACCCCGCAAATTTAAGTCTTTGCGTAGTTTTTTATCATCTACCGTACTTACTTGACGAAATGTGTGCATAAAGCGTGCTAGATAAAGAATACTATATTTTTGTCTCATTACTTCCAATCGAGTAAAATCTTACAAAAAGTTTATAAGTACCGCGTGATATTCGAACTCACATCTCACTGATTCTTATATTTGTGTGCATACACTTAACTGCTAGGTCATTTTCACTCATATTACGTTGAACTTATGAACTAGAATCACTTATTAGACGACTATAATGATGCATGAAAATAGAAGGTCGTAAGTCAAACTTGACGTCAAGCTATCGCTTTGCGAGAATGCCTATGGACTTCTGGAACCCACCGTACTTAGGTACTTTATGAGACCCAGTATTTTTTGGAAGCGCATAACGGGTAGTCCAGATGTTTTTGACTATCCAAAAGGATATTTGACTTTGAAAAGGTACAGGTAGATAGAAGCTTCTAATACCAATTACAATTCTGCATGTTCACATGTAAAAAGTCAGTGTTGCATGCTTTGGGTTCGAATTCAGGGGCTTAGACTTCATAGCACACTGGTCACACCACCTGGTAAAGGTCGCTGGAACCCAAAGACTATAAAACCACTGGAACCCGTTGGATGCGGGTCCGGTCGCTGTGGAAATCCTTGAGGAAGGCTTATGTCCAGCAGTAGACCTCATCCAGCTCACATGGTGACGACCATCATGGCCAGACCACAAGGCTATCACAGCTTAAAGGCCGTGTGTACAGTCATCACATCAACATAGGTCTGAAAACGTAACTATGACAAATTTCATTAAAATCCCAACATTTCTACCTTCAATTCAAACACGTTTTCATTCAATTTAAAGCCGTTTTTAATACTTTAACCTTTTAAAGAAGCGATAGTGGTCGTTTTATGTCGTTGTGGGTCCATAAGCGAACCATAAACTCGGTATCAGTAATGGTATTAAACACCCACTGTTGCGTGTTACTAAATAACTTATGAACCAAATATAGTCACATAACTAATCATAAGTTATAGTCACTATTTATATTTCCGCAATAAAATAAACTTCCTCATTGTTCATAAACGCTGCGTTTGACGTCCCGTTTTATGAGCCACGTTTTGTGTCCTGTTAATAGCATAGGATCTATATGCACACAGATAAACTGTCACGTGGGTCTTCGACAAAACTCTTCTGCCCAACCTTTTCTATTTTTTTTTACCCAAAGAATGGCTAACAAGGCCCGGCCCGTCTGATGGTAAGTAGTTTCCGTAGCCTATAGACAACACCAGAGGTGTTGCTAGTGCGTGCCAACCCTGCATTAATTTCCTTTTTTTAAGAACCTTCCTACACAGTACACGGACAGCAAACGGGATTCCCATGCTGTCAGAATAGAAACTCCTCAAAAACTAAAAACTCCTTTGCAAAAACACAACTGTTGTTTCACTACGGTCTTCTGTAAAGCGGATACAGTACTTCTCAATTCGGGCAGCTGTATTTGAGCGAAACATCACTTTCATTACCCATTATGGTATGCAAAAACTATAGTAGAGTCAAAAAAGAGTTGATAAATATATCTAAAAAGGTCTTTGTATTGGAAATTTGGAATTGAAAGAGGTTTGCCATGTTACGATCTAAAGAATTGTTAAAGAGAGTTGGTATGAGTAAACTGTGTCTCTATTAATAAGGAACATTAAAAAAAAACTATTACTGTTTAATTCTTAAATTTTACATAAAAAATAATTACTTACTCAACTGTCGTGAGTCGAAAAGGAGGACAATGGTCACACAATCAACAATTAAGCACGATTAATATTTATTAGTAGAAATATTATTTTTAAAAGTTATGTTCGTCAATTACCGTATTGACACTAAAACATATTTCTTACTTGATATTTTTACGAGTGTGGATAAAAGTAGCCAGTATTTTTTGGATCATTTATTATTGCTGTCTGAATGTGGCGCTTGCTCGACTCTGAGGCTTCTGAAAAAAAAAGATCATAATTAATTGATTATACTATAATGTTGTAATATTAACGTTTCTTTCTGTGGCAACGGTCCTAGGTTCTAATCCTGGTAAGGTCAACTGCTTGTAGTACATATGTACATTTTGTACCTAAGTACCGAATAGGCATTTTAAATGTCTTCAAAGGGACCACTGGGCCACTCGCAATGACAAAGTTTAGCTTATTAATCAAAATAATTGTTTCATTGGTTTTTTAATACTAAGATTTCATATACATAAAGTCCCAAACCAGACACGTCAGCAAGCCATACAAAAATTAATTTCACGAGGCGTTTGAACCTGCGACCTGTGGCACAGAACCTGATTGATCGCTCATCTGTGGCAATCTTTTTCGTTAATTTCAACTTCATGATACTAACGTCCTTCCTTACGTAATTAAACATAATAATATATTTATATGTTACGCAAGCAAGTTCCAAATAAACACATAACTAATCGATCATACGCGTCTAATAACAGCACTGTGTGCAGTTAAACATTAACTTAATCTATACGTTATCTTAACCGCTAGTTAATATAATTGATGTGTGTGTTAAAACACCTTGAGATAATACCGCGATTATTGGTCTGACATTTTAGAAGTAAATATCAAGATGAAATAAAAATGAAAATAAATGTGCTTCGATTCTAGTTAGGTGCTGCTAAACTTGTCGGGTTTTTTATTGAAAATGTCTTCAACGGCTAATAACTACTGTCATCCCATTTACCGTCTTACTGCAGAACACGAGTTTCTTAGGTCATAAGGGTTGGTAGACATCCCACGCCATTGAGAAAGTCTCTCGCATGTGATAAATACTTAATTAAAGCCTTGGTATCGACGTCCAGACCTTCGATTTTGACGTCCAGCAGTAGAACTCACACTAGAAAAGCATCATAACATATTGCTTGACATGGATAGCGGTCCTCGCGACTATTAGACGAATGAGGAAGTCAATCAGTCTTTTTTATCACCAGTCTTCGCTTATTTAATACAATACATATCAAATATAACTACTTAATATGATCTCAATCTTCCTATAACGCTTGTTACCGTGTAGGAGTAACTAGATTAACTGGTTAAAAGATAAAAGGCGCCGCTACGTAGGTAGAAACTTTTTGCACTAAATGGTAAAGGTAATCGGACCGTTTAAAATTACAAGACCGTACGCGTCCACCCACAGTTATAAAAATTAACTGGTGCAAGTGTAAACTGTGACAGCTCGAAAGATTATAATCTACATATTTGTAATACTAACTTTTTTATACATATAGTTAACATAAAGCGTCCCACAAACGAACCAACCTGTTTGACAAACTCAAGTTCAATCTTCATGATTTCATTAAACATTAGTTCATAAAATTAAGTTGCAGTTGCTCAAAATTTTGACAACACATAAAGTCAGGCAGATTATTTTTGTTTGTGTAGGTATAGAATGCTTTAGGACGTAGTTAATATGATTTTGAATTAATTAGAATAAGTCCTTGTTATTCTATCCTTGTTTCGGTGATAAATATTATATTCAATGAGTGTAACAAACTTTGCAATATTACTTTTTTTTACGGATTTTATCGCGGTATATTGAGGATGGACGGAACACCTAAGTCTACCCGTGACTGCTGCTGTAGAGTAAATAAATAAATAATATAAAAAAATAAATATCCCTGGACTATATGACACAGCGCCATCTAGTCCCGAGCTAAGCAACGAGGCTTGTGTTACGGATCCTAGATAGAAGAAGGTTGATATACTACATTTATACATTTATTTTGTTGACGACCCAATTAGTCCAGCGGTAGTTAACACTGAATTCTGTTTGTGCTATGGATACCGGGTGCGAATCCCGGTAGGGACAAATGTTTGTGTGATGAGCATAAACATTTGTATCCGAGTCATGGATGTATCTATGTATAATAATATGTATGTATATATCAACCATTTAGTATCCGTAACACAAGCCTCGTTGCTTACCACAGAACTAGATGGCGCTTTGTCATAATGTCCAGGAATATTATTAATATTATTATTATGTACTTTTTTTTTGTAAATACATACTCATTATACATAGCTACATCCATGACTCGGATACAAATATGTATTGTTTCAATGTCTAATTTCCGCTATATGTATAACACTTAGCTTTGAAAAACCACGCAAACTCCATCAACCCATTTATATCTCCTCCGCGACTGAAAACAGGTTTCCAATGAGGTCAAGAAGGCTTTCGGGCGAATACAGGCTACCCAAACCTAAAATTCAAAATGCATTATCATACACCTATCTTTCATCATAATCTCCCAAGCTAACAATTACCTACAGATCCATAATGTATCTAATACTTAAACAATTAGGACACTCATATAATAATATGTGGAAATATACATACATATAGGTACATTCTTAAATCGTATAGAACGATAATGTTTGGGTTACTTAGGGATCAAGATAATTATTATGATTAACAGATAATAATATTAAGAGACTGGCTCGAGAATATTTTTTTTTTAAAGTGATATTGGAATAATTACTGATGCAGTAATTTAGCTTAAGTTTTATTTTGAGTAACATAACATAACAATAATTAGTCTTTGCATAACATACACATCATGACTGTCGTCCCCGAAAGGATAGGCAGAGGTGTACTAATGGACACCCACGTTTCGCCGGTATGTTTTAGATCCCCTGTAATAGGGGACGAGCCTATTGCCATTAACCGGACATGTGTCGGAACTCCGAGCTGCTACTGAGAATTACATAGAAAATCGCAATAACACTTTGCTCTACCTGGGAATCGAACCCAAGACCTCTTGCTCGACAGTCGCACTGTACGACCACTAGACCAATGAGTATTTTAGAAAAATACTATCCAAAATATGCATGAAAATTATGATTTAATACTGATTACCAATATACTTAAGAATGTGTATAGAATGATCTTAATGGGTCTCCTAAAATAATACTATTTGCTGAGGAAAAAATTCTAATATTTATCTTAAAATTTTAACGATTTTAGTTATTCCTACCTACCTGTGAGTGATATTATATGAGTCAGGGTTATTCCAATGAACTGATAGCCGCGATCTTATATTTGATAACACAGCATTTATCATTTTTGAACAGGTTATTTTATATTCATTAAAACTATAGCGATAATAAATATACTTAATATATTTTTATACTTTTAGGCGAATACTAGATTATACGCGATACATTGAGATAAAACTAGTTTATATGGATTTTATCGCGGGCAAATTAGCCAGGACTAAATAATATAAATATACCGCGATAAAACTCATATAAAGTGGTTTTATTTCAAGACACACTGTCATACAAGATAACCGTTTTTTTATATAATTATTAGAAAAATATCATGTACTTATTACTAATGTGTTAGTATTCAACGTTATAGTGACGTGTCTAGGAATTTCCGATAAAAACTGCCAACTGCAGACATTTTGTGTTCATTCAACTTCAACGGTCAAACTATAATGAACTTTCTAATTATAGGGCCAGAGAGTAAGCGGGAAGAATGATAAAAAAAATTATATATTCTATAAGTAATAATTTTCGACTGCAAATATGGAAATCTTGAACTACCAAGGTATCTAAATGTTGTACTAATGATTTAATGCAATTTTAATTCAAATTTCAAATTCAATTCAAAATAATTTATTTCAAGTAGACCAGTATAACAGGTGCTTTTGAATTGTCAAACTAGTTGCACGGTTCCAAAAAGTAGGTCTATGGAGAAGAACCGGCAAGAAACTCCATACCTAGATACTCTTTTAAATAAATAAAAATTACAATATAGGAAGTCAATTCCTTTACAATTTTAATTTGCAACATCAATATGAGAATAATGCAGTTTGATGTGAAATGTATGAACTATTCACCCAAGACAAAATAAAACGAAATCAGAATGCCACCGCATGTATGAGTCGACCAGCCACCACCGACAGCACCCGTTCACGAGTATGACGTGTGTATCAGCGTCGCTCTACTCAACCATGTTGTAGGGAATAAAACGACCCGACACACAACGCCGCCATCGGCAGGACATTTTAGTGAGCAATTGAATACCTAAGTTTATTATTCATATGTATTTTGCTTGGTAGTTAAAATAATTAATAATAAATGATAATAACTACATTCAAAATACAATCATAATTACGCAACATTAAATAAAGAACTTTTCAACCATTTATGAAACATTGAGATTCTTTGCAAGAGTTGCACGATTCCAAGAAGGTAATCCTATATGGAGAAGAATCAGACAAAGAACTCCATAGACACTCTATTAAAATAAAATGTATTAATACACTTTATAGTCTTCATAGCACTATAATATTCTGATAACAAGTTTACGAGGTCAATTTAAGTCGTAAATAATCAATAATCAAATTAATAATTAATAAAAGTTTAATATATCATTAAATAGAAGTGTTTATAAACCAACTAAAGTAAAAAACATTCGACCTACACAGCCCGCTGTCTTCCTAGCCTCAAGCGGGGGGTGTATACACAGGTGCTCCGCTTCCGTTTAAAGTCCTTGATATTTGCACCCCTGTGCATCCCTGGTGCCTCCCCCTGCCTCCCCCTGCCTGCCCCCCACTCCCGGCAGGTGTGCAGCCAACCGACGCGGTAGAAATATAAATATGAACATTTGAGAATCAATTCTGGAATACGGCTTTTATTTCGGCTTTCGAATTATTAGTAACTGGGAAGAATTCAACACGTGTCAGCCTATGTAATTAGGGGGTGATAGGTAGACAGGTAGATCTACGAGTATTTTGAAATGACTGAGACCTGAGAGAACCAAAAAGTTTTTTGTACACTCTTTTGTACCTATTTTCGTTCCTTCTTTCTAAAAGATTTGGTTCATTATCATCAATCACACTTAAAGTCCCAGTGTTGGGCACCGGTCTCATCTCATTTTTCTAACGAGATTAGGCTATAGTCCACCACGCTAGCCTACTGCAGATTGGCAAACTTCATACACCATCGAATCTGAAATGAAATCAGAAAGGTCTCAAGCATGTAGGTTTCCTCACGATGGTTTCTTTCACTGTTTCAGCATGTGATAAATACGAATGTAACTGCGAAAAGTCAGTGGGATCGAGACCTTAGACTTCGAAGTCCACTGGTCACACCACAACACTAATCACAGCTTTGGTTAGCCAAGATTTGGTTATATAATGTGATTTAACAACTGTATCAATGATGAGTAAAATTCTCTCGTTAGATTTAATGACTAGTGTTCGCCCCTGGCGCCATCTTATACTGTGACTTTACAATTTACTAAATATTGAAAGCGTTACTTAATCTTTTCTAAATTATACGCAGCGCATATTTGTATGAATCGATTTACTATTATTAGACTTTGGTTATATAATATTGTGATAATGGTTAAAGATTGTTGTGGAAACATTAAAAAACACATTTCGATAGATAGATGGTACCTAACATGTAAAAAATGTGTGTTTACAGACTTTACATGTTATCGATAAAATCTCTTCAGTAGGCACGTTAACTCACAATGATGTTCTTCACCGATTGAGCATGTGATAAATAGGATAAACTTAAAAACGTCAATGGTTCGATCCTGGGAGCGAACTTGAAACCTTTGTTTTAATAATCCATAACAGTAGGTAACATAATTTAATTTAAAATACATAAAAAGTAGTACAATTAGATCGCTACTGAAATACTCCTTCCAAATACCACCAAATAACCATTTATAACGATTCTTCTCAAGGTCCACATTCGAAGGCTATACCCAAGGCCTCAAAATCATATGTCCACAACCAAAGCCAGAGGCAACCACTAGTCATGTATTAACACTAATAACAATTACAGTAATTGCGACTAGAAATAACGTTTGTATTCAACTCTTGCGCAAGTGTTCACATAAGCTGGTGCTAATCATTTGGGTTATGAGTTTATGACAGTAAGCTTTGAGTGAGAGATTTAATGTCGTAACAAGGACAGGTGAATTCAATACGTATGTTGGTTTAAACTGAATCTCATGTATAAGATTACTTAACACTTTTTAATTGCAAGCGTGACTTGAGCTTGAGGACCAGTAAAATAGTTACATCAGGAATTATTATGTCAATGTAGGGACATTTTCTATACTCATTTTCTATTACTAGACGTCTGTGGTCTAGTGGTTCGAGTACCGGACTGCTGGTCACTCATCCGTGGGTTCGATACCCACGGGACACTAATATTTATGTGATGAATATAAGTGTCTGTGTTCGACTGGGTGTTTCCTATGTATTATAAGTATATATTTACAAATATATATATATGTATATACATATAAGTATGTATTATATCCATTGTCTAGTACCCATAGTAAAAGCTCTGCTTAGTTTGGGACTAGATGGGGCTGTGTCAAGTATCGCAGAATATTTATTATTTACTATTATTGTTATGTAAATAATAAATATAATAAATATTAAGACATAAGTAACATAAAGAAGGCAAAATTCAACACATCAGGCGGATACCTCGGTGGCTCAGTTGGCAGAGCGTCTGGAGTAGGTACTTATCCAGAAGACGCGGATTCGAGTCCCGCGTGAGGTTGAATGTTTCTTTCTTAATAAAAAAATTAAAATATATTAAAAAAAAATTGTTATGTAAGTAATCACTGACATCATACAAGGATACTTGAATCCGCCTTCTTTTTTTTTAGATTAGCTAGGTTAGCGTTTACCACAATCTCACCCGATGGTAAGTGGGGATATATGGTCCAAGATATAGCACGCTTATCTAAAAGATACCTATTCACTCGAAGAGCTCTTAATTATTCCCTTATAATCACAGTGACTACATTATCCTTCAAGCCTACGCTAGTGCTAGGTAGGTATATTTGGCAATACATAATAGTAATTATTGTACAGAAACAACATCAGTATGTACATTGTACCTACATATATATCTATTTACCTCGACTAGTACGGTCGTCAGAAAAACTGACTTTCTTTACACTTTACCAGTTTCATTGCAGACAAAAACCCGAACAAACAGACATTAAGCTATATACAGGTGACCATAAAGTGTTATGTCTCTATTGACTTAGCTTGTGGTACTCAAACTTGTTGGCAGCTGTTTTATTTGTAGCTACTTAAAAAGAGAATTGAGTTATTATGTACTTAAGAAAAATTATTGATGTAAATCATTTTAATCTATCTTTAACGCGTACACGTTTGTTCCTTCTGAATTGTAAAAAATACGATTTTGTCCCGGGTTAAATAAAATAATATTTATATTATTTAATCCCGAAAATTTCGGGTCCTTCACAGCATTTCGTTTGTAACAATGAATATAAAGTACGTAAAAAGTAGTATAATTTCAATTGCCTTTTTCCCTTTACAATCATTACATCTAAAATAACATACTTACAGTTTATACAGATAAATATTCTTTAGGAAAGAAACTGCGCCAGTCACTAATATAGTTTGAAAGCCGTTGGTTGAGACCGGTAGGGTATAGTTAGCAAACTCGCACGTTCTAGATAATGATAACGATACGATGATTTCTTGCACAGATCCTATGTACAGTTGCCATGGCTCAGAAACTGTGATAGACTGTCCCGGTTGTCACAAATTGTAGTCACATCATTTATTTCTTTGCAAACATTGTTCATCATCAACCCATTAACGTCCCACTGCTGGGCACGGGTCTACTCTCATTTTAGAGGGATTAGTTTATAGTCCACCACGCTAGCCTACTGCGGGTTGGCAGACTTCACATGCCATCAAGAACATCTCTCAACCATGCAGGTTTCCTCACGATGTTTTCCTTCACCGTTTTGAGCATGTGATAAATACGCACATAACTTCAGAAAAAGTCAGTGGTGTGTGCCTTGGGTTTGAGCTCGAGACCTTTGACATCTCAGTCCACCGGTCACACGACTAGGCTACCACAACTATTTTTAAACATTGGTACGTTCTTAATATTATGATTTTAATTCTCCACGTTCGGCTGTCACATTGGCATGCTAGTTTTAAGTAGGTATCATTATAATATCTGGAAAATAATATTAAAATTGATAAAGGAATATGGATGATATTGTCATTAATAATAATTAACAAAAATGTAGTGTAGCTGTTAGTAATTATAACATTAACAACACAATAACAACACAAGGATGCTGTAAATGACCCGAAACGTCGGGATAAAATAAAATCAATGCCCCTCGATTAATTTCTTAAAAGTATTTTCATTCGATATTGTCTTTGTTTTAATTCCTTTAAAACCTAACCTAACAAAAGCGCTTCTTGCCTATGAGGCTATGATGCCAGTAACTTTGAACAAGCCTCCACACTAGGTCCCTGCTACTTGAACGCGAGTAAAAGACACTGTGGTTAAACTATACTCCTTTAACTTGGAGTCAAAAGGTTAGTTGGACTTATTGTAGTGTAGTGTATTTCAGTGTGCATTATTATAATCGCAATAAAATCCGTAAAAAGTTATTTCAATCTCTTAGATCCTAATAAAAAGATCTAATACACAATTCTCCATCCATCCATCCATCCATCCACGAGCTATGAGGTATTAACCTTTTATAATCCTCAGAAAACGGCTTACTTATTGTGGTAGATTATGCGAGGAAGTTTGTTTTTGTCCTGCATTCTTACGAACGATGCGCGCCGTCGTAAGCGGAGCGCCACGCGCCGTCGAGCGTGGCGTGGCGTAACATAACGTATGGATGAAGTAATACCTGACATGCAAGCTCACAGATTATAGACAAGAGCAGTAAAAGATTAACCATGATTGACTTCTACTTTAACCTTATTCTTAACCGCCTTAGTTGCTCTCCTTTAAAACCTCGATCCTTCTATTAAGTAAATTAAATTCTACTGTTTTTTTATTTAACCTTAAAACTGATTTAACCGATGGATCCTTTAAACCACCCCTGGATCCATGGGCGTTTTTTTATTGACTTGATACCCCCACAGATTCCTGAGAAATATACATATAACCATGCGGACAATCAGCCATACTCTCGTTAAAGTCCTGTAAGTTCTAATTTTCCTTTTGAGGTAGGCATAATTAGAAAAGAAAATGTACAGCCCAAAGCTGGTACGCATCATTTTTTTAATATATAGGATAGACATACGTTGTTAAAACATATCTACATATTAAATATAGTCACATAAAACACTTCATGTTCATCAGAGCGCACAGAAACAAGAATCGTAACAGAACGCTTCCTGCATCCCCGTGCCGCGGATAATTAGATAAAAACTTTGCATTCACTTGATTAGCAACATAATTGTACCATGTTGAGCAATGTAATGTTGTTATATACACAATGGCCCATGATGGGCCACTCTTCACTTTCTAGTGGGTGGAAGAATAGATTGGTGTATAAGCGTAGTAATGCACATACTTCTTAAAACTAAAAGTGATGCTTAAAAATGCAATTAAATAAGACTAATCTTTTCCAGATCTCAGTTTTGTATGCTAGAAATATTCTCATATTCATTCATATACTTTCCATAATGTGTATTAGATGGTAAAATATAATATTTAAGTGAGTGTCAATTATGAATCCTCGTATAAGTCAAATAAAAATAAAAACATATTAATATATTGTACAATTATATTATTAAAAATATAACGATTAATTAATTTGAATTAGGTTTATTCTTCGTCTAGTAAAAATATGCACGTGTGTACGTGTGTTCGTGTATATGTTTTGTAAGGGTACAATATGTACATTTGATTGAGACCAAAGACTATAAATTAGATACTCCTTGATTGAGACCTATTTTATGCTTTATAGTTCTGTCACAAATAATCTTTAAATATTTTTCTTAATTTTCTTCGATTAGCTATAGAATATTATTCAGTGACTAGTTTCAAGTGAACTAGCAGTTAAGGCTAACTTAAACCTCTACTTCCTTTCATGGGACAATGTGGTGGAATGTGGTACAATGCCAAATGTTTAACATAAACATTTGCTAACTAAGAACTTTAAAGTATAACTAACCACTAATCTTAACTAAGTGCCAACTTTATAATTATAAGTTAAAGTATTAAGTACTTACGTTTAGAAAATTGTTGGTGCGAAATTAAGCGTGTGCAAAGGCGAACAAATTAAGCCCTTACGATTAAAAAAATATAGTACTTTTTTCATTATTCATGTTACCCAAATAACAATTGAACGACGATAGTCATTAAGCTATTTATTGTCCACTTGTGGGCCCGGGTCACCTCTCATTTGAAAATGCTACGTATACTATAGTTAATCTAATTTGGACTTTATTTTACTAACAATAAGGGTGAAGATCTAATCACTTCATATACTCGTATGTACCTCTCGTTACCAATCTATTGCCAGTGTGATGGTTGTATCTTTACTCAGTAATTAGGCATTGATTGATTAGTTTTCTGTAACACAAGCGAAATTTCACTATTTTAATAGTTTAAAGATTATAATAATGGACTTAAAGTTGGTATTGTTTAAGGTTACTTTTCTTTTGAAAGGAAAGATAAAATTATGCATGAGATTGATGGCTACCACTTTGCTAGTTCTGTCTCAAAATATGTAATACTTAATTAATAGTAACCTACGCATAGAATAGGATTTTACGCTCAAAGGGCTATCTCTCCAATTCTTTAAATTTCGTATAATTATATTGTATCGACTGCCTAATTTAGTTACTTTACACGCACTTTCTCGGGTGTTTACAAAGGCCACGAGATTTTGATACCGAAAAACTAGGCAAGTTTTTAGAGGTGGTTTAAAAACAGTTTTTTTTTAAATGCCTTAATAAATGTAAAAGATTGTTTCCTACGCACGCTTTGACAAGAGGTCAAATATATCATAATAACAAAATTTATTGTCCATGGTTAAGGCTTGTGTTTAGGTGGCTTTTAAACAAGAATTTACGTACGTATATTTCTTATATGCCAATCTCTTCTCTCTTTCTAATATTATTGAAGGGGTAACTTGAATTTCGTACTTGTGGAAAGAATCTCATTGGGCAAAATACAATTGAGAGGCTATTTTTGTTTCTTTGCCGCTTGCAATATGCTTATAAGCGTGAGTATAAATCTAGAAAGATTTCTACTCACGTATTACATTAATACCATACAATTAAACCACCATAACTGCAGTCCATTTCCTATGCCCCATGGGTTCCCATATACCACGGTAGGTTCATCAGCCTAAGTTTTTTTCCCCTAGCGTCTTGGACCATGGCCGGCGGCAGACCATATCACATTAGTTGGTGCAGCCATCTGTAAACCCTGGTAGCGCACCATTGTATGTAGACCTCATAATGTTTAGACGAGAAACAAAAATATATTTAAAATTTAATTCTGATTTTGGATGCAATACTTTTCTTAATCTTCATTCTGAGCTACGATTCCATATTTTCTACAAGATTTCATGTCTCTAAAGAAATTTATAAATTTAGTTAAAGGTCATAACTAAAGAGATTTAGATTTATGTAAAGTTATAATGACATATTTCTCATTTAAAAGTTACGCTTAAACGAATTAACGTAATATTAACAAATTTTCTTTTTAATTTTTAAAATAAATTTGTATTTCATGATTACTTTTGCTCCGTGTCTACAATAGTAATAACAGTCGTCACCATAGCAATGTAACTTTTATTTCTTTATTTCAACTGTGTAGTTAGATACCTTTTTTTTACTTTCTTAGCAGTAATAGTGCCGTATGTAACATAATTTAAATTAAGTTGTAAGAATCCGCCATAGAAATGCGTTCAGAATAATTAATCTCGGGGAACTTGTTGAACCAGTGCTCAGATACATTTTATCTAACGGCCTATTTCTTATCTATATCTCTAACAGGAGTTAAAGATACCGGATAGGCATTTAATTAAAATAAGGTTACTGTCCAGAAGTTCTGTAAGAGGTTTTATTCACTCTATAGTAATTAAAATTCTTAAAGATTGAATAAAATATAGTTCTTTTTAAAATTTTTAATCTTGCCAGTTCTTCCTCATAAGGCTTTAGGCTGTACAAAATTAATAAATAAAAATTTACATAAAGGTAGGGCAATTATGTAAATAATATAATTATGTCACAATTAGCTTATAAATTAAAATTGGGTTATCGGAACTTCTTAGGTCATAAAACAGTCCTAAAATGAAAAAAATACTTTTAACTGACTGAAAAAAAAGGAGGAGGTTCTTAATTAGACAGTTGCACATATGTGCAATACAATTTTAAATATTATTTTTGCGCTGTAATCAGTGTACGTCCGAATTAGACTCGCTTAATTTCATGGATTTCAAAGATATGTTGTATTTTTTTAATTATCGTAATTAAATAAATAAAGGAGGAGTTATATATGTTTTATTATATTTTTCAAAGGGGCTTTAACATTGCCTCTAAATGATCTCTATTTAATTTTGTTTGATTTAATTAATTAATTAATAACATTATGACATCAGTTGATAAAAAAAAACCAATTTGTACTATATTTACAGACATGACAAAAGCTTTTGACTATGTTGACCATAAGATATTGCTACAAAAGTTATATGGTTATGGTATAAGAGGAAATATCCTAAAATTGATAGAGTCATATTTAACGGACAGATTTCAATGTACAGAAGTCTCTAGAATCTGTCCGAAAACTAAACTAGAAATAATATATTCCTCTAAACAAAGATGCATAAAATATGGCGTTCCCCAAGGCAGTGTGTTGGGACCACTTCTTTTTTTGATTTACATCAATGATCTCCCAAAAATAATCCAGCATAAAATGGTTCTTTTCGCAGATGATAGCACAGCTATAATAGAATGCAATGACATACATAATTATCAAAAAGACATTAATGAATCTTTAACGAAAATTATAAATTGGCTTAATAAAAATAATTTGAAAATTAATTTGAGTAAAACCAATATCATGCATTTCTATCAACGTTATCAAAATAATAACATAAATATTACTTATAAAGACACTCAAATTCAGGAAGTTTATAATGCTAAGTTTCTAGGTATCACAATTCATCTACCTATAGGCAACGTTTTAAATTTAATTGTTTATTTAAAATAAGATGTCAAGGTACAATACAGAAAGTAATAAGTCAGCTTGTCTTAGAATAACATAAGCCTGCCTGAACTAGGTTAATCCTGTGTTTCAGGCTATCGCTTTACATGTTTTTTATTTTATGACATTAATAATACATAATATATTCTTATAAATGGAACCTGAAATAATTGTATAAGTGCATTTCAAAATAAAATAAAAAAAAAAAAAAAAATATAAGGAATGTTATTAAAACTATAATATGTAACTCATTTTACAATTACTAATAAATTCTCCGTGTCTGCGTAATTGAGCTGCTCTAAATATTCCGAAATCATGATACTGCATTTTTTATAACTTTTATTGTGTATGTCAATTAATTTATTGAGTTTATTATACAAATATGGACCTAAGAATATGTAAAATCTGTTAGTAAATGCATGTCTAAATTTAGTTTTAGTACAGACTTGGTCTTTTCTCCTCTTGTTTGAAGGTACTGGGTTAAATGGAAGTTCAGTGTGCTGTTTTAGTAAGGTGTGCAATATAAATAATTGACGAACCGTTAGTACCTTACATGCTATGTAAAGCGAGTGTGTAGGAAATAAAAAAGGGCGAAAGGTAGCTACCTTTAGAATAGCTCTTTGGGCACGTTCTAGGGGAAGTAGAATGGTTTTTGCAGCGCCACCCCAGGTAGTTATGCAATAGGTAAGTATCGATTGACACAGTGCTAGATAGACCTGTTTAATTAATTTGTAGTCGGCAATGTTACGTAAAGATTTAAAAATATATATTAATTTACGTACTCTAGTGCATAACAACTCTATGTGATTGCGAAAATTTAGGTTAGCGTCAAGTGTGATACCTAAATATTTTATATTGTTCGTTTTAGTTAAAGTAGGACAAGTACATGCGGTGTCAGCATACATACTACAGCTATGTGCGTAAATGTTTTGGTTAGTAATCGGTATGTTAGCGTTCCTCATATTGAATAAAATATACATTGTTTTATCTGCATTTAATGTTAGAAGATTTTTATGAAGCCACATACAGACGGTATTAAAGCCACTCTGCGCGTATTCGTAGACCTCGTCACGAGAGTTAGCAGAAAACAGTAAAGCAGTATCATCCGCATACGACGTTATGGCACCATTCTGAAGTTTTAAATTGCATAGGTCATTAATATAAATTAGGAAAAGGGTAGGACCCAAAATACTACCTTGTGGAATACCGTAACTGCTGTTTTCAAGGTCAGAGCTGTTATATTCACCAATTTTAATACATTGTTGTCGGTCACTAAGATAATCGGAAAGTATTTGAAGTTGTATCCCCCTTATCCCAATGGTTTCAAGCTTGTGCAATAAAACAGAACGTGAAATTGTGTCGAAAGCCTTGGCAAGGTCTAGGAATATCCCAATGGAGTGCATACCACTATCTAAGTTATTAGTTATATAGTCTGTTAATTGGTGTACTGCTTGATTAGTTGATTTTTTAGGCCTAAAACCAAATTGCCGATCCGAGAGTAATTTTTTATCTTCTAGGTATTTTATCAATCTACTGTTTATAATTTTTTCAAGGATTTTTGACAGTCCAGTGAGAACTGAGATAGGCCTATAGTTATTTACACACTTTTTGTCTCCAGATTTGAATATAGGCGTGACCACTGCTTTTTTGAGCAATTTAGGAAAAACGCCTTTATTCAAACATAACTGAAAAATGTGCGTCAAAGGCGGGGCAAGTTGGTCTTTGAACCTTTTCAGTATGCTATTAGGTATGTTATCCCATCCAACTGCACAAACATCTTTTAACCCAGTAATTGCTCTCAAAACTTCATCAGTGTCTGTGTCTAGTAAGACAAAAGAATTTAACGAAGAAGATGGCGAAGTCATGTTAAAATTTAAAGGGAAAGATCTTTTTGTTTTTAGTGTTTTTTCTGCTAAGTTTTTACCTACATTAACAAAAAAAGTGTTAACTTTATTTATTGCTATGGTCTGGCTTGTCTCCTTAGAAAGTAGGTCAAGTGGTGGTTCAGGTATTTTTGAAAGAAATGTATGATTTTTTATAAATTTCCATATAAGCTTACTATTGTTTCCTGCTTTTTGTAGTATATTTTTATCATGCTCAATTTTTAGGTTTTTTAAGAGGTTATTACAAAAATTTCTGTATCTTTTATAAGTTAGACATAGAATTTTATTATCAGGTGCAAGTTTTGATTTTTTGTGTAATTTATCTCTATGTCGTATGCAACGAATAAGTCCTGGCGTAATCCATGGTTTAATGCATCTGAACTTTCTAGGTAGATCGATATTAGTAGTATTTTTCAATATAGCAGATTGCAGAGAAGTAATAAAATAATTCAAAGAAATGTCTGCGTCGTCCGATGTGTAAATATGCTCAAAATTAATGCTGCGTATATCGTTTTCTAGATTTGTCATATTGAGTTTAGTAAAGCTGCGCATGCATTTTTTCCTTGGTATTAATAATTGCAATGTTAGTAAAACAGTTTGATGATCCGTAAGTGCAGAGTTAGTAACTAAGGTTATGGTTGGTGTTTGCGTTTTTATAATAAAATGATCTAGGCATGAACCGCTTTGATGGGTAGGGTGGTTATGAGCTGGTAAAAGTCCGTGAAATGAACAAATGTTCAAGTAGCTATGTGCATGTATATCAGTTCTCCCTGAGGCAATGTTAATGTTTATATCACCGGTTAGGATTATATTTTTAAACGACGATAGCTTTTTCAAATTTATATCAAGTGACTCCAAAAAATTATCAATATTTTGAGAAGGAGGCCTGTAAATAGCTATTACTACTGTATTATAATTAATTTTAATTATTAAACAGTTACAGTCCTGAAATATGGGTTCTTCTATAATTACTTCTATGTCATTTTTTGTATAAATTACTAAACCAGCATTTTGATTAATTATTTTGGCGGTTTTATGTAAAATGTAACCCTCCAGCGGTGGTAAGTGGTTAATCTGGTGTGAAAGCCAACATTCTGTTAGGATAATTATATCACAGTTTACGTCAAGACTATGTAGCAGAACTTCAAATGCATTCATGTTTCGGTTTATGCTTCGAATATTTTGTGTTAGCATAGTTAACGTCTTTCCATTAGCGGGCAATAAATTTTTACACTCTGCAATTTCACAGATTTTACTTTCAGACACAGAGAAGCTATCTAAATCTGAGAGTAATTGGTTAGTCATAATAAAACTACAGACTATAAATTAAAATTAATAGGTAAGAAATCTAGTGTTTAAGTGCTCTTACTTATTAAATAAGTTGTTGGCGCTCTTAGGCGCCCTCATAGTCTATAGAGTTGATGTAATTGACCTCAGCGAATTTGCGTGCCGGACAGCTTGCATCACCCGTTTGGTGATCACATTTTCTTTTAAAACGTTTGCAGGTCGCACAATTGGGGGGGAAAGATTTATTGGTGCATTCCTTCATATCATGCCCAGTATCTCCACAGTGGTTACATGTAGGGCTGGTTTCTCTGCAAAACTTCGCAGCGTGGCCAAACTGTTGACAGTTGTAGCATCTGGTAACCAACGTGAAGTCTCTGACAGGGCATGATGTCCAATTTATAAAAATTCGACCCTGATTGATCAGAGTTTTCCTGATGCCAGCGGATACTTCCAGAACGAAGTTGCAGGTAGGAGTATTTTTCTTTCCCGATTTATGGCTTAATTTTATTAGAGCCAGAAGGGACTCTCGACTTGCGTTTGGAAATTTATCGGCCAGATTTTGTTCATAGATGCAATCAATAACATCTTTGTCACTGAGCGTGACGGGAACACCAATGACCGTAATCCTAGGACGGCGTTTCGTTGGTTCTTCGATAGTGAGGCCTGATGATACAAGTTTTTCTGACTTCTTCAATTTTTCGACGTCTCCTTTACTTTGAGTGCTTTATCTTTATTATGCTTTTCTACCCAAGTAACAAATCATGATATTATAAGAAAATGAAACTATCAAAACTCGTTCAATAAATAATCATTACCCTCCAATAAATATGAAGCCTACAACACCCATTTCTAACATAAATAAGAATCAACGGGATATCTTCACAACTAACTAGATTTACGTCAGACTGGTTTGTCAGGGGTCGCTTTCGATTAATTTCCTATAACATGGCGTGTGGAATCGCGAGATGATTTTCTCGAGTCATGCCCATTTGTGACATAACTGGCAGCTTAATGAGTTGGCGAAAATTGAAAGAAATTGCACGGTCACTCTTCGGTTTTCGAATGCTTTGAGATGTAATCTTGTTGAAAGAGGCTGTTCATGTAATGAGGAAAAAATTGCCAATGAAATTTGGACAAGTTAAAGACTTGACATTGCCTTTTGAAAAAACATATCTGATAACGTTTACATTCTAGCTTGATGACACGATTTGTGTTAAGTTCAATTTGTTTGGGGGCTTCTGCGATAAAAGTCACGGGTTTAATTCCCCCACGATGCTAAAAATTTGTAAGATCTGATTTTAAAAATGTGTGTATGGAGTTTCTTGCCGGATTATTCTCCATGAGATCAACTTCTAGGAACCGTGTTACTAAAGTCTTAACGTTTTATAGATGCTTGAAATGAAAAAATTTAATGATTTTGATTTGTATGATCTACAGATAATTATTCCAGACCTGGACGCTTAGTATGTGTTTGGAAGCGCATCTATAATATAGGAGAAAATCTTAGTATCAAACGACATTTGTCTTGTAGCTTAGGTACCAAGCACTTCTTTTCTCTCTATAGATCTCTCTATAGCCTTCTTTTACTGCCACTGAACGGACGTATATTTCTGAACTAAGATATTTTATAGTTCTTATGGTAGACAAAAAAATAATCTTGATTTCATAAGATTTTTTAATATTGGTGATAGACGCGTGACAGACAAAAATATATGAAATTGATTTTATAAAACTGTGTTTTTGGTCTAAAACTTGAGATAAAATTAATGAAATCCTAATTTCGTCACGGTAGTGCATAATCCGATTCACAAATCTCCACAGAATGGACTTTACGCATTGATTTAATAACTTTTCGACAATACCATAAGCAATTGCAATGTATACACACCCATAAGAAGAAATAAACATAAACAATACTTTCAAAATCACTTTACGGAGCAGTAAAACTTCACACACATACTCCCACGCGTGTGGCCTTCTGAAACAGAAATATGCGTAATTTTCACTTTGCGCACCAACAACGTCAATTATCGCAGTTCTGACCAAAAAGGCATGAGTATTGAATTACCACTTACTAGAAAAGACTTCAAGAAACTATATTTTGTTTAGTACCTGCTCAGAAGGATATCTATTTAATGAAAAGATGAAAATGATCGTATTATTCAAAATAATATGATGATACTTAGTAGGTCAGAAAAAGACCTTGACCGTGAAAAAATATTTTATATAATATATAAACCATCACGGTTGAATCTCCGCAGGTATGGTTGGCAGGCTTTTTTTGGTTCGCGTTTTAGCCAAATTTACTATTTTTTTTTTAACATTTTAAGAACATTGATATATTGCTTGACCTG
The DNA here is from genome assembly GCA_905163465.1 of Craniophora ligustri. Taxonomy (NCBI): domain Eukaryota; kingdom Metazoa; phylum Arthropoda; class Insecta; order Lepidoptera; family Noctuidae; genus Craniophora; species Craniophora ligustri. The sequence goes on from LR990968.1 coordinate 13,835,267, forward strand.
GTATTATATTCTAAAACCTGACACTGAATAGGTTAGACCCACTAGACCGCTAAAGATAAATAAAATGGTCCTTGACCTCTTCGCAACGATGATTCAAACAAAAGTATATCAGCGCGGGAAAAATATTCTTTTGTCACCATTTTTGTGTGAAGTACTCGTAAAATACATTTGGTGGCGTAAGGTCATGTCTGTTCTTTCTTAAGTCTGCGTCACTTGAGGCTACGAAAGCGAATCTCGATCCCCCAATGTACGCAAGTCGCAACCGCAAGGCGTTCAGTGTAATTTGTGCGCCCGCGCACTTCTGTGCTCTACTGTACCCGCGAACTGATTCGTACAAATATACATTTATTTTGTATTTTTTATACCTCTTGTGAATGTGATGTGAAGTGAAATAATAATGTTTTCTGTCAGTGATATCTGTGATGTGTGATTTTTTTTAAATTTAAAAGTATATAAAAGTCTTTAGCTATAAGCTATTATATTCTACCTAATAAATTAACACATTACTTTTTATTAAAATGATTTGAAAATAAAATCAGACAACGTTTAAAAAATTCAAAGATAACTTTAAAAACAGATTTATTTAAAAATCTTACCGCAGGCGTTGCTATACGGTAGTGTTGATACAGACCCAACACTTCAGCTTGCCCGTGACTATGGATGCTGTAAAGGATCCGAAATAATTAAACTAGATACATAATATGTATGACGACTCAATAGGTGCAGTGGCTATCGCGATCGGGTTGTGGGTTTGTCTCCGCGTGGATTAAATATTTATACGATTTACAGATACTGGTTCCGGGTTTGTGTATGTGAACATTTGTGTCCTTAAACGCACCCACTATACAGGAGAAAATCCTAGTATTAATAACCTTAACGTTTTAAAAATATATAATACTAATATACACCGATAGAATCCTTAAAAAGTATTCGTTGATTTCAATAATCTAATATTAGCGTAAGTGTAAGAAATATCAGTAAGCATCAGATGTTCAAGTAAGTAATTAGCGTACTGTACAACTAACACGATACCGTATTGATACTCGCGTTTTGTTAGTTAGTAGAGCAAATATTGCGTTTTGTTCAATCAAAGTGTTAGGTACTAGATTCTTTCGTATGATACTTCCAATTATTATGTCATACGTTTAATTTATGAGTGTGAACGGCTGCGGTCTGTTAATTTTAGCTCAGGTTTACATAAACAGGATATTTTGTTTGTATAAAATACTTGACTGTATAAATTTTAAGTTGCAAATGTAGGTTTCATCTTCTAAATTAATATTGTAATAAGTATACTGCGATAAAATCTAATATTCAATGTCTAATATTTCAATGTATAATATTCACATAAGTCTAAGAAATAAATACTAAATCAAATTTAAGCTCTATTCTTAATCTATAATACTAAATTACAGATTAAAAATGCCGATTATTTACTTATTCGTACAGCGAGGGAATGGAATCAATTGCCTGTCTGTATTTCCCAACGAGTACAATTTGGGGGTTTTCCAGTCACGAGTGAATATGTATCTTCTAGGTCACCGTGCTACATCTTAAACCACATGGTCACGTACCATCTAATATTAAAAAACCCCACTTTGGCTTTCAAAGAAATTATCTTATTTCAACCAAATATATAAATATTTTTTATTATTTGAAATCTTTTTACCTTCGACAGAATAAGAAGTATGTTATAGAAGATTCTATTCTGAGTATATTTGAACAATATTACCAAAAAATGTGCTGTAACATTGATATTAAAAACAATATGAGATAAAAGATAATTTGCTTTAAAATAAAGTAAGTTATTTTTACTGAAATGTATAAATACACCGGGTCAGTATCCAAGTTATATTTTTATTATAACATACTTTTCAACAATAACTTATTTAAGTTATTGTTGTGGTAACATTTGACTGATCGACAAACAAATTGTCAGTTTTTTTAATGCGTGACAATTCATTTTTATTTGTAAAATAATATAATAATTGTCTAGTCGTTTTAACATCAATTGAAATAAGTTTTACATCGAAACTTACACTACAAGCTGACAATACGATAGGCGCAGTGGCTAAGAAATCAAGTTCTGGCTCGATTCTCGTATTAAACTAATGAAACGAATCTAGGTCAGGATTCGGCTTGCTGTATCCAGCTTTGTTTTTGCCCCGTGATATCGAAAACCTCTTCAACATTTTTCATCTTAAGGTCATTACTGTACTTATCCTTCATTAAAGTCTTAAATAACAAAAAAAAACATAGAAAAGTTCATAAAAAAATGATATGTTGCGTAGAATACCTAGCGTATTCAAATACACGAACATATTCCGTTGGAGAAAGCGTAAAGTATGTACATTTGAAACAAAAAGACATGGTTGTACGTATTTTCGCCAACACATTTCTAAACCCAATGTCCGACAATAGACTCAAACGAGAGAGGAACTACAGCCGAATGACCACTAACAATGGGACAGCTAGAAGACTTAATTAGTCAACAGTACAATAGCTAAGATACTGATGTAGGTACCGTACTCGTTAAGTGGGCGTGAATATATTGTAATTGCTGTGCCCGCAACTTTGTCTGCGTGAAGCTTATAATTAACACTATCCTGACTGTCAAGCTGGACCAAAGTACACATAGAGAGCAGTTTTAAAAAAAAATATCGGGAACATCCACGTAACATGAAATGTTTATACATAAAAATGATTCTATTCTATAGACACCGTCTATAAATTAATGACAACAGCAAATCATAGCGACATAAGTATAAGGATATTTTTCATAGCCGTCGACGCAGAAATTTTATCTGTCGCATGCAAGAATTCAACCCGCAACCCGTAGCGCCTAAGTCAACCACTTCGCTTTTATTATAATGAGATTCTACATAAACTTATTATATACTAGCTGCCTCCCGCGGCTTTACCCGCATGGTACATAGGTAAAAAGTAGCCTATTTGTTAATCCAGGTAATAAACTATACGTATGCTAAATTTCATTCAAATCTATTAAGCGGATTTTGCGTGAAGGGGTAACAAACATCCATCCATACATATATCCATACTTACAAACTATCGCGTTTATAATATTGGTAGGAAGTAGGATTATTGTTCGTCCGTGAAGGACTTCTGTAAAACCGATTTTAATGAAACTTTGCTTACTATGTGATTGGTCGAACTTGAGAGATTTTTAGACTTCACGCAGACAAAGTTGCGAGCACAGCCTGCAGTTAGTAATATATAATAATAATAATATATATAATAATATATATTTAGATTTTAATAAAATATTATCATTATTAAATCCTGGGATAATATAGTGTGAGTTAAAACGAGGTTTTATCCCACACTTTATCAACTTATTGTTGCCGACACGAAGCTGGGCAGGGTAAATCGTTTCATAAACTAAATTAATGACACTCAACAAAAGTCAGTTTAGTAGATTTCAGGTATAAATCCAGTGACTAAATCCTCATTGCGTTCAATGTAGGTGTTGCATCTGAATTGCAAATGAAATGAATCATAGGAACTTAGCAGATTATAACATGATGCTAAATCCGGACTTCGATTAAATCCTTTAAAGGTTAAACTTGACTTGCTTTAGGTTTAAATACAGGGCCGCAGATAAAAGGTCCACTCGCGTAACGGATACAAGTGCGAGAGGAAAAACCAGGATCTTACTGGATAGTAAGAGTCGGATCCATTTGCTCTCCCTGTTGTGTATGGGTCAGATTTTCAAAAAGATTATCAACTCTATCCAATATAAATAAAACAAGGCTTAAAGATATGAAAGAAGATTCGTAATCCTAATAAATCTAAGGAAACTACTAATATTATTTATTGAGTCTGTAGGAAGAGACTCAATAATACTAATAACTGTGGTTTCCCTAAGTTTTCTTTGAGTATTTACAAAGAATAATTTCTAAAAACTAAAATTACTTAATACCATTCAATTGTACTTTTGATCTGATTCTGATCGCAAACATAAACAACTAAAGTTCATTTTTCCTGATACAAATAACTAGAATATCAAAATATATTTTATTTTAAATAAACCTCTTCAAATGACTGTTTATGAAACGTTAGGATTGATAAAGAAAATGGTTATAGAGAAAAAATCCGGCATTAAAACCTCTATAGACTAGATAGGTTACTGCAGTCACGATGTAAGGTGAAATTACTATGTTAATATTATTATTTAAAGATCAACTAAAATAAATTATAACAGCTAGTTGGTAGGGTTCTTTAAATAGGGACATCCCGTGTCCGTTGAATACTCGGACCTTCAATTCCATACTGGTAAATCCGGCAGATCCATACACAGTAGTATCTATTGACAGGTATCCGTTAGATAAATAAAATATAACTACCGTATTTTACCTAGTCCGTTATCGGTGTTAAAGTTTAGTTTATTTTAAACTTAAGCATATTTGTATAAGCAGCAGGATTTGTTACAACAGTAACAGATATATTAACCCATTAACCGCCAAAATTAAACTAGCAGCATAGTAAACTCAAATCGTTTATGTTTTTGTTCTTAGGGAAAAAGAAAAAAAAAAGGTTTTCCTATTTTGGAAAGTTTTATAGGGGTGTACCTGTTTGGGTACAACGGCGACTTAACGGTGCAAATTTTCAAGACACTCTCATTCTATGCACAATGTCTTCAACTAAGTTTTACATTGCCACCGCACTCTTGCTTAAACAGACAATGGAGTTAATAATCAAGCTCAACTACTCTTTTTTATGGTGATAAGGGGGCAAACGGGCAGGCGGCTCACCTGGTGATAAGTGATCACCGCCGCCCATGGACATTGGCAACACTTCTTTTTCTTGTCGGTACACTCTTGCCAGAGTGGTCGTCGTCATTATTGTGAATCACGATGAGTGATGATGTTACCATTCGTCGCGGACTGCAGCTTTCCGAGTACACTCGTAAACCATTTGCAACACTAGAGGCTTGCAAATGCGTAATCTGACAGCAAACGGAATTCCGATACTCACAGAATAGTCAATCCCCCAAAAAACTCTGGTGGCCTTACTCTCTCGCAAAAAAACAACTATTGTAGAATCAATGCGTTATTCTGTAAGCCGTACTTCCCCAGTCGGACAGCTTCATTTGAATGATAAATCTCGCCCTGCCTCTCGAAAATCTCAGATAGATTTTTACTTATAATAAGCATTTTGCTTATTTCCTATTGGCTGTATTATGCCCTAGCCACCGTATTATTATTTATATGTCGTCCCACAACTGGGCACGGGTTTCCACTCAAAATTAAAGAGGTTAATACATTGTTTAAGTTCTGGTTAAGTTCTCCCTTGACCTCCATATAACGAGGCTAGGCTATACTAGCGCACGAGTCACGATTAAATAACATTTTTACTTTGACTATTGACCATTAATACAAACTACATTGACCTTATACACTTGTTAACAGAATACTTTACGATTATAATACATACGTTAAATTTATTTTAAAAGAGCACCTATGGCGTTATTTTTCGGATTCATTTCCATAACATCAACTTCTTGGAATCGTCCAACTAGAGTCATTAATTTTATAAATACTTGAAAAAAATGTCTTGATGTGTGTAAGCCGACTTCATCTTCCATTGAAAAATTCTCATAGTCATAAATGATTCCGTACGATATTTTCCTTTACCAACTAAAGAGGTAGCAAGTGCGTAGGTATTAAGTAATAATACGCTTAATAGGTAGTATACGAAAAATCTAAAGTGCATGTGTTGAATTTGAACTCTACATTAAAACTCTAATCTACTTGAGATATAATTATTTTTTTTTTTTTTTTTTTTTTAATTATCACATGGTTACTACCACTAGCCAATTAATAAGTCTTGTGAGTTGCTGATGAATTCGAAAAACAACAAGTATATTATATTATAAAAGACGTTACGTTATTTACAACTTACGTAAGAAACTTCAATAAAATCATACAAAACTTGTCCATCTTAAATTTCCAAGTTTACTACAGATATGACCTGTAGAGAAAGCTGGTGTAATCTCGAAGTGACTCACAGACATCATTTTATTTATATGTTGTACAGTAGATATTATATTTGTCCAGTCAAAAGCAGTGACTCATGTTCATGTTTGAGAAATATACATATGTTTAGAATGCGATAAAATCCTTAAAAAGTCTGTATATTATTTGTGTCAATGTCTAGTATTAGTAGTACGTCTAAAAAACAGTACAGAATGTAATGATGTTATAATTCAAGTATCTCGTAGACCACACACTATAATAATAATAATAATAAAGATCTTATGGAGCATAGCCGGCAAAAAGCTCCTTAAACGATTTTATTAAATAGACAAAAATTACTAAATTATCTTCGTTTACAATTTAGTCATACCAATATGAAAATAATGCAGTTTGATTGTGAAACGTATGCATTATATTCTCAAAAGAAATCAAATCAAATCATTTCCGACTCACAACGCAACAGAGACATGACGACGAACCCATCTAGATTTTGCCATTCATGGTCTGTGTGCCATTGTTATTAAAGTTCAAAGTTACCTACCCTAGACGATGATTTGCAAAGAGTTGACACTATATGCTAATGAGTTATCACTTTGCCCATTGTAATATTAAAAGATATACGGATGAAAAAATCTAGACGAACATTTTTGGACCTTATCTTTGTTGTAATAAGGATGAAAAAAAGTCTGTCTGACAAGTTTTCTGATTGTATACATCAGTAACAGACAACGACGTCTGGTGATAAATGCAAATCTTTGAACCGTGTTTGAAATGAAAATGCTTATTTATTTAACATTGCAAGTTGCATAACATTGAAACATCTAAGTTAGAGTTCTTATATTAAGCAATCTTGTTCAAAAACTACACTTAATTTATAAACGGTATTTACATAAATCAAATCTTCATGATCAACCCACTCACCTACTGTGGTGGGCACGGGTCTCCCCTCATTTTATAGAGCAATTAATGGTCCTTCGCTCTTAGTCACGCAAGAATCGTTTGAGCGTAAGATAAATACACACGTGCCTTCCAAAAGTCTGTGATTCATGCGTTAGGATTGGCTTCCAGACCAGTCCTGGATTATCTTATAAACTACATAAGCAATGGCTTATATACGTACGAAGTAATTTCAATACGCAAAGGTGCTTTTACTGGGACAAATAAAAATCATGTCTCACTTTTGCAGTTACATTTGTCTTGTTATGTTTTGGTAATTTATATGGGATGAGCTTTTTTAAAGCCCCTCCGCCCTCGATCTTAGGGAAACTGCTTAGGGCATCCAGTTGCCTTAATCCAGCACTGCTGGAGACCTCTTGCTTCACACTCCACTAGTCACAAAGCTCTCAATCAAATCTTAATCCATCCCATTTCTATAATCATCGAAAACCGCTTGTAACATATAAGCAAACAGTCCATATCTGTCGCAATTTCTCACATTTAACACAACTGCACAGTTGAATTGACACAATTTACATGTTCACATAGAATAAAGGTGCGAACAATATAGATAGCGACACTATATGGGAGGTATTGTGGTATATTTCCCATAGGTAACTATAACAAAAGGTTACGAAACTGGAAAGTATGCCAGCCGTGTGCAAACGCATTTGGCGAGTCTGGGTCCTACGCAACGACAATATCTGCAAGTTTATTCTCTGGTTCCATCGTAAATAAAATTAGGTGGAGCCGTTTTGGTAAAACAGCTGCGGCTCTCAAACCTTGCAGAATTGTTCTTATATGTATGACGTGATATAGATGATCTCACATGGGCACTCGTTAGGACTGCATTTTGAACATGTGATTGAGTATATTTTTGGTGTGTTGTAATAAAGTCAAAGTTAAATATAATTTAGGTATTCAAAGAAGGCCTTTAATTTGCTCTTTTGGAACGTTGACATTAAAGACAAACCCAAAAATGTCTTATACTTTAGCGAATGCTATACATAAAAGTTAAACTACCTACTACAAGCACTTACCTAACATACGATATAAATACGTCATTATAACATAACCAATATAATGGATCACCTCCACCATCCAAAGCCATTGTAGTAATTGGTTTTGGTTCAAAGACAAGAACGTTGGGGGTTATGTAACTTTTGCAATAATAATCCGGAAAATGTTAGTTAACTATGAAGAAAGATTTTGTAACTCTACTTATAAAAAAATTTATTCTTGTAACATACTTTTCTAAATTAAATATGACAGTCGAACAAACAAGCTAGATGAGCTTTTAGTTTCTAGCTTGCTTAAATGTTGAGTACCGCTGAGTTGCAAAAAGATCTGTTAAATTTATTGTCAATTTAGAGTCACGTTACCTTAACGGATCATGTTGTCTACTGCAAATTGAATTTTACAACCATATCATATGTCCTTACTTCTCGTCTGTTTATTTGAAGTTTTGAACTTGAGTCCCAGGTGTTAAAAGACAGTTTTATAGTAATTTATCGACGTTCAATATTATCTTGCAACATATAAAGTTTGACTGCCTCTAGTGCTCGCTAGTGGTCATACAGTGTGACTGTCGAGCAAGAGGTCTTGGGTTCGATTCCCAGGTCGAGCAAAGTGTTATTGGGTTTTTCTATGAAATTCTCAGTAGCAGCTCAAAGTTTGGATTTGTACCAGGTTAATGGCAATAGGCTCGCCCCATATTACATGGGACCTAAAAACATACCGGCGAAACGTGGGTGTACATTAGTGTACCTCTGCCTAACCCTTCGGGAACGACAGGCGTGATGGTATGTTATATAAAGTTTTCTCAATCAATAAATTTTATATGTAGTTACACGAATATAAAAATAAAATATTATATGTTTAAATACCTGGTAGTATACATAGAAATAAAACAACTTATTACGGATTTTATAACGATTTGTAAATTGATATTATTTTATCTCGACGTTTCGGATACTTTACAGCACCCATAATGCAGACAGACTCACCTCATAATAATAATTAATTAGTTAAACGGATAAAAGCTTATTACGAAATTATCAACTCAAGAATTAAAATTAAATCGAAAGCCTCAACTTGTCAGCCAATCACAATAAATATAAACTTTTTAAGGTCAACCTCCATTCATAACTCAAAACAAAATGTGTAAAAAAACAGTTAAAGATCAAACAATCACAATTATATTTTGACAATGTAATGGCAAGCAGAATTGTCAAAAAGGTAAAACGCGGTAAAAGGGAATCTAATTCAAAAGAGAACATACCTACAATCGTGGTAACACCACCTGATAATCGAGACATGAAAGTCAAAGCTAAGAGATCAGATAACGCTAAAGATAATGTTAGAGAAACCGCTGAAGCCTCGACCTCACAAGTAATGACCAACAAAATGGCTGAATTCAACGTCAATCAACTGATAGCCGAGCTGTCTGAGAACTCGAAAGCCTCGAGAAGCGAGATAGAAACGATACAGCGACGACTGCTGCAGCAAGCGAACGAAATATTGAAAGTAAACGCTTTTGCCAACCCACCCAACATAGACAGTTCGCAAAAGTACACAAACAAACCAGTTTATGGCAGAATACCGATCGCGATACCGAGAAATCCTAACGCAGTAGTAAACGGCGTAGCTAATCAAGCTGATCTGAAGGCATCGCGGACTAACGCGAGCGTGGCCGCTGAGAATGAGCGTAGAATCGACGCGCAAGACGCGCAACTAGTTCCGGAGAGGCTACAAGACATACCAGGGGATAGTGGCGGTGCAGTGATGAATAGTGAGCAGAGGAATATGCAAAGGGTCGCTATGATGGCGGCGGAGGCGGGAAGGAGCGCTTTTTTCTACGAAACGGGTTCTATAGCCGGCCGCCTGCCGCGCCTGGCCGCAGCCAGTGCGCGCGCGCCTTTGACAGGTGAATGTCTTGTTCCTACATTTTGTATTAAATTTTAACCAAAAAACCTTCTCACTCCTAGTATAAAGTTTATATTTTATGTGATTCTTTTGTTTTGTATCTTGTAAGAATTGTTATTGTGTTGTCGTGTGAATGGTTCGCGGTTGAATCGATGCCGTTGACTTGAAGTATTGTGTGTAACCGTTATATTTCATCAAGTGGTTCATTGTGCACTTCGGACGGTCCGGTATGTGTCCTTGCTTTATTCAGCAGACTTAAACGTATGTAGGAAACTTAATGACGCTATTGATTCACGCAACGTTACTTTACAGAATTTTAGAAGTTTGACTGTGTAAATATTGTTTCTACACATATGTTGTATTAGTATAAAATACCCAGCCATTTTTGTGTGTTGATTCATATAACTCTAGTAATCTATATCTCATAGAGCAAAGCTTAACCGCAGCTTGTGGTGAAAAAGCTCTACCTGCTAGAGCGGTACGGAGGCAGTTTATGGTCAGTATATATTTTTTTATGGTTGTGCCTAAAAATTCATAATTTTCAAGTAAGTATATCAAAAATATTGGTGATTCTTTAAATACGTGTGTGAAATTCTCTAAAAATCAATTATGTATGAAATTATTTCATAGGTTAGAATGTCAATTGGCACCAATTACTATAGGTATTAGCTCTACATTGCACTCTATTACTTAATGGTATGTGTTTTTTGATGTTCCTACAAAACTCAAATTTTATTCGGTTTTACTCCTAATTTGGGAGTGTATAAAAATAGTAACATCATCAATAACCAAACAATATTTAAACCTACGTTTAAATCTTTGCCTTTGTACTGATTAGCCCGTTCCTATGTTGGAGTCTCTTAGTTTAGAATATTATATCAGTATTACTACCATCTAAGATTATCTAGATTTTCATATGACAAAGAGACTGACAGCTTGACTGAACTTGGATGTGCTTTGCTCATCCATCCATCGAACTGGACTGGCGCAGCCTAACCTCACATGTCTATTGATCTGCCTAGATATAATGCACGAAAGAGATCCTTCTTGTTCTTTGAAAATTTTGAAAATGGTCAACATATCTATGGTACCTATGTTATATTCAATAATCAAGACTTTTATTTTTACACAATCAATCAATTAAACAAACAATACAAGAACACAACTGTAAATCAAATACGATATACATATCACCTTAAGAGAATGTTGATGAATTAAACACATAAGAATCCCGTTTTATTGTATAATAAATTTGGTCATTCTTAATTTTATATTTATCGTGATGATGATTCACAATAATAGTCTATATCATGACAAGAGATGAGCTAGTAATGAAAGAAGTAAGAACACTTCTCAAAAAGATCTATTTACAGAAATAAAGTATCACCGAACTACCGCCGCTTGTAAATGATTTTGTTCATGCATCCAATGCAAGCGTGCAGTTCAGGATATTTACACACACACACAAACATACACGTTACTTGACAGACTTTCTTACAAGTTCAACTTTGTTGCAATCTCAAGCGAGATTCATACAAACACTTTCATTTGGAGAAATCATTAATTTTGCTCAATTCCGTTAAAGAGATTTAAAAAAGAATTAACGAGAATCCATTAAGGTTCTTTGTGTTAATCCACCGCTTGACTGTCAAAGCTTTTATAAATTACTTTACTGTACCGGGTCTTCTGTTTTCCCATGACTTTCAATATGCTTTATGACAAACGGTTTATCAATGATATTCATATAAGTTCTCTAAAGTATTTATAACCCACCCAGCTATTGTGATATTCAAAATTATCGATAGGTACTTTTTTATCGATTATTGTAGTACCTAAAGGAACTAAAGAAGAAATATGACTTCAACCTATTTATCGCTGGATACAAGTTGTCTCTCAATCGAGAAGGATTAGGCTTCAGTCCTCCAAGATACATATACAACACTTTATACATATATTGAGAATGTCTCAGGCGTGCAGGTTTCCCAACGTGGTTCTCCTTCACAGTTTGATCATGTGATAGATGTACAAATTGATATAAAAGATTACCTACTTTGTCTTATTTAGAGAATTTCTTAACTTTGAATAAAACTACTATGTCAATATTTTATTTCAATTAGACCAATAGCGCATTTGAATCGTCTCCTCTCTCTTGAATCTTTTCTCTGTCCCAAGAGGTAGGCACATGGAAACTTTGTGTGATTGTGGTTAAGTACTCAACGCATTGATCAATATTATTAGGCCTATAAGGTAATGCTCGTTTTATAGACTACATCGAGACCCCCTGACGTCTTGGATGACGTTTGCCGTCGTTCTGGTATTCAAATTGGTCAGAAGCCCAAAAAGCTCAACCACTTTATCCGTAGGATATTGTTATTATATCTCTACTACTGCAACTCCTGTAAGCCAGGATCAACAATAACTACCAGCCAGAAAATCGCCGAGATCATGAATCCTGACGTGTCCCAGGCGAATGATTTTAACTTTCTTGGAACCCGCAGCGAATTCAATCATGAAATTATATAGGAGGAGTAAGAAAAATATCTGGTTTCCATTTTCCTCCTTATCATGCGAAAGACAGAATAGAGTTTTAATGTCATTGACATAAGAGGTCTAACGCGGTCTAATGCGGCCGGTAATTCGGCAATAACAATATCTATTATATTGTTATTGCCGAATTACCGGCCGAATTACCGGCCGGTAATTCGGCAATAACAATATCTATTATATTGTTATTGCCGAATTACCGGCCGCATTTCGATAGACAAGAAGCCTATCAAAAATTCGGAAAAATACTAGAAACACATTCCCACCAAACTTAATTTCACATGATAGCAATAATCACCATTATCAGATAGAGTTGGTTCAATAACTTGGCATTAACTGGCATTTTTATAATTTAAATTCACGTCACGGCGGGTTTGCGAACAGAACTATGTCAGATCCTATTACCTACATTATCTTTTAATACTGTTAGACACTACAGATACATACGGAGAGATAAATTCTTCTTGGAAGCTGTGTGGACTGGACTTCCCACTTGTACGTTGATTATCAAGACGTGCGTGAATTGAATAACGTATTAATTTGTACGCAACATGTATTTTTTGCGCAATGAGAAATAAACACAAAATAGTAATTGGTAGAGGTCAAAGTCATATGTTTCTACTTCAAATATAAGACATTTCTGCATTTTCACCCAGCTGTAGGGCAGACAAACGTTTATTATTTATTTATCTGTATAAATATACTTATATACCTCAGGCATACAGGTTTTGTCACAATGTTTTCCCTCGCAGTTTAAACATTTAATAAATACGCACAAGACTTCGAAAAGTCACTGGTACTTGATACTTTTGACTCACACCACTAGGCTATCACAACAGTATCAATTAGTGTTTATTGTTAAATCTCTCAAAACTAAATACTCAACATCTTCAGATGTATATATTCCTGGCTCTTTCACTTTGCAGGCGAGTGAAAGAGATAACACTGTAAACGAGGGCTACTTTAAATTGAACGTTTAAAAATCTTCAGCCAGTACTCAATTATGTACCTCTACTTAACCTACCTAAGAGTTATAAGCATGAAGATTTTAGTGTCGTTAACGCCGTCCATGTGATGATCAATAAGCGCATCGGCACGCAACTGAAGTCATGGGAAATGGCCGTTACGTGCACATACAACGATATCATTTCGTAATAAAAGTGCACTTACATTCAAATGTGTAATTATATGTATAGGTTCTTTATATAAATATATACTTCCCAGCCGATTTCGACTATGGTGACTGCTTTTAATTATTTATTACCAAAGAACTAGGATGGTCAGTTCTCTCATGTGCCCTTTGGTGACTACAGTATCCAATCTTGTTAGTAAACGTGCGCGAACTTGGCTGCACGTGAAGACACCGCCGACATAATTATAAAAAGTATGGGTACTAGAGATGCAAATACTATTTGTTGTAGAGATGTCAAATACTTTATGAATTCTCTACAATGAGTAGTTTAATAGTCATTGTAGAGATGTCATAAAACTAGTTGTTAGTATGCAGATGATGCGCCTCAAATAAACTCCTCGATTATTTGCGGTTTATATGACTTTGACGTAAATTCTAATTGCTGTGCATCATATCGATGCAAATAAATGTAATTTCTTTCTTCTATCTGAAGATACTTACAGATTATTATGTATAAGAGGAATCAGCCGACATTATTAACGATAATAGCAGAACGTTACGCTGATAGCCTAGTGATGTGGCCAGTGGACTGAAAAGTTAAAGGTATCAAGTTCAATTCCAAGGTACACATTTCTAAATTTTTGAAGTTTCATACGTACCTACCTATGCGTAACGATGATGGAAAATATCGTTAGGAAACCTACACGCTTGATAAATATTCTTGATGACGTGGGAAGTCTGCCAACCCACATTAGGCTAGCTTAATGGACTATAGCCTAATTCCTTTCAAATGAGAGAAGACCCGTGCCGAGTGGGACAGTAAATGAGTTTATTTTGATGATTCTTAAATCCTCTTGACGGATTAAGAGATTAAAGGCTAATACCCAAACAGATAAACAGATTATTAAAGTAATATCTTTATGTTAATGTAAGGTAAAATTCGTTCTAAATACCAAAATATACATATTTATTGACCGGAACTTTTACATCATAAACAAACTTAATTACATCAAAACCTGTTTGCGAATCTTTGAATTCATATGATTACTTCGTGTGATGAAATCTAATGTACGTCACTTATATAACAAATCTTGTTTTTTCTCTCATTCTTTCTTCAAGCTTGACTTTTATTATACTACAAACCGTTTATTTCGGATCTTACAACCTTCATGGTCACAGGCAGATTGTGAAGACTGTAAAAGACCTGAAACGTAGGGATATGAATCTGTAAAATATTGTTTTAAATCAATGTCACTTTATACTATATTTGGGCAACTAATAGCAATGATTATACACAAGAAATTGAGCCATAGTAAAAAAGTAAGTACATTATCATACCAGCAATAATAACAATAGAGAAATATTAATAAATTGAACCTGTCACTTGTATAACCTGTCAAACCAAGGTCATATGTCAAGCTGTCAAGACAAAAGAGGTTTGGAACAATAGAACCTACATTTTTACGCTTGACAGGGCTCATGACAAAGGAATTAGTTTCTTCAGAATTTGTTAATCAAGTTGTCCTTTATGCTTCTGTTTTGTGAAGAAAAAGAACTGTGAGTGTCTGGTAGCAAGAAGAGAAGAAAGGAGAAAATATTCAAATTGTTACGACAGATATTGCACAAATAATTTTAATAATTACAATTTAAAAATATTTTTAGGCAGGTCCCATGTCAGTGCAGGATGAGATCACTTACAGGGGACCACATCTCATCATACATACACTCACGCTTTTTCTCATGGGGGTAGGGCGTAGGCTGAAACTACAAAATGCCATGCGCTACGATCCCTGCATACTTTTGCCTCGTCCACATTCATACATCTTGTAATTACTTCGCACCTGACCACATCATCATTATTATAAGTTCAGACTTGCAGAAAAAAAAAAAATCAACTTTACGATGCAAGAAATATGACAGCATGGGCATTCCATTTGCTGTCAGTTTAGTAATTCCCTATTGTAAGAAACCTAAACGGTTTCTGCAGGGGTGTGCAACGCATTTGCAAGCCTTCAGTTGTTGCAAATGTCCATGGGCGGCGGTGATCACTTACCATCAGGTGAGCCGCCTGGTCGTATGCCCCCTTATCGCAATAAAAAAAAGAGAATAAACAATTTTTAATTAAGTCCTTAATATAGAATTACGACTATTTTGCAAAGAATCGTTGACACCTCTAAATCTCAATCAACAGCTTGTCTTAAAACGAGCCAGTTAGATTGATAAATCTCCGACATAACATAACACATACCCAATTAAATTACCTACTACGGCCACGAAATTCAAAGCAGATAGAATATATTTTAAACATTTACATGACTTAACAACGTTTTAATACCATTTATGGCAAAGTTGGGTCTGTAACGAGCCAACAAATCTGAGTAAGCAGTAAGTATGTAAGTCAATAATTCTAATTCACGACTTACATGTATTTGTTGGATATAATGCCAACAAAACAGTTGCAAAACATAATTACCAACATTAAAAAAAGGCCATTTCTATTTCTAAATCTACTTTTTACTTTGAAATAATGTTTATAGTGACATCGTTTTTTTTTGTCTGGCAAGAATCACCATCACCATCATCAACCCAATTATTGTCCCACTGTTGGGCACGGGTCTTTTCTCATTTGAGAGTGATCAGGCTATAATAGTCCTGCACGCCTTTCGTCATCAAAAACGGTGTTTTCCTTTACCGTTTGGGCATGTGACAAATACGTACATAACTTCCAAGAAGTCAGTAGTGCATGCCTTGGGTTCGAGCCATTGACTTTCACAGTCCAGTGATCATGCCACTAGGCTTTAACAGCTTTTCGGTTATTTATAGTGATGTCTTTTAAATTAACAGTTATTTTTTAAGTCTGGCAAGGATTAGCAAATAAATCCTGTCAAATAAACATTATTATCTGTTTCATCTTGAATAAATATAAGTAATTATTTATAAAAACCAAGATAGCTTATTTAAGATAAAGTTAGCTGTAAAGATAAGATTAGAAAAATTTTAATGCCATTATATTAATGGTTGTATGACGTGATTTCCCATACAAATTAGGAGACCCGTCATTTGTATATATATTTATACTAGTCTGAATTATTATCTAATATATAAAATTCTCGTGTCACAGTTTTTGTTGCCATACTCCTCCGAAACGGCTTGACCGATTTTGATGAAATTTTTTGTGCTTATCCGGTATCTATGAGAATCGGCCAACATCTATTTTTCATCCCCGTAAAAGTTAGGGGTAGTCCACCAACCCCTATAATGTGGCAAAACAACGTTTGCTGGGTCAGCTAGTAGATCGTATAAATTTTAGTTATGTGAGTCAGCTGTCTGCCAAATAATTATAATTTTAGCTGCGATTTGAACACGGGAACATTTGATGAACACGGGCTGACTTGGATGTCGTAAAAGATCTGAAAGACGGGACAAATTAATATCTAAATATAATAAAAAAATATTTACAGCACATTCTATAATGTATTCAATTCATAATTCTCAAATTTCAAAAATATTTATTTCTTACATATTTTTACAAATAATTTCAATTTTCGCTAACAGTTTAAAACTGTTTTTTTTTATTACTTGTAAACCAAAAAGATTCCAATATGTAAGTTAAGTGTATGCACCTGCCTTTGAACCGTCCGCGTCCGTCTACCACCGGATAAATAACAAAAAAATACCTTATCGCTTTAATATAATATCCAAATTGGCCTAACAGATTGTAAGGTTTTTTTTTTCAATCTATTAAGTCTACTACTTAATTATTAAGAAATGAATCATAAAATAAAATTGACATAAATATCCGTTTAGCAGAAATGAATAAATATGTAAATACATTTTATGATTTTGACACAAACATTTAAATCAAAATTTATTACTTAAACAGACTAACTTGGTTAGTAGGTACATATTTTGCTCCCCACCGAGTATCCTCACGTTGTCGCCGTGGTGGGGCTTGCGTGTGTCAGTGATCTTTGGGGCTGTGCCGGTAGAGCTTCTCATGCCGGATAGGTCCAAAGGGAGACACCAGACCAAAAAGGATACGAGACGACGTCCATCTTGGATTGGGAGTACCGTTCCGTTTGTGCTAATGAATGGTGTGAGTTTCGTTCGTTGAGTTTTTTTAGGGAACAATGTCGGGGTATAGTGTCTGGGATAAGTTAGTTCGCTGCTGGTATGTGTCTGCTTTCAGACTTAACCATGGATGCGACTCAATGACGAGGGCATCAGGACAGGAGTCCTAAGAGGAGAGGTAAAAGGTGGGGGCGACTGGCTTACTAGTCAGCAATTTCAAGTAGGCACGGCCTGATACAGACCACAGCTCGGCCCAGCCCGTAATGCTCATTGAGAGCAACGGGAGCCCTACGGGGCTGCGGGGAGATCACCCCTATAAAAAATCTTATACTTGGGGATCCTACCCCATAAAAAGGAAAAGCTGTGAACAGCATTATATGAATGGCGTCTTGTAAAAAGAAATTACCCCAGGAGGGTACCAGCTGCACCGCAGTTGGAGAATCCCTCACCGAACACAGTTCGGTCTGCCCCTCGTATTCTGGGGGGGGCAACAACCGCCTTCAACCGTCAGTTGACGCAGAGAGCCAGGGTGGCTCACATCCCCAGAGTGTGGAGTCGTTGCTTGAACCCAACACGTCCGCATACCTGGGACCAATCCAGCAGGTGCAGATCGCCGCTGAGGCGCGATCGATGTCTTCAGAGAGAGTGACTCGATCGCGCTTCAAGCGGCCTGCTACACCAGTGAGCGAGCTGGTAAGTGACAGTGCCGAATCAGATTGTTCGCAGATGTCGATTGTCTCACAAACATCGTCAGTTACGCGATCGCACAAACGAAAGCGAAAAACAACTTCGATGCCGCAGTCGGTATCAAAGGAGAGAGAACTTGATAGGACCATTGTTGAGAGGCTGGAGAGGGAAAATGCAGACCTGCGTTTGCAACTAACAGATCTTTCACAAAAAGTGAAAGAGCTGACCGAGCAACTCGCTCTGAGCCGACAGGGCTCTTCGCCCAGCACGGTGTCAGGCTTAACACCGGAGGCGGAAGCCCGGCTTCGGCGTGCTATTGCCATTGAAATTGGGGGGATGGTAGATGCTAAACTGTCTAATCTGGCAAACAGATTACCTTCGGAGAAGCCTCTACGCCCGCCTCTTGCCGCTGACGTGAAGCAGTCAGATGTTTCACCGTCGGTTCCCCAGACGCAGTCTAAGGGTAACGGGAAGAAAAAGAGAAAGAAAGGGAAAAGTAAAACGGTGGTTCCAGTGGTGGAGTTGCCAGCTGTGCCAGTCAGTGCATCGTCGACGCAAGACTTACAAGTCACGCCATTGCCTGCGTCTCAGGTTTGGTCCACTGTAGTGGGGAGGAAGGCAAAAGATCTTCAATCTAACACAACCGGTGCAAAGGCTAAAAACAAAGCGGTGAAACTACCTACCGTTCCCACTGCGGCAGCGATTACCGTCTCGATGAGGGAGGGGTCGTCTGCTACTCTAGCTGAAGTGTTAGCTGCAGCGAGACAGCGGATACGTCTGGCTGACTTTGCTATCAACACTGTTGGCCAGAGAAGGGCCGCTAATGGTGGATTGGTGTTACTTATCGATGGCGCCGATTCTTCTACTAAGGCTGATAGTCTCGCTAGCCGAATGCGGGAGGTTCTAGCCGACTTTGACGTGCAGATTACACGACCAATTAAAATGGCTGAAGCGAGGATTATGGATCTCGATGATGCAATTACGCCAGAAAATGTGGCTGATGCCATTGCTGAAGTGGGTGGTTGTTCTCCTAGCAATGTTAAAGTAGGTGAAATTCGTCGTCCCCCTGCATCTCTGGGGCACGTCTGGATTCGTGGTCCACTAGCAGCATTGCAAAAGTTAGCGTCAGATAAGCGTATGCGCCTAGGATGGACATCAGTAAGGATAGAGGTGTTGGAGGCACGGCGTATGATGTGCTTTCGTTGCCTCGAGCCCGGTCACGTCCGCCGCTTGTGTACTAGTGCAGTTGATCGAAGCACCCAGTGTTATGCTTGTGGCGGAGCACACAAAGCGAAAGAGTGTACATCACCGACCATGCGGTGTCCGGTGTGTGCGGACTATGGACATCCATCGGACCACCGGCTAGGCAGTAAGAAATGTGTTCCGCGCAAGAATCGGGCCTCACTAACCCCGGCCACAACAATAAGACAGTCACCGGCACCACTGGGTGCAGGACCATCGGAGATTATGGACGCTTCGCCTTCCCAACCCTAAAAGTTCTTCAGTGCAATTTGAATCACTGCCGCAATGCGCAGAATCTCTTTCTGCATACTATTGCGGAGTGTTCAATTGCCTTAGCGGTGGTAGCAGAACCCGTTGGTCTTCGGGATCATCCACGTTGGTACCGGGATACTGTAGATTCTGTTGCCGTTTACTGGGCTGGAGGAAGCGGTGGGCCTCACTGCTCTTTATTAGATAAGGGGCACGGATTTGTTGCTGTTGAATGGGGTTCTCTGGCAGTGGTGGGCTGTTATGTGTCTCCCAACATTCCCCTAGCTGAATTTGAGGAGTACTTGGATAGGGTTGGAAATTCCATTCGGAACAAATGCTCACCTCGTCCTGTGCTTGTCCTGGGTGATTTCAATGCTCATTCTAGAGCATGGGGTAATAACCGAGACAGACCAAGGGGACATGCGATTCAGGACTGGGCAGCATCGCTTGACCTTCGACTATTAAATCAAGGGTCCGTATCCACATGCGTTCGTTGGCAGGGGGAGTCGATCGTGGACCTGACATGGGGTTCACCTTCTGCAGCCCGTATGGTCTCGGCCTGGAGAGTAGCGGAGGAGATTGTCACACTTTCTGACCATCGCCATATCCTTTTTGATGTCGCATTCCATACTGCAGATCGGGTACGCTGCTCTGGCTCCAACCCTCCGAGGCGACGATGGGCCCTCAAACACCTCAATCGAGATATGCTCATAGCAGCTGCCAACATTGCGTCTTGGCCAGAAGGTCAAGGGTCCCACAACATCTCGCCTGATCCGGAAGAGGAGGCTGTATGGTTTCGGGATGCAATGACGTCAATCTGTGACGCTTCTATGCCTCGGATCAGGTGTGCTCAGCGTACTGGTGCGGCTTACTGGTGGTCCGAGAACATCGCGCTGTTACGTTCTGCCTGTCTAAGGAGCCGACGCCAATACCAACGCATACGACGCAGAAGGCAGCCGAGACCTACGGAGGAACAAATAGATAGAGCCTATAGAGCCTATCGAGAAGCGACTATGGATCTTCAGCATGCCATTACGGAGGCTAGATCCCGTTCTTGGATAGAGCTTCTAGAGGGACTAGATAGGGATCCGTGGGGGAGGCCCTATAGGATGGTCATGGACAAATTACGGCCGTGGGTCCCCCCGATCACGGAAACTATGGATCCGAATCTTCTAGAGACAGTTATCGACACACTCTTCCCGGTAGTCAGAGACAGTCCCTCATCACCTCCATTATTGTCGGACTGGTCTAATGAGTTAGAGGTGACTGAAAGGGAGTTGGATAGGGCGGTTAGTCGTCTACGGGCTAAAAACACCGCGCCGGGTCCGGATGGTATTCATGGCCGGGTTTGGGTCCTGGCTCTGTCTTCCTTAGGAGACCGCCTTAGACAGCTATTCAGTATCTGTCTTCGTACGGGCGTCTTTCCCTCCGGATGGAAGGAAGCCGGACTGGTCTTGTTAAAAAAGGAGGGTAGAGCCCTGGACTCTCCCTCCGCATACCGTCCCATATGCCTGCTCGACGAGGCATCCAAGCTTTTTGAGAGAATAGTTGCCGGAAGACTTCTCGAGCACCTATCGACTGTTAGTCCTGATCTTGCGGATAGCCAATTTGGCTTCCGACAGCGGCGTTCTACCATAGATGCCATTCGTCGCGTTCGTACACTGTCAGAGCAGGTAGTGAGGCAGGGTGGGGTGGCATTGGCAGTAAGTTTGGATATCGTCAACGCATTTAACTCTCTACCCTGGGGCGCTATTAGGGAGGCACTAATACATCATAGGGTGCCTTCTTACCTGCAACGTATTGTCGGGTCTTACCTGTGTGATCGGCACATTTGCTTTGTAGGTCGGAGCGGCAGTATTCAGAGGAGGAAAATTACGTGTGGGGTTCCGCAGGGGTCGGTTTTAGGTCCTCTCTTATGGAATCTCGCCTATGACGCGGTTCTACGTGTTGACCTCCCCATAGGCGTTAATGTCGTGTGTTATGCAGATGACACTCTGGTTTTGGCCAGCGGAGTTACGTTTGAAGAGACAATCAGGCTTTCCGAAATTGGAGTGGCTGCAGTCGTGGAATCAATCTGTAGGCTAGGTTTAGAAATAGCACCCCACAAAACGGAGGCTCTATGGTTCCATAAGCTGCCGAGGAGCAGAGAGCCACCTAGCTTAGTGGTGCGGGTTGGAAATGCGCAAATTCAGGTGAGCCGATATATAAAGTATCTTGGTCTTACTTTGGATAGTCGGTGGGGCTTCGAAGAGCACTTTGAGCGCTTAGTCCCCCGGATCGAGAGGGCAGTAGGTGCGTTGCACAGATTGTTGCCTAATCTTGGAGGACCGCGGGAAGAAGTTCGTCGCCTCTATGCAGGGGTCGTACGATCGATGGCGCTGTATGGTGCACCTGTTTGGTCACGAAGACTGTCAGGCGTCCGACGCTGCCGGACTAAAGTTCATAGGCTCCAGCGAAAAATGGCCATTCGTATTGCACGAGGTTATCGAACGATATCTTTTGAGGCGGCAACTCTCCTGGCGCGCTTTCCGCCGCTGGACATCTTGGCGGATATGGACGAACGAGTCTACGACCAGATCCACGCTGCCCGCCAAAGCGGCGATAGTGTGTCGGGAAGACACTTTGAAAGGCTGAGGCGGCTAGAGCGGCAACGCGCACTTGAGCGGTGGCGCGAGCGACTATTGGAGCCTCAATATTCAGGCAAACGTGTTGTCGAGGCG
The DNA here is from genome assembly GCA_905163465.1 of Craniophora ligustri. Lineage (NCBI taxonomy): Eukaryota > Metazoa > Arthropoda > Insecta > Lepidoptera > Noctuidae > Craniophora > Craniophora ligustri. Next base: position 13,857,769 of record LR990968.1, read on the forward strand.
ATCCTGCCGAACTTGGAAGCCTGGCTGAAAAGAGAGGAGCGCATTTCCTATAGGCTCACCCAGGTACTCACCGGGCATGGTTGCTTTGGTGAGTACCTGAATAGGATTGGGAGAGAGGCCACGGCGAATTGTCACCACTGCGGATGCCAACTGGACTCCGCACAACATACGCTCCAGGAATGCCCGGCATGGACGTCTGAGCGACGGGTCCTTGTCGCTAAGATTGGACGAGACCTGTCTCTGCCAGCTGTAGTGAGAGCTATGCTGGCAGATACAGAAAACTGGAAAGAGGTGGCCTCCTTCTGTGAAATTGTGATGGTTCAGAAGGAGGCAGCTGAGCGGAACCGAGAGAGGGCCAATCCCGCTCGAAGAAGAACGCGTCGAGGTGGCAACCGCCTTGGCACCTGACACGACGAAACCCCGCTTGCTTAACATAATTAAAGTCGAGCGGGGCCTTTGGGGTCATGGACGCTCAGATTGGTGACACTGTGCGCCCACTAAATGATCCCAGGGAAGACAGTAGCACAGTGGTCACGTGTTGTTGTGAGCAGTGACTTGAGGGAGACACCCTTAGTCTCCCTAGGGATGTGCCTTTTAGGCGTCGCACAGGGGGTTCCGGAGCTGGTCTCTTAAGAGGACCCGGGACCTCCATTTTTGTGCAGATGGTGGCCACCGGGGTGGTTTTAGTGAGGTAAAAATCCCACACTACCCGGTCTCTTCCCCAGATGCCGGGTGCCTTTTGAAGGTTTCCACACCGAAAACAAAAAAAAAAAAAAAAAAAAAGGTACATATTTTGCTACACCATTGAAGATTTCTTACGGATTTTCTAATAAAATGTATTTTAAAAAGTGGTGGGAACGTAGCGCATAGCATTTGTAGTTTCTGCCTGATCCCTGTGGGAAAAAAAAGTGAATGTATGTTTTTTTATATACTACGTTTAAAGTCTACTAGTAAAAAAGTTCTCAGTAGCCTCAAAAATCAAATAGGTATTTCTTACTGCAACCTCTCAAAACAATCAGCAGGTAAAAACAATTTAGCAAGTTATTTCCATGTTTTATGACATTACAACCACATGTCGTTTCCGTTCCCGCCAAAGCCGCCATATTGTTTTTGCAGCTTTTAGAAACACCACACAACACACTGAATGCAATCATTGTTTGAAATATACTTGCATAACTTTTTATTGCATAACATAATAGCTTCCGTTCCTTCTAATAAATTAACGAGAATTAACTAGAATTTGATTAATTCAGTTTATAATATATAATCTGCCATATTGTGTTTCGTAATGGATTAAGAGTTGATGTATCGATTTGATATTTAACGAGTTCGTTTACATAATGTTTTGCTCTTGTTTAAATTGGCCAAATTGTTAAAGAATACATATTTTACAAAATTTTGATTTTTAATTTGAATATTTAAATGCTCTGATTTATTTGAATATATATAATAGGTATGAACTGGTCATCTAAAAACCTTTTAAGAGTTCCAAAGAGTAATCTCAAGTGATCTACCTACTACATAAAATACCCCAGTTCTGATTTATAATAATTTGTACCTTTTTGATCAGCCGTGCCTTTCTTGTCGTGTCGATAGAGTTTAATCAAATAAGCTTATTGGCAACTGTACAACTAGGTTCTAACCGCGCAAAAACATACTAATAATAATCTATAAGCAATAATCTGCATGAAAAATTACATCGAAATCCGTTCCGTTTTTGTGCGATTGAATAACAAACATCCATACATATAAACTTTCACATTTACAATAATATTTATAGTAGGATGTATAAATCACGAATCATAAACGCTTCGTGTTTTGTTCAATCTGGTGCCTTTGAACACAATATAGTCAATGTGAGCCGATACAAATGGTACCGTACGGACCGGTTCTCAGCTGACTTCAAAACGCCGGTCATTGGCACTTCCACCACGTTTTTGTTAGTCTCATCTAAATTTAATGACAGTTGCAAAAAAGACTGGAGCATCGCTCATTTTGTTGCGATACATGTTTCATTGTTACACTTGATACCCGCTGTTAACACCGAAAGGGTTTTGCAAATCAAATCAAATCAAATCAAATCAAATCATTTATTTCAATTAGACCAATACAGGCACTTTTGAATAGTCGAATTAAATTGAATTTAGTTGCACGGTTCCAAAAGGTAGGTCTTATGGAGAAGAACCGGCAAGAAACTCCATAGATACTCTTTTTAAATTAAATACAAAATTGTTGGTTTTCTTTTACAATGCTTTGTGTATGTAATATCAATATGAGACTGGTGCAGTTCGATATGAAACGTATAATTTATGAAAATAAAAGAAATAAATTAAACCAATTTAGGTTGCCATAACATATATGAGCCGACCAGTCCCAACTGATAGCACCCGTTCACGAGCATGACGTGTGTATCGGCGTCTGTCTACTCAACCATGTTCTAGGGAATAAAAAGACCCGACACCCAACGCCACCACCAGCAGGACATTTGAGTGAGCATGACAAGCCCAGACTGCCCGGCAACCGGTAGCCATTTTCAATTATATAAAAAAAAAACAACATCAAAGCCAACATCAGTCTCATATTTTACAAGTTATTTTACTACTCAGTAACTATTATAGTATTTATAGTTAATATATAATAAATTAAATTAATAAATAATTTGCATGTCAATCAGTAAAGGTGTATAACTAAACATGTCAAATTGTATAAGTGTATAATTAAGCATGTCAAACTGTAAAAATGTATAAATATCTTTATGTAAAACAAAAGAAGTCAAACCACTAAATAAAAACAAAATATAAATAAAAGAATATATAATAATCATGAGGCTAGCAAACCTATGGAGCTGGACCAGCATTTTGCCAAACTTTTTTATCTACAAGATAATCTTCTAATTTGTAGTATGCTTTCTTGCATAGAGTAGACTTTACAATGGATTTGAATTTATTTTCCGGGAGGTTTAAAATGATTTCCGGAATCTTATTATAAAACCTAACACTATATCCCACAAAAGAGGTATGGACTTTAGCGAGACGAAGCTGTGGCTGCATTAATTTAGACTTATATCTAGTATTATAATTATGCAGTTCACATCTTTTCGTATGATGTGATATATTTTTTCTAACGTACATTATATTTTCAAATATATACTGACAGGGTACTGTCATAATATTTATTTCTTTAAAGAGTTCCCTGAGTGAATCACGACTACTTAGGTTATAAATGGCTCTTATTGCTCTTTTCTGCAGTACGAAAACTGATTCTATGTCTGCAGCACGGCCCCACAGTAATATTCCGTAAGACATGATGCTATGAAAGTAGCTATAATAAACTAGTCTTGCGGTTTCTACATCCGTAAGTAGTCTGATTTTTCTAACTGCATAAGCAGCTGAACTCAGGCGTCCCGACAAAGCCTTAATGTGCGGTCCCCATTGAAGTTTGGAATCTAGTTTGATTCCTAAAAATACAGTCTGATCGACGAATTCGAGCTTTTCATTATTTAGTATTATATTACAATCCTCACTTCTTACATTTGGTAAGGAAAACTTTATGCATTTAGTCTTCTGCCCATTCAATACCAGATTATTAACAGTGAACCACTCATGGACCTTTAGAAGGGCGCTATTTACATCGTCAACATTTGGTGACCGTCTATCTAATCTAAAAATTAAGGAGGTATCATCAGCAAATAACACCATCTCACATCCATTCTGGCACATATAAGGTAAGTCATTAATATATACCAAAAACAAGAACGGGCCCAGGATAGAGCCTTGCGGAACACCCATTTTGATTTTGGAACCAGATGATTTAACTCCGTTTATTTGGACTTTTTGTACTCTACCTTGCAAATAAGATTTTATTAACTTTAACGAGTTTAGCTTAAATCCATAATGTTCCAATTTTAGTAGTAGTGTATCATGATCCACGCAATCAAATGCTTTTGAAAGATCACAAAATATGCCAACGGCATCCTGCGACTCCTCCCAAGCATCAAAGATGTGCTTTATAAGCGTCACTCCGGCGTCAGTTGTATTGCGCCCTTTGGTGAACCCATATTGCTGGTCATGAAAAAGTTTATGTATATTAAAATGTGACAACATTGCCTCTTATGATGTACCTAGTTCTTTTTTTTGCTATTGTTATGAAGGTAATACAAAAACAGAACAGACCGATTACTCAAAAGCTTCTCTTTTGCTGCTATCTTTTTCATTTGCCTGCAAAATGAAAATTACGTAACAGCTATTAATAAAGGATTCTAAAAAGACAACTTTACCCGATGCCAATAATAATATCTATATAAGGTGAATATACTAAATTTTTATACACTACACAACACACAATCACTAAGTTTTAGATCCATTACAACATCCGTCGGTCCGTCATCATAGATGATGTAAATGTTGGGATTAAATAACATCAATATAACGCGATAAAAAGCCGTAAAATGTAGTTATACCTACATATGTCAATATTAATTATTGCCGTAAGTGTAAGAAATCAATATGACAAATCCATACTTACCTAATGTTATAAATACAATTTCATGCTTATCCCGCTGAACAGATTCAGATGAATATTTATAATAATAATCTTTATAATATATTTATTATTTATCCTACGATGTATGTTTAGTATATATATGTTAAGGGTTCGACTATCTCACAATTTAGTTTGTTCCCTCGTTTTGAAGTCACTGGCCCGCATGATGTGTATAATAGAACACTGTGGTTTGCCTTAGTTCTCATCTACCGCAAACCACTAAGCTTTTACTGTAAAACCACTTTAAAGCCATCAACTACATCCTATATATCAATACGTACCGTGACAGATTTAATTTAAGAAGTAACCTTTCACTTAAAACATATAGTTTTGTTTCGGTTAAGCAAATAGACTCCTTTCATTTTGAGCTTTTATGCTCAAAACTTAAAGTTTATTTTCCCACATTTATGTAACTATTCGTACCGCAGTAATTGTAGCTCATATTGCTTATAGAATAAATTCAAAGAATGAAACATATTTAAACCATCTTTTATTCATTATGTTTATTTTGACAGCGCCATATTTTTAATCTATTACACCATAACCATGGTACATACATAATACGTTTGGCAACAAATAAATCAAATTAAATTACAGAATATGACGAAAACCATTACTGCAATATACTTTCGATGCGTACTACTTATCCATTCTAACATTTTAAAATGCGAAAGTATGTTTGTCTGTCCATTACCTCTTCACGTTTATACTGCAGAACCGATTTTGATGAAATTTTGAGTATGGATATAGTTTGAGAATCAACAAGGACATAGGATAGTAGTTTAATACGCCATGCCCGTTTGACTCACATATTATATTTCTTGTCTATCCATTCTCCATCTTGTTCATGGCGGTTTTATCGCTAAATAGCGGGTTTATCGCTATTTAGCGATAAGACCGCCATTGCATACCCTTATTTCATAAATATATTGTTTATTTTAAATATATTGGTGTACAATAAAGAATACTCTATCTATCTATCTAGGATATTTTTGTCACGGGAATCTATAATAGGACAAAAAGAGGGATGAAACTTTGTACAGTAAATCAATAATTTCTTAAAAAACTGACTATAAAACATTTATAAATTTATCTTTCCGCAAGATATAATACAATAAGCATTTTTATGAAAAAACCGATAGGATAATCATTAAGCTAAGTAAATTATGAAACAAAAGCAGACGAAGTCACGGGTAACAGCTAGTTAGATAGTAATAAATGTCATTACACATTACTGGACCCTAATGATTACTCTCGAGGTAACGGTACTACACAATTTGATCCAATCAGAGCCTTTCAATTGTCAATAGGGCTGCATCCAGATTGGCAGGAAGTTGGCAATCACTAAGACGTGTAACTGGTGGGTTGAGTTAGAAAGGTTAAAACTATTACATTTTGTCCCTTAGCTCGATAAAAGCGTCTTATAATTTAGTTCTTAATAAGTTTTATTTTGTAACACTTGGTGCCTTATTATTTTGTATAGATTATCTCGAAATAATGTATGGTATTGTTACAGAATTTGTCTTACAATTAAGAACAGTGTATTGTGTTCCCTGAGGCGTGCAAAATTATTATTAATTGTATCATCTTATATATAAAAATCACGTGTTTGTCACTGAACACTTCCGAAACGGCTTGATGGATTATTGTGAAATTCTGTTTGTATATTTGGTAGGTTTGAGAATCGGTCGTAAGCTATTTTTTACACGCCTAGATATTAAGGATCAGACCTATCAAATATACATATAAAATTTCATAATAATCCGTCTAGAGATTCAGATTCGGAGGAGTTCAGCGACAAACACCGTGACACGAGATTTATATATATAAGATATTGTATCATTTATTTTATTTTCTTGTCACTTGGACCACTAGACATGAGAGAAGCCGGCTTAATACGTATGATATTACTGTCGTCACATAATGCATTAACTTAATGAGTCCAATCACAGCAATTTCTTAGGTTTCCTTTGCAAAAGCTGTCCACAATGGCTATATTTTCACATTATTATCCCTCCTAGTACCTACTTTATGTTGACTATTGTGTAAATTGAATTGAGCTTACACTTTTGATACAATGTACTTTTTGCTCTACAAAGAAAAAGTTAAGCAATATCGTATTAAAATTACTATTCCCAATAAGTTTAAAAATCAATGTTACATAGCTTATAGGTGGACTGACGACCTGGTGAAGGTCGCTGGAATCCGCTGGATGCGGGCGGAGCATGACCGGTCGTCGTGGCGATTCTTGGGGGAGACCTATGTCCAGCAGTGGACGTCTAACGGTTGATGTGATGATGATGATGATGTGATAGCTTATATACCTATACATAGGTTCCGTAACGCGCGAGCGACACCTCAGGTGTTGCAAAAGTCAACAGGCAACGGAGGCGGGCTGTTAGCTTGTTTTAAATACTGTGTAATAATATCTAGTAGTATATATTATTAGTGATACTAGGTTTAGAATTTAGTGTACGGCACTGTGTGACCTTTTCTTGGGTTGGTCAAAGTATAAACCTAATAAATATGTATAGTGTACTAACTGTTGACCATCTAGAAAATCGGTAAATTGATAGTAAAATTACAATTAATCGCTATGAGTATGTGATGTCTCAACGCGAACTGGCCCACATTTTGTTGAACGAGCGAACGCGCATAAGAACGAAACTCGAACACCAAGTAATACTCGTTTACCACGAATTCTCATCTCTCCTTTGTCTGCAGGTACAGTTGAAGGTGGGCCGCCGTACAGGATGCCGCCGGCGCCCGAGGCGGCGCTGCCCGGCGCGCCCGCACCCTCCGTCCCCGCCGCCCTCCACACACACTCCAACAAGTTCCCTGTAAGTATTTCTACATATCAGCAAGAAACACTAATAATTTCTGCTATAAGTATACAATTTAGGGGTTTAATTCTCATTCAATCATTATATCAGCCAATATTTGTCCACTGCTGGACGTAGGCCTCCTATAGTGAACGCCACAAAGCTCGACCTTAGGCTCTTTTCAAAATTCTTATTCAATCAATCGTATTAATTACATTATTTATGACCTTTTTTAGGTTTAGATTTAGATTATAGTACCTATACTGTGTATAATGTGATCAGCGGACTGGTAATATAAAGGTTGATGTGATCCAATTCCATTCCATCCAATCCACTTCTTTGAAAAACCCAATAACACTTCTCAACCTAAAAATAAAACGACCACTAAACCAACGAGACAATTTTCATTATCATTCCATCCATTATTTGGTTTCCCTTCATCTCTTCGTTCATTCAGATTCTTTATCCCATTACATTGACATTATGCTAAACCAATTTATCCTTGTCCATCATTGACGGCTGTCAGGGTTTAGTCTGCTAGTTAACTGGCTTTACGAATCAAGGCAAGTCGAGCTACTGACGGGCAAGTTATGTGTCGTATATTTAGATTTCTACTGGATGCTATAAATTGTCTATATTTATGGCGACGATGTTGGGAACTGAAGTGAACTGGAGAAGAAAGCAAACTGTGTTTTGTAGACTTTTTTTGAAACTTATTAAAGTGCTTTAGACGATCATTTGAAGTACTATTTCAAGTCAAATTATTTATTTCAATAATGTAATCAACTAATGTGCCATCGCACTTTATCGCACTTAAACCAAAATATTCTTAAAGAAACCATTATATTCTGAGTTTATTTCGGCATTTCTTTTCAAAGATCGTCGATCCTGTTAAGACTTGCCTATACCCTTTAGTAAGTATTAAAGTTTCCCTTAAATATATTAACAGATGTACTCTTAAATATAATACCATCAATGTAAAAGCGAATTAATTTACACTCGTTTTAACAATAATTATTGAGCACGCTAAACTTCCAAAATTCTGAGATCAAAGCGGTGCATTTTTAAAAATACATCAGTTGATTTTTAAAAGCACATTCGCTCCATTTACATGCGATAAGCAATAAATAAAATCTTAATTGGATTGAAATTATATCCGCGTTTTCTCCAATACACATGAATCTGTACTTTTTATCTCACGCGGTCTTGAGTGAAAGTCCTCATTGTTACATCGGTTATCTTGAGACGAGACGTAAGACGTGTGTGCTGTGATTGAGAATATTTCTCAACTTTAATTAAGTTTCTTGTATTGAGTAATAATAGTAGTTTGTGGAAAAGTTCATTTGGAAGCTGGGTTGTACTTTTTGGACTTGTAATTGATACCTTTTAACCTGTTAGAAGGTATCTATCTAATGCTGCTTAATTTTAAAGGTCGGTATCGCAGTTATATTTTCTTATTAATATAGTACCTGATAGTCTATTTCAGAAACCTTTTAACTTCAACTGTATTTTAACGTAACTGATGAGCTGTGGTAGCCTAGTGGTGTGACCAGTGTACTGAGATGTCAAAGATCTTGAGTTCAAACCCAAGGCTACCACTGACTTTTTGGAAGTTATGTGCGTATTTATCACATGTTCAAACGGTGAAGGAAAACATCGTAAGGAAACCTGCATGCTTGAGAGATTTTCTCGATGGCATGTGAAGTCTGCCAACGCACAGTAGGCTAGCGTGGTAAACTATAGCCTAATCCCTCTCAAAAGAGAGGAGACCCGTGCCCAGCAGTGGGACAATAATGGGTTGATGATGATGATGATCAAAGAACTTCATACTAATTCTGTCCCTAATTCATTGTCGATCTCTTTAAATCAATCAATCAACTCAGCTTATCGAAATCCACTGCTAGACCACCATAACACTTTGTCCTCCGCCTTTCTCATCCATTCTATCCCCGCTACCTTTATTTTTCTCTGTAATGTTTTTCAAATTCCATTTTATCATTTATTTACTTACGTATGCTTAAATAGCAAAACAAGGAGCATTCTGATGTCTTGCTTTGTCCATTTATTAAACATTTTAGTACCTCCCACGATTGTTACAAACTTATTAGTACCGAGGAGTGATTCTCTGGCGGAATGCATAAGAGCCCTAGTTTAAAGGGAATGGTCGTGAGCTTATTAGCAAGTCCACGTTTATTTCCATGTAATAATTTGTATTATACTTGGGCTTGCATTAATAATAGGTAAATAGTTATCAAACTAAGAACAACTGTGAATATTCTACAGTAGCGAAATCTTGCTGTCATCCAAACCATGTTCGTGTTACAGAAAAGGTCTATTCAGTCAATTTACAAATTAAGTCCCACGTATTTCCTGATTTAGAAATTTAAGGAGATTGATAATATGACTGATTCATCACAGTACATTTATGAAAATTTATTGCCGCTGATGGTGACGTTGTGTGACGGACTTTTTATTCCCTAGAACTAGTTGAGTAGATACAGCAACACTGATACACAGGTCGTGATCATGAATAGGTTCTGTTAGTAATAAGTAGTTGGGTCTAGTCGGCTCATATATTGGTCGGCACTGTAAATTGGTTTTTATTTTTTTCTTTGGCGGGTAATTCACACGTTCAAATCAAACTTTATTATTCATGTTGATTTTACATATTATTTAAAAGAGCATCCTGCCGGCTAGATTTGAGAATTTAAAAGACTTAAGGTCTACTTCAAATAAAACATTTGAATTGATGAACAACATTTTTTATTAATATTTTTAGCCTTACTTTTAAATTCTACTTTTTTTTCCAATTGTATATTTCAAACAAACTGTTAGTAATTAACTATATTGCAATACACTTAACACATAGCATCGATTGGTTCACAACTAGCAGAATAGTTGCATGCTTTCCAGACTGATTGATTGGTATATCCGTCGGTCGACTCATACGGATTTGATTGTCCGACAAAGTAATATAATATAACTTGCTTTTGCATGCGACTCAGATCTCTGATAAAACAAAAAAAAACTGAACGAGTTCAAAAATTAAATAGCATATTCTTCAACAGATAGAACGTGAAGTGATTCTCTCTTCTGGCGACAAGAACTCGAAGGTCCCCATTCTTCAGGAAGCCAGGAAGCGAGGAAGACTTGGTGCAGTCGCTCCCGACACACCGCCCAAAGCGCTGTCGGCTTGGACACATGCTGAGGTTCGTGACCCATCATCACGTAACATACCATCACGCCTGTAGTACTGTTGGACACACTCATATTTTTTTAGCTAAGATAAATCCAAATTCCATGCTGCTACTGTAAATTTCTTGGGACTTCGACCTGGTAATTAAAATTAGGACCGTACAGTCCGCAGTCAAGCTTAAGGCTCGAGAAAATTATTTCTCGAGCCTTAAACTTGACTGCGGACTTGAAAAGTACTTGCGAAATTGTAAAAGCTATTAAGGTTTTACAATTTAAATTTTACTTAAAAATATTAAGGTCATTAGTTCAACGTCCAGTCTAACTTAACAAACCTTTTTGTATAATATTAACTCCCATAAAATGTCCTTGGTAACATTTTGATCTATTGCCAAGAACTTTCATCATTCATAGTCTGACTGATTATAGAGTCTAGATTACTCGATAGTCTGAGGCGATTGAGCTAAGCTGACTTAAGTATAGTGTAGCTTTCTTCTTGTACAGCATCAGGGTTTACGAATGTTTCTAGGGTTGGCACAATGTGCATTTCTGTAAAGGATCATAGAATGCATAAAAATATTAGGAATTAGACTCAATGTATCCCAAATTTGGATACTCATTAGGTTAAACATAGCGATCCTGACATTATAAATTAGATCTTATTATATTGTATCTATGTTTTACAACTAAAATTTTGAATTTTAATTTAAAACATAGGCACAATTAACTATTCAGAAATGTTGTTTTCCCAGCGTTGTTTTGTGTCTACATTTAACTTTTCTCTTGCTTTCATAGATAATATAAATTAAAAAATATAAAGTTTGAAAATAATAAATCTTTCTTGAAGGTTCGGCCAGTATTTCTTAAAAAACTTAAGGTGTTTGAATCAAATGTGCCTATATGCTATACTAGCTCACCCCTACAATTCTTTACTGTGGCGCATTGTGGTTCCATTGCCGCTAAAATAAATAAAAACAATCACTTTGAGTTATATATTGTGTAAAAATATGAACTGTTTGAGTATTTGAAGCTTTTACACAAACCAACTTACATTTTTTAAACATTTAAATACAATAAAATCATAAGATTTGGTAAACTATTCGTGGCAACCCTAAATAAACCTACTTACGTAATAGCAACCCATAACAATATCTATAAATGTCGATGGTCTAAAGGGCGGTGTCGATAAATTGCACCTCACTATTGAACCAAATTGAGGTCCAAACTGTACTTTATTGATAAATGTAATGGTAGTGGACACAGGCGGTTAGGATCGACCTCAAATACGATCAAATGTGGGTCAGCTCTGATCTGATTTACTAACCGTATCATCTCAATCCATACTATCTATAATAATATTATAAATGCGAAAGTATATCTGCCTTTCTGCTACCTCTTCACGCTTTAACCGCTGAACCGATTTAGATGAAAATTGTTATAGAGGTAGTTTGAATGAAGACTACCATTGGGGGGAGAAAAATGTTTTTTTTTTTTCAAAATCTCCTTATGCAAACAAACACAAAAATAATTATATGCAATTTGTTGCAAGTTATGTAAGTAAATTCGGGGATTTATTTTTATTTATATAGATTTCTAGTTCACGTTACATTTACAAAGAAGTTTTGCAACAACTTTAATGGGATTATATAAAAAGGTAAAATAAAACACCAGGTACAGAAGCTCCACTTCTGAGAAACAAGCAAAGTCGTGAATCAATATTGTATTTTATAATTAAACCATATAGCTCACAGTCCTCTTTTAAATATAAATAGATAGATAGGTAGAATATGTTACACCACAATATAAAATCATACATGTCAGTAATATAATTTATTTATGAAATAAGGACAGTGGCGGTCTTATCGCTAAAGCCAATGGCACAATAGTCGATAGTTCAAGCCAACTTTTTCTATTTGACTGAATAAGATGGCAAAGCACTAAGATTCTCTAGCCGGTGTTAGCAAAAGCATTCAATGTAGCCCCGAACGTGCTTGGAATAAGAACTAGGTGTAACAAATTTTTAACCGACTTCAAATTAGGAGGAGGCTATCAATTCGATTGTATGTTTTTTTTAACATGTCACGAGGGTGAAAACAAGCTTACGGGCGTCCGTTTTCCGTAGCCTATAGACGTTTGCAACATCAGAAATTTCGTTGCATCTGGATTGTAATCGTTTTGGGGGAAATTAAAGGTTCTTTCTCCAGACTAGACAAGAGCTTGGCTGCGAAGGCAGTAAATTGGACGTCTATAACTCAAATGAAAAAAAAACCTTGCTTCTTGCTCTCGTCCTTACTCTAATTTTAATGCCGTCTTCGACATCACGTGGTCTTTCTACGATAAATAACATAACATCTTTGTAACTAGGTACATAGAACTAACTTGCTTCAAGTGGTTTCGAACTTTTGCCAAGATATGCAAGTCACCAAACAGCGTATAGACTAACTACACCAAATAGGTCAAAATCGAATCCTTTACTGTAGCCAAAATCGGGCAGGAATACATCACATCGGTAAAGTCAAAATCATTCAGAATATATGGCAGAGGTGCTTTTGAACCCACAAAACTTGTTGCACGGTTTGAAATAGTTGACTTAAACCAGCTTGGAATATGGTACTAGGAAGTGGGTTTTCTGCGTTCCACTTCTCTATAGCCCAACACCATCAAAAGAAACCATTAACCCTATGAATATAAAGAGGCTCTCTTCCTGTTGGGTAACGAGCGTGAAGCCTGCCCGCATACAGATGGAGTTCTTTGCTCCGATGCGGCGTCGTAATCTTATATCTACGATGTAATCTTCTGCTCATACTGTGTAATTAACACTAGCGTTTGTGACTATGCCGGTTAATATTACCTCAGTTAAGTAAGCATATAGAATAGATATATATTTACTTTAAATGTATGTACTACCATGTATCTAATGTAAAATGTAAAACTTGATGCAAAATAAATTATTATTATTATTATTATATATAAATTTAGCTCAGATAAAAAAATATGCGGCAGTTAATGTCTATACTGAAACTGCGCTTAGAGAAAATTACTTTCATTAAGGTTAGGTACTATTATTGACAGAACCGTATCTAGACGATGGTTTTTACCCTACAGTGGGCCCACTAAGAGAGCAGAAGCTCCTCCAAAAATTGGTGTAAATAAACAAAAAAATATATACCAGTTCCAAGCTAGTTTGATTTGTTTTGCTAAAGAAAAACATGAAACTGTAGGTGGTGACTTTTTTAATGACCTGTGTAGTATTCGTAACAGAAGTCTCGTTGGCTTAGCTCGGAGCTAAATTTCTTGTGCTATATTCTTGTACTATCCAAATATCTCTTGTATTGTCCTAAGTATTTTGACGTCTATATCTCCCACGATAAAAAAAATTTTTAACATGCAAAATGTCTTAGCCACAAACACTATGATTGACGCCAACATCCACCACGAGAACGGACGTTGTAACATAAAATTTTATCACTACATAATCGATACTTAGCCTCTACACATTCTAGGCTGGCGAAATATTTTTTTCCACATTACTATGCGAAAATACCTCCCCGGTCACTGCCGTATGTTTCTGAGCACAACAATAATACCCGATACCTGTGCTAATTTCGACCTTATTTCTTTAGTGATACGGTAGTTTCGTGCAGAGTAGAGATGCGTCATGCACCTGACAGAGCCAAGGTCGGGAGTGATACTATGACGTCACAGTACGCGTTTAGGTTGTCAATTTTCGCTGGTGATGTAGGTTAGATAACGATTTTAGATTGGCTTAGGGAAAAGAGGCTTTAAGGTCAATGGTTCAAAGTGTATAATCCTAAATAGTACCTACTTACAGCCAAGGGAGGCGATTTTTAGAGGTGTTATTTTACATATATTATGCTTGCTCTCTTCGACCGCCAAATTATCCTAACCTGTAACACCAACCTCGTTGCTTAGTCTAGCTACTAGATGGCGCTGTAACTAGACTGACAAATTACCTGTCGATGTTAAGCTATATTTATTTACCCAATTAGTCTTTAAATTATGCGTTCACATCACAATGTTTTCAAAGCGGACTTTAATCCTACACAATTAAGGTCGATTTTCAAAGTAAAGAATTACAAAAAAAAATCTTCAAAAATTGACTCGTGAAGGATTTGAACCTCCGCCCTCCGATGGTCAAGATTCGCTGTATATCGGCGCTCTAACCTACTGAGCTAACGAGTCTTACATGATTAAAACTGAAATATAGTTCAGTTTTCACGATATGACGACATTGGCTAATTTCCAATGTTTACAGCAAACACTACAGAAAAGATAACGTTTACATACATCTTTATACGTAATTATATACATAATAGTCTTATCCATACTAATATAATAATTGGGATGGCATGTTTGTTTGTCTATTGGCTCTTCACGCTTATACCGCTGAACCGATTTAGATAAAATTTGGTATAAAGATAGTTTGAATCCCGGCCAGAAACACAGAATATTTTTGCACCTCAGAATGGACACTTAAGACATTCCTAGCACGATGATTACACATCAATAAGCCAATGCTAAGAGTACGTACTATCACGTTTATATCCCTGGAAGGACAAGTAGAAGAGTCTCTTGTCGTGAGGGACGAGCCGTCGTGCTTGCAACTATCAGACCAGTGAGGTAGCAATAAAAGACCAGAGGAAAGCTACAACCCTCATGAATTGATTTTAAGTTATACTTACGTTCATTTATCCGAATATAATTTAGAAGCCGTACTGGACCAGACTGAAATACTATCAAGATATTCGAATACACTCGAATTTGGCATTAAATCCAGGATCATAGCACTTCATCATAGGACTTTTGCACTTCCAATCAATTAGCATAACCAATTACGTAGTATGAGGAAAATATATACGTTGATGTTTGTGTGAGTGCTGCAAACACAATTGGATGGATGTTTCGTGTCGGTGTTTACGCGTGACGTCAACCATGACATCATAACGACAATAGCGGTCGAAGTTTTTGCTCCTCGATCAACAAGACTCGTTAGCTCAGTAGGTTAGAGCGCCGATATACAGCAATACTTGATCATCGGAGGGCGGAGGTTCAAATCCTTCACGAGTCAGATAATCCTTTTTTAATCTTTTATCTTTATGTGTAGTGTTTTGTTCGGGGTTATAATAGTTTTATTGTTGTTTATGATGAACGTATTTATGTTTTAAAGTCCCATCATGTTATAGGTACGATCAATGGGTATTTCCTATTAGTCACATACAAAATATGGTTTTACTGTTTTTGTTCGGCTACTTTGAAGAATTCCAATCGCTAACGAATTCGCTCGACTTGGGAATCGGAATTAACATAACATACCATCAGGCTTGTCGTCTGCGAATGGTTAGGCAGAGGTGTACTAAAGCACACCCACATTTCGCCAGTATGTCTATTGCCATCAAATGTATACGAATCGAAAGTCCGAGCTGATACTGAGAATTTTATAGGAAAACCCTACAGGGTTCTTTTATAAAATTCTCAGTGATACATCACTTGACTCGACCTGGGAATCGAAACAATGACATCTTGCTCAGCAGTCGTACTTTACGACCACTAGACCAAGGAAGCACTTACCAATATATTTACTTTCAATCTTACAAAAAACACAAAGCACATAACTAGAAAGTATCCAGACAAAATAAACGATAGGTATTTCAGCCTTTAAACAGGTCTAAACAAGTTAGCAGAAACGGCACAAACGTGACTGGAATCCTGCCTGGAATTCTAATTACTGTGACTAGGATAAAGCACATGCCTGAATATATACTTGGAAAAATAGAGGCACATGTTTTTTCAACCATTAATTACAGTCGTTACGAGGGTAATATTAAAAACATTGACTTTAATACTAACAAATGCGATTAAGACGTACTTAGTTGTAGGACTGATTTTATTAAGTTGGATTTATTCGAAGGGTTTTTTTACGATTCGGTTAGCGCGGCAGTTTAAAAGGCTGCCTTCTGGCTTCTTCTAAAGGTATTCAACAATGAGCAAGAACGTTTGTCAAAGTTAAAATCAAATGATTTATTTCAATGATACCCATAAAACAGATATTTTAGAATTGTCAAGACTTGTTGCATACATCCAAGAGGCGTACCTCTTGGGACCATTCTTGGAACAATAGATAAGACGTATCTTATGGAGAAGAGCCTGCAAGAAACTTTATACATAGTGTTTTAAATGCAATGAAAATTACAAAATAATTGGTTTGTACCGATAACTTATTATATCAATGTATCTATGTATAATATGCAATTTATATTTTTTATTATAATTTTTATATATAGGTACTTGTGTTACGGATACTAGATGGATGGTGGTTTTTTTTTGTAAATACAAAATATTATATTGATTTGTTACACTTTTTTTCTCACTTCTTTCTTTCTTTCTTATGTTACGCAATTAATACGCTTATGTTACGGGTTTTACCGCGGTATGTTGATATTTTTTCACATATTAACTGATACATAGAAATAGACATTAATGATGCTAGACTGTTTCAACATTGTATAAGATGAATTTTATTCCACAATTAACCTCAATTATTTGAGAGCTTGACTAGGTTAGCTTCTAGGACTAGGTTTCTCTTTAGCCTTTCGTTAGTAACAATAAGTCAATTTTATTTTCTCTGAAATAATATACTTCATGTTTCAAGCACGGTATTTATAGGTAGACTTTTAAATTGAAAATCGATGAATCGGTTCAACTTTTACCTATATCTATAGAAGGTTGGTTTCCAAACAAAACTACGCATGATAGAATAGTTATAAAATACTCAACAGCATTTGTAAATGTTATGAAACAAAATAGGAGGCGGTGGTACAAAATAATCCATAAAAATTCACGATGCGCGCGCGCCGGTGTTGAGGTGCGTACGGAGAAACAACGGTTGTGTGCCGAGCTGTACTCGGCGTGTGCCGCCTAGCTACGGCAAATATGGAACTATTATATTGAAATAGGAAAGGAATATAGGCCGTTAGCTGGTGATGATGATCATTAATTTACTTTTAAAAAGGGGTTCTATAAGAGGAGTAAATGGATTCAAATTTGTAGCCGCTACATATAAATAATTTACGGTTTGAATTCATTTATTTCTAAAGATTATTTAATTTCGTCAAGGCTATGCGCTTTTTATAAGTATTTATCTGTTCTAACGGACTTATTGAGAATTTTTTTGTCTTAGATTACATTACGGTAAGCTTGCGATAAGTTGACTTTCAACTTTTTACAAGTATACGGGTTGGCAGATTTCATACATCTTTGCCATCGAGAACATCTCGAGATGTTTTTCTTTAGCATTTGAGCGTGTGATAAATACGTAAATACCTTCAAAAATTTCATTGGCTAGCCTTAGATTCAAACTCGAGGCCTTTAAATTTCACTGTCCAATGACACCAGGCTGTCACAGCTCCCCTTAATACATGGTACCTAATAAACGCATACCAGTGAATTCAGCGTGACCATCACATCCAGCTTTTAAACCCCCTATAAATATAGAGTGACCTTGTGTATAACTTTGACGTGAAGAATCAAAGCGTGTTCGACCGTAACACCTCGATGGTTATAAAGGATGGTTTCCACGTCACGGCCTGTTGATTTACGGCCCCCGGGCCAGCTATTATGGCCGTAGAAATCGTGAAAGTACACATAGTAATTGATTGGGAAGTACTGTATGTTAATCATAGGTAACAAGGTTTTACATTTTTGACATGATTTTTATACATAGATCTCAATTTTTTTTTGACATTATTCATTTTATCTTTGACATGAATTCTATATCTCGATTTAAAATATTATTTTTTTACAATAATTTTATATAATGACATTATTTTGATTGTTATGTTCAATATACATTATTGTAATTTTATACATAATTATGTGAATGTGAGCACTTTGTAGGTACCTAGATAAACACACTTATAAACTTTTAATGTCTGGCGGCTTTGGGATTTTAAATTGACCTACACAAATGTCCTACTGATCTTGCATTGACGTGCGTCGGGTCGTTGAGCTCCCTCAATGTTGGTTGAGCTACACGATGGCTGACGTATGCGTGCTGTCAGTATGGACAGGTCAACTCAAAACTGCACTGGTGCTTTCTTCAAAAGGCCATCTCAGACTTTACCCTACATCGTCAGGCTCACATACTATAGACACAAATGTTTGGACTTTAAAAGAGACCATGATTCTCTGAGTTTGTTTCGGCATTTCTTCTCAGAGGTCGTCAGTTAGGAAATGCCGATGCCAACTAGATATTAAAAAAAAAATTACATGACTTGTAAAAGTGTCTTTAAAAAGATCTATTTGCAGAAATAAACAATCATTACAATCATTACAATCATAAGGTTAGGTATGCAATATGTAACCTGGATAATAAAATAAAATAATAATTAATAATAAGTATAATAATATAAATAATATAATGTATATACCTATGTGTCATTATATAAAATAATATACCTACCTAAAGTTTAAAAGGGAAGTAAAACTTCCTCCTCTCTCCTACATTTGCCGTGCCCGACGAGGCCCACACATGTTTCTTATAATTGTATTGTAATGTAACATCTATGTAACTTGTGGAGGGCAATAAATGTATTGATTATTGAGTATTTAATTATAGGTCTCGTGTTCTAGTCAAATTCACGTAGGTTAGACTTTTTGAAATCATATGTGTACACATCAATCCTTGCTGAAATGGTAAAAGCACCAATGGTTAAACCAGAGGGTAGTTGTGGCAGTAGGTGTAAAAAAGTTTGTCTACAAAAATATTCAATTTTAATTTAATTACTTAATTTTAACAATAAATATTAATGAAAATTACATGCTAACTTAAATCACCTGCTAGTAAGTGTGTAATCTCCTTCTAATTTTTCTTCACTACACTGAAAACCACACCATGGAATCACTGAAGGGTTCAATGTTTGAACTTATGGCACAGTTTCAAGAACGTATGTCTAAGTTTGAAGCAGACCTACAGAAGAGTTCAAGTGCTCCAGCTAGCAGCACTTCAGGGATTGCTGCAGAATTCACTATGTTCAAGTGTGGCATGCTAGAGGCGGTGGGTAGTCTTCAGCGGCAGTTGGAGGCCCTCGCACATGGGATGGATGCACTTGAGATGCGTGGACGTAGAAAGATGCTACTTCTTCATGGTGTGCCAGAACAATCAAAAGAAGACACAGCTCGGGCAGTATCTGTAGTAGTTCGGGATAATCTGCAGTTGAAGGATATTTCCACTGCTGCCATCAAAAGGTGCCACAGATTGGGTCGCCACCAAGTTGCCGGCAAACCTCGGGCTATCCTAGTGAAGTTTCATGACAGGGATGTTCGTGATAAGGTCTGGTTTGCCAAAACTAAGCTTAAGGGCTCGGGTATTACATTATCTGAGTTCTTGACTCGGTCACGGCATCAAATGTTTATGGCGTCACGGGAAAAGTTCGGCATCACCAACTGCTGGACTGCTCAGGGTCATGTATATGTCCTGACGCCGGATGGTGCGCGTCATCGTATTTATGACTTTGCTGATATAAAGAAGATTGCGATTGCTGTGCCTGAGTTGGATACCGACAAGCCGGCACCGAAGAAGAAGCGTGCGGTGGTGAGGAAGTGATTTCTTTGTGTGTATACTCCAGCGTTCGGGTAATGAGTTCACATCTAGATAACTTTTTTGATATCTTGCCTCTGTTATACTTATTAGTTTGTTTACCTTCAAAATCTCTCACTTTATTTCGTTTCAATACAACTGTCATCTGTCAAAACTGTCACTGTCTATACTTTGTGCGTTCCAAAACCACGTCATCTAAAATGCGTATAATTTATTACCCGAACGTTTGTAGTAAAGTAATACTTAGTAGCTTATTTAGAAATTCTTTGTTACACGTAATTAGCAGGTAGACAACTTCTGTTTATTACAAATATTGTCTATACTGAGCATATTTATATTGTTTTTGTAACTTTTATATATTTATTTTATTTTATATTTATTATATAATTCTATTCAGGCATAATGACGGACTTTGATGCAGAATCGGAAACAGGTAGTTTCGTGTCAGCTTTAAGTGATACTGACAGCTTTACTAGTATACCGTGTCTCTCTGATACAATTAAATCTAATTTTTCCGATGTTCCTAAGAGTCTTAATGTAGTCCATATAAACGCACAAAGTATTCCGGCTCATTTCAATGATATGCTGGCTACGTTTGACTGTAAGAATGTCCATGCAATCCTTATTTCTGAATCTTGGTTGAAACCATGTCTCCCTTCGACTTCTTACTCGCTACCCGGATACCAACTAATAAGAAATGATCGCACAGGTGGTGGTGGTGGCGGTGTTGCCATATATCTCCGGGCTTACATACCTTTCTCAATTATCGATATGTCTTCACAGCCACCACCGTCACATGCTGGTGAGCATTTGTTTTTGGAAGTTAACCTTTGTCATTCAAAGGTACTGCTTGGTGTCTATTACTGTCCATCGATGCGTATCGATTTTTTCTCCTCCTTTGAAAATATCCTTGTAGACCTGTCTTCTTCTTACAGTCATACCATCATAATGGGGGACTTCAATACATGTTTACTGAAAAATGATTATCGTTCCTCTACATTCAAATCCATTATACAATCCTGCAATTTAACTCTTCTCCCTTTAAATGCTACTCATCATTTTCCAAACTGTGCCCCCTCGCTTCTTGATCTTATGCTGGTATCTTCTGAGTGTCATGTTATTAAGTATGGTCAGTGCTCAGCCGATGCCTTTTCCTACCATGACCTCATTTTTCTCTCGTACAAAGTCCGTCCACCTAAACCTAAACCTAAAATTCTCCTGCAACGCAATTTTGGTGGCATAAATCTTGATAACCTCAGGCACGATGCCGGAAGCATTGATTGGACAAACCTTTTATCCATTGAGTCAATGGATGAGAAGGTCCATCTACTCACGGACTGCCTCAATCAGCTGTACGATATTCACGCCCCAATTCGTCCCGTCAAAGTTAAACACCTCCCTGCCCCATGGCTCACAGATGACATTAAAGCCATTATAAATAAAAAAGCGGCTGCGAAGACCAAGTATAAATGTAGGCCCAGCCCCTCTAACCGGGAGAGGTTTGTGGCTATTCGCAATCACTGCAACAAGGTGTGTAGGGATGCTCAACGCCGTCATATTCACAACTCTGTTGAAAACGGAGATCCAGCCAAAGTATGGAAATTTCTTAAGTCAATGGGAGTTGGAAAATCACACCAAGATGCTGTCCCTAAAGATATGAATCTTGATTTATTAAATCAACAGTTCTCATCTGCGCCTCAGTATAGTGGGGCTCAAAAAGCTAATACAATCAACTATCTTTCATCTCTTCCAATTCCTGATTATTCACCGTTCGTGTTTAATCAACTGTCTGCTTGTGATGTTAAGAAGAGCATTGTATCTGTCACATCCAATGCGGTTGGAAGTGACTGCATCAGCCGTAAGATGATACTCCCTGTCCTGGATGAGATCCTCCCTGTGATTTGTCACATCCTTTCTTATTCATTGTCCTGTGGCGTCTTTCCATCTATGTGGAAAGACGCTCATGTTACTCCTTTACCTAAAAATGCAAATCCTTTATCTTTTACAGATTTTCGTCCCATCTCTATATTACCCTTCCTTTCTAAAGTACTATAACGCCTTGTCCATAACCAACTCACCTCTTTCCTACGTAAAAATAATCTCCTTAATCCTCTCCAATCCGGGTTTCGCCCAGGACATAGTACAACTACGGCATTGGTAAACATTACGGATGATATCAGAATGGGTGTGGAAAATGGTAATCTGACTGTTCTGTCCTTACTTGATTTTAGCAATGCTTTTAATACTGTCGATTTCGACGTGCTACTTGGCATACTCTGCTCTTTAAACATATCTCCAACAGCAGTTGATTGGTTTCGTAGTTACCTGTGTGGCCGTCGGCAGCGTATTTGCATTGATGGGAGCTCTTCCTCTTGGTGTAACACCTCTGCTGGCGTACCACAGGGCGGCGTTCTCTCACCACTACTATTCTCTTTATTTATTAATTCTATCTCCAATAAACTTCTGTCATCCTACCACCTATATGCAGATGACCTGCAGATCTACTCCCAGGCCCCGTTGGACGATTTGGCGGAGGCCATTAAAATGGTCAACAAAGATTTGGCACAAATTGCGCAGTGGGGTGCCGATTACGGTTTGAGAATAAATCCTGTAAAGACTCAGGTCATTGTTGTTGGTAGCTCTAGTGCGGTATCAAGGATCGACTGGACTACACTTCCTCAGATAATTCTTGATGGTACTGCTATCCCTTTTAGCGAAACCGTCAAAGATTTGGGGATTTATATAGACAAAAATTTATCTTGGGGTCCCCAGCTCCAGATGTTAAGTCGGAAATTATTCACTTCTGGAGGGTCTCTATATAGGCTGCGAAATTTTCTCCCAACTGCTACCAAAATTGCCCTTGCAAATTCCCTTCTTCTTCCTATCCTTGACTATGCAGATACCAGCTATCCTGACCTTACCGAGGAACAATTTAATAAACTTGAGCGTCTCCAAAATTATTGCATTAGATTCATATTTGGTCTGCGCAAATATGATCATGTTTCAGAATTTCGTCTCAAGCTCAAGTGGCTCCCAATCCGTCTTCGCCGGAATGCTCATATTTTATCTCTGCTATATAATATCATATTTAATCCCTTCGCCCCCAATTATCTCAAAGAACGATTTAAGTTCCTCAATGACACACATGATAGAAACTTAAGGTCATCGGAAAACTTAATACTCCAAATGCCAATGCATTCCACAAGAGTGTACGACATGTCTTTCACTGTCCAGGCTATCCGGTTGTGGAATGCTTTGCCTGTATCGATAAAGCGTGCTCCATCACTTACTTCTTTTAATGCTCTGGTAAAAGAACACTTTCTGTCACAATAATGTACGTTTATACTAGTGTCTCGTCATATGTTGCAATATATATATATATATATATATATATACACATATTTATATAATTATTATGTGTTATATATGTTATATTATTGTATGTATAGTCTTTTTGAGTATTATTGTATTCTTGTTTTGTAGCTTTAATTTATTAATAATTCTAGGTTAGCTAGTCTAGTATGCCACACCCGTTTAATTTGACTTAGGTATTTCTTATCCATTCATAGGTTGTCTGGAAGAAATTGCTATCCAGCAATAAGACCGCCATTGTACCCACATTTTCATAAACATTGATGTAATGTATAATTTAATTTTGGTGTACAATAAAGCATATTCTATCTATCTATCTATCTAAAAGGAATATCGTAAGAATCCCTTAGACCATGGGTCGGCAACCTGCGGCTCGCGAGCCACATGCGGTTCTTTGAATGCGACGCTGCGGCTCTTTACTCCGTACGACAACGTTATATATTTTATTGAAAAGAAATCGTTTTAAAAATCGTTACTCTTAAAAAACATTGAAATTTTGTGAATTGTAATTTTTTACTCTTCCGACTCTAAAGGTTGCTGCCCCAGCCTCAGACAAAGGTCTAAGGCAGGTTTCGGCAGCCTTTTGAGTGAAAATGATAGAGGGATTTTATTAAGTGCCTGTGCTAAACCGCAGTAAGGCAGCGTAAGGGCCTATAACCTTAAAACCCTCTCAAACTCCGAGTAGATACATGCTTCCAGACAGTAAATGGATTTATGAGAGAAAATACTCCACAAACTTTTTTTTTGCCAACATTCAAGTTTTATTAA
This sequence comes from Craniophora ligustri, assembly GCA_905163465.1. Taxonomy (NCBI): domain Eukaryota; kingdom Metazoa; phylum Arthropoda; class Insecta; order Lepidoptera; family Noctuidae; genus Craniophora; species Craniophora ligustri. The sequence continues at coordinate 13,882,081 of LR990968.1, forward strand.
CCTCAAGATGTTAATAGAAAATATCCTTTTGTTTGTCAAAATACCACCAACCATTACAAAGAACAGCTGCAAGCGTCCGACCATAAGCCACTTACATTGATTTATTTGGTTGGAGGAATTTGATACTTCCGGTATTACTTTTTCTTATATCAACAGGCATCTGTTTTGCAAAACTGTTTGTAGTAGCATTAAATATCGTATCATAAAATCAGAACCTTATTTATTCAAAATAGACCATCTATTTAGTAGGAATTAGTTAGTTGGAATTTAGACTTCGTCCAAAATGCCGGGGCCTTTTGCTGCTTCGTAACGAGAATAAAAGAAAAACTTCACATCACAATACATACATCTATTATAATAGATGTATGTATTGTGATGTGAAGTTTTTTTTTATATTACAAATATTTGAATCCATAAACGATTGCACACAAATATGTTAAAATCATTTAAGTTACAGTTTTTAGTACCAAATTACATTAGATAAGATAATCAACCTAACTATATACCTACCAATGAATTACCTGGGGAGCTAGTACCATCACTTTCAAGTTCGACATATAACAGAATTACACTAATTTGTCGTGCCCGACAGAACTCCATTTTTATTAGATTATTTATTAATTATATTATTATTATGTATATGATCATATTTGTGCTTTCCATAAAGAAAATATAAAAACAAACATCATACTTCACAAAAAATATTGCCATAAATACATAATTGCATAGTTAACTATTGAGACTTAACATACCAAAACAATCGCAGATCCCATCTAAACAAAATCCCTCACATACTCAAGAAAAACAATGGTCTATCGTGATTAAAAAGTTCCCACTAAATCCTACCAGTACACCTAGACTTCCATTTGACCTCAAGTAATTCGTCATAGGTAAGCCGCATGTCTTGTCGGCCGCACGGTCGGATCCGATCGCACGCGCATCCGGTGTTGCGCCCGCGCACGTTCAGACATCAGTATTATTTAGAGCTCTAAGAACCAAAGTCGTGTTGTCATGTGAAGTGAGTGTGTGTGTGTGTGTTTTTAAAAATGGTTGAATTTGCGCTGGAAAATGTTAGTATTTTTTTATTTCTGGAAATTTCAGAATGGAATTAGTGAGGATTTTAGTTTATGTTAAGTCTTTGTTGTGTAGTTTTGTTTACTAGATGTCTTTGGTAGTGTTTAGTTTTTAGACCCATGAGAGTGTTTTAGAAATATTATATAAAAATCTATTAATTTTCTTTAATAATTTAGATTATACATACTATTATTTATTAGCAGTTACTCTTAACCTACTTTAAAAAAGAGGTACCGTCCAAATTAATTCATAAAAATAAAAGGGAATTGTTTAGTAATTTGTGCCTTGTTATGTTTTAAGAGTAAAGCGAGCTCAATAAATAAGGCAGAATTATTAAAATTACATTGAGTGAGTTTTAGTGTAGCAATTGCAAATACATTAAATACAGCACATTCATGTGAAGTAAATGAAGATAGGGAACCTTAATTTATCAAAAAAAATTGATCCCAGCTAAGTATATGCAGGCAATTATTTCTTAAATTCTATCTTTAATAATGCGCCTTTCACCAAAGTTACCACATTTACAGCTACGCAAAACAGAGCTCCCAACAATCCGAGCTCCCTAACAACCCATTGTGTGCGCTTCCCATGGCACCATCAACAATAACACACGATACTTAATACTTACCATTTCTCACGCAGAACCAGCAGGCTGGCACATCTGGCGACGGCTTCAGACAGTACCACGAACAGTACGGGTATATGAACCAAAACCAGGGGGCCGTAGCTAGAAATATGCAAAACTACGATTCCCCGAAACCTCCCATACCGGCCAAAACTTACGGCAAAGTCGACACACCAAACAACTCACAACTTATCACAGTCACAGTTGAAACAGGAAAAGATAACACAAGAGACGCGCCAAAAAGCGCGAAGTCTGTAAGCAAAACGTATCACACTCTCAAAGATATGATCTCAAGCAGATTTAAGAGCAAAGACGCTAATGATGGCGAGAAAAATAATGAACAGGAGCCCAGTTTGAATAACAGTGAAGAGAGGAAAAGGCCGGAGCCTGAACAAGTGACGCCCAGGGAGAATGGACCGAGGAAGGTGGAACAAGCCATATACGGGAGGCCAATGACGCAGACGAGGCCGGAAATGCAGTACACTCATGGCATAGCGAATAACATGGCGTATCCTAGTCCCTCGCCGCACAGGTAAGGCCTGCTTTTAAGTAACTTGTATTTATACTGTGGTCCTCACAGCCTGCAACACTGAGAAAGATTTTTCATGAGAAATAGTTTGTGAATACGGGTTAAATTTTCGAACAGAATTAATATTTGCATGATCTCGCCATTTCCATGCGCATGATGGAAATATGCGCTGAAAAAAACACAGTTGTAATCATTTTATGCATGAACGTTTTTCTATTAAATGCTATTTTTTTCTATTAAATAACCTAAAGTTAGAAAACTCCGTTAGGCTCTGACATTTATGTTGATAGTTATTATAATACTTCCGTTAAGTGCATTATAAATGCAAATATGAATATTGAATGCATCACTGCTATGACTATTAATTGATAAGACCACCCAAAAACTTCAATTTCTACCAAAAAGGTAAAATGATACTTCAAGGGACTAACATTTACTGTAAACTTATATTAATTAACATTTAATGAGAAAACAAGGTACTATTCGTATATTTTGCTTTTAAGCTTTGATCTGCTCCCAAAGTTAAATGAACATATTAAAATATACACCCAAATAAAACCTTTAGTCTCACTCACATTTCTTTTACCAACACATTCTATTATCATAATTAATAAATTATGTACTAATTTAACAATTGCAGCGGTATTACTTCAAACTTTTCACAATAGCCATGTGGGAACCTCAAAAACTAGACATAGGCAAATCATAATTAAAAATTAAAAAATACTTAATCAATTTAATTTAAAGCAGATTCATCTATATTATTGCATTGGTTATGCCCATCTAAGTGTCAGATAAACAAAGAACATTGACTTCAAAGCTCCTCAAAATAAGAGATGTCTAGACTAACTTCAAGCCTTCCTAAAACAGGCCAAGGCCAAGTTCTTTAAGTCAGAATTGAACGTGTAATAAATCACACAATTTACACTTCTTCATCAGGCAACTAATCCAGCAGCAGATGGTACAGTCCCACATGATGATAAGTCCTCAAGCCAGATCTCAGGAGATGCTAGCCAGCACACCCCACCGACAATCCCAGGCTCTTGGCGCTGATGCTCTGTACCAGCAGTATGGACCACCGGGGCGCAGGAGTGCAATGTATCAAAGAGATATGGATGTCAGATCCATGGCAAATTTCACTTCATTGAAGACAGGACCGCAATCTCAGGTAAGACAATTTTATTTAGTTATGTTTTTCTTATTTTGTTCGTCACACATGAGGATGTGTATATGGTAGAAGGTCTAACAAAGAACTAAAAATATAATATAATGATAAACCTCAAACGGGAAAAAGATAATAAATAATAAATATTTCTGGACATTATGACACAGCGCCATCTAGTTTCAACTGTCATAATTGCCGGTTAGGGCTTTGTCTGCTTGCTTCATTCTGAGTTAAGCAACGAGGCTTGTTTTACGGATACTAGTTGGTTGATATACTACATACATTTTTTTTGTATATACATACATATTATACATAGATACATCCATGACTCGGATACAAATGTTTATGCTCATCACACAAACATTTGTCCCTACCGGGATTCGAACCCGGGACCCATAGCACAGAAGGCAGTGTTAACTACCGCTGAACTAATTGGGTCGTCATCAAAGATATAATCAAAATAATAATAAATATAACCCAACTATTATTGTCGGACCAATTTTTTACAAAAATAACACACCGAATTCCAATCTTTGATATTTAACCTCAACCAAAAACGCTATTCTTCGAATAAATTAAAGAATAATTTACAGAGCTAATAATACTTAATAAACCTACATTCATCATATTAATGTGCTACTAAATGTGACAGATACATACATACATGTAGTTAAGAAAGTGTTTCTGTAAAACAGGACAATAAACTCATCTACTAAACAATAGGTCTTTAAGACAATAAAAACACCAACAATAGTTCTTTTGACACATTCAATGTCATTGGAGAGCAGCTATGAATGATGGATGCAACAGTCCAAGAGAAAACCTATCAGGAATTAATTATTAATAAAAGTATAGTACTAAATCTACAGAAATAAAGCTCTAACACGCGAAGGCAACATAATTCAATTGATGAGAAGTTTTTATTACATTTATAATTGAAGCTTATATTGAAATAAAACGTTTTACCGGTTCTATCACGGTGTAAAATATTATTTTATCCCAAAGTTTCGGATCATTCTAACAATAATACTAGAAAGCGGTGATTAGCGGGCGTTTTTCGCTGTCTTTATTGTCGAAATAAAAAAAAAAAAGCCAACTTTGAAAAAATTTAGCCTGTGCGTGACCATTGATGCTCTAAAGGATCCCACTGTCGAGGTGAAATAATATCAATATACCGCGGCTAAATCCGTAAAACGTAGTCTTACTTGAATAAAAGCTAAAATTTCAATTTCGTTAAATTTCGTATCAGTTGTATAATGTTGCTTTAGCCCTTTGTTATTCAGAAAATTCTACAAGGCCATATAACCATTTAAATCTAATCACGTCCAAAATCAAATTCAGCAGTAAGCCACATTTCAAAATCCGCTAACTTGTTAAATAAATCAATTCACTTTTTAAATCAGAACCGACAAGCGATTACAATGAAGAATCAGATAAATTTGTGCAAATTGGTGCCATTCTTCAAACAGTAAGCCAAACTGTCGTAACACTTGCAACACCTAGTCCCATGTAGTTTTCTCAGCTGAAACAATAGTTCCCACCAATTAACGACTTGTTCCCACCGTGCACGCAGCAATTATAACGAGTGTATACTGCGCTTGTGCCGCGCCGCCGCCGCCGCCGCGACGATTTAACAAGAAACCCGATTTATTGTAGCATTGTTCTCTTTGTCATAATGCTTGTACTGCTTTTAGTATTTCTTTATTTGCCTCGTTAAGTATTATAAAACATTTCAATTAAACTCTATAGATAAAAGTATATTTACAAACCGTCGTTTTGGATTTTATCTCTTTACAGAATCCATGGTTTGCCGAAACTATGGATACTATAATGCATACCTTTCATTATAGCACATTTTAAACATTCATAAACTAGCGATAATTATCACGAAACTAAATTAAAATGTTTATTAGATATTGAGATCTCTTACACTATAACAAAAAAGATGCATCCCATGTTCGTTTCCTTTCAAGTTCATTTATTATTTTTACATAAAATATGCAAAACTATTTAAACTCTAAAATCTAAAAATGACTAAGCAAAATCAAATGTATATTTAAACACCACGTGTGGCGAGAATCTGATTAAAATAAGGTCATCATATTTTATTGACATTTTTATATCTACAGACATTGAGGAAACCAAACAACTTTGCACATCCTTTGACGATTATATTAAATAACTAGTTTTACAACGCACCAGGTATCAGGAATATCGTTTGGCTTTATTACCACATCCTTTTAAGAAAACTTATTTACACGTTTATTATATTAAATGAACAACGGTCATTGACTCTGTATTCATACCAAACGTACTTTACTATAATTAATTGGATTCTACAGATGTTGATCATTTTGATAGCTTTTCAATAAGTTCCTAAAAGGCTTTTAATATTATTTTCAGTTTGACAACCCACATTCAAGACCAGATCTCAGAAGCCCCCAGCAGTTAGAAAGGGAAATAGTCCGACAAAGAGGCTTAGTGGAAGGCAGACGCGCGACTTCACATCCTCACCTTCTAGACGAACCACAACATAGGCCAGAGGTGACAACACCCCAGATACATGACCCTGGGAGACGGAATTCACATGGAACCCTCCTAGACCACACACCAACGGAACACCCGCGAAATTATGAAGAACGAGAGTCTGATGATGGCGGCTTCCGAGCAAGGCTAGCGGCTCAGGGAAGGTCCAGCTATGAAGAGCGAATCCGAACAAGCGGACGCTCCGTAGAATCTCACCGGCAAGAGCGAATGCAAGAAAACGTGTACAGAAGAACCCCGGATAGTCATAAGGAAAGAAGAACACCTGACAGCCACAAAGAAAGAAGAACCCCAGATATTCATAAGGAACGTAGAACTCCTGATTCAATAGGACATAAAAAAGAGGAACCTTCAACGTCACAGGAGAGGAACGATGAGAGTGCCAGTCAGAAATCAGCTGATAGTGTTTATAACTCTAGTGGGAAGGCTGAAGCTTATAATCCCCAACCTTCTTCATCAAGACATACTCCGAGCAGAATAGAAGACTTGAAGGCTCATGGAAAGAAGGGAGCAGGATCTGGTGCTAGTTCAGGTATGTAGTACAATTGACTTTTTAACTAAAATTGGTGTTATACTGTCTCAAAGCTTTACAAGACGCCATTACAACAAATGCATTTACACAAGTACCTATTTCAAAAGTAAAATTGTCATAATCATTTTGATTCTCTATGTCACAGTAATCGGCATTTCAAGTGATAATACTAGAATAAATAAATACAATTAAAATCCATCCTAAAGCTGCTTGGAATTGATTGTCGCCTACAGTAACTAAAGTGACCGCTTGGTATTTTATGTTAGTGCGATTAAGTACACTCCCAACAAATTAACTTATTATATACAGACTTAGGATAGTTTTAATCCTAATATGTACAGAAATTAAATTAAACGATCGACAAAAACATGTTCTTTTCCGTTATTGGTTACAAGGTCCCGCAATAACTCTCAGTTATAGCCCTATAGCCATTAAAATCTTACTTCAAAAAGACAAAGAAGTATGCTTTAATATAATGATGAAAATATATGTCTATATTCATCTTCTCCGTGTTCCACGATTACATTGATAGCATGATGTGATCATAGAAAAATATTTGTATATGTATACGTGTTTAGTTAAGTATCAAACTCAGCTAAATAAGTCGCTCTTGCTTAATGGAAAGCTAAAACAGGCTCATCTAAGAGCCTCTTCGATTAGGAGGACCCATTTACAGTGAATATTTTTCATACACACCCCAGAACAACGTAAAATATTTCGGAATCGACTAACATATGAGTAGTAGCTAGCCAATCGAATCATTCGATCCTTCCACTAGATCGGGTCGTTTAGGACGCTGTAATGTTGTGCTCTGCTGACCCTCGCTCTAGTCGAAAGAGTCAGTTCGTCTCTAGAAACCCACAAGTACGTATGCGTGTATGGCGGCTCGGTCGTGCATGTAAAATATATATATCAACTCTATTCCACATACATGTACCACTGAAGCGCGTATACATTTTCAATAATGTTTCCAAAAACATTTCAGATTACGACAAGAATGGTGGTCAGTCGTCCAACGTGGATTCAGGGCGAGGAAGCGTGGCATACTCCAGCGGTCGGCGGCCGGAGCCGCTGCATGATACGTCTGTTGACTCTGATGCAGCTGGGACAAGGCAGCCACAACCCGGGACCAGCCAGCAACCTCCAGGACAAAGTAAGACATATCCTAGCTTTCTTGTCAAGCAATAATTTAGACAAAACAAAATTCCTGTTTTAGGCAACGACGTTCCACTGGTTAACTTAGATTGCTATTCATCGGAGGTGACAGTCTATTAGCCACCATTGCTTAATTGGTTATTCTCTTAGAAACATGGTCTTCAATATAGGAACCTTCCTTTAACGTAAGCTAAACGATCAATGTTAGTTTTTAAGGACCTAAAAACTATCATACTAACAGTCTCTGGAAACCGAAATAACTGCTCGATGCTAATGCACAATATCCACAATTTCTAGGTGCAGAGAACGACTGGGTGGAGTGCGAGCTGCGCCACATCCTCGAGCCCAAGCTAGCTGGCATGCGACTGGACTCATCAGCAACATCGGATACTTCGGTCACGCCGCCGCTACCTCCACTCTCCCCATCTTCAGACATGCACAAGAGAAATAGGTGAATATATATTTACTATTCTATCTTGCGTTCTTAGTATAAAAATGCCGCAAAAAAAATGAACATTCGTCATGTTAGGCACAAACAGGGCCTAACATAAAATTAATTAAGTACATCTACAATAAAATTTAAGTATATCTTTTGGCAATATAGCTCTTAATGCGGTAAAACTAATCATCAGGACCAGACTAAATTAGGTTATGTAACAATTTGGTGGCACATAAATACGATCTGGAATCATCTGTCCTAGCTCAAACTTTGCAAGCAGCTCGAAGTAGCTCAACAACATGTAAATATGGATCTAAATTCCTCATTGCCTGCAAAGATATTTTAAAATTTATCGATTACATAACAATAGCACAGTTTGTTTGATTCCAGTCTACCAGGTCGATCATCGGAGTATCCTGAGGAGCGGCGTCGTGGTCGAGAGTCACCGCGGTGGCACTCTCACAAGAAGCACTCTTCTAAACGAGACCATCATTATAAAAAACACTGTATGTTATTCCACTCATCCCAAAGTTACCTAAATTTAAGTATTTTTATGCACTTTGGTGATCCATTTGTTTAATAGTATCCTGAAAAGTAAAATTCGAGTTTTTTTTAAACTATCTATCAGGCAATAATTTCGCTGAACGATCGATCTACTCTCACAAATTTACAGGGAGCGTATTGTTTCTTCTTTTCAGTATTCGGTCTAGACACAACGGACATGACATCCACCACGACTAGGAGTCTGGATCTATCCTCGTTACTGGAGGGCAGGTCGGACAGCTCGTCCTCCGGCGACGCGCGCGCCATCCGGCGGCAACTGCGCGGACTAGAGAACATGTACGCTGAAGTGCTGCAGCTGTTAGGAGTCAGGAAACCCACGAGTCTGGCTAAACAGCCCACATGGGAGTCTAGGTAAGCTAGTATGACTGTTTTTGTCTGGTACATGATAAAGATCGAATCGATGTCGACTAGTTAATGAGAATATTTTTAATTAATCATACCTTTTTCCGAGTGGCTCTGTGGCGTTCACTAGGAGATGCCTACGTCCAGCAGTGTTCCGCCTTCTGATATTCCATTAAATATTCATGTTTTTTGCCAGGATCTGACTGATCCTTAAAAGTGTTCATACAAAAGATCGTATCATTAATTACTTTGTATGTATATAATCCTCTATTCCTCGTATTCTTCTCCAGGTTATCATCAAAACGTCGCTACGGGAGTATGTCCTCGTTGCCATCTAGTTCCGTGAGCAGTCGGCCGGTCCGCGACAAGAGACGGAGTTCCAACGACCACAGGAAGAAACATGATCTGAAGGTAAATATTGTAATTTTGCTACAGAAACCTGAAAAAAATCCTCTAAAATGAAAGGATACCTGTTTTCAGTAGACAGACAGTAAATGGGACGATCATGAAGGTGGTAAACACGAACATTCGGTGATATGAATTCAGCCGTTGTAAAGTACCAAATTATTCCAATAAATTCTATTGAATACTGTAACATAATTGACATTTATAGACCTTTATTAGACAGCAGCATTATTACTCCAATCCAAATCGTAGAACATGCAAGGTCTCAATGCCAGATGCGACAATGTCATCTACAGGACAAGCTGGTGAACTTATACAACCAACCTCCCAACAGAAATCAATCAAATGTTAAGTCTACTATGACTCGTCCGTTGCCAAGAGCATTACCAAACAGCTTTGTGTCATAATAGGCACCAGCAATCGAACCTCAAAGGAAATCCAGGTCTTTATAAGTTATAAGTTCCATGTTCCGCTCCCCAGGGTATCAACAAGCGGTTCCAGCGCCTGGAGTCTCACGTGGTGACGCTGGCGCGGTCGGTGGCGCACCTGTCCTCGGAGATGCGCACGCAGCATCTCGTCATGCAGGAGATGGACAACATCCGGGCAGAGATCGCGGCTCTCCGCCATATGTACAAGTCAGTATTTACTATTCATTAAGAACCATACATACTAACAACCAGATTAAATGGTGCCGATCCAATCTAGTGTCGGTTTTTGAACATAGATAGATCAAAGGCCGTTTGCGGCAAGCGCTTGCAATTTATTAACACGCTGAGGCGCATTTAGTAGCCATTGGGATCTCGCACCGAGCGCATTTTTAGTTCTTATTAATATAGAAATACCTATACCAATAAGTATATCTTAGTTAAGCATTCTCCCTCCCCTATTTTAAGGAACCTAAATGGGTTCCAGTGTCGCAAAACGTCTATAGGCTATGATAACCGCGTACCATTAGGTGTCCCGCCTTTATGGTATAAATAATAAAAATAGAAGCAAGTTCTTTATTTACTAACTGAAGTCATCTCTTTTCAGATCTCAGCAGTACATTCGTTCAGGCAGCCACGGGCGGCACTTAGACCCGTACTCGTTCAGCAACCCGGACCGGGTGAAGCGGCTCACCAAGTTCTTCGGAGACGAGCCTCCGCTCATGAGGCTGTTCCTCAAGAAACTTGGATATGAGGTAAGTGGTGACTAGAACTAATACACATTGTAGCTAGAACAGTAAAATTATTCTTAAAATACATAACATAGGTACCATACATAACATACCATCACGCCTATCGTCCCCGAAGGGTTAGGCAGAGGTGTACTTAATGTACACCTACTTTTCGCCGTTTTAGGTCCTATATAATAAGAGGCGAGCCAAATGCCATTAACCGGGCACAAATCCAAACTCCGAGCTGCTACTGAGAATTTCACAGAAAAACCCAATAACTCTTTGCTCGACCTGGGAATCGAACCCAAGACCTCTTGTTCGGCAGTCGCACTGTACGACCACTACACCGACGAGGTTATGTGGGACCAAGAAGGTCACATAACATTATGAACATTATCAAGGAACCTGACCATAATAAATTTAGGATATAAATGATCTTTGGGAAAACTGTAAGCCGACCCGTACATAATCGGAATAATACTAAAAAGATGATAGAAAATACAAATGTTATATTTTCTTAATTTTACAGAAATACGCAGCCCTCCTTGAAAAAGAGAAGGTGGGAGCCGCGGAACTGCCTTACGTGGGTGAAGACAAGCTGCGAGCGCTGGGCGTACCCTTAGGCCCCAGGATGAGAATACTGAAGGAAGCGGGGATACATCAAGACCTACACCACATGTCCAGAGACGACCAACATAATACCACCACCACACTCGCTATCGTATGAAACTCGACTCTATATTGTCGATATACGGTGGATATTTACATGTATCTAGAATGATAACATATTTCACAAGTAACGAAATTAGATTCATCACTACATTTTGTAACAGCAAAAAAAATAAGATACGGAAATTGATAATTACGTTGGCAACATTTAAGTTATAAAATTGGAACTTGATAAATACCCAAATAAATCTATTGTGTGGTCGTGTAAATGTCTAGTATATTGGAAATCGTGAACCGGTTCTTAGTCTTAGTGAGTAGATGCAAAAAAATCCGATCGTTCTCAAGTAATTGGACAGATTTGTTAGTCACTTTTGAATTGTCAAAAACTAGTTGCACGGATCCAAAAGGTAGGTCTTATGGAGAAGAACCTGCAAGAAACTCCATAGACACTCTTGTGCCCAGTTGTGCTTCGATTGATGTGATTATGATACACTATCGGGCAGAAACAAATGCATTTGTGCTATTCTAAATTTAAACACAATTTTATATTTGTCGTAAAAACGTTGACATAAAAAGAATAAGCCTATAATTTTGTACGTTCGTGTTGTGTGACCAGTTTTAAAAATGTACCTTTTTTGGTAGTTTTGAGGATTTTTACTTATTTTACATTTACATTAGAACTATTGTTTGGGCGTTGTTGAGAAGACTGAATATTATGAAGTTGAGTAGCTCAATAATTAAGGCATGTTTTTAGTTCAAATATTATTTTGATTATCACAGAAACTACGTACTTATGTACATTTTATGTTAGAAGGCTAGTTTAATTTGCAATAAGACAATTAAAAAAATCTTTATGTTCATATTGTCACTAAAATTATAAATTGTAATTTAAAACATTTTTCATGTTTCACTTATAGACTGTGCAGAAAAAAAAGCATGTGCATGGAGCGCAAAACCAACTAAACTAATTAATTTTGCGTATATATTGTTGCGATTGAAAAAACAAATGGAGCTCCATAAATATGTTTTTTATTATTCTGGTCAACCTCCTGAATGCAATTTGAAATTTAGAACCTTCAACGTTGCATAAAAAAGTTACTGGAATGACATAAGTCATTTTCGTACATTGGCGATTCTAAATTTAAAATTGTACATTGGCTAGAATTTATTTTTATGACTTTATTTACGGGTAATTAATGACGATGTAAAAACAATACTCAATACAACGCAACATGACATTCCAAGTTAAGTTTGTAAAAGAATAAGTTGAACCTTATTCCTAGTTAATATTATGAGTTAAATTTTGTATGAACAATTTTTGTAAGAAACGAAAATATCTTAAATATAATCGATCTCAAAATTGATAAAAATCATTCCATACATTCTTTTTTCTATATAAATAGGCAGTTACTAGATCTATTTAATTATTATTTTGCTAAAATAAAGCTACTTTTCGCGATAAATCTTTATACATAGTATATCAACTATCTAATATCCATAAAACAAGCTTCGTTGCTAACCGTTCAAATTGATGGTGTTGTTGCTATTTCCAAAAATCTAAATAAATCTAAATTCTGTATTAATAATATAATCATTTTTATACCTATAATATAACTGGTGCTATAAAAGTTTTAACAATAAAGACACTAAAATGTTAATTACTTATTTAGATGTCCAACTAAATATTGAAATGCTGAATATGTCGGCTGTCGTTTTGATTTCGACTCCGTTTCTTATTCGCTACACAAATATCTACTTACATGGATCTCTTATCAACAAAAAACATCAGAACTCTAGATATAAACAAATACACAGAATTCCAAGAAGAAGAAAAGCGATAGGATTGTAAAGTACAGTCGACCAAGAAAGTGGTCTACCATCTTTGACAAAAGTTTCTAATCTAATTATCGCTTTGGTTGACATTTTGTTACGTCACAATATTAATGCAAATGAAAATCGACCTAGTTGTTCCATGACGTTCAAATGAACCTTAACCGTAAGGTGGTAGAGGACGTTGTTGGTCGACTGTACATAAGTACTAATTAAGTGACGTTTAATTTTTTATTTCAATTTAAATAGTATAATTATTACAGTACTTAGAAATGGTATGCCAAAGAGATTACTCGGCGTATGTAAAAACAACATGTATTTAAATGTACATAATAGCTTGTAAATATTAATAAGTTAATTAATTCTTTTATTATATTAAGTGCACGCAGACAACGAAATTATACAACGTACTTATGATATTGTATTTTTTGTATTCCCTTTGTGTATTTTGAGGGGTTTTTTTTTTGTAAATATACTTGTAGAATAAATATTTTATACTTTGAGAAGGTTATTTTTTTATACCCTTATCGGGTCGACCCTAGGAATGGAACCAAAGGTTTGAATAGTTAGTTTGAATTCATTCAACTTAATTTTTGACTTATTACATAGAGGCAAACTTTAAAACCTTCAAGCCGTAAAATATGTTCTTCGTAAAGATTTTATTTAGACTAACATTTAAGATGTATCATGGTCACGTAAAAGATAAGCTTTGTAGTAATATTATTAGTATTTCATAATCTAATTTAAAATATAAAAATTCTCCGCTATCTATAAAAAACATTCGCTCTTAAACTTGGGTAAGCTGCGTTTGATTTTATAAATTTAGTACACCACTGCTTATCCTTTTAAATCACATGCGTGATGTAACAAATCATAGGACAAATGACAGTTCCGATAAGTACATCCGCACTAAACTATCAAAACAAAATGCGTATAATTTATTAGTTAATTAGACACGATTACCGATCATTACGCACATTGACACCATTGTACCTACCCTAGACACAATAAACAATGTCGTTATTCTTCGTTTATCAGTGACACGGTCCGGGTCGCGGTGTCAGAGATAAATAGTAATTAATATAACCACTCGGTTGTGCTGTGGGACGTCAGTAGGAATCAAAATGGTTGTCTTAAATATTGTGTTTTTCGCTGCTTTATTTGCATCGGGCTTCGCCGAAATAGTCAATATCCAAAGTTGTGATGGTGGTAAGTCTTACCTTTTATATTCCTGGACATTATGTTACACAGCGCCATCTAGTTCCGTGCTAAGGAATGAGGCTTGTGTTACGGATACTAGTTGGTTGATATACTACATATATACTTTTTTTTTTAAATACATACATATTATACTTAGATATATCTATGACTCGGATACAAATGTTCATACTCATCACACAAAATTTGACCCATAGCACAGAAGGCAGTGTTAACTACCGCTGAACTAATTGTGTCGTCAAATATACAAGCATACGGCTTGCCTGCAAGCGCAAGCAAGCGGTTACCGTAGCCTATAGACGTTTGCAACACCAGAGGTGTCGCACGTGGACGACGCTGTGGAAATGGTCTAGTTTTCTTAAAATAAGGGAGTTACTAAACTGACAGCAAACGCAAATTCCCATGCTGCCAGAATAGTCACTCCCCCAACGAGCTCTGGTTACCAAGATGCTTGTATCCGGAACTATGAATAAACTGAAGATCCGCCTGAATAATTATTACTTCATTTGTCCAAATCGTGTTAGGCTCTGGGAGCGTATTAAAAGTTTGTCAGTCTTTGAGCTTTAGCAAAAGTCTATTGTTATATAATAATAATATAATATTTATTCAGTAAACATTATCTGCTAAGTTACATATAAGTCAGGGCATGGAAAGTATAAATAAGTTACAATATAATACTGCGATTACTGGAAAGGATTGAATCAAATAAATACAACTGCCTTCCTTTCAGACTAATGATTTTTTCTAGGTTACATTAGAACTTATAGTAACTGTATATAAATAACTATATCACATAAATACATGTTTATGATCAACAGACGAAAGTACACAACGTCAATATAGGTTTTGATTAAGTATAATATGTTTAGTCTGCCGGGTATAATAATAATATGATGTATGTATATACGTAAATGTGACATTTAAATACCACGTGCTTTTCATTCACTCGTTCAAATGGTGAAGAAACTTGCAAACGTCGTGAGAGAATTTCTCGACGGCATGTGACCTCTGACAACCCGCACTTGACACTAGGTAGTAGACTTATGTTTAGCAATCATTTATTGATTATTGAAATAAATACAATTTGTCTATATTTTTTATTATAATTTGACTAGGTATTTACTTTGCCCTATTTAGCCCGAACGAAGGCAGAGTGTCAAAGGTCTCGAGTTCGAACCCAAAGCGCGCACCACTGACTTTTCGGAAGTTATGTGCGTATTATTATCACAAGCTCAAACGGTGAAGGAAAACATCGTGAAGAAACCTGCATGCTTGACAGATTTGTCTCGATGGCATGTGAAGTCTGCCAACCCGCAGTAGGCTAGCGTGGTGGACGCCTAATCCCTCTCAAATTAGAGGAGACCCGTGCCCAGCAGTGGGACGTTAATGGGTTGATGATGACCGATGACTGAAGGCAGGGTATGTTTTCCATCCAGTTGACTTAGCTGTGACACATGTATAAGGACAGGTCAAAATGCATGGACGTGCACGAACAATGCGACTTGCGTGCATCTCAGTAACATGCTATACATGCTGTGAGTAGTAACAACTCGATATAAGAATATTAGAGAGAGACCCAGAATCAAAAATATTTGTCACTATTCTAAAATTACTTCTAAAAATATTAAATAATATATAAGTATGTATATGTAAAAGATAGTATGAAGAGATGTGATAAAGCACGTGATGAGAAGACTGTTGAACCCAAATCTGGCGTAATCAAGACTAAATTATGTTTAATAAACAAATAAGTTCCGAAATTTTATAATATTAAAATGGCTGTTAATAATTTGAATGATTTGTTCAGGAATAGTAGTTGTCAAGCTGATGATAAATAACAAAGATAATAAGGTCACATGCAGACATAGATAAATGTATCTACATTTTATCTTTTTTTATGCTGATTTTCCTTGTGGTATTAGAGAAGGCGCCATCACGATATTGGTAATTTTAGTATGGCTGGTTTTTGATATTCCGAGATTATTATTTTACAAGAATGCTCTACCTAGTCTGGAAACGGTTTAACAATAGATAAATAAATGTTTATTAAATAAAAAGTGCTATACATCTTACAATTAAATACAAATAACTCTTATTAATTTCCTTACTAGAAATATTACTGAATTAGGTTAGACCTATGTTTCAGGAAAAATGTCAATTACAACTTTTTACTAATATATCTAGCCTAAGCTAGTATATATATAATTACATATGCAATTATTAAATGTGAGCTGAACAGCAGGCAAGATAAAGATAAATTTATTTGCTTAAAACATGCGTTTACAGAGATGTTGTATCATAAAAAATGTATAAATGTTTTGGTACCAACATGTTCTGCCGTAATAGGCGTAAAATTTTTTAGGTAGGCAAGTATGCATTCAAATAATAATAATAAATTATTCTGTAAGAAACAAAACAAAAGGAAAATATTACAAAAAAACATATTAATAACAATAGTAATTCAGTAAGGAGTGTCATTTAGGAAATCATTTACATTTATTTAATAATTGTTCCTTAAACTTAAATTTAAATAACTTTACGTTCATTGTTTTCATTTCTTTTGGTATTTTATTGTATATTTTAGGTGCCATACAAACTACTTGAAAAACTGTAGGCGCGGTAACTGTACACGCCTTTTAGCCGAACTGACATAATTTAATAAAATTTCCACTTGTCAAAGTCAAAGTCAAAATATCATTTATTCAAAGTAGGCCAAATTTAAATGGCTCTTTTTGAACGTCGACAATAAAGACAGCCCCCAAAAACGCCCGCCCTTCACCGCTTCCTAGTGTTTTTGCTGGGAAGAAGAAGCGGCGCAACAAACTCCCCAGCACACTTGCACGCACCATGTAACTATCTTGTCTATAGTTCGTTGACACACTAGGTTTCCTCACGCCGACCCTTCACCATTTCAGCACATGATAAAAAAACATAAAACTTAGAAAAATCAGTCATACCCTTACCCTTTGAGTCAACAATCCATATTTCATAAAAAATTGCAATGTATGTGATAAACCGAGAAATTACTTAATATAATATATATACTTACCTACAAGATCTTATTAGTTTTTTCACTTAACACGAGAACATAATTATACTAATACACAAAGATATTAGTATACTTTAAGAGCATTCATAGAAGCGGTAGTAGAATAATAATGTGTAACACATATTTTTTATTTTTACCTACAAGTCATAGCATCGAGTGTAGACGGCTATCGGAATACAAAGATGTAAGATTTAAGTGCGCTCAACTAGAAGCGACAAAGAATTTCGTAAACTTAAGAATAGGTACTATTCAAAAATGTTTAATGTTGTTTCTCCTGTTATTTTATTTTAACCCTGTGTATAATAATATTTTAAGAGTATGTTTATCATATTACGTATTATATGTATATTACATTATTATGCCGAAGCGTGTGTTTTTGTATTCGATAATTTATGTTATTATTTATATTTACGTAAAAATTTAATACTTTTTACTTTCTATATACTATAGTGAGATTTAGCCCCCTTTATTTATAGTTTGCCAGCACGTAGTGTTTAAGCAATTTTTTAAAAGTAAATATTGATTGTGATTCCTTCTTTTCATTACAGTTGCAGAAGACATATGCACCGTATCTGAGGTTCGGATCACGCCGTGCAAAAACGTAAATAAATGCCTCTTCAAGAAGAAGAAAAATGTATCCATGTCGTTTGACTTTACACCCAGTAAGTTAACATTTGGTTTCTGTATAACTAGAATATTTATGAATTTACATAAATAAATCCATGTCCATTGCTGGACATAGGTCTCCCTCAAGGATTGCCATAACGGCTGGTCCCTTGTCCAGGTCGTCGGTCCACCTTGCCGGGTGCACACACGCTGCGTCTTCCAGTATGCGGTCGCCACTCGAGATTTTTCGAGCCCCAACAGGATCCATTCTTCGAGCGATGTACCCTGCCCACTGCCACTTGCGTTTAGTATTTCTTAGGGCTATATCAGTGACAAATATTACAAATGTAGTGTAAACACTAAGAAGCGGTGAACAGCGGGCATTTTTGTGGGCTATCTTTATAGTCGACGTGCAAAAAGAGCCAATTAAATTTGGCCCGTTTTTGGCCTGTATTGTCTTTGACTTATTGTGTCTACCTCCACCCAGACTTCGCCGCAGACAAGCTGAACACTAGCGTATACTGGGCCAGCCCCACTGGGGATGTCCCCTTCGCTGGCTTCGGCTCCAACGACGGCTGCGAGTACACCACGTGCCCTTCCAAAGCTACCGAGTCACAGACCCTGGACTACTCTATGTACATCAACAGGAAACTTCCCGGGGTTTGTATTTATTTTAATTTCACTATCACTTATTAAGTAGTAGCTGACTACTTATTTTCAATGTAGGTAAGCAGAATCCTAATGCTCATTATAGTCCTAATTTAAAAAACATCTATATACGTAGAAACATTGAATTCCACGTTCTGTAAATCAAGTGGCTACAGTTCCTTATCAATACATTTAAAGCCTCATTACTGAGCAAGTCTGCTCTCTCGTTGAGAAATGCGTGACGGACGCTAGCATAGTAAATATTGATAGACCTCACAAGCTTTCAAGAAAATCCTTCGAGTATACAACTCCTCAAGACGGTATATTTCAATTTATTAATAATATAATAATAATAATATAATAATAATAAAATATGATGTAGATGTTTTTGAAAAAATCAGATAAATTTAAACATATGACTTGCCACTTCCCTCCCAGTCGGCACCTACTCTGTATCAACATTCTATACACACCTAAATAATGTTTTTCTCGTCATTTCAGGGCATTTACCCATTGAAGTGGAAGGTTTGGAATGCAGAGAACGACCAGCAAATATGCTGCTTCAAGACAACCATTGAAATAAAGTAGTCAACATTTAACTAAACTAATAAAGAATACTATGCCATAAAATTATCTGTTTTTAATTACATACAACACAAGTAGTCCAGTGATTAGAGATGGTTTTTAGATTTTATTTTAGATAAAATTACAAGTTTTGAGAGGTAGGGCATAGTGAGATTCCTCGCTCAAACTGAGCTGCCCAACTGGGGAAGTACCTCCGCCTTACAGAAGACCGCAGTGAATCAACAATAGTTGTGTTTCTGTGAGTGAGTAAGGTTAGAGCTCGTTGGGGGAGTGACTATTCTGACAGCATGGGCATTCCGTTTGCTGTCAGATTAGTAATTCCCTATTTTTAGAAACCTAAACGATTACTGCAGGGGTTGGCAACGCATATGCAAGACTTCTGATATTGCAAATGTCCATCGGCGGCGGTGATCACTTACCATCAAGTGAGCCGCTTGCTCATTTGCCCCCTTACCACCATAAATACTTTATTTTTTTAAGTTAACATTAATTTTTGTGGTTGTTATATAATTAGTGTAATAGGCCTGCGACCGTTCTAGTTAAATTGTATTGCAAATAAATAAATAAAAAAAAGATACTCAGAAATAAAAGTTTGAACAATTTTTAAATTATAAAATGATTGGGGATAATCAGATCGTGACCAACTCCCCGAAATTAGTGTCCTATTCATCCCTTGGGTGCGCGAAGACCCGATTTATAGTTTAAGAGACAACTACCTAACTATATACACAATGAATTTGGAACCTAACATATTTGGCAATAAGGACTACTTTATATACCATAGATATTTAGTGCTTCAAGTGTGACGACGATGGTGCGACCGCCCTAAGTTTTTGATTAAAGCTCTATCAATCTTCATCCAGCACCCCACCAGAAATATACTCTATAACTCAGCAAATTGTTCAAATTATTTCTTAGATATTTTGTACCCACTAAGCTATCCTTTAACTTCTTCTGTTAAGTTCCTGTGCCGCATATACTTGAAGCTAAATTTTCGAAGGCCGATATGACGGCCCGATTTTAAGAATACTAAAATAATATCGATAAATTTTCTTCACCAGGAATTGAATCTGTCATTATACATTCCCACAGTGTTTAATAATAATAATATCAGATGGAACCTGTGGCAGCTGGTTAAAAAAAGATTTTTGTTTACAATTTCAAAAATTAAAGGAATTATGACTCATCCGCCAGAGGCCTTCCAGAACGGTATTTCATTATCAACATATAATAAGACACAAATTAAAAAAGTTCTAGGTTTGTAGGAAACTGGTTAGTCAGATGGTTCATCACCTCTTCTACTATCTGTACCTAGTATGTAATACAATTAGTTATTCTGTGCAAA
Organism: Craniophora ligustri; assembly: GCA_905163465.1. NCBI lineage: Eukaryota > Metazoa > Arthropoda > Insecta > Lepidoptera > Noctuidae > Craniophora > Craniophora ligustri. The sequence continues at coordinate 13,902,561 of LR990968.1, forward strand.
CAAATTAGTACATACCAATGACCATATATTTGAAAATTTAAACATAACTACACGAATGTGGTTCTGACATAATCTATTTATTCAATCAAAATATTATTCGGAGCCAACACTTGTACGTACAGTGTCATGCGTAATAATGGGCAAACAGTCGACTGAGCACAAAGGACCACATTCCCGTTGGTTATCAATTACTGACATTAATAGCAAATACAATAAATAAGAAAACACAGAATATCTGGAATTCAAGAAAGCTATATAATCAATATATATAAAAATCAATGCCACTTTTCGTTTTAATTTTATAACTCAAGAGCGGGCTCACCTATCCAAACCAAATGTTTAGGCTTTGTTCGGACTAGGTATGTATTTAGTAGATGGTTTATGTGAAGTTTGCACAAAATCGGTCGAGCGGTTCTTCATTTATCACATTTTTTTTAACAAAAAAAAGCACTTCTAACCCTAAATTTTCACTCTTCTACCTACTTTATTTATTTTATTTTTTATTAGCTACTTATGTATATATTCGGACTTTATTACACAGCCAGGGCTGCCAGTAGGCCACGACGCGGCTATGCCATTTAGTATCTGCAATTATACCAAATGTGATGATATTATACCATACTGCCCATTCTATGTCGGATGAGCTTTTTTTTTTAGCTCAAATCCCTCGATTATTCGATTATCCTTTGCAGAATTAGCCGGACAACCTTTTTTTTGTGAAGCGTCTGGATACCACATGGGTACAATACATCATCCAATTATACCAATTTGGTATCAAAAGATACAATCTGGCAGCCGTGGACACAGCGCCAATAAGTTTCGCGCTAAGCAACGATGCTTGTGTGTAGCAAAAGACCATTGTTACAGTAGGAAGCAGATCAATGTTTCTGTCTATACTTTAACCGACTATAAGAGGCAACTCCAAACAGGCCAAAAACACAGAAAAAATGCTATCCATCAATACTCGCGGTGTTTTTTTCACCTACGAATTAAAAAAAACGATTATATCAACGAACTAATATCCGTTACACAAATCTCGTTGCTTACAGCCACTGTGTAATAATAATGACCGGATATATCTTAATAAAAACACAGACAATAGACAATTAGACTGGTCACAATACTAAGCCATCATAACACATCCACGTTTTGTTCGGCTGCCCAACCCCTCAGAGAATACAGGTTATGGTACAGAAACTGGCATTCAAAGACTTTTAACCCCTATAAGCCTAACATTGGCTCCTAAAATATCATCATAGTATTCTTAGCATATCATAAATGACTCTCCGAGTTGGTTTCAGCGTTTCGTCTCACTTACTTGTCTCTTAACTCGAAACTAGATGGCGTTGTGTCATAATGGTTAATTTATTTATTCTTTCACCGCGCTTTCTACCAATAAAACTAAAATATTTTATACTGCTTTTAAAGCATGTTTTTTTAAGCAATAAGTCAATATCTAGATAGACTTATAGTTTATAAAAAGATAAAAGAAGAAAGATAGAGAGAGAAATAGAGAAGTAGATTGTAAATTATTATTATTACTACACAACTGTACCGATTACTGAGGTGCGCGTGAGCATGTACTGTGAGACTGATTGTACATATGTAGTTGGCCTTCTACACAATTCTGCTGTGCGGTCAACAGGTCCATTATATTATCAGTATAATGGCTTAGTACAAATCCAGTGATAGTGCGGACACGTTGCAAATATGCGGAGTATTCTGCTGACCCTGTTTCTGGGCCTAGCGGTCGCTGAACCGGAGTATGTGACGAGGAAGCTGTGTAAAGATGGTACGTGAGTTTTTATTTTCAATTTAACTAGGTAGGTATTATTGTTTTATAAGTCAATTCTGATACTACAATAATGTTAAGTGAAATTTCCATTTGTTCTTAACTTCCAAAGTCTTGTCAAGTCAAAAATAAGACTTGTAGAAATCGACTTGCTGCGAGTGTTTACAATGTGCATCTGCAAGTTATATTAATTCATCCGATAAATAATAAATCCAATTAAATTACTCGTATATTGCAGTTTAAAATTCTGATCTGTAGACCCGTTGTGTCTATGGTTTAATTAATAATATACCTATATAAGATAAGTAAATAAATTATTTATTTTCGAATATCAGTTAGTAACGAGGACGAAATATAAGTACTTGGGAGAATAAAAAATTAAAATCTATAGGATTTTATTTCAAATAAACTTTATGAAGCATTTATCGACGGTAAGATTCTAGTTGCACGATTCCAAGAAACTGGTCTCATTGAGAAGAATGCGAAAAGAAACTCCATAGACACGCTTAAATTAAAAGATGAAGTGTGGTAATAAGTATACGAGTTTATTGTAGATTTGTCTTAAATCGATCTTAAAAGAGATTAAGCCCCATCTAAAAGAGACCCATCGTTTGTTTTTACAGTGGACCCAACACAATGCAGTGTTCACAGTGTCATAGTGGACCCGTGTACTGGTGGTCCTGGGTTCTGTATCGTGAAGAGGAACAAGAGCTATGGCATCACTTTGGACATGACGCCGCGTAAGTAAACATGACATATACGAGTACCATCACACCTGAAGCCCAGGAGGGTTAGTCAAAGGTGTTCTAATGTAGGTATAACCTCAAATCGCAATTCAATTGGGGGAGTGTCACAAATCAAAACATTGAGAGTTTGAGCTAAAAGAATATCTGAAAAAATTCCATATGACCTTTGAATATAACTGAAGAACGCCCTATTTGCAACCAATTTTCTACTCCGAAAGTGGGCTAGGTATTAGTAGTGCAAAAATTAAATTGAAAATTTAAATAACCCCCGACCCCCGATTTCCATCAAATATCGGTAAGAACACTCCCAACAAATTCCCCCTTTCAAACAAAGGAAACAAAATCACAGATAGACACACACCCAACACATAGACACGTCAAACTTATAACACCCGTCGGTTTTACGTCGGGGGTTAAAAAAGTTTTTTAAATAAAACTAGTCATAAAAAAACTAGAACAAGTGTCAAGAAATGATATAAAGAACAAAAACATTTTAAGGGCATATCTGCCTAAGTACATTTGAAAAAAATCAATTTCATTTTTGGGTGTTCTAGATTTCTCAGCAGAAAACTTGAAGCTATCGATTGCGAGCGATGTGGATAACAGTGGTAACTTCGCGACTACAGTGAAGGCACCTGGTGATGCGTGTAGACTACTCTCCTGTCCCTTGGAGGCTGCGCAAAGAAGAATCTTCGATGCAGACTTGATGCTGGACAAAAGAGCTTCTGTAGGTACCACTTAACATAACTCTCGTTAGAAATAATCGAGTGACCCATTCTACGTCATTGGTCTAGTAGTCCCAAGGGGGACTGGCGTGTGAGCAGTAGCGTAGCGTGGGGAGGGGGGGGCAAAGGGGGCCATGGCCCCGGGCGGCAAATCTCTACAAGGCCCCGGGCGGCAAATACCCACGCTACGCCACTGCGTGCGAGGAGTCCTTGGTTCCATTTCGAGTTGAAGCTGTTATAATTCTTTGCAAAAAATTTCTTTGTGGCAGTGAAACCTACTGTACTTTTCATTTGACTCGTAAAATATGATGATGATGATGATGAATATGATGGCCCGGAGAACTGTTAAGTCAATTATACTACTACTATCCCGGGACTACAGTTAGTGAAGCCCTAGGATAGTACTCCAAACAACATGCATATTTTCAAACCGAAAAGAAGACTACTAGAAGTAGTAGAAATACCGGAGCATGCTTCAGAGATCTTTTCTAAAGCAAATTTAAGTCGGCCAACACACAATAGCGTGAAGAACTATAACCTAATCTCTTTTAAATGAGGAGGAGACCCGTGCCCAGGATTCATGTACTGTGTATCTAGATTCATTTAGAACAAGATTAATAAGAATTCTTTTTTCAGGGCAAATTCCCCGTCAAGGTGAAGATGTGGAACGCACAGAACGAAACCCAAGCGTGTTGTGTTACTTTCAACATTAAGGTTAAATAAATTAGACGCTTTATGTTTTAACAAATGTTTGTTTAATCTTCTACTTTAACTCTACACCGTTATAGGATACTTATAAGATTTTGTGCCAATAAAAAATAATTCGACGTCTTTTTGTCTTGGCTACTGCAGCGTGTCATGTTTAAGAGTAATAAATAGTTCTTCTTATCTTTTAATCTTTCTTTAATTTAATAATAAGTACACTGAGAACTAGATCATATTATTTTCCAATAAAAAGACAAAATATTAAAATTCACTTCTCTATTCAATTCAACAAATCACACAATGGAGTATACCGTCTTCCCCGGACCTTAGCAAGAGCTGGTTCGTCATCTCTTTACTAAACGTGAGTGACGTTTTTTGTTACAATAAAGAGACTCTTTACAGACCAGACTACACCAAAGAGACTAGAATGTCTAGACTAGAAGTTTTTGTGTGTGTTAGTATTGTTTTGGGACATTTTTTATACTACAAAGAAACTTACAGTCCTCCTGATGGTAAACGGTAACAGTAGCCTATAGGCGTTTGCAACACCAGAGGTGTCGCTTGCGCGTTTACAACCCTGAAGAAACCGTTTAAGTACCTTAATTTATGCTATTTAAAATCACATAAGTTAGGCCATACGAAGTACTGCTATGGTACGAGATTAAGCCCGTCTTATATTATCCAATCACAACTTGACATAAAAGCGTTATATAAGAACACTTCCAAAAGTAATTTTGTGCAAAATCTCGATGTTTTCTCTCTGATTTCGATCACATTACAAAAGATTTCATCTCTACGATACCCAGTCTCCCACGACCTCTCTCGTGTTAACTCTAGGATTTTACAAAAGTAAAATGTTATGTAGTATGAGGTAGCTGTAGCCTAGTGGTCTGATCTGTCAAAGGTCTCCAGTTCAAACCAAAGGCACGCACCACTGACTTTTAAAAAGTTACGTGCATATTTATCACATGCTCAAAGGGACAGGGCCAGAAGCCAACATTTTTTTTTTATTAAATTAATGTATGTACGTAGCACTGAAATATGTAATGCGCTTCCCGTATAATCTGGGTGCCTGAAATCTAGGGTGAATCGGTTTCTTCTAGGTAAGCACGCGCGATGGCGTGTGCTTACTCGCCGATCATCAGGTAGACTGACGGTTAAGGGCAAACCAATTAATATATAAAAAAATCCCTTTCAATCCTTCTTTTCTTTTCTAAATAAAAAAAAAATATATATTGATTTCTTACACTTACGCGAATATTAGACATTGAAATAAAACTACTTTTTAGGTCACGGGCCGACCATGGATGCTGTAAAGGATCCGAAACGTCGGGTTAAAATAATTTCAATATACTGCGATAAAATCCGTAAAAAGTAGTTTTATTTCAAAATTCAAAAATGTTGATTCTTTTCGTAAATTTTGCACAAAATTTTGACGGTTATTTCGACGATCGGCAATACACATGATCTCAAAGGCAACAGGAAGGTGGTGGCGTGCGGTCACAGTTTTACTTTCTCGGGGCACGGAATTGAACCGAGGTGAACGCACCCACACAATAAAGTTCATTCTTATTAGATATGCCAGCCACCGGGGTCCCGTGAGATTCTCGGTAGTGTATCGAACACTCGAACGATGTAGAATTTTCTAGATTGTTCCGCGAATACGTTTGGAAACCTAGACATAAAGAGCTTTGAATCGCCGCAAGTTTTGTTATAGCTGTTGAAAATTGAATGACGTATCTTACTTTTAATGCTTTATTTGAGGAAACAATTTCTCCATATTTAATTTTTACAAGAAATACAGTAAAGTTCTCCAAACTCAAAACTCAAACTCAAATCCTGGTATTTCCTGGTAGTATTTATCTAGACTCACAAGAGCGGTACCTAAGCCAAATTACCTAAAACAATATTGTCTCATAATAAATGTTTAAATATTGGTACCTAAGTACCTTATTAATGAATTAGTGATCGGTGGAAACCCCAGTATATCTGTATCTACCTTAGTTGGAAATAAGCGTGCTAGTTTATATGTACTAGAATATCATTAATTCCATTACAATGTTTTTATACTTTGTATGTTCCCGGCCTTTTTAACATCATATTATTAAACCGATTTGCGAGCACCAGAGAAAGCAACCATCTTCATTTAAATACGAGGAAGATAGAAAATCTTATATATTTATTATGGGAATCAGATATTATTGTTGAACTTTCATTTCTATTTAAGATCTGTAACAATGCTATGTTCAATGGACTATCGTGGCATCAGCAATTATGCTGCAGGCTGTAAAGGTAACGTCACATTAATCGGAACAGCTGCTACAGCTTAACGCTCTTAGAAAAACATACTAAACGTCCCCGAAAAGATAGGCAGAGGTGTACCAATGTACACCAACATTTCGCCTGTATGTTTTAGGGGACGAGCCTATTGCCATCAACCGGGCAGAAATCCAAACTCCAAGCTACTAGGTACTAAGAATTTCATAGAAAATCCCAATAACACTTTGCTCGACCTGGGAATCGATATTCGTAAATCGTAGACTCCTAAAATATTGTATACAGCAAAATTATATACTATTTTTCAACAAGTTTACAGTTCTAGCGTATTATAAGCATCATCGTGACGAAAATGAGCGGAAATAATAATCGCTGTAGAAAACAATGTGTCCTCTACTTTACTCGAGCAAATTAATCACACTTCCAATCCGAACGACGATAATTAAAAATGTCTCAACATTCAACTTGTTAATTTATAATATGAACTATTGCTTTTTATTTATTATACAACGAAATAATGCAATTTAAAGACGCTTTTTGTTATCTTCAGTCATTTAGTACCCGCCGATGTTAATAGGCTATTTTTGTCACCCTTACTTATCTAACACTAGATAATTAACTATTAACTAAAGAAGCTTTATTGTTGTAGTAATATAATGTTTATAATTACTTATTTCTTAAACTTACGCGAATAGATATAAGATATTGAAATGAAACTAGTGTTTACCGATTTTATCACGGCATATTGATATCTTTTTCAGCGACGTTTTGGGGATTAAGTAATATCAATAAACGCATATCAAAATAGGCATATTTTTTACCAAGGGCTGTACCTAAGTGACAGATTAGCAGACTAACCAGTGTACACACGATTCTTTTGACCAGTCATCTTTTTTATCAAATATCACTAGCATTCAAGCATTGAGTTTTTCTTAGAATTTCTCATTAACATTTTGGAGTCTGATTTTGTCACCGGTTAATAGCAATACGTGCGCTCTGTATTATCTACAAGAGACCTGAAACACAATCGTAATGGCATAATAATGCCTATGATATACAAGATAGATAAATTAGAATAACTGTCGAGGGAGTATGGTGTCTCGTAAGTTATAATAACGCGCTGCGAGACAGGTGTAGGCGTGGCGACCGTTGACTGCGCCTGCGCACGGATCTGTTACATAGCTGTCACACTGTTTCCATTGACTGGACCTCTATAGAAACAAGGAAACAATATAAAGCAGAATATTTATTGATTCCTCCTGGAGTCCTCTGATCTACGTGCGTTTGGCCGGTAACCATCATGGTAGAGCACTTGTCACCCCTATTTTTATAAGTCTAAGAGTCCAAAATTCTACAGTAAAATATGCTTACAGTAAAATACGCACATTCCACAACCTAAATAAGAACTTGAACACACAGTGGGCTCTAAGCTCCGATACAGCTACTCTACTCTTTTATCTAAGCAACTAACTTATAATTATAAATTTAACTAATTTGATACGGACCATAGACTCTATAAAAGATTTTGTCCGTTAAAATCTGTTAACAATAGTTGTATATCAAGTTAATATGAACTAAAAGCAGTTAATTAAATAGTCCTTTTACTTTATTAACTCTTATGTCTATATCTTAGTATTTTGTCGTGGTATATTGAAGCCACGCCATATCACCGGATGCAGTTTTTGCGTTGGTAAACATTGCCACCGCTTTATCAGAGAAAACATTATACCTTTACATGGAAATATAAAGACATTTCTATTAAATTATAGTTTTTATTAACGAATATAATACCAAAGTCAGTTTTCTCTTCGATGTTGCCTTGGTTTGGTACTTCTTTGAAAGTTTTTTCTCTTAGTTTGTAGCTATCGTGGATATTAATTTTTAAAGCATAATTTTTGAAGCAAAAACTTTACGCTGAAGGACTAGACATCATTTCAGTTTATGTTTAGATTCATTATTCTTTACTTTAGTAAAGTAATGGAATGTGTCAATATCACAGGCGATAATAAATACTTTTGTTTGTATCCTTTCATTATTATATTCAAGGGTGTATAATATGCTCCACATAATTCAAGCTAAGACTAGTAAAACTGAATCATACCTACAGAAAAATAATTAAATAACACTATAATTTTAATATTATTACATCCCGAAGTTTCCGATCCTTTAATATCAATATACCGCGGTAAAATCCGCATAAGATATATTATTATTTCGATATTTAATTTTCGCATTAGTGTAAGAAAAAAATATGTTTACATAACCGCTTCCAGAAATACTGAATCTAGTTAAAGGTATTCCAGGACCACACAAGAACCTAGAGGCTATTGGAAGGCACTCAAGTGTCACTCACCGTTATAATTGATGACCAGACACATCCGCTGTAGACTTCTAAGTGCTATTATACGAACTGCTTCCTTATTACGCTGCCATTGCAGAATGATGTGCAGTAATGAATGCTTTTTCTGTTATCAATCAGGAACTTTACAGCGGAGACATTAAAGTACTAAATAAGATTTTATTTCTGATGCAGCAGAGTATGCTATGCTGTGCAAATGTATGTCTACTGTATCGTGTCTGTCTTTACATGCATGGACATCAGTAGTCGTAAAAATATATCCTGAATAAGAGCGTGATTCTCTGCCTATTCGCCATTTTAATCGGGTTAGATATTTATTAAAGTAATTCATTTCTATTTTTGCCATATCTTACAATTCGCCAGGTTTAACTTGACCGACTTGAAGTTAGTAAGGTATAATGAGAGCTTTGAACATATCGCCTGAGTTATCGCCTATTGTCGCCATTAAACAACACCCTACAAACAACACTGCGAAGCTGCTTGTGTCTAATTCAGCTCCGCCAACTAAGATTCGGAGTACTTAGTCAACACTTGAATATCGAGGGGTACTTTGAGAGTCAAATTACCCCTTGATATCGCTAGGAACTCTGCCAACACACATGTAAACTTATCAGCGGCAATTCAAGGTGGAGCTCAAATATTTGGCGAGTGAAATGTGAAAGCCCTATCGGACAGGGCAGCGGCGGTCGTTCGCCTGGCGAGCCACATTCCGCGAATGTCTGAGGCCGCTCCACCAGTCCACTCTGCCTTAGGACTTTAGGACATGACTAGCTATAAGTACTAAGTACTATAGAGCTCGATGAAACACGGAGCAGTTGTTAGAGACACGCGCCGATCTAACTGCAGTGTATTAAGTATAGGTACCTATCAATGATGACAAGATGTATGAATGTGGACAAAGCAATAGTTGTATACAGAGATCGTAGCGCGTGAAATTCTGTAGCTACTGACTATCCTTATGGGAAAAAGTCGAGAGTTTATGTATACAAAAAATTTAAGCCAGTTTATAACCGCAGTCAAAACCATTACGCTCGAATCCCCTAAAAATTTTGCATAGATGTACTTATGCACGTCCAATTTAACGGATATTTTTAAAGCGAGAGTATCCACATTCACCGGGCTTAAATTAATATTTCAACATGTTACTGCTTTTACTAATATTACATACCCACCACCTATTCAAAAAGCTTCTGACCGAAAAACCGTTTGTAGATAAATACGTAATAAAATAAAACAGTCAGCGTCCTGCACTAGTTAAGTATAATTAAACGTTTGTCACAAACAACATGCAAGTATAAAACTGTTAACAATGTATCATAAAATGTCTTGAAGTTTGTCTAAAGTCTAATTGAGCATAAAACTATGCTTGCGTGTTTACTAAATACTTGCCAGCTGACTTGAAAATCGCGCGTTTTAAAGTAATTTATAGCATACATTTGCAAAAGTAATTTTAATGAGTTAATAGTTGCTTAACGACCGTTTGCTATGATAGTTATGACAGAAAATAAATAAACCTTTCATATAATTGACGCCATTCATGTAAAATAAATACAAAATTAGGTTTCTGTCTACTTAGTTCTTTTTGGTATAAGCAGCAATGAGATGCTAAGCGTTTTTATTTTCTTGTTCTTTATATTCTTATAGTTCTAGTTTTAATCTGGTGGTTTCAACAGTGTTATACAGCCTTTTTTCAATAAGGCGGCAAAATAATGCGAGTACGAATTCCACCATAACGTGTCTGAGCGGTCTTTTTATTTAAGCTGAATCAGATAGGGATGGCGTTATCTAACCTGTAAAGCGCCATCCCTGTCATTTAACGTAAATAAGACAGGTTGAACACATGGTACGGCTGCAGCATCTAATTCTAGTCTAATCCCGTATTTCCTTACAGCGATTTTATTGATGCTTTATCGGTCAAGTCTAGTAGGTTTTATTCCAGCGGATGGATGCGAGCTGCCCTAGTCCGCGATAGTTGGCGTTGTTTTGGCGAGGCCTACGTTCAGCAGTGGACGGTAATGGGCCGATATGATGAGGTTCGATTCCGCAGGTCATGGAAACTAGTAATATTTGAACTAAGCATTCTTACGAGCTTGGTTAATCGCTGTAGGACATTTATTACGTGGGATACACCTACGTCATACCTTGAAGGATGCGGCCTATGCCTATCGATCTTAGAGTGATGCAGACATCACTCTAAGACCATGATTGATAGGCATAACTCATCATCAACCCATTAATGTCCCACTGCTGGGCACGGGTCTCCTCTCAATTGAGAGGGATTAGGCTATAGTCTACCACGCTAGCCTACTGCGGGTTGGCAGACTTCAGATGCCATCGAGAATTCTCTCAAACATGCAGGTTTCCTCACGATGTTTTCCTTCATCGTTTAAGCATGTGATAAATACGCACATAACTTCCGAAAAGTCAGTGGTACGTGCCTTGGGTTCGAACTCGAGACCTCTGACATCTCAGTCTACTGGTCACACCGCTAGGCTACCACAGCTCGGCCACACAGACTAACTATATATTTAAAATTAAATTCAATCATTCTTCTGTTTAAAAGCTCGAGAAACTTGTAAAAAATGTGTACCTACGCTCATGTTAATTAAATTTTTTTATTTACTTTTTATTTTTGTACAAACACACAAAATACAAAGGACAGTTAAAAAAAATATAAACAATGTACAAAGGCACTACTTATTTCTACAGAAATCTCTTCCAGTAGGCCTGAGAGAGGAGACAGTATAAAAGAGAAACATGAGTGATTAATCATACTATTTTTTACACTTACACGATGTATTGGTATTATTTCATCTTCACGTTTCAGATCCTGCAGTAGAAAGTATATTTGCTTTCAATACTAAAGCATTTTTGGTCTGTAAGAGAATCTAAATGAATTCGCGAGTGATGAGTGGTCAGAGAGCGCAAGCACCTATCTCTAAATTGTTATTATCTATTACATTTAGAACCCTCCGGCGAACTCCCACGGTCGAATAATATTGTGTACACATCGCGTCACTTTCTTTTCTATTAATTGACTTAAGACTATTTTTTGTTCATATTCTATTATGACCAAGTTATCTGAGCACAGACAACGTTGACTACAATTTAGTTTAGGTTAGGCAGATACATGTTTTTGGAATATTGCGCCGCTTCTTCTTTCTCGCCAAAACAATAGGAAGCGGTGGAAGAGGAGATTTATGACGCTTAATAAGAGCTAGTTAAATTTGGTCTACCCTGAATATATGATACCCTATTGATTTCGTACACTTACGCGAATATTAGATTGAAATAAGAGCTCGTTCTGTGTAAATCGGATTGTCAATAATAATTAAAAATGTAGGGTAGCTGTTAGTAATTATAACTTCAAGACGACCAACACCCAGTCTGTCCGTGACCATGGATGCTGTAAAGGATCCGAAACGTCGGCTTAAAAAAAAAAAACAAATATACCGCGATAAAATCCGTAAAAAGTAGTTTTATTTCTATATGATACCCTAATTATTTATTGCTCTGCTAAGACTTTATAATACCTAGATTGAATTAATATTATTTAATTAAATTTAATTAGATTTGTTTTTGTGGTGGATTGCATTTCACCTGGGTTGTATACCAAATATTCTATAAAAATTAAATAATCCGCAAAAAATTGCATCACTTGGCAGTTACTTCCAGTAAATTACTTGCGTATGTGTATTCAACCGCAACTGGTCTGAATAGACTGGAAACCGTACCCAAGATAATTGGATAAGCACTAAGATGATGATATCAATGTAAAAAAAACATATATCTTTACATAGACACGAATTTCAGACACTTTCCCAAAAAAAACGAACAGCTAATCCGATTTCAATGCACAGTCATTCAAATAAATTGCAAGTTCACATTAACAATTTGAATACATACACCAAATGCTTTCGTTTCGCCATTTTGTGCAGGTTTTAAAAAACAATTGAGACAATACGTATCTGATTCGGTGCGCAGGCGCAGTTGCCCGGGTCGTATCACTTTCCCACATGGCCGCCTGTTTGTCAGACGATTCGCCGCACTCTCGCTGATTCGAGTTACACTTGATCATGTTACAATGACCATGACGTGCAAATCGACCGCCATTTCAAAATAAAACTAGTTACTAACTTACAATTTTATCTTATTTTGTATATCTAGTGAGTATTTAATAAGTAAAACGACCGTACAGATTTTTGCTAGCTTATTTACTGCCATTTTATTGTCATTTTGACAATAAAAAATATTATAAAATTAAGCCAATTCAGATGGCCAGTCATACACTTCAATATAACTTTGGTGACTAACAAGCAAAATATCTGTCTGATGGTAAGGAAAAACTCGAGCATTTACTTACATTTGAAATGTTGAACCACCACATTGCAGAACGGCGCTGTTTTTGAAAACGGCTAGCTGTAATATAATACGGAGGGTTATACAATCTAGCTGCAACATTCACATCAGTAATAACTAGAATGCCCTTACTATCAAATACTTCTTATTGCTGGTAATCAAACTCAGTTTGTAAATAAAACTCAATAAAACAAGATTACTGGGCCGTCTATTCGACGACCGCGCACCGATAAACGTTCAATTACTGACTTGTCGGCGCCCAATCAATTCTGATCGTAATGACCATCCGATGATTGCGAAGAATTTGCTGCAGATTCAATAGCAATAGCACTTTCTAACAGGTGTTTGTTTAATGGATGAGCAATTGAAGTGGTTGAAGATAGAATATTTCCTTTCAACACACTAGGAAGCGGTGATAGATTAAAAAGAAATAATAAATATTATATCCGGTCATATTATAACACAGTGCCATCTAGTACCAAGCTAAGCAATGAGACTTGATTTACAGATATTATATAGTACACAAGTAGTAGTATTTATCACAAGCTCAAAACGGTGAAGGAAAACAGCGTGAGGGAACCTGCATGCTTGAGAGATTTGTTTTGATGGCACGAGAAGTCTGCCAACCCGCAGTAGGCTAGCGTGGTGGAATGTAGCCTAATCCCTCTCAAATGAGAGGAGACCCGTGCCCAGCAGTAGGACGTTAATGGGTTGATGATGATGATGATTAGATAATTCTCTATTGCCAATGGATTAAAAGACCATTAACAGTATCTACGGAGAAAATATACGTATAATAAATTTAAGATTGCCGTGAAGAGGTAACAGACAGGCAAAGAGACAGAAAGATAGACATACTTTCGCAATTATACATAGTATTAGTATGGATAATCTTATATTCAGACAGATTCAATTATTAATATTTTTATTGAGTGTATGAATCATTTCAATTGGACACAATTTGTGAGTTTCCTTCCATTCCCGAATATGAGTGGCCAATGATGCGTCATTGAAATTCCTGTTCATTCTATTGAAAGTGAATTTGTTTGTGACTTCCGCAATATCTGTTCCAAAGTTGAATCATCATCGTCCAAGTATATTCAGGTTGACTTTCAGTCTAACGAGATGCTGTTGAATATATAGCACAGCAGTACTTTGGGTGCAATCACCATTTTGAAGTCCCGGGGCAGAAGTACCTATATAGACTAATTAGTAGAAATTAAGAATGCTTTTTATTATTGACGGATACGTTTTATTTAGTGTAGGTTATTACTACACTTTATTTAATACATATTTTTTATATCTTTCAAATATTATGCAAGTCAGCCGGGTGGGACAAATGCCCCACATTGTCCCACCGTGAATGCTTTACATAAAGCGATTACCAGTCAATTTCTGGACAATATTCTTACGATAAACTGGGTGTCAAGTTTTCAGGTACCTGAAGTATCCACGAATATGCCAGTTCTCTTCGAGGAACACTACGAATGGTCACTCATCTAAGGAGGAATCTCGGTAAGATCGCTTGATCAGCGTAGCGAATACTTACCCTTAAGCCATTCTTAAACACACCCAATGAAACCCAATTAAGCGCTTTTTATATTTTTCTAATTTATCCCGTCTGTATCTGTCAGACAAAATACTTCTTTAGGCAAGGCAAAAATTACGAGGACGATTTTAAGTTATGATCAAAACTGTTTTTAATCAATGATATTTATTTATGAATGGGCTAATTTAAGACTGATATCTAGTATACAAGCTGGCAAAAAACAACACTAATTTCAAATTACACCTACAATTACTGCATGATAAATGTTTGCATACATATTGAGCAACAATTTAGTCATCTCAGCTGCTTTAGTTAGATCTCCGTCGATCAAGAGCCGCTTTGTGAGTCTAGGTTCGAATCAGAACGTGTTCTTATGAAACAAAAGCAGGCACGGTGAGTCAACTACTACATTCCCCGCTAGGTTAGTGGGTACATTAAATGCTCTATACATGGCCCACAAAGGCCGCCTAGTAAACTTAGATGGCGTTTTTCATTCAGTTTTGTGAAACCAGATTCATTGTTATGGCTAGGTGATGTCTAATTTATTGGTGTTAAGAGCTATTCTAGTATTATTATTATTTTTATACCTTACATTGTTAGCAGCTGGCCTTAACAACTTGATCAAAGTTGTAAAATTATATCATAGATAGGAATTTGTTGAATAATTTAAATAACTCTTAAATTAGACAATATTGTAGATACCATACATACATAAACTCACGCCTTTTTTTCCCATGGGTGTAGGCAGAAACTACAGAATGCCACGCGCTACGGTCCCTGCATACCACTTTTGCCTCGTCCACATTCATACATCTCGTCATGCACGCGCGCCGGTTACGAGTACTGCGCACCTGACCCTTTTGTAGATACCAATACTTGATTGATAAGTTTAGTTTGGTTGTTACTTCTCAACAACAACCACAGGTTCTGTTACTCCTAAAAAAGTCTACGTTAGAGATTTAGAGAACCTCTATCTCTGCAGTGCAACTAGTTTTATAAATTCTATGAGTTTGTTTCGGTATTTCTTGTCAGAGATCGTGTGTTAGGAAATGCCTAAAATAATCTTAAACATTACTAAAAGTGTCTAATAGATCTAGTTACAGAAATAAATAATTATCATTTCATTTCTAATCCAAAAGTACCTGTAATATTGGTCTAATCGTCATTTGAATTTGACTTCACTTTGACTAAATGTCCTGAGAGAACAAACTTCTTTCACTCGCGTAATTCTCCAATTTCACTGATCTCATGTGCATCGATCCAGTTTTGGTCGCGATGACCTCACGCCAGGGTCGCGCCGCCATATGGTGCGCGTGCGCATGACCATTGTACTAGTTTTAAGACCCTCTGATCAGGCGAACAATATATACTACATTTTAAAGCTGGAGAGTTTGTTTGTTTTAACGCGCTAATCTCAGGAACGGACGGACGAACTGATTGGAATTAAAATTTTATTTTGTGTTAGATAGTTCATTTGTCGAGAAAGGTTATAGGTTATGTAACAAACAACACGCTGCGACTATTAGGAGCAGAGCACAAATAGAAAATGGTGCAAGAACGGAATTAAAATATTAAAATATACGCAGATGAAGTTGCGCGGGTCAACTAGTGTATTAATATACGTTCAATGCTCGAACATAAGCACGATGTTATTCTTTTACGGAAAACGGGTGCCCCTTTATTTCCTTATTAACGGGCAGGAGGCTCACCTGATGGTACCTAAGTGATCACCGCCGATGGACATCTGCAACACCAGAGGACCTGCAAATGCGTTGCCGGCCTTTCAGGAAGAATATGCTCTCTTTTTGAAGGTTCTGATATTTATAACGCCATATGACGATGGGATTAGTGTGGCAGTGTTAAAGGCGGGCTTCTGTGTTTGTGTGATCAGCATGGACAACGGACATTCGTAACTGCGTCATGGATGATTCTATGTATGATATGTATGTATTTACAAAATATAGTACTTAGTAGAATCGGAACTAGATGGCGCTGTGTCATAACGTCTGGAAATATTTACATTTATCTTTTGGTGACCTGATCACCTATCAAATTATCAAACAATATATATATTCAATATAATTGAATAGATGAATGAAACTTTCTTTCTGGACATTATGACAGTGCTACCTAGTTCCGAGCTAAGCAACGAGGCTTGTGTTACGGATACTAGTTGGTTTATATACTATATATACTTTTATTTTTGTTGTAAATACATACATATCATACATCTATGATGCGGATACAAATGTTTATCCTTATCACACTAACATTTGTCCCTACCGAGATACCGGGATACCGAACCCGGGACCCATAGCACGAATACAGTGTTCACTACCGCTGGGCTAATTGGCTCGTCAAATGCATTTCATTATCATCATCATCAGAAAGTTTTAAGCGGTTCCGCCCTTGAAAGCTAGAACATTAAGTTCCAATGTTTAGTTAACTACCTTCAGTATTCAAATACTTCTTCAAGAATTCAACCTTCATACTCTGTTTAGATGCAAGATAACTGTTTGCGAATTTGAAACTATCCAAAGTTTCCATACACCAAGGTAGCTCTTGCATGATACGCTTTCATTTCATTATAAAAAAACAATGGTATAACTTATCATAATTATTCATTATACTTAGATGGTAAGATAAGCGACCTTTGCAGTAGACCTAGGTTTAAAGATATTTATTCTCAAACAAGAGAATTTCGGAGGTACGGCATGGCGAGATTCCTGGCTCAAATTGAGCTGCCCGGCTGGGGAAGTACCTCCGCCTTACAGAAGACCGCAGTGAATCAACAATAGTTGTCATTTCTGCGAGTGAGTAAGGTTACCAGGC
The DNA here is from genome assembly GCA_905163465.1 of Craniophora ligustri. Lineage (NCBI taxonomy): Eukaryota > Metazoa > Arthropoda > Insecta > Lepidoptera > Noctuidae > Craniophora > Craniophora ligustri. The sequence goes on from LR990968.1 coordinate 13,919,905, forward strand.
TCGTTGGGGAAGCAAATGGAATGCCCATGCTGTCAGAATACTCACTGTATTCTGACAGCATGGGCATTCCATTTGCTGTCTTTTTAGTAATTTCCTACTTTAAGAAACCAAAACGGTTTCTGCAGGGGTGTGCAACGTATTTGCAAGCCTTCAGGTATTGCAAAGGTCCATGGCGGTGATCACCTACCATCAGGTGAGCCCCCTGCTCGTTTGCCCCTTATCGAAATAAAAAAAAATAGTCAAACTGTCACTTACATGAGAACAATGTTATGATCACAATAGTCACAATAAAGTCATTCGATTAATCACTTTTCTAACACAATTAGTAATACACTACTTACAATAACAAAAATTTATAATAATTACACATAGTTTTGAATAACATAATGCGCCAGTTTAGATTTAAATGCGTTTAGTGAACTTTCATTTTTAAACACTGATGGTATTTTATTATAAAGTTGTGCACCTTCATATGTAAACATTTTTTTGCTCTAATTTGTTCTAATCTTGGGTAGTACGAGAAAACTAGCCCGGCGCGGCGGGCGTGTGCTTCATTGGGTGACGTCACAAAGGATAAATTAGTATGGGGTGAGCTTTTTAATATTTTCCTAACGAGCATACAGGTATTGTAAACATAAAGTTGTTTTATATATTGAAATAGTAGATTGTAACACAAGGGTCGAAAGAAATCAATTCCCATACGAGGTAGATTTAATTATTGTCTCTGACCCTAAAAAAGTAGCTACGCATGGACAACTTTCTGCTTCCTTTTCTTATCATGACCTAGTCTTCCTTTCCTATAAAATACGTCCTCCTAAACGCAAGGCCAAATATCTCTTACTTCGTTCTTTTAAAAATATTGATATGGAGCGCCTGGGAATGGACGCGGACAGTATTGATTGGTCTTCGATTTACTGCTGCAATGATGTGGATGGTAAAGTGATAGCATTCAACAAGATAATGATGGATTTATATAACAAGCATGTTCCGCTCAAAAGAGTAAAAGTCAAACACTTACCAGCGCCCTGGTTATCAACAGCCATTAAAACCCTAATGGCCAAAAGGGATAAAGCAAAGCGGAGTTATAGAAGTATGCCCTCGGAGGGCTACACTAGGAGTTGTATAAAAAACTCCGCAACCGCTGCAGTCGTATGTGTAGAGATGCCAAAAGACGCCACATTCACAGCTCGATACAAAATCTAAATACATCTCAAGTATGGCAATTTCTCAAGTCGCTGGGTATTGGAAAAGTCTCATCTAGTAACAGCTCCGACATAGACGTCAATGTGCTTAATGTTAACTTTTTTAGGCCTCCAATTACCCTTAACACAAATATTAAGTCTTCAACTTTGAAATATCTATCCGATCTTCCTCTGCCACTAAATACTTCTTTCAGTTTCCACTCAGTTGTTGAGCAAGAAGTTAAGAAATCTATTTTATCCATCTCTACAAAAGCAGTAGGTGACGATGGACTCCAAATTCAAATGTGTCTTCCCATCCTGAACCAAATTCTCTCACCCATCACTCATATTATAAATTTTTCCTTGTTGACCGGCTCCTACCCTTCTTTATGGAAAAAAGCCATCGTACTACCGCTGCCTAAAGTCTCAAATCCCACCTTACTATGTCAATTCCGCCCCATATCCATCCTTCCAATCCTGTCCAAAGTCCTTGAGGGTGCTGTACAAAAACAGTTATCACAATACCTCTCCTCAAATAGCCTGCTAAATCCTTTCCAGTCTGGATTCCGGGTTGGCCATAGCATAGTTACAGCATTAGTGAAAATCACTGATGATATTCGACTGGCTATGGAGAAGAAACTGCTAACGGTTCTTATTTTATTGGATTTTAGCAGTGCTTTTAATTCAGTGGATTTTGATATCCTCCTAGGAATCCTTTCCTCTCTTAACCTCTCTTCCTCAGCAATTGAGTGGTTCAAATCTTATCTTCATGGTCGCTCGCAGGTGGTCCGCGCTGGAGAGGTTAGCTCGGAATGGTGTGAACTGTCTGCGGGTGTTCCTCAAGGTGGTGTTCTGTCTCCTCTTCTCTTCTCCGTTTTTATAAACGAAATTACGAAAGTCATAACTTCTCAATATCACATCTACGCAGACGACGTGCAGTTGTATCGTCATTGTAAAATAGACGATATCAAAGGTGCTGTAGATGCCATCAATGATGATCTTGAGAATATTCATCAGTGGGCAAACTCTTTTGGGCTTGTAGTAAATCCTACAAAATCTCAGGCCCTGATCATTGGTGGCAGATACATGTTGAACCTTATAGATTACCAGTCACTTCCTCCAATAATCTACAACTCAATCCCAGTGGCCTACTCTAAGTGTGTCAAAAATCTTGGCGTTCTTATAAACTCCACCTTAACATGGGAAGCACACATTGTGGAGGTAAGCAGGAGAATGTACAGTTCGTTCCAGTCTCTCAGACGACTTCAAAATTTCCTTCCTTTTCAAACTAAGGTAATACTTGCGCAATCACTTTTACTCCCACATCTTGACTATGCTGATGTCTCTTTTCTGGATGCAAAGGAGGAACTCCTAAATAAACTCGAGCGTCTGCAGAACCTGGGGATCCGCTTCATTTATGGGCTTCGGAAGTACGATCATGTATCGGAATTTCGAGCCAGATTGAAGTGGTTACCCATTCGGCGACGCCGGGACTTACATATACTTTGCCTTCTCTATTCTGTCCTTCACAACCCTAACTCGCCGTTATATCTCCGAGAGCGTTTTGAATACCTTGTCCCGAGGGACAAACTCTGTCGTGTCAGTTCTTCCCTTCTATTGCGAACTCCGGCACATTCTTCCAGCTGCTATGACAGTTCGTTTACTGTAAAAGCAGTACGGTTATGGAACTCTCTACCACACTCATTACGCGCTAGCCCTTCTCTGGACATTTTCAGGGGGAGGACTAGGGAGCATTTTCTGTCAGAATAATATGTCAATAATTGTAATATATATTTATTTATTTATATAGCTATATATACACATATATCTATCTATCTTTCTATTTGTTTACTCGTATGCTATATAGAATTTCTTTGTTATTATTGTACAATCGAATTCAATTGTCCATAGGCACGCTAAGGTTTACATTGCTATGAAGCGAGCACGATACAGCTAGTGTGTGTGTGCGTGGGCATGTATGAGTGATGTACTGAAGTCTTAACATAGATAACAGACACAAATGAACTGTCGCTACTACTGTCGAACTACGCGAAAGAACATTATATTTCTGTTGCATTTAGAATAACTACGTCACAGTGTTCTAACCATTGGATTGTTTAATTCGCAAATATTAATATTCGTTCGTAGCTGCTTGGGCTAGGCAATGGCTCCGTATTCATTCAGGTCTGAGTTCGAGTCTCATTTACAACGTGTGGATGTTTTTGTTTGTTTGAAACCATAAAATATTCGTTGTAGCCAGAAAACTTAATAGATTTTATATGTTTATTTATAATATATTCATGCTAATTATTATTTTTCAATAATAAGCATGAATACGTTATTCTTAATATTATTATTAAGAAGTTAAATATTAGTATGTGTGTGGTTATTTTACTATTTATTAAATATTATTTTTAATTTATCTTTTTGGTGTTGCGGGGTGGAAATGAGAAAGTCTGCTGAATGATAACACACATTATTAGTTTTATTCATTTTTTTAAATAATAAACTTCTATAATAATTGGGACGGCACATTCCTAATTAGATAAAAAAATTATTTGTTCATAATATTTTTGTAGTATACCCACTTAGTGAATTCATAATACCTAACAAAAAAGTATATTCTCATAACACAAATATAAATTGTTAATACACACTTCTTATAGGTTTAATATATGATTTACACGTAATGAAAATGATTTCTTATGTAACGTCATAATAAATGTATTGAGGTTATAGCTTAAGTGTTCATTTTCTTGGCGAAAAGAGGATTGAAACTAAACCTCAATTTAGGATCGTTAATCAATTACAGATAATTATGTTAATATTACAAAATTTTTATTAACACCGTCTAATTATTTAAACCAAAACATCTTGGTATTAATATTTCGTTAGCACAGGTTCCTTAAATTCTATGGGTTTAACTGTTTCGTAATCGCTCTTCTTTATGTCTTTCTTCTTGTTAGCTGGTTTTCTGTGATGTAAACCCTCAGCGTGGAGGGCACGGTGAACAGTTTGCAATAAGTGTCTAATAATTCCGCAGTGTCTCGTTGGTGTGAAACCATTTGGTTGCACTTTGGTATTATAAGCCACGGCCTTCGACTTCACTGTATCCACAAACTAACAGTATTCCTCTAAAACCAAAAAGAATATATAAATTAGGCAGCTATAACAAAATACAAACGCCAACGTTCATATCGATCACGTTAAATATTCGTAAAACTCATCTCACTACCCCACGCAAATTTAAGTCTTTACGTAGTTTTTTATCCTCTACCGTACTTACTTGACGAAATGTGTGCATAAAGCGTGCTAGATAAAGAATACTATATTTCTCTCATTACTTCCAATCGAGTAAAATCTTACAAAAAGTTTATAAGTACCGCGTGATATTCGAACTCACTACTCACTGATTCTTATATTTGTGTGCATACGCTTAACTGCTAGGTCATTTTCACTCATATTACGTTGAAATTATGATCTAGAATCACTTATTAGACGACTATAATGATGCATGAAAATAGAAGGTCGTAAGTCAAACTTGACGTCAAGCTATCGCTTTGCAAGAATGCCTATGGACTTCTGGAACCCACCGTACACTTTGTCTTTTTACCCTTCTTTTTAAAACTCTCTCACTCAAAGGTTTGCTGGAAGAAAATTCAATCTTGAATTAAGCTCGCCTTTGTGCACAACACTTTAAATGTATTGTTGATATATGTTATGTTGTATCTTTTTTTTTTGTGTACAATAAAGAATTAAAGGTATTTAGTACCCCCCTGCAGAAACCGTTTTGGTTTCTTAAAATAGGGAATTACTAAACTGACAGAAAATGGAATGCCCGTGCTGTCAGAATAGTCACCATCTCTCATATCTCTATCGTTTATTAACAGTTTCATATTTTTTTATAAAATAAAAACCGACGATATCGACGCCAACAAAATCAACGCTTTCAATATGGACGCTACCAATACCGACGCCACCTATACTGACGCCATCAATACCAACGCCAACAATACCGACGCCATCAAAACCAATTTCAACATAAGTCTTTATATAATTTTGTGAGCATAGTTATGAAAATTTTATATTATTTCATGTAACTATAATTTAATTTTAAGTCATTGCTGTGCCCTAACGGGGTTCATGTTTGATACCACATATGTCTTTACTATCTTTGTAAACAACATGATTGCAAATAAATAAATATGAATATAACGACGTCACCAAAATCGACGCCACCAATACCGACGCCATCAATACTGACGCCAACAAAATCGACGCTTTCAATACCGACGCTACGAGCTAAAAGCTAGTATTATGATAATAAGAGTGAAAAGTGGTCTACCGCAAATGTAGCTAATTTTGCATACTCGTACAGCTACAAATGTTTGAACGTTAAAATGGCACCCCGAAAGTTTGTGACACTGCTTGTCACAAATTTCTTCCTTCAACGGTAAATAATTATGAGCTACACTCGCGAATAGTTACGATGTAGATGTAAAAAGTCAACCCGACATGTCCTGGGCCAAGGTGAACGATAGTGAACTATTCAATAGATTTAATTATGTAAGGTGAGGTAGGTAGGAAGCTGTGGTATGTGGTAAGAAGTAGTAAAGTCAAAGTTTAGAAAATACAGATTTTACGAAGTCAGCAGCGAAGAAACCTGCATGCTTAAAAGATTTTCTTCATGGCCTGTTAAATATTTCTCAACTTGCATTAGGCAAATGTGGTATACATACATATATATTTACTTCGACACAAATTGAATACAAACATACCTAATTTAATTAATAATTTCGATAAGTATAACATTGCAACTAGAGTCATAACGTTTTATAAATGCTTGAAAAAATTTAATGAAATAAAAACCATTTAATTTAGATTTCATTTCCTTTTGAGTGTGATTGTACTTTATTAAATATGCGTAAAAGCTGAATTCCTCGTACGTTAAGGTACTAATGTTGGGTCAAAGACCACTACAACTTTAGTGGCAGGTAACAGGTTCCCCGCATACTGCCTACAAGAGCCATTAAAGACTCGTTCCTTGTCATTCACGTTTGCCCTGTCAAACGAGTTGACAATTTTCTAACTAGCCATCGTCCTTCAAACGAAATGCTCTGTTGAATATATTGTCTAGTATATTATCTTCCTAGTATCAAAGAAATGTCCAAATTCATTGGTGGAAATACCCGAAACCGTTTAAAGCGTTTCGCTTCGTCGTTTCTTATCCGTACAGCGAGGGAATGGAATAAGAATCTGAACGATGACCGTTTTGTGTGGAAGTGGTGCTTATCTTCCTTATAGAAAATTATTGTTATTATTTTAAATTAGTTTCGGTGCGACATGTCGACGCAAATAAATTCGCTTTCTTTCTTTTTGCTTTCAATATCTCTAGTCTCGACGTAAATGTGAGTCCTCTTCAAACATTCACATACAGTAATTGTGGTAATCATTTGGAAAGTAAAATGGCGTACCTTCGCGAAGATGGCGGTATCGGTGACCATTCTCAGCCCGAGGCAATCCGAGCGATTATCTTTATTATTAATCATACACATATAATCACGCCTGTCGTCCCCGAAGGGTTAGGCAAAGTTATACTAATGTATACCCACATTTTGCCGGTATATTTTAGGTCTCATGTAATAGGGGCTGCTACTGAGAATTTCATAAAAGAACCCAACAACACTGCTCGATTTGGTAATCGAGCCCAATACCTCTAGTCCCACTTAAAACCACTACTTAAATCAACGACGGAGTTAACAGGGTGCTTGATAAACATTCTGTGCAACATAGTTAACTGACCCGGCTTTATGGTTATCAGTCAAATATAGAACGATTGTGACGTCATAGAAGCTGATTAGTAATTAGGACACTCTGTGCACTCATTTTTCTTATTTTTAAACTTCTGATAAAGATATTAGGTTGTTGCCGGGCTGTATTTTTACTGCTACATCCAGGGGTCGAAAATCGACTATTTTTCATACGCTTTTATTATGGCATTTTCTATTGAGGATCTGGGGTGTGATAACACTCCTCAAAATGAATTAAAAGTAAATATCAGGCATAACTTACATCAAACGACTTGCCCACATTTTTATTCAAAAATCTTTCAAAACTAATTTAAGCTTTAAAGTGATATTTTCTTTGCCAAATTGTTTTGGATACATGAAAATTACGGTAGTAAATAAACTTAAAGTTAAAACTATCGACCTATCTAGTCGAACAACGGACAACTACGGAACCAAATATAACGTTTAACTCCAACATGAACTTCACCGGCTTTTAAAACATCGTTACTTTCTTTACCAGTAAGATATACATACATATTTACTCAATTAGTGTCACTCTAAAAACGCTAACTCATCTAAATCGATTAACATACACAACAAATAAACAGTGTTTTCAATTTTAGTAATGCATTCGAATTACAATGAGATGTTTGAGAAAGTTTACTCCAAAATCAGGCGCGCCTTTGCTGTTATTTATTATTGTGGTGTTGACTCATGCTCAAGCATGTTTATTGATAGTCTATAATTATACTATAGATGGCCTGTCTTAATATATTTTATTATATTTTCGTTGTAATATCGGTCTGCAGTTTTCATTGGCCCATTCGCAAGCGTTTGATACGCCCATGATTCATGTTTTCTGATTTCGCGTCATAATTGTAATTTGATCTAACAATACCTATTAGTCAGCGCCATCTAGATAAGAGTAAGAAACTAGGCTTGTGTTACTGATGGAAGAAGATTGATACCAAACATGCATGCATACTGGGATTTGAGCTCAGGACCCATACCACGGATGGTAGCCTTAATATAATATAACCTAAGTATAACTTATATTAGTTATGGACAAAAAATCTGTTATGTCCTGTACTTTATATTCGGTCAAGGCGGAGTAGTTACAGCAGGACCTTGAGCAAAATTACGATCAATTTTTATGTAACACATATCGTCAGTTGAATGAAACGGCATTTCGCGATCAATTTGGCACCTGTTGAAATACCAACTCGAAGCTAATTAGAAAATCTATAGCTTTGCCATACCGATGACTGTTTTCTACAGAACAATCAGGTGTTCGGCTTTCCATCGACTCATAGAAAGTACAATGTATGGGACGACCATAGCACACGAAAACAATGGGATAATGACATGTTACGAATCATTGAATTAAAAAATATCTCCGAAAATGTGTTTACAGGTTGGTCACAGTAATGATCGACAAACAATGATCGACTTTAAAAAAATACGAATATATTAATTAAGTGTACAAGTATATTATGTAAGTTTTCTCTCTTGCTCGACTTGCTCTGGGTGTTTGCTCTATGGTTTAAGAGATATTATGGAGATCAAAACTAGTTTACGTTTTTTTACGCCATTTGTTTTGTAAATAATTAGTTTTTTTTTCAATATGTATACTGATATAAAGTCTACCCGTGACCATGAATGCTGTAAAACCAAAACTTCGGATAAAATAATATCAATATAACGAGATAAAATCCGAAAAAAATAGTTTTATATAGATAGATAGATACAAAATCGTTATTACAATTGATTTGTAATAACGGTTACCTATATTTTCGTTTCGACAGTTTTCTAGTTTGAAGTTAATGAACATTTTGTACACATAATATATTATTTAATTTCTGCGATAAATGTTTTGTGCCATCCTACACATGTTGTTCAACATGTTGAACAATTAAACTAAGAATTTTAACTTTACAACAAACTGATAAAATAAAATATCCTAGAGTATGCATTGTCTTTTCCACCAGTCACCCAGTAGCTTCTTTCGAGGCAGCTTCTCTTCACATCAAGAAAAATAAATTAGGCAATATCCAACAATCTTGCAGTATTTAAATAGCATATACATACCCATACCCAGGAACATTAGCATGATAATCAACCCCTGTGATGCGTTGAGCAACTCCATACTTTTTGCACAACCACAACCATTAGGAATGCTTTAGTTCTAGCCTAACTAATACCATCACACTGTTATTTGTAAATATTTCAGCATCTATTATAACAACTCTTTATGATTATAGTGAAGCCAATAGCTATGTAGGCACTTTTTTCTGATTCCATTATGAAGCTTGACGCTCTAGGAACGGGTCACTCTTATCTTCAAAAATACGAGATTTATGTGACGCGTTTGAGAACCTTTGTCTTGTGTGTTTTCATGCCGTGATCATGACTCCAAGAATACCATAAGATTAGAAAAGACAGAAATCGCGTGCTGCTGCACACAGAGGCTGCAGACACAAGATTCATGGGAAACCCTTTACACCTTTATATTTTTGACTTTCAATTCAACAGACTAGTTCGAAAGTTGTCCTTTTTTAATGGAGCAAACCCACCACAGGATCCACAACAGCTGGGATTTTGGGATGGATAGTAATCTAGAAAATGTATACTGAGGCCCGACGTGTCCGAGGAGTATATAACGTAACGTATATAAGTACTGTCCCGGAAACCACAGTGAAATCGATTATGAAATTAAATATAAGGAATAAGAAATGTATAATTGAAAAATATCAGTTTTGGATGGGATAGTTTAGTAACTTTAAAGGATTTTCCCCAGTCAAACAAAATTAACGCTTTACTTTAAATTCCATGGTTACAACAGCGTGTAATTCAAATCCTGTGCTGTCCACAAGACTTGGTCACCCAGTGTCAAGTGCGAACAATACTGCGTCCATATCGGCAAGGCTGTTCGTACGCAACCCGGTCACGATCTGAGCCTTCGTGCACACTCGCCACCATTCGTGAGCGTCATTGCTGGCGATTCGTTTCACTTGTGCAACGTGTTGATGTCTTTATTATGATTTTATGGGCGACTGTGAACTGACTTGTGTGATTTAAAAGAATTGTTATTTGTAAAGACAGTAGAATGTACATTTATTTTTATGTATGTATGTTTGAATCCACAAGAATAAGTTAATTTCATCAGACTTTTAATAATAATATTTTTTTATTTTTTTTATTTTCATTTCATTTCAATATAGGTAGCTATCTCCTGTTTTCTTCTATTGTGCTCTCTGGCACCAGAAACTTATAACTTTTTTGTTTCCGAAAAATAGCAACTCACGCTTTAGATATTTCAAAAAAACACAATTAAAAATATACGATACTTTTCTATTCACACACACCTCGTTTGTACCACCCACAAGAGCTTATAAATTATGAAGATTGCGTTTTTATTGAAAGCAGGTAACCACACCTGCTCCATAAAGGATCTTATACGAATTACCTGTGCTTCGCGTCCAGTGTCCACGCTATAGACACATAGTAAACGACATTAAATACTACTATAACCATTGCTGTGGCAGTTACGTGTTTTGTAGTTAAGCCTACAATACAATACGCAATGGAAAGCATGCAATACCAAGGGGCTAGTTTGTAGTAAGTTTCGTGGTAGTCCTTGCCATATGCCGATCAGCTGTTACAGTTGGTTGTTTTTATTGTCATCAAGGTAATGTTGATGGAATGTCAGCTGACAGCTGCAGTGTTCTTTAAGAAAAATAAATTAGCAGATGGTTGTTCTATGCTACCCTGGTACCTGTTACACTCATTCATACTTGCAACAAAGTTAAGTTTATAAATAAACATAGATACGAACGAAGGTCTGACAAGTAATTATTATAATACCTGCTTTTGTTTATTTTGTATTAAGAATGAGCAGATAAAATAACATTATAACTGTTCATTTATATCCAAGGATTTTTTTTTTTTTTATTATTTATTATTATAAGGAGAACCAACAGCTATACAAAAAAAAACTAATTTATAGGATTGACAACATTAAGCCAATTATAGGTTCTCACTGATAGTGATAGAAGCACACATAGCTATTAACAAAACAACAGGCGATCTCATACAAACAAAATTTCTAGAAGAAAAGGAAAAAATAATTTACTATAAAAACAATCTGTCTAAATTTTGAAAAATTTAAGGTTTAGCTGCCTACGAGCCACTACGCTCTTGGTATTGAATGGATCAAAAGAGTACTCTTTACATAATTTGTTGAAATCCTTCTCATCATTATACCGAATGCTGACTAACGAAGGAAACAGACAAGTCCTAACAGCAACCTATTACAAATATTTGACCTAAAACCCCAAAAAGTAATTTCCTGTTATGGAAACAGCCAAAGCCTTAGCCAAACGTTTGTTGCCAACATCAATTGCAACTCACAAAGATACATTTTGGGCTTTATTTTGATAGATTTAAAGGTGTTTTCATATTGATCGAAGTTAGGAACTGCTTTGTAAACTATTCGTCTGTCATGGATTGTGATGATAAAGGAGTTTTCCTGCGTTTTGTTATGGGAACAGGTCAAGGTTGTATTTGATGTAGTCTGAAATGATTTATGGTTATACCTATCAGCATGTTGTGAATAGGTAATAGCTATAAAATAATAATAACTGTGATAATCTAGTGGTGTGAGCGGTGGACTGTGAAACCAATAGTTCCAATACTTCAATCCCAAATTTCTAAGGCACATACGTCAAAACGGTTAACGAAATCATCGTGATGAAACAAGTTTAAGAGATTTTGTCGAATACATATATATTAAAGCAGAATTATAGTAAATTTCTAAATTAAACTGGACACCCTCACACCCTGCCTGTTTATCGGATTCCTGTGAATGGGCGTGGTTAACGAAGCGAAAACAACGACGCGCGTCGATATGAGCAAAGAGGGCAGACTCCCTCTCGCACCCGAAGTACAGGCAATAGTCGCGTTTCGCACTGCCCGCGAGGTAGACGACGCTAAAATACGCGGCCCTGCCAACCGCTTTCATATCATAATAAATGTATAAACAGATTTAAAAGCCCCTCACGAATGGTCATTTCTACGACTTACAATAAAATCGATTGCCATCGGCCATCTTGAAATATTGTGCAGACGTGTTGGGCAAAAGAATCTATGACATAATGCCAAGTTGTGCTATACAAATATGTGCAAACAGAAGCAATGTTACGAATTTTAAAACTAGTGGCGTCACATATCACCTGTAATTTTATTTCTAAAATCACTTTTTGTAAATATTTACGTGTTTTTCTTTTTTAAGTGATCCTGTGCTGTAGTGTACTGTTATAATTTCCCACTGCTGGGCACAGGTGTCCACTCAGGGTTTAGTCAATCACGCTACAGCAGGTGGCAGGGTTTACACAAGGAGAAAATCTCTTCCTTAAGGGCCTTGGGCCCAGTTGCTCACCTAGTCCAATTCGTAATATTTTTTTGAGAATTAAGTTATTAGTACATATTTTTAAACTCCATCAGGAAATGCCACGTGTCACCTTTCAATTTCAGTTTCCCAAAGAAACCAGAGTTAAAAGAGAAATGGATAGAAGCGACAGGGCGCGGAGAAGACTGGTTTCCAACAAGACACAGCGCTATATGCAGCTCGCATTTTGAGGAGCACTTGTTCCTGCCCACAACCAAGTCACGGCGACTGTTCCCTAAAGCAGTGCCTACACTCAAGTTGAGATTAGTCTTTGATGATACGGTAAGTTTTATAGGCGATTCAGTAACGATGGAACCCGAAGTACATGTAGTATAAATGAAAAATGTTACTAGTTTTGTGAAAAATACATAACACAACGCGTCTTCAGTCGTTGATTGTAGAAATTATTTAGATATTTTTCAGGTTTTTTAATTTAAAAAATGAATACAATAACTAATCACTAGCCCAGGCTTTACGAAGAAAATTATGTATTAAGCATGTTATACTTTTTTTTACAGCCATCAACAAAGGCAGAGGAAAAATTCAAGGCAAAGAAAACTATTATAAAACGTAATGAGAGGAAGACGGCACTGGAACGATATAGAGTGACGTTACAAAAATACAAAAAAGGTTTGAAGGCACAACGGATGAAAATTAAAAGACTTCAGGCCGTGGTTCGAAGGTACCGGAAGAAAGTAGATGTCATGAAAAATATTATGAACGCATTGAAAAATGAAAATATTGTCAGCGAAGAACATATTTGGTTGTTGGATAGTGACGCCCTTTCTAAATAATAGGTCTTACAGGCATGTATTTAGATATTCAATTATCTTCTACCTACTGATTTCTCATCTTACGCGACTATAAGGCAATATTTTATTATAATATATCTCAATATGTAAATAAGAATAATCTGAAACACCAATATAACTATTCTAAAATTATTATAAAACTATTAATTATAATTAATATTAAATTACTAAAATAATATTTTCTTTGCTTTCTGTCGTCTCCAAAGTTTATTTTCTTTTTTTTTTGACTGATTGTACTTTGGACCTCTTTAGAATAATATTTAAACTTATATTCATTCTGAAGAGGTTATAAATGTTATAATACATAAATACTAAGAATAACTGTACAGTTTCTGAATAAAATTTATTTATTTATTGAACTTTTGTTTATTTAATTAGACTAGTAGTGATACCGAATTAATTAAAAATAATATTAAGTTAAAGTTTTAAATCATATAATATCATAATTTAATATCTATCTATTTCAACCTGAATACGATTGCTCAAACATCTGAGGTACTTACATACATAATTAGAACTTAAAAAAAACACTCGTGGGCACTTTATACTTTTTAATTGAAAAGATAGTTTTTCAATAACCCGTACAAAACCTATATTTTTGTGTCCATATAGGGTTCGGTTCTAGGTGGTTTAAAAGTAGTAAGTAGATACGTCCTCGCTCGCATCACAAGGCATCGCATCGCTTTCGATGGTCGCAGGTAACGCGTCGTCAAGCAAGTCAACATTGCAAACTAGTTCCGGAGACGGGCACGCCGCCGCCCGCCGCGCCGAGCGCTAGTAGCAACAGTGTCACCGGCGCGAAAAGACGCGTGTCTCAATCAACTTTATCAGTTCAAAACTCTTTACGTAAAAGTATCGATGTTTTTGACCGAATTCACACGTAATCCGTGATAGTGGAAATAGTGAATAAGTGCGACACAAGTGTGTAAAACAATCAAAAGTGTTAGTTGTACAGTTTTAACGTGATTTTAAAACGAAAATCGCGGGTAGAACTTTGTTTTAACGGAACTGAATCGTGTCGGATTTTTCTGCTGATAATATTAGGTTATTCGGTGAGTAGCGTTTTGTTATGGTGTTTCATGGTGCAATAGCGGTAAAACCACGGTTCTAATTGAGCAAAAATAGATTGTAATAGTTAGGCTCTGATTGGGCGCAGAAAAATTCGGTTGGATTGTGGCAGTTTTTAAAATTCGAATTCGGTTGTTGACCTTGGGTGATTAAATTACAATTTTTACTTTAGAAGTTTGGCATATTTCTTTAACATACATTCCATTAATATTAAAATACAGTTGATTCGTTATAAAAAGCCGCCTGGTCTGTTAAACTAAACCCTAAATGGTCCGCCCCTAGAATGACACTAAAGGCCGACATCCGACACTGACCTATGCCTCAGTAGTTAGGCAATAAAGTGGATTAAAGCATTGTAACAATAATATAACAATAATAATAATAAATAACTTATGTATGTACGAATCTATATCGATAAATAATATTAACATAAACTGTTAAGTATTGTTTTTAAACTACGCTAACGCAGGTGACATTCGAAAAATCTGTATTTACCGATTATATCGGCGTCGGTTATAATCGGTATCGGAAAGTAGGTATAAATGAGTGTACAAAATTATACCTACTCACTCATTTTATCTTATCTGGCATATGTTTATAAAACTAGTTATAGACACAGAATAGATAATATAGTATAAGTATAGAAATACAGGTTTTTAATAAATTGTTCTATCATTGAGCACGAACTAAATATTTAATTTAGTCCGTGCTTAAATCAGCAGGTTTATTAAATTCTTTTACAAATAAAGAATAGTTTACACTGTTTCTAAACAATACTCTACTCGCATGAGCTACTGACTAAATAAGTAGGTACTCTTTTGTCCTAGAAATAAAAGCACAAAGTAAAAGGATACTGTGACAATTAGGACACGATACAATACGGTTTTTTTAAATAGTTAAGGTCAGACGCTGTGTATGTTCACATAGGATAATGTCTCATAGGTACCTATGTCGTGTAAAAGTCCCAAGGTGACCTGAGGGGAGCAGGGGGTGCGCCCTTACCCGTTGAGCACGAGAAAAAACCGGTTCTGACCAGTAAACAGTCACCACTGACCACTGACGTTGGTTTTCAAATTCCAGGCAGGCATTAAGTACCTTACTGCTTTAGTATCCGTCCCTCTAATGAAATTATACTCTTCCTTGCGTGTTTACTACCTATGTTTTATTTCTTTATTTTTTAAGAAGAAACGTTTTATAAACGAACATTTTCATATACTTAGGTATACAAACGCTAAGACCCCGATCAACTACCTGTAGATCGTTCAAATATCTGCTCCGTGCGGAGATCGAACCCGCAACCAGAGACGCACAACACAAGCCGATCGCTCAGCTACTAGGCCAATCGGGTCATCTAAATTGGAAACACGTTAACATTAAACAACATGTACTTATATGAACAGCGCCACTAGAAATCACCAAAAAAAAGCACATGCTTACCTGTCATTTACACAATAATTTCACTTTCATATTTCAATTTGAGATCTCACTATACAAACGAACCGCCATCTTTACTATTTACACCACATTATATTCAGTAACATATATTTATCTGAATCATCAAATTCATCAATCAAATAAATTTTACTGACGCAAATTGACGTGTGCCTACGTAAACACTAATTAAAATGTATTGTTAGAAGGGATGCGTAAGTTTAACTAGTGTTAAAAGTACCTATAATAACGATACAAGTGGGTCATTATAATAGAGATGGGACTCAACGCCTTAGCTTGCGATTTTTTTTTTTTAACTTTAAGTTTTATTTGAGTTAAGTAGGTAAGTACTCATAAAAATACATTAACATTAGATCAGAATCATGACAAATAAAACGTCCGGATTAGTCAGATTAAAAAATCGTTTAATAATAAATATGGTTACATTGTCGAACTTACCAGCTAGGCTCATAAACCTACCCCACTGCGATTCCTGCTGGGCCCAGCACTAGGGTAGGTTACTCAGCAACAGAGGGTTTTGGTTATAATTCTCCACGCTTGCTTTGACAGACTTGGCATAGGTACCATCTTAAAATCTCTCAACTGTGCAGACTTAACCAGTGAGTAAGCGAGTGAATTATTAATACACATATTATTTTAAAAAGTCAGAGGTGAGAGCCTAGCATTCCAATTCCAAACCTATGGTTTATGAGTCCATGGTCACATGACCTTTTCATAATAAAATAATAGGTAATCAGTAATCACAATAACCTATTATTTCGTACAATATTTGCAATTGCAACACAACTCTCAACTCTTATCGGTATTGTAACGTAGTCACATCACTAACAATACCTGTTGGCGGAGGTCACCGGCCGTGCCCGCACAGCACCTACCTAGATAAAACTTAAAAAAATATAATTTAAGATAACAATGTTTAGCGACCCCGTTACTCGAAAACTAGGATTATTTTGTACAGTGATGAAATTTTTAAACAAAAGCTAGTTAGGCAACGACGAAGTAGTTCATACTATTATGCTTACTTATTTACTTACGCTATATTTGTAATTGTTTATTATATGTGTATGTGGGATGTCCTAGTGGTCTGACCAGAGGACTGTGCAGTCAAAGGCCCTGAGTTTGATCCCACTACTAACTTCGAAGTTACTTTCGTATTACACTTGCAATTGTAGTCTGCCAACCCGCACAAGGCTAGCGTGGTGGGCTATAGATAGCCTAATTTCTCTCAAATGAGAGTAGAGCCATGCCCAGCAGTGGGACAAGTAATTGTTGTTGTTAATGACGATGACGTGTAAATACTTGTATGTGATCATGAGGACTGAAGATTGAAGAGCAAAGGAATTCACACATACGTGCATAAAATATTGGGTAGGTAGGTACCTATGTAAGGTGCGCCATTGCGTGTTGGTCATTTTGCATGGTAATGGTACCTAATACCATGTAAATCTAAGGTTGGTAAGTTTAAAAACAATGTGGTTCATTTAGATCTACCTTAACCAGGTTTCAGTTTATTATTTATACGTGTTGTAGTGCCTACCTACAATAACGGGTTCCGTGTTTAGTTAGTTTCAATATCTGACCTGTCATAAATCTGACCAACAAAGCAGGCACACAGAAAAACTATATTCGTTTCCTTGTATTTTTTGTGTAATGTTATTTAAATTTCCAACACGCAGCATAGCATACAATGTAAGAAAGTGATAGTTGTAATGGTTCTAGTACACGTTATAGTAATAAATTATTATTAAACCTTCATTATGCTCTGTTTACTACCGGAGCAAGTACTGGTGCT
This sequence comes from Craniophora ligustri, assembly GCA_905163465.1. Lineage (NCBI taxonomy): Eukaryota > Metazoa > Arthropoda > Insecta > Lepidoptera > Noctuidae > Craniophora > Craniophora ligustri. Next base: position 13,937,445 of record LR990968.1, read on the forward strand.
AGTGGCTCGGCTTGAGGAATGTTTGTAGGAAATCTGCGACTAGGTACTGACCACTTTGAAAACCTGTTGTAAAAGTTTTCACTTTGTATTCAAATGGATTATAATTTATTGGAGATTTTCCTCGATATTTATATTTATTCAATAATTTCAGAAATACATATTTTATACCTAATCATGCAAATAATGTAACCAAAAATATATTATTAAATTATAGTAGGTATACCAAAAAATGTACCAACTCCAAATCCCACTTCAAAATGTTTACTACTACATATAATACATAACAACACAAGGATTGTAGGGTATGTACATACTATCTAATTATGTACGTACATATTCATTGGTTTCTGTAAGAAAACGTCCAAAAATCTTTAATTTCTTTTCTTCAGTGTAAGTAGTTAGGTTGTGTTATCGGGCAGTTCGCACGCTTGTAACCAGAGTGCGCAAACGCAGACGTGCGAATAGGACCGAGGTTGCTGACCGCTCTCCTTTTCATATGCATAACCTGAAATTTGTTTGAAGTAGACGTACCTAGTTACAGGTAATGTATAGGTAGTTACCTATATAAATTCGCGTTAAAATGTTTCTATGAAGGCAAAATTCAAATCAAATTATTCATTTTCGCTATATACGGGTATGATGATGCTACAATTTAGAATAAATAGTTCCACCATATCAGCTGAAGTTTTCCGAACTGCCGGCCAACCTCCAGTAATTGGAGAGGCACTTCGAAGAAGAAGAAGACCATATCAGCCATCTTTTTATGAAAAGTTAAGTTATACGGGAAAATAATGGTCATATTTAATGATTATGTAGTAAAATATATCGGTATGTGATGTGTGCGCATGTTCTAAAAATCTGTTTTAATTGCGTAACATGTTATATAAAATAATAATTTATCAAAGCTATTTAAAGATTTGATGGCCTACCACTTCTATAAAATTAAAATAATGAACGGTTAAGAATGTCGTCAAACCGGGAGTATCTCTGTTTAACCATTGTGAACAAGTTTCTACATATGTAGGTAAAAAGGTAATTTATAAATATTTTGCGTAGAATTCATGTTCGTTAACGACCCAGACGTAGGTAGTTATTTTGTTTTGTAACTAATTAAAATAATATGTATTACAACTTCTATGATTAAAGTACATCTGCTTTTCGCACAAATATGGGAAAACACCATATATAGTACATATATGGGACAAACCCATAGCGGCAGGCAGAATCTACTAAACAGCACGCGCTACGATATCACGAATATAATTTTAATATTATTCGCAATATTTATCGCATTGATAAAACCAATTTATTTTTAACTAGGAAGTGACGCAAATCAACAACAATGTGATATCATCATATCAACGCTCTAGTGTTGTTATCGCGCCGATATAAAATGTATTCGACATTGTAACGATAAATAACTCTTATCGTCTGATATTCAAATATAATTTATGTAATAGGCTAACCAATCAAACTTCATTATGTAGGTACAAAGTGGGTAGAGCAAATCGTAGTCATTCAGAATATTAAGAATATATCCATAACTAGTTTTTATAGATTTTATCGTCGTATTTTCATGTTATTTTAATCCTGTCCTTTTAGATCCTTTATGGCATTTATAGTCACGGGCAGACTACAACGCTTTTTAATTCTGGGATCTATTTTAATAAACGCTATGAATGTTCTCGTTCTCGTAATAATCATATTTCAAATTTTTATGTCTGGCGGTGTCTTCACAAAACAAAATGATCCTTCCGTCTCAAATAGTTGTTTAAGGACTGCCTGCTCGACAGGTACACTAAACGGGTAATGTCAAGCTGCACCTAGCATCGGGCGTAGGCAGTGATCAACGCCTTGTTTGGCATCCTCGTCTTGGCAAAAATGTCCTTAATGATAATGGGACTTGGTAGCTAATATGGCTACCGTCAGGCGCACGCAGGGTCAGTTGAGATTGACAGTGTTGTTGAAGAATATAAAATCTGTACGCTGGTTGGCGTTATAAGCGGTCTACACCTGACGAAGCTGCGAATAAGTTTTCTCAGAATCAGAAAATGGCACCAGTTGCGGAAAATGTATGCAGGATCCTTGTCATGGTACGAAACATTTCAATGTGTAAGCGTGATGACCAGCAGCCATGTAATCGGACTTAAAAAAAAGATAACAAAGTTAAACTGAACCTAAAGTACTGGCCCTTCTATGACTTATTGGTGCGCGAAAGTTATAAAAGGCCACACAAGAGTCTGTATCCTAAATGGAAGTTTAAAGAAAAAAAGAGAAGATTGTAATTGATTAAAAGCAAGAATAGCAATTACTGAATATATGAAACGTAGATAGATTTTGTGAGATGGTAACGAAGGAAGAAGTAGTTGATAAGACAACGTCTGTCCGTCTCGTCACATACTGAAGGTAAGAATGGACTGCAAGGATATTGGGATAAAGGCATGACGACAATGGCAGTTGAAGGAAAAAAGGAATGAAATATGGTCCTTCTTTGTCACAGAACTTATAGCAGAATTAATTAGCGACGATAGCCAACGTTTCTTACTTAATATTAATCGAAGAGAAAGAAGAATATTAGATAAATATTGTTTGGTCGAGTACAAAAAATTACACCCATTTTATCCAATCAGAAACGAATAATCGTTGTAAATGTTCACGGTTTGATTTTTTTCTCTTCTGGGTGAATATAGCTAACGGTATATTGACAAGCCATGATTTCACATTAAATGATATAAAGAATGTCTTTGTACTTGGGAATTTAAATTGATTTCCCCTGAATTGGATGACCAAATTCAAAATCAAGATCTATTCAATATAAACGAGGTGATACTTTTTGTAATTTACCTGTCATTGTTAATTTTACATGCAATGTGGTGTAAATGTAAATCTTCAACAATCTACTTAAACACCGTTTTGAACAATCCGTCTGGATGACATTTCCTGTCGCGATCAAAAACTTGTTTTCACAGTCGATATCAACAACTTGTAGCTGAAGGTCGCACATACTGGGCCAAAATGTACCGAGTCAAAGTAATGTTTTGGCACTTTTTTATGCAGATATTCACACTATCGATTAGTTCCAGCCACAGGTTGTACTAGTACAATAGATGCCAACGTCTGGTAACAGATCTGCAAGTCTAGAGTACCAATATTCCATACCATACCATATTATGTTCTAAATAGTCATAATTAGTTGCAACAGCAAAATTAAAATATTACAAGAATTTAAATCGAACAAGAAAAAGTGAAAACAATAACAGGATTATCCAAAGATCGCGTGCCATGGTGAAAAATAGTTCATTGGAGATTCCTCAGATCTAGCAGATTTAGTAAATTCTTATGCTCAGTCATTTGCAATCCTTATTTCAGGTGCTCTGGTGATAATATCGATAATGTTCGTTGAGTAAGAGCCATTCACTCACAAGGTCGCCCCGCAATGCCTCGGCTGCATTTATCGGTGAAAAAACCGGTCTGTAACCAGGGATTTATATTTATAATCCTTTTACGTGCTGCAGCTTAGGTTTATTGACATCGAGCTGCAAGATTCCTGGCTGCTAACCAACCTTTATCTTTGTGAAAGGCTACTCACGGTGATTGTATCGAAAGATTGAAAAAGGTTTTCGTTTCCCATTTGTTCACATATGAAAGGAGGTTTTTAAGACGTAATTACACCAATTAGTGTAATCGTTGCCAACCTGATATAATCATCTTAATAAAACTTATCTCATGTAGGTACAATATAGTTATTTGTGTGCTGACTTGATTGTTTTTGACCTTAGCCTTTTCCTGGTGGAAAGCATTAAGGAAAGGGCTTAAAATACGCAGGTAACCTACACGTACAGTACTTTCCGTTTAAGGTTCTCATATCGCCACTCATGCATTGGCATGCACGCAAATAATGCAGAAGTTAAAAGCGTAAACAACTGGGAAGTAATTTCTACCTCAAAAATAGACAGGCAAGAATAGATACATATTATAGTATGTTCGTCATTTATATGTGCAAGCTTTTACCAAAAAAATTCGCAGACTTCAGATGTGAAGATGTAGATATTCTAAATGTAATGTCAGTTTAATGAAACTGTGGGTCACCCGGTCAAAGCAATTTAGATGTGAGCGGTAAGTAACGCGTGTTAATTATCTAAATTAAAACCTGTCTTTGGATCAGCATTTGCAAATGCATTCATTATGGCTTGTCAATATTTTAGAGGTGTTTAAACTTCTTGTCTGTTTGTAGGGAGATTGTCGACAATCTTTGTGGTTATTAAGCATTTATCATTAAAAAACTTACGGAAAATTGGCGCTATTATACCGTAGTTCCACAATCTATGCGTTTCAATTTGAAGAGTGTATTATACACCGCTGACATGTTTAGAAATGATGATGGTCTTTATGGAAGTAGCGCCTTTCTCTTAAACGCGGTAGAGAAAATACTGTAGTCCGATTTTACTTTATCTGATCTGGAAATCAGGTGGTACGTACACAAATTTATGCTAAGATAACCTCCAATCTTTTTGTCAGTCCAAAGAGGTCAAACTTCGCAACAATAAAATGTAATTACCATGAAATGGGATGGAGGACGGAAACGCAGGCCTAAGAGTGTTTCCTAAAACGATTAGAAATATATTAAGAGAATAAATTGTAGTATAATCAACGGATATGACACATAGACCCAAAAACAAAAACCCAAAAAGGATACAATTTCACAACTTTGTCCGCAGACTGGAACGAACTTTTAAGCCAAGATCCGGAGATTATGTTGCCAAATGATCATTTTTGAGCACAGGATGAGAGCAGTACTTTTTGTTACATGTATTCGACAGTTCTCTCTGACAGGCTGCTGAGTTATCTCGGGATTGAGTGTTTGCACACAAAAAGCCATGTTGTTAAATAAATTAGCAAGAAAAGTTTTATTTTTATGCATGAGGCATTAAACATGGAATTAGCTTTGTTTCGTCGCCTGCAGTTGATCATGAGTGCACTAACGAGTCAAATGACTTCTAAAAATGTGACCCCTTTCAGTTCTTGGCTGCACCGTTTAAATTTAAACGTTATTGACAGGTGTCACAACAGTCAAATCACATACAATTTCTGTTGTTAAACAATCTACAAAATACCTAGCTCAGAAAATCAGTCTTCATTAGGTAGGTAACCAGTGAGGCACTTGACATACCAACAAAATAAAAAAGCTATAAAAATTGTGCCAAATCATTTTCTGAAAATGATATTCATTTCGATACATGGAGCAACAGTTAGTATGTAATAATAGTTACATAAACATTGCGTTTGTTTCGAGTGTCAACTCACTTTCATTTCACTTTCGACATCTCTTATTTAACTATGTAAAGATTGATTACTTTGTTTGTGGGCACCGGTAGGTATGTGTAACAAATAGTAACAATCACTTTGTATCGACCTATGGAATTTCGTGGGTTACATAAGGTATGAAATGGTACCTACTATGATATGTCACGCGTGACTAAATTGGTCTCGTTTATAAATATACGAGGACCCTTTATCACTGTTGAGCAACTTGGTAATAATAGTTGAGCAAGCTAATATGAATTTAAGCAGTGTCGTGTTGATATTGAAATAAAACTTTTTACGTATTCTATTTTAATCTTGATGTTGAATCTTGGGATTTCATAATGTCTGTGGTTTTTTCTGTCTCTAGATCAGGTAACTATAAACTAAACTGCATCTGATTGCATGTGATGATGTTTGGAAATCAATTGATCCGTGCCAAGATTAATTCAAAATGTTTTGGTCTAGTGGAGATTTGCAAACCAATATTTTTTCATGTTCAAACCGAGATCCAAGTGAGTACTTGAAAGCGGGAACAGTACTTTAGTCTGAACTCACGTCTAATTTACAATATATGATTAAATTAGCACTATACTTGATAAAACATCACCTGACATCTCTTTGTAGTTCATACAGCCTTCACAAGCCTGCCAAGCCGTTTTTGTCCAGCGAAATGGATTAGAAATTATCACTATCCACACATTTATTTTCAGAAGTTCGGCTGCAATTACTTAGTACAATTAATCCATACAAAAGTTTAATAATACCTTGTATATTAAAGTTGTATGCGGTTTTAATGTTCCGAATATTATGCAACAACCGGTTCATTGAACTGGATCACGTTTTGGTATGTCACCGTAATACATACTCTCAGCAAACTCGTTCTTCCTTTTTATTTTCGAAGGAATGTTCTTACATAAACAAGACGTGTTATAACTATGTATAAACTGTACTGATATCCTAATTCTCCGATCCAAAATTCGCAACCGTTACGGTTTTTATGTAAACCGTATTTTCGTATGCAAGTGAGGTCGTTAGTTGCCACACGGTGCACTAAAATGAAAGGCTTGCCGGTTCGATTCCCGCGCCGGCATGCCGAGGGGATCTACTTTCGCCATCTGTCACATCTGCATACAATGAGCGACTATATTTCTGCTTGAGCCATGAAAATCGCGATTATAAAAGCCTGTGTTTTTATTTCGTAAGAGTTCAAATAACATTACTAATCGATCGGTTTAGGTTTTATTGTTTAAATTGTTGAAGTGTTTTCCTAATAGCACAATCACCTACTTACTGTAACAGCACTTGCGAAGTAGGTGCCTATTATTAATTGAGTGTTTTTACTATTGTTTGTTGTTGCTTCACTTCAAAACGAATTAGTTCAGTGGCATTCAGTATCTATACGTTTAATCAACTATGATTAATAATTATATATGCATATAATGCTTACGTTACCCTTATTATTTACGTCTTATTACGGGGTCGGTTGTACTAAATGTGTTAACATAGATGCCGTCATAATTGCCATCTTGGCAAACGATTTATGACGACTTTCCGCACTATTCATTAAGCTGAGATTAAATGCACGGTTGGTAGCAGCATTTTGTTAATTTTACCTTTACATTTTTATTTTTTTATTCTCTTTCACCCTCTTTATCTTACTTTTGACACCCTCCGCTCTCACACTTTGTTTCTTCTACGTCTCGGTCGAACAGAATCGCTCTCGCTCGACGTCCCCGCCTCCTTAGCGGCCTCGAGTCCCATTACGTTTCACATAGCTTAGAAACTGTGCCATCGGTAGTTGTAACAAACATTCACACAGCAGGTTGTGAATGGAGATCACTTGATTGATTAATTGTAGCCAATTGGAGTTATCTGATAGCCGTGATGGACGGCCAGCGTCGATTTGTATGCGTTTTAGATTGGCCTTATTCGTTCAATTTAACGAATTTTGTTGTGTATATTCTTCAGATACTACAGATTCTAGGGATATGTCAGTACTTGTTCTTAAAATAGCAAAACCATTTAAGTGATTTAAATAAATGTCGTTATAGGTTCCTCACAACCTATAAACCTTATGTAAATTATAGGGATTTGCGGTCTAGTTCCAATAAAACATATGTTTTTAATTAGATCGGTATGTAAATAAAACAATTGTTATTCGGATTTCATCGCGTAAATTGATAATATTTAATCCCGACGTTTCTGATGCTAATGCTTCTCATTGGCACTGAGAGTAGGTCTGGATTCATAATAACCCTTCTGTTAAACCTTCCAGAGGAAGTGTATAGCCAGTCGTTCTTTCAGGACTAAGCCAGCTTTATAATAAGTAGGTACTTTCAGAATTGTTTCTATAAATGTGTACAATGTAAATAAAATTAAATATGCACGCGCTGTCATTTAGTGTTATTATTTCGTAGTATTTGAATTTCGCAATATTTGTTTATCACGCCAGTTGTGGCCAGTTCCTACCTCTATTATCAACATAGATATCGCATTTATTATCATCCTATCGATAAAATGACCTTTAGATTTTAATATTGTCCTTTTATACGCAGGTGTCTTGCTGTCTGCAACTTTCTGTCCTGGAATTTAATATTTAAGATTGTCCGATATTAGAAATAGATAAATCTCATCGTTCGCGTTTCTACCAACAGTACGATTCTACGAATTGTAATAAAATAAAATGTATAAGTTTAAGTGTTTTTCTTCTTCAGACAGTTTCCATTTAAAATTTAAAATGACTGACACTGTGAGTTTTTTGTTTTTCATTTTCCATAATTATTGCATACTACTACATTAATTTACTGTTGTTTTTGTTAAAAAAAGTAAATAAATGTAACTGGAAATGAGAAGTTACTTAATGTAACAAATCTTTATTAATAAAAACAATTTTTTTTGTCGTACCTAATCGTTAAGCATTGTTGGTCGTTCAATGCCTGCTTCAGATTTAACAAAGTTTAAAGTTCGTGATCTAGCTTTCAAGAATCCACGATCTACGGAACACAATGAAGACCATTTTATTCAATAGTTTAGTCTGTCATAACTTTTTATTACGTACAACTCATTGTTGCGACGAGGATGTCTGAACAAAACATGCAATTGAATAGATATCTTACCTACTGCAATTACTCTTAAAACGTTGATGTCATCTTTATAATAGTTAAATGGAATATTTACGCAATCTATCACAGACAATTCTTAGCTGTTTGTATTTTTTCCTAATAATAATGTTTATTATTTGTACGTGTAAAATCTACAAATTATATTTCTTTGTGGGTTAATTGGTTATTGCTGTCTGAATTACATTTAAAACTAATCTAATATTGTTTTAGCGCATGCAATTGGTTTCTGTGATATGTCAGTGTCAGTCATAATTTTTATCTATGGAATGTTGTCTTGGAGAGAATTTGTTATATTTGGTCCATGAGCAGTTTTAATAATACGTCCTGAAAAAGATCTGTGAAAAACTTAAAAAACATTGTATAAAAATATGAACTGTAATACATCAAAATAAACAGCTAATAGAGACAGTTATTTTTCCAAGAATCCCACTGCGCCCACTTTGGTTTCCTAATACAATGTTAACCTAAGTATATTACAGAAACACATAAGCGATTGGTAAAAAAGCTGTGTGTAATTGCGTGACTAGTAGTCAAAGGTCTCAATTTCGAACTCAAGTCTGACTTTTCGGGAGTTATGTGTGTTATGAAGACATCGTGAGGAAACCTGCAGGCTTGACCTGCAGGCTTTCTTGATGCCGTATGAAGTCTGCCAATCCGCTTTAAGCTAGCATTCCACCATGCTAGCTTAAAGCGGATTGCCAGACTTCATACAGCTTAGAGACCCGTGCCCACCAGTGGGACATTAATTGGGTTGGGTTTCCAATGTATTCAGAGTTTACGTATGTATTACAAAATATTTACACTGCAGAGTTCGTCGACCTTTGTAAAGCTTCCTGTTTGGCTTCCAAGTTCCCCAGTATAAGCTTATCAACTAGGAGCTAGGAACAACGTTGAACGCGGGTTGCGTCACGAACGCCCCCGAATGCGTGCGCCTGCGACGAGGTGACGCGGTGGACGGCATAGGGCTGGCACACAAGCAAAAAATTATTTCTTAAATGTCATTATTTATTTGCTGATTAATTCGCAGAAAGACCGGTCGTTTAACTTGTAGCGTTACTAAGAAAATACTATTTTACTTTGTTGGTATTTCCAAAAGCCGTACTATTCATATAGCTTCTCATTAGAGATATTTTAGCGCATAATAAAAAAATATATCGATATGTTAGCGTTTGACCACAATCTTACCTGGTGGTAAGTGACGATATGGTCTAAGATGTAGCACGCTTACCTTATTCACTCGTGGCTTAAAGATCCCCAAACCGAAACCCCCCATACGTCAAGAAATACAGGCTTGAGGGATATCACCATGAAACTGTTCTGTGTCGCATCAGTTCGCCTGGCTGTCTGATGTTTTAACTATATTTAACACGTCTTGCTCATTACTATTGCACGTGCAATGAAGTATATACCAACCGATAGCATATATCTAAATTCTTTGTACCTATTTAGTAATAAAAGTAACGGCACCTATTTCACAGACGTGACTGTGGTTATAATTTTTACAAGCCTATTATTTGCTGATAACAGGATACTTTTTGGAAAAACTAGTGATATCAACATTGGTTTCACCCATGTGATTTAATTTAAGTTCCATCCATTTTATCTCGATGTCCAGCATTCCACAACAGTGCGGTTTTGAAGGCATTTTTTGCTTCGCACCACCGCTCTGTGGAACCAGCGGTCTTTCCGAACCGTTACGACCTTCAAGAGGAGAGTATATTCTTTATTGAAAGGCCGGCAGCGCATTTGCACGTCCCCTGGTGTTGCAGATGTCCATGGGCGGCGGTAATCACTTACCATCAGGTGAGCGTCCTGCCCGTTTGCCCCCTTAGGTCCAAAAAAAATAATAAAAAAATCTATAGTTTCCCTCTCCGCGCTAAACAAACAAGTACATACCTGTTATAAAAATGAACCAAACCATACTTACTACGCCCAGCAAGACAGGCGCAGTTCCAAAGAAACGAAACGTTATTCAAATATCGCCCATATTCCTTAATTCAAAATTTCTATAGAGATACAAAAAACGTTTTCGACCGAATCTGACTTGATATTTTTATGTATCATCAGTTCATCACCATATTTTCCTTGTACAGAATTAGGTATTAACATTTATTTTTTACTCTAAAATACCATATCAAGCAAGTCTTTGCTGATGATTTAAAAATATATCGAACTATACACAGTGAATCTGATATCATCAAACTTCAGATAGATATAAATAACGTACATAGTTGGTGTGAACGAAACAACATGGCATTAAATCTTAACAAATGTTATTTTATTAAATTTTGTAGGAAGAAGAACACATGTCAGACTTGTTACTCAGTTAATAACAGTCTCCTCCAAGAGGTTAAAACTATTAGGGACCTGGGTGTGCTAGTGGACAGCAATTTAACCTTTAGAAATCATTATGACATGATCATTAATAGGGCATCAAAATTATCTGGTTTAATTGTTAGAGAAATGAAAATTTTTAAGGAACCAACCCTTACCATTTCTATTTATAACAGCGTTATTCGCAGTATACTAGAATATTGTAGTTCGGTGTGGAGTCCGTATTATCAGGTGCACTCTGATAGGATAGAGCGCGTTCAAAAAAGATTTTTGTATAACTTGTGTTACTCAGAAAATGGGTGCGGTATTTTAAAATCGTATGACTCTAGGCTTAGTCACTATAAAATGAAATCTTTGTCTGCTCGTAGGAAATCCTTAGATTTCATGTTTTTGTTTAAGTTAATAAATGATTCAATTCATTCTCCCGAGCTCTTACAAAATGTGCAAATTTGTATCCCGCGCAATGGTAGCCGCTTAATAAATAGGAAAACTTTTGTTCTTCCAAGGAGTCGAACTAATATAGGCCATTCCTCACCATTGTATCGTATGTTTAATGTTGCTAACTCCTTTCGTAACGAAATAGACGTCTTTGCTGGTTCTTTAGCTTCAGTTAGGTCTAAGCTCAGAGACTTGTTAAATTAACTTAATTGTATGTTCTTAATTTTTCATTTTTGTCTTTCTTAAATTAAGAGTGAAGCGGTGTCGTATTTGAGTATAAATTTTCCTATTAATACTAACTTAACTTTACGCAGGTGTGTCTTATATTAAGCAAGCTGGAGTCACATCTAGTAGATGTCAATCAAATGCACTGTGATGTTATCTTTAACTATTTACTTGTGAGATTGTACATCAGTTTTGTGATTCAAATAATAAAAAAAAAAAAAAAAAAAAAAAAAAAAAAAAAAAAAAAAAAAAAAAAAAAAGTCTGTTATCCTTACCGACACAAATAACGAGAAAATCATTCTAGAAGTTACTTCGTCACCGGAACACCGAACATTGGTTGTGCAAATGCCTAAAACTATACCTAATTAAAAAAAATGTTACTAGTCGAGTAAACTACATTCCGTATATGGGTCAGACGCTTCTAGTAAAATCCTAGACTGGATCCATGTTAGTCTGGGAGCCAATAATAATCCAGACTAGTTGGCAAAAAGGCTAGGCCGATTGATAACTGTGATCGGAGTACCAAGGACGTATCGTATCTATAAAGCATAAATTAGCAGCTTATCTCTACCACTGACATTGGATCCGCTTGTTTTTATCACTCATATACGATTTGTTGAGCAAATTATGTCGTACAATATGTTATTGAAAATGTATTTGGCCTTTTTGATAAATCGTTATCAGAAATTGATATTTTTGAACGAGGTACAAGATTTGCTTACTTTTAGAATGCAGTTAGAAATTTAGAAACTCGTTGGATTAACTAGAATGCAAATCAATTCCGTCTTCTTTTCTTTGTTGCTGTTAGTGTTATTGATTGAATAAAATAAATATTGATTAATAAATGTCAATGTCCATTAGCTTATAAATTAAAAAAATGTCGAGAAATTTGAAACTCATTTCTTTACAACATTTTTTTTTGTATGATTTTGCTACGCTGTAATGTAAAACGAAATTCCCAAGTGGGTCTACCCCGATAGATATAATCTGGGTGTTTTAAAATCTTAATCAAATCGGGTTCTTCTAAGTAAGCGCGCTCCATCGTAGATCACAGTGTCGCTTACCATCAGGCGAACTGTCGGTTAAACAAAAACCTATCATCATCAACCCATTAATGTCCCACTGCTGGGCACGGGTCTCCTCTCAATTGAGAAGGATTAGGATATAGTCCACCACGCTAGCCTACTGCGGGTTGGCAGACTTTACATGCCATCGAGAATTCTCTCAAGCATGCAGGTTTCCTCACGATGTTTTCCTTCACCGTTTGAGCATGTGATAAATACGCACATAACTTCCGAAAAGTCAGTGGTGCGTGCCTTGGGTTCGAACTCGAGATCTCTGACATCACAGTTCACTGGTCTCACCGCTAGGCTACCAACAATTAAAAAAAAAACAATTATATTGTATTTAATGGCGGTATTGCCAGCCCTACTACCTGCACAGGTAGATGTACGTAGGCGTGCGTTGGCGCAGTGCATTGAGCCGGGAATTAGAAAAAAGCAAACAATGATGGCGCCATGTTTTTTTTTGTTACGCGCCAAATTTGTACACGCAAACAAAAACGTAATATTGATTGCATCATTTAATTCGCTAAATTGCGGGTTCTGGGATTAATCATAGGTAATTTTGTAGGATATGCGATGGTCGCTATTGTCATAAAATATAGAACTATACATACTCGGCTATTGCATTGAGAATATTTTTAAATTTCTAGAAATTTCTCGATTAGAAAAAAAAAAACTCATAGCAATTGCTTGGTATTTTGTACTGTAAACAGCACGCTTTGATCACAGAAATGTATGCTAAATGGTGCTTAAATCCTAATGTAGGTACATATACATAATACATTATAGAAATCTAGACTGATTTTCATTCGTACCACATATAATTAGGTAATTAATTCAACCGGTTTCAAAATTTCTAACTAAATTCAAATTATCAAAACATTGATTTGAATTTGACGATGAAAGAGGAATTACTTAATGTCAACGTCATAACTAAAGTACCTTTTAAACACGTCTAATGTACCTACAATTATTGTCGCTAATATCTACCAACTGAGCTATTTGATACTAGCTTTTTTTGTAAAGGTAATTTAAGTACTATAAAAAAAAAGAAAAACCAACTTCAAAAACTAAAAAGCAAAAAATAACTTCATACAGTTTACCTTTTTTTAGTTTTAAAGGTATGAAATCGGTGCCAAGCCAAACGTAATAGTAAGTACACTCACCGCGAGTAACCTTGAGCGGGGTGGTTAAAACCACCACATCATCGGCACCGACTTCATACCTTTAAAACTAAAAAAAGGTAAACTGTATGAAGTTATTTTTTGCTTTTTAGTTTTTGAAGTTGGTTTTTTTTTTTTTTTTTAAAGTTAATTTATTTTTTTCTTTTTAGTGTTGTATACATAAATATTAAACTTTTCATATCAGGTCAATCTAATAGCCTGAATACAACTATCGATCCATATATACTTATAATTATGAAAGATTTTTCCTTCAACTCCAAACCGTTGAAGAGTTGTACCTTCCATCATCAGATGATTACATGAGATGGTGATTTTCAGATGCAAATACTTGAACAGCTTTGGAGAATACATTTAAATGTAATAAATGCCTATAACTGAAAGAATTTTCTTTTAACTCTTAACTGTTGAGGAGTTCTACCTTCCATCATCAGCTCATCAACATCAAATGATGATTATCAGACGCAAATACTGGAACAATTTTAGTAAATATATTGAAAACGTGATAATTGCCTATAAAATTTGAGGGTTGCCCTCGATTTCCCTGGGATCCCATCATCAGATCCTGATGTGGTCACAATGGGACCATCTGTGAAGTCTACCCTATTAAACAAAAAAAGAATTTTGCAAATCGGTCGACGCGTTTTTAAGTAATTCGTGAACATACATAAAAAAAAAAAAAAAGATTCCGACGAATTGAGAACCTCCTCCTTTTTGAAGTCGGTTAAAAATATCGTAGAAAAACCTGACTGACAACTTTAGTTTAGTGTGTTTACGTTGTTCTTCAACAGTAAATTCACGATCACGAACCAACACTACGTGTTTACCGGTGGTGTAATATTTACATTTGTACAGACAAACATGCTTCACACATTAAAGTCAATATTTTGTAGACGTCTATTTTAAAATAGAAACTAATCATTAAATACATCAAAACTTATGATTTTATGACGATATTCATAGTAGTCAAACGGTGAGGAAACTTGCATGCCTGACATATTTTGACGATGGCGTGTGGAGTCTATCAGCTTGCACTCGGTTAGCCGATAGCATGGTGGAATATAGCCCAATTCCTCTAGAATAAGAGGAGACCCATGCCCAGCAGTGGGGCAATAAATGGGTTGATAATGATTGAACAGTTAGTTGTACATAAAGAGGCACGTACACGATAAGACCGCACGAAGCAAAATAATCCAAGATACATGAAATTGCAGAAGACGCCCACTATAGGATTCCATAGTCCGCTACCATAGAATTCCATAAGAACCGGTTCTCTGCTACCCGCATCCAACAACCTTAGGCGTTTATTCGTTCCCATCTCCCTAACTCGCCCCACGTTGAGTTTCCCGGAGCGTGAATTGCGTGGTCTCCGTTTAATGACACCCATACATACTTAAAGTTGAAGGGTTTTCTAATAATTAATATTTTATTGGTAACATTACCAATAAAATGACAACGTAGATACTGTTGCTAGAGCTCGGTAATGTGTTTCCAGAAATAGGCAGTTTGAGTCAATTTATGCCCTAAAGCTTGGCTTAGCAACGCTTTGAGTACAGTCTAACAACCTAATTGGTATACATGCAACTATCGACAGATCCATGTGTGGAGAGTGTACCATAAAATAAACATTGAATAATCCAGAATAATATTTTTATAAATAATGCATAACACAGCACACTCATATATTTTATTTCGATTTGACCAATATTACATGTGAAAAAAGTCAATCTTACGGAGGAGAGGCGGCAGAAATCTCTGTATCTCTTTTAAATTAAATGTATATTACAAAATACGCGTAACGTAAAAATGTGCTTGTAGCTGTGGGCCTAGCGGGTGATCTTCAGGAAACTTACTTCCAATAGCAATTTCCCAATTACTGTGATAACAAGATAACCTTCATCCTACCTGGTAATACCTAGTCCCAATCAGATTCTTCACTGTCAAGGTTACAATTAAACCAGCCTAAAATAGAGGCAATTGAACGAGTGTATTTCACGTCAGACCTTGCCACATCCAAAACACAATGTACATTTTTTCCACATTAATTTTACAAAAACCGCACTTCATTATAATGTATAACAATAAAACGAGTCTGTCTTGATCTCGCACAGTGCTCCAATTACAGTAATGAGAGCACCTACCGCAGAAATGATCGTCTTGAACAGAATTGCTATCAAAAACAGTATTGTTTTGACCAATTTCATTATGGAATCTAGGGTGACGCGGATTGCGAATGAAAAAGTAGGTAATAAAACTATGCTATTTGGGTCGGGCGGGCGAGTAATTCTGCGTACCTTTCTTATTTTGAAATTATGCATGATGATGAATTCATTAAGAAGGTTAATGTAAAAACCGCTGGGTAAGTACCTTATAAAACTTATTTTACAATTTATGGCCTCAACTGATTAATTTATAACTAAGATATTAGTGTTAGTAGGTATGTTATGATAATAATATTTATTACATATTGTGGTCTAAAACTTATATTTGAAAATATTTGGTCGGCTATATTAATGCCATTTCTGGTAACAAAAATAAAATATACGATAACTGACTATAAAACAAAAAATTGCGCTATTAAATTTCTCATCCGATAAAAGTTTTTATTTCATTTTAATGATAACATATATATGGTACATTTTATGTTTATTGTATTAAAAGAATTCTATATCATGTATAGAATCTGATCTACACATTCTTGATTGTAACATTAAAAGATGTTATTTAAAATATTCTGACATGATGTTTAACTGACTAGAACAAATCTAAATATAAAATATTTTATAATAAAATAATAATAACCCAGGTGTTTCGTCTGACTTATTAACATTTTGAATGTAGGTCTCGTTAATTTTGCAAATTGATGATGATGAAGATGAAGATCAACCTCTGAACGGTATTTATGTTTATAATTTAAAATTTTGAGGTGGAAAAACTTTCTTCCATGATAAATATCTGACTTTTGGCATACTTTTGAATCTTGTGATATATGTAAGTGCTAATTAATTTGGTTTTACCCACCTATATGAATATACAAATTTTAAAATACATACACAAATGTTCTAGTGTAACAGATTATGCTAAGTATTTTTTTTTATAAAATTTGAAAAATCTTTCAGAGTATACAACAATACGATAATTAAACAAATATTTACGCAAGTTATACTGTGTCAGTAACCATTCATACTCTTTGCATCCTCTCTCTATCTCTCTAACATACCCTTTAAGGAAACAGCATGAGTAATACTTAACCCATAAATACCAGGGTCATTACGTTACTTAAAGAGTAAACAATAAAAAGGCGCAATCACATCAATTGAATTGCCCAATTACAGTCGGTCAACAACCCTAGCGTTAGCTAACCGAGGATTTTTGCAACCCACTCTACTTATCTGTCGTTTCGAAATTATTTACAAAGCCTTATCACTGTGGGTGTGACCAATCGAGTTGTTTTGAACTTGATGAGTTTTTTTTATAAAACTACCAAAGGGTTAGGTTAATTCGGGTTCTGGATTCATGATTTTTGTAAGACGTTTTTTACAAAATAGCTTTAACGAGATAAGATGCCGAAACAAAATAGAATCACGGTCTCTTTTAAAGCCCTATCTTTTACTGTACATATCCAAAGACAGGTTGGATGTTGTACTGTACATAATGGGAGTCTAACCATACAAGGCCGCTCCTGAAATGATTTTTTGAAGAGCCACAACAACTTTCAGTTTATTGCCCCAAGAGGTCCCATCCGAGCATCTGATAGTTCGCATGAATCATGACTGATTCATGCGAACTATCAGCGGGTCACCTGACCGGCTTTTCACGGAGCAGGATCCGCAGGACATAGCTATGTGTAGTCGCCATGCGTGTTTGCCATTGCGATGATGAATGATGATGAGAGGCCGCGCTCGTAGCTTGGGTTTTGGTGAATGCATTTATAAATCCCATAGCCCCGACAATAGGGCTGGTATTGGCGGATCGGATTTTTTGTCGATATACCCCTGATCCCAGTCCCCAGTCTATGAAAGTCACTTGAAATACTCTTAACTTTCAGATAACGTTCTGAGTCTCGCATAATCAAGAAGATTTGTTCTTGTAATTGCGTCCATTATCTTCTGCTTAAATATTACTATATATCAAGTTTGCAGTGTCTTTGTGACATTAAATTGCTAGGGTGATTTAATCAATGACATAACCATTCTATTTGTATTGGTCAAGTAGGTATGTAAATGAATGTATTATAAGAACCTTGACACGCAAAATGTACCTCTACGCTGTGTGCAAATGATTTAAGTAATGTAATTTTTATCATCGAAGATTATGAAAATGTGTAGATACATTTTCTAATAGTAGTCTACACGTTAATGAAAAGAACATATTTTCACTCCCAACGGTTGTGGTATATGTTTATTATATCTATTTTCAGCCATCTGAATTTTATCAGCCCTATTGGTAGGTTGGTTAATTATTATTTTTTTACTCTTATTGTATTTTCTGTCTGATGAAACTAGGAAATACTGAGCTACTCAATAATAGATATACATATCTATAATTTATGATGGTTCTTTCTGACATGGTTTCATTGTTATACTTTTATTTAAATTAGATATTTTTAAATTAATTAATTAAAATATACCATACATGAGAAATGCTTTCGCGCAATTATTAAAAGCGACATTGAATCACATGTTCCTGATAATTATGTTTTTGTAATTATTTTTAGTATCATGATGTGACCTTTAAAGTAATACGTGTAGTATGATAAAATTATAAGCTTTTATGATCTAATCAAGTTTCTCGTTGTTTCAGTATAGTCGCTATGTGGTGGTGACAACGGCGTGATGATGAGGCTCGACTCGACTGAGAAGCAGCACAGATACCACAATCTGTTGCACGACGACCATGCCAGTAAGTACAGCATATCAAACATAACTACACAACAACCTATATACATACAATACCTACCTCATACCTCATAAAACTAGTTTTTATGGATCGTATATTGATATTGTTTAATCCTGATGTTTCAAAGTCAGACAGTGCAGTTAATTGGCCTTCTGTCCGTGACCATGGGTGCTGTAAAGGATCCATAACGCCGGGATTAAATAATAAATAAATAATAAATATTCCTGGACATTATGACACACAGCGCCATCTAGTTCCGTGCTAAGCAACGAGGCTTGTGTTACGGATACTAGTTGGTTGATATACTACATATATACTTTGTTTTTTGTAAATACATACATATTATAGATAGATACATCCATGACTCGGATACAAATGGTCATGCTCATCACACAAACATTTGTCCCTAGGATGATGTCCCGGGATTCGAACCCAGGACTCATAGCACAGAAGGCAGTGTTAACTAGCGCTGGACTAATTGGGTCGTCGTATAATAATATCAATTTACCGCGATAAAATCCGTAAGAGTGTATTTCATTCACTGACGCAAATACAATAGTATTTGCGTCAGTGAATGAAATCTGTATAACTGAGGTTAAGTTCATACGATAAACTGAGAAAACATTACTTAAATCATAAAATTATTAAATTGTTAGACATAAGATATTTTATGATATGACCTTGCCCGAGGATATCGAGAAGAATTTAATTAATTTATAGGCCTTATTTTGCTGAACTCTTTGTATTCCTATATACAAAACCATACAAGGGCTGTAAACCGTCTTGGACACTTCCCAGCGTCTTACACGAGAAGCTTTAAGCCTCACACCCATTAAACCCGTCAAAGTCAACTGTTATACCTATACATACATTCGGATAAAAACGCCAGCAATTTCCTCGCAAGTCAAACATCAACAAATCCGTTATTTAATCAACAAAAACTGTTCACGTAATTACCAACACGACTGGCGGTGCGGTTGACAATCTCATAACCTTTGTTATTGGGACCAGTAACCTGGTATTACTATCTGGAAAACGCAAAGGTCGCGTATGCTCGTATTGTCGTTTGTGAAGACAAACAAATTATATTGCCTACATTGTTTCAGTTTTCTCATGACTCTTTGTAATCAACTTTGTAAGAAATGAAGTACAGTCAGCAGTCGTGTTCAATTAACGTTAGCAGAATACTGACAATTCTGTACTTATATTGTACTAACAATTTTATTTCTATACAAATGTATGTAATATAAATGTATCTTTCGTTTCCAAAAGAAGTTTCTAATTTTTTTAACTGATTTCAAAAAGGAGGTTTTCAATTCGACGAAATCTTAATAAAATACTAACAGCTGATAACTAGAGATATGATATAAACAATTTAAATTAGACTATTATAATTAAAATGAAAATAAGAATAATAAGTTATAACGGCCACTGACCAACTGTCAAGTGGTCGTAAGTGCGACGGCGGAGCAAGAAGTTTTGGGTTCGATTCCAAAGTGTTATTGGGTTTTTCTTTGAAATTCTCAGTAGCAGTTCGGAGTTTGGTTTAATGCCCGGTTGATGGCAATAGGCTCGCCCCCTATTACAAGGCAACTTCAAACACAACGCTGCTCACATTCACAACCCTTCGGGGCTGAAAGGCGTAACGGTATATTATGTTAAGTAAATAAATTGAAAACAAATTACATGCCTAACTAATCATTATTTTGATATTTTGTTCGGTACCATTAGGTATGAACTTGGTAATGATAAAAATATAATTATATACTTACCTACTAATTATTTTTTGTTCCTGTCAATCCTTAATTATACCTCGTCACTATCTCATTATGTACGTGTTGAGTTATTTTTATTGCATGTAATGAGATAAAAGGTGTAATTATGTTATTTAATTATAGTCCTTATTACTGTCACTTAAAATGTTATTTAAAGTCGGCATTTACTTTAATTTGTTTGTAATTATGTTTCCTATCCTTGCTCTTTAAAATGTGTGTGTTTGTTTAACTCTTATTGGTTCGGTGGCCGTCTAACGTAGCATAAAGCGCTGGCCACACAGAAAAGACGTAAGACGCAGACGGGGCGCGGGGTGGTATGGTTTAAAAAACTGTGGAGTCATTTTATACACTGTGACAAAACGATCTGGGTAATTGTGTAGGTCCTCCATTATTTTAAAAATCGATTGTCTTCTTTGCTTAGCCACACTGGATGTACCCAGTAACGTTTAACCCTCTGTATATTGGCGAGATGCACTAGTGCTAGTACATCTTCAGAAGAAGACACGTCGTCGTGTCAGAATCAGACTGTTGAATGCCGACAATAGTCCTGACTGCGCGACTGTGTCGCGTTTGCGCCCTGTCTCTTCTATATAATTTCAAGTCTCTTCCTCGCCCTGTCCGCGACGCGTCCTAGTCTTACGTTGCTTCCTTCTGGCCTGCGCCTAATAACGATAAATCATGTAGCATTTCCCATGAGCGATTGTTCAGATACGTAAATACACTTTCATAAACAAGGGAACTTGCTTATAACGCGTGAACGTGGGAAGCACGTCAGACAACCGATTACATGCTGATTATGGGAAATTTGAATATTGGATGAATACTGAAACCTTATACGGACTTGAAACATATTTCCCTTGCCATGTATAAATTAAAATTGCGAATATAAATATAAATTCCTGTCTTTTAGATCCCATGTTATAGGGGGGGAGCCTATTGCCATCAACTGGACACGACTACGAATCCAAACTTCAAGCTGCTACTGAGAATTTCATAGAATAAACCCAACGACACTACTCGACATGCAAATCGATCCCAAGACCTCAGCAGTCGCTCTTAAGATCAGTAGACAAACGATGCAGTCAGTATATCTAAATGTATAAATAAATATTCCTGGACATTTGACGTAGCGCCATCTAGTTCCGTGGTAAGCACCGAGGCTTGTGTTACGGATACTTGTTTGTTGATATACTACATATGTACTTTTTTTTTGTAAATACATACATAGATACATCAATGACTCGGATACAAATGTTGATGATCATCACACAAACATTTGACGACCTCTGTGGTCTAGTGGTTCGAGTACCGGACTGCTGATCACGAGGTCATGGGTTCGATTCCCACGGGACACAAATATTTCTGTGGCGAATATAAGTGTTTGTGTTCGTCTGGGTGTTTCCTATGTATTATAAGTATTATATATGTATTATATCCATTGTCTAGTACCCTTAGTACAAGCTCTGCTTAGTTTGGGACTAGATGGTGCTGTGTAAAATGTCGCAGAATATTATTATTATTATTATTATTTGTCCCTACCGGGATTCGAACCCGGGACCCATAGTACAGCAGGCAGCGTTAACTACCGCTGAGCTAAACGGGTCGTCAAAATGTATGTAGTACAATGGGTTACAAATGTTAACGTGACTAACATTAGTTGTAGTTATGCACGGTTAAATTTTATTATTCACACGAGTGGAGAATTTCCACTAAGTTATATGTACATATATTTTATGGCAGACGTCTAACATTTAAGTTCACATTAGCATTTAAATATCTGAATAGTCTTTGACACTTTGGAATTCCTTAAGACCTGTACATTATGTAGGTGTTGTTGTAAGTATATAATGTGATTGGTATTATAATTTATAAGAAAAAGCAACTCGGATCTCTAGGCCCAGTAATTTCATAGTTTAATGTACTTATAATATTTGATAGCAGAAACAAAGTTTTGTAAAACCCAAATGTACTATATATACTCTATGTGAGTGCATTTTATTTCTCACAATTAGTTCAATTTATTTTAGCAGTAGGTCCACACTAAGATATTCTTGTGTAGCGTAGATGGGTTTACGAACATAAATACTTACACACAGAAACAAACCAACATCTAAACCCATTTTCTCCCACATTTAATTTATTACTGTCCTCATCAGACACCAAATCTGTGGCAAAGATAGTCATAATAGACTAACCCTAATTTGTTGATCAGACGTTGCTAACAGTTTAAAACTACTAATATCAAGCAAGATGATTAGTACGTTGGTTCGTAAATCAAAAAGCAAATTGCATGATTAACCATACCCCCATTAGGCCAGACAATAACACCGCATGCGCGGCACACCTGACTTCCGGTTGGCGGTTTCCTGCGTTTTGTGCGCAGGAAACGAACCCGTGACGTTCCGCGTGGTCGAACCTCCTGGCTGATGAGCAGTTTTTTTTGTATTTTTAGGGGAATCGTAGTATCCAGAACCAATAAGCGTGGGATAAAAAGGAGGCTTTGTCAAAACTCATTCAACCCTATAGTTATCACTCGAATGAGAAAATCTACTAAAGCAAAAACATAGCAGAATATTTCTTTTGCAGTTGATTGCAATTTTCAGCCATGCATTCACTTGCATGTCACTGCTTTTCAGCTTGTTTGCTATGTAATGTTTAAGTACTCCCTACCTAGAGAATAATATAGAATCATAAATTATCCTATACCAGTTAATTCACACTAGGAAATCCGTAGCAAAATAATAAATAATTCAGGAGGCAAACTGACTCTTAATACAGGTGCTCAGCGATCTAACAGGACAACAGCAAATCACCAACATTTCCAAGCATTATGTGGGCTACAAAAATCCTAAAAAGGTTTTAATATTTATTTAAGGTCAGTCCACAAAAAGGTAATCAGTCACTGCACCGAACAAAAAGGTTTGTTGACCGAAAACCGTAGTTTGAATGCAACCATCTAATCAGCCATCAGTCTGGTGCTCATTGACCTCCCATTCTGCATAGGTTAGCACAGGTTTTTGCCCCAGATCTCTGGTCACCATCAAAAATAACTTCACAATTTAAAAGCACCAACAATTGAATTAACGTCTCATTGTGATTGTGCAACTGGTTGTCATCGGATACCGCTGTCGTGTAATTATGATTGGCGACCCTGGCCCGGTAGCCATGTTGCCAATATGGCCGCCCACGTGACGCGTGCGCCTTTGATCCGCACATAGATTTATAGATCAGATATGGCAAATCATTGTTATAGACACACACGCTATTTAAGCTACCTCCGTAGGTTATAATAGGAGGTCTTTGCATTGCACATGGTGTCTGGTTTAATCTTAACTGACAGTTCCCCCCGACTTCGAAGTTGCATTTTTTTTTGTAGCAAATGATTACGTTATAAAAGAAGTCTATGTTCCAAATTTCAGCTTTCTAGACTTTGCTTTGATGGCCCTTCGAGACAATCTATAAAGTACATATTTATTTATTGACCACCTATAGATCTACATACCGAGTAAGCAATAAGTAACCTTCTACTCATCTAAATTCAGCATCCTTCCACTTCTAAGATTTGAACTTTAAGAACACTATTCTCTTATATCCAATCTATTCCTATAATATTTTATTCATAGTTATTTCGAAGGGTACAGAGTAAAAGTTTACTCTTACATAAATCCTGGACAACATAGGTACTTTCATCCGGAAACAAGCAATTACAATAACGCATGTCAATAAATATGAACGAGCAATCAGCCATAATGATTTCCTCAAAACTACAAACTTATGCAAGACAAAATCAACAGTAAACGTTTCAGATATAGTCGTAGATGTTAAGAACCACCTATGAGATTGTTGGTGACGCAACATAAACTGCGTCCGCTGCGAAACGGTTCCTTTTACCGCACTTTGAACTTTCTGCGTTATCTAGGTGTGAATTTACGCCATACTGAACACACCTTTGAACACCGTTAGTGATTGTCTTGTAAACGAATATATGAAAGTATGTGAAGTGAATGTTTTCGAAAACAGTCAGCCTGCTACATTTTAAAAGTTAGAACTTAGATATTAAAAATATTAGTAACTGGAGCGTGCCTATCTCACCATAATAGGTCATGTTGTGGTAAAATTTAAGCCAGTCTTCAGATTGATGTAGATGGAGGGATGGAAGGATGTGCTAAAGGAGTACGTATACATATCAATCCCATACTTTCACTTCATCAACCCATTTACTGTTCTAATGCTTGGTACTGGTCTCCTCTTATATAAGAGAGATTAGACTAAAGTCCAATATGCAATCCTAGTGCAGTGCTTCACACAATCATCAAAACAATCGCAAAGTCAGTAGTTTGGGATATAACTGGGATTCAAACGCGAGACCTTTGACTTCACAGTCCCTGGTGGTCATATTAAGCTATCACAACTATCGAGTGAGTAATCTATTTACTCTAGCCTAGCAGCAAGTCAATATATACTTTCATACTCTCTAGCTACTATCTAACTCTCGCAGTTCATTGTAATAATGTCTAAGGAAGACCAAATGTTCTTTTGACGTCAACCGACTCACGCTAGGTGTTTATTGAAGCGGGGCTGCGCGTGCGTGCGTGACTGAACGTCTAATTACTTATTCATCACTGATCTATGGTCCACGAACGCCGGCGTTAACCCACCATAGCATTGTTTGTGATGCTAATTTAATCATAGCTCACTATTCACCTTAATTGTGCGGCGAAATTCAATTGAAGATGCGTTCCTGTGGGCTTGTTCTACTACAGAGATAAAGAGATGACAATCTCCAGATTCGCGAAAGCAGAACCGACAACCAAATAAAAACAAATAAGTAAAAACTTCTTGAATTAATTAAAGATGTGTTTGAATAGAGAACCTCTTATAGAATATGTAGTGTAGGACGCCAGTTGACGAGGTAAAGTGATTGACTTGCGTTAACCAGCTGATAGTGACTAGATCAAAACAGTAGCTATAGCAGAATATCTTTGGGAGGAGTATATACAAATAATCGTTTACCTCCAGAAACTTATTAATTCTAACGTAAACGTAAAATATCTTGATAGTTTCTGTACTTGGAAATGTACTCAAAGAGAACAGAATTATTCATCGCTATAATCGTTTACAATACAGTGGAGTAGACATGCAGATAGTTGACTTGACATTGAATGATAATAATGCTATTTAAATATTGAAAGTCCCATGGCAACTGGATACTACTTCAGTACTGCATTGATCTTCACAACATTCCTAGAAACCAGTATCATACGGCACCTTATCGTGCCACTTACAACAATTTAAGTTGATATGTATATTGTGCAAAAGTATATCTGTCTCTCTATTAACTTTCCACGCCTAAAATTGGAGGACCAGGAGAAGGGATGGATGGTTTTTATCCCGGAAATAATCCCCTATAGAGGTAAAAAGAGGGGGTATAACTTTGCATGCAGATTAATAAAAAAGCAGGTTGAACAAAAAATAAGCTACCCAAATTATTAATTCTAAGCAGACGACGTTGCGGTTAAATTTAGTACTTTATAAGTAATATCGTGTTATTATAATACTTATTTACAAGTAGTATACCTACATTGTTCTTTAATTATACACCTTTATCAAATGATAAAAATGCAAGAATTGCATTAAAGGATTAGTTTTACATATACATACAGTATATCCCAACTGTATTGGCTCGGCTTTGCCAAATTGTATCTTATCTCCGACCAGTTACGTAAACGACGAAAATAATATATATGCGGCTATATATAGGATAATAGGATATATTTTTATAGGAGGTAGGGCATAGCGAGATTTCTCGCTCAAATTGAGCTGCCCGACTGGGGAAGTACCTCCGTCTTACAGAAGACCGCAGTGAATCAACAATAGTTGTCTTTCTGTAAGGTTACCAGAGCTCATTGGGGGAGTAACTATTCTGACAGCATAGAAATTCCGTTTGCTGTCAGTTTATTTTAAGAAACCTGAACGGTTTCTACGTGGTTCGGCAACGCATTTGCAAGCTTCTGATGTTGCAAATGTATATGGGCGGCGGTCACATCACTTACCATCAGGTGAGTCGCCTGCTCGTTTGCCGTCTTATCACCATAAAAAAATATTTTTTACTCTAAAACCCGTGCAATTGTAAATTGTTTTATTTTAGACAATATTGTTAGAAACAGCTACTGTTGTTCCTAGCAATATTGTCTTGTGCTTATTAGTTTAAGTATGTCTGCACCATCACGCCTGTCGACCCTCAAGGGCAAAGATGTGCTTATGTATACACACATTTGCCCATGTAAATAGGTGTCGAGCCTAATGCCAGCAATTGGGCACGAATACATGCTCCAAACTGAGAATTTCATAGAAAAACCAATAACACTTTCAACCTGTGATTTGAAACCAAGACCTTTTGCTCCAGACGCACGTACAACCAAGATCAACAAGGTATCTTTGTGATGGAAATGTGTAGCACAAAAACAACTTTTCAGTTACGTCAGCTGTTGGTCAAGGCCGAGTGGATCTGATTATACTTCAATTAGCACTATCCGATTAGTTCACAAACTGCAATCGCAGCAAAAAGTGGGTAATTGTGCCTTTATAATGGACTTTCAGCTAAAAAAGTGCTGTGTCAAGTTTGCGCTGCGTTAAGTAGTTAATTGATTACTAAGCGGAATCGATTTGATTGAAGTAGATAATAATAAGCAGCTGTTTTTGTTAGCTGTTAAGTTTGTTATTAAAATGTAATCTTCATTATATCAATCGTTATACGTCCACTGCTGGACTTAGGTCTCGTCCATAGACTACCACAAGGACCGGTCCTGCGCCACTTGCATCCAGCTCATTCCAGGGAACTTTACTGGGTTTTTGGTCCACCTGGCCGGGGGCCTAAAATATGTACGAAGATTTTATCGTATAACAGTTATTATATAAAAAATATATTAGATATTCTAGGTACTCCCCCATAGCCAACGTAGCTTTCCTCTCTGTAATTAGCTAAGACACTCTGTTTACTAGTGTAAACAGAGTGTTCTAAGAATGTGCAACTGAATGGCAATGCGCGTAACTTTGCTTACATTATCCGGTTTCCTTCCTATGAGTAGCATGCAGGACGCTGTTTTCTAAACGTTGTGTTTTACATAGCAGCATAAACATAAAAGCTAATGGAGAAGGCGAAATTTGTGCCTTATTGTAATAGCTGCAGATTCTGAATTGATGTGGCTGGAATGTAAGGGGACGATGACCCCCAGGTACCGCATAAGTGCGACTTCATCGCTGTGATTAAAGGTAAAGTCTGCATTGGAAAATTTGTAACCTGTACCGTGATAGCAGAATAAAATATCTGAGTCATGTGACCCTCATGAGCACAAACAGAAAGGGCCAAATAGACATGGTGAACCCTTGATCCTTGAAGGGTTTCGTAACAAAATAGAGGTTAAGTGTCTAAGAAGCTTTAATGTTGGTGGGTTAAAATTTATATAACCCAAGGAAGGACGTTGAGGAAATGGCAAGTGGAACGTTACTGGCTGTGTGTTCACGTCAGCCCTACAGATGTCAGCCTTGGAGCGACCTGTAAAGTCCTTAATATTCAAAGCCATGATGCGACTTCACGTATGCACAAACTACCTCTTATGGTTTTACTTTATTCTAATTACTTGTTTATGGTATTGTACAAATGCGCAGTACACATCGTATTTGCATGTGAATATAGTAAATACTGTTTTATTATCACTGGTGAACTGCCCGTACAAGCGTAGAATTTTCATCATGGACATACCGACAACGTAGACTTCTATGGAATAATATGAGGCTAATTATTAATCAAAGGAGATGTTTTATTTTTGAAAAACATAAATCTAAAGATACTAAAACTAATACCTTAATTCTTTGCGTAGATAGAAGAGAGAATATTTAAAGTACAAACGTTCAATATTTAACAAGAAGCAATCTACTTGGGTGGTACAAAAAATATATTTACAACAAACAACAACCTCTCTGTATCTTTCTCAGAATCCTTGATCACTATCTAGAAAGTATGCTTTGCAGATAAAATTATTATCATAATTAATATTATCCTACAAAGATAACATAATATAAGAGTTCATTGTCTTTAAACGATACAAGATAACATAAAGATGGTACATAATGAATGGAATATTGTCAAATGTAATGTCTGTATTACAATGGACTGACGTTTGTATGATATGTATGGCGGTCGTAAAAAGCATTGAAGTGTTTTCGGCTATTGAATTTTGATTGGCTGTCTGATTTGATATGTTCGGAGTGTTTGGACAAACCATGAGTGCAATGATCGAACATGTATGATCAAGTAAGATTGAAAAACATATTTTAAAACTGGTTGCTAATACAAGACAAAAACTGAATAAGTAGTTTTATGTTTGGCACGTTATTCTACAAACATGTGTTAAATGTTGACGGATGTTGAAAAGATTAATAAAATTAAGAAGAAAATAATAAATATGACTTACCTACTAAATGCACATAAAATTTTTTTAGCTCGCTTTTGAGATAAAGGTAAATGTATTTGGTTTACATACATTTTAAAAATTGTCATCATCATATCAGCTAGATGATGTCCACTGCTGGAGATAAACCTCCCACCAAAGATTTCCACAACGACTGGTCCTAAAACTGGCCAACTTCATGATATACGATGGTAAAGTGAAAACTCAGCAAAGAAGCCTAAATATGAATTAACCTTTCTTTGGATTGAACAGTCGGATTATAAGTGTGATTCAGATATATGTAAATTATTATTTAATGTTGAAAGTCCAAGGTAAGAATGTAATTAAAATTCTTGTGTTATTGGAAGTCTCCACTAATGACGCATAACCTTTAAAACATTTAGGCTTGTAAGGTGTACGAAAAAAATTAAGATGAACCAATGCTTAAATAAAATCGAACTAATAAAAACGGATATATGGACAGTCAAAATGATTCCGCATCTAAAAGCAATCTAGCAAAGACATCTTTAATAGGATAATATGGTTTCAGGGATAGCGATTTTGTAGTCCCATTATGACAATAGCTTATTTTCTTTCCAATTGTATTAATGTTGGCTTCCAATAAATATCAACTGAGTCCGCATCTCTTTTCCAGATGTAGAAACTGCTGTAATCAGATCAATAATAATCAATGTCAATACTGACAATGGAGTTTCGAAGATGTTAGATATCGTACTATTACAAAAAAAAAAGATACAAATAAGAACAATGGGCAGCTGTTTACTATTCTTCCAACTATTACAGTCAGACAATAAAATCATCAATCGAGGATCGGGCAATCAGTTTGACATCGAAGGTTGCCCAAGTCATACATGAGCCATCCATTGAATTGAATAGTACATACATGATGTCAATATTACATCATCAGTAACCTTGTTGACCGAAGAGAATACCGGTTTAGGGAATTATTTACATAGTTTATTAAATGCTTTGCCATTATGTGGTTAGATACCTATTCTGTGGCAGGATTTTTTGTATGGGTATACTAATTATGGTAATACTTACGATTTAGACAATTAATAGTTTTGTAAATTGAATTGTAATTAATTAATATTGAAAAAACATCCTTTCCATCTCATTTAAGCTCACTTCTGAACCATGTAACAGAGAATTAATTGATAATGTTTTAGAAAGAGTAGAGAATGTCTAAGTTAGAAATATTTGTCTATAATACATATATGTTGCCGTATTTTTATACTTAAACAACGATATTATATCATTGAAATTATTAAATCTATCCAGAGGATTAGCAGTCCACTTGATTATTTTTATTGCTCTTGACTACCTATATTTTTACTACTACTAATAGACAATTATTATGAACCGGACCCGTTTATTCTAACAAATTTTCCGTTCATTATTTTTTTATCTGTCTCTACATGTTTCTCCACTTCGCTAATAATGTCTAAGTAAATCAAACACTTGTTATGTACACAACTGCCTTACATTTCCTTGGTTACTGTTTGTAAATCATCAAACAAAATATTTCAAATATTTACTACTTGACAACCGCTACACGCACGCGCGTTACACCGTTATGCTTAATTTCTACCCTTTTGCTTGCTATTAAGGCTTATATTGAAACGACTCTCAGCTGATTTCAATGGTCCATCGTGGCCACACGCATGCGCGTCGACCTACCCCACTTATAACGAAAGGGTCCCCAGTATTTCTGTTTCCACCACTCTCTACTTTCCATCTATGATGTTAAGGTTCTATATCAGATCTTGTAACATTTAGAACCATTTCGTCTTATGTTTAATCAGCTGTGTGTCCCCAATTGATAATTCAGTTAGTGCTGAGACTGCCGGCTTAAAACCTGGGCCTCATTTTTATTAAAATAAATCATAAAAAAATAAAATAACAAAGTGCAGTGTGTTGGTGCTTATTGTCTGTGATTAACCGTTTTATAAATTGCAAAAGAACTGTAAAAGTGAGGTTATGAAAACGCAATTTGTTATCGTTGCCTGAGTAACGTAATTTGGGAGTGTACATTTTAGTCTACATTTGTTTTGCTAAACGATATGCCATGTTTTGAATAGTAAATCGGTTTATTCTATTGCCCCGAAGCCTCTTTTGCGTGTGCCAATCACTAATCCAATTTGTGAGAGCTCCGTGCCCAGTCAATATGGATAAGAAAATAACACTTTGTATTTATATCTAACTTACCACATCGGTATATCTCAGGAATTAAGATTATTTCGTGGGAAGTAAATTTAGATAATTTCTAGTTTTTTGTATATTTTTTTATCTTTAACAACATTTCAATAATTATTATGTTCTAATAGCCAAATAATGTCTGTGAGTTTGCGGTTTTTATACCATTTTCAACGTCGAAAATAATTACAAGATATTTGCTAAACATTGGTCATTTAGTTTCACAATCCTCGTCTAATTACAATACCGTGGCCTCGATTTACCTGACGTAAACGGGGTTTGGCTATTCTTTTCTGCCATATTCACTAATGTCAACCCAAATTATTCCATAGACCTTGGGTTTGCGATTTATGGGTTTTCCTCAACACGTCGTTTTTCTGAAGGTTCTTTTATTTTATATTTTCAACTAAGTTCGCCTTCTATAATTGTTCTCCATCTGGTCTATCTATTGGTTTTCTAACGTTTGGTAGCGAATACTATTTTCAAACAACCAATATATCACTGATTACATAGATTATCAGATTGTTCAAATTCACTTGTAAAACGCATATTATTTGTAAAAACTGGGTATTGAAAGAGCGTAGTATTTAGTATTATTGAATCCTACGATTAGGTAAAACCCTTGGGAGAAACCTAGAATGACCCTCATATAATTATTAATAAAAAGGGGACTAAGAATGCGAATGACATTTGTTAAAGGCTCAAGTCCTATCTTAGATAAAATCTTGTAGGAGATTAACTTGTTATTATACGTTGTTAAACAAACTTGCAAATATTTAAATCAAGTATTGTGGCTACCCGACCATCGTGACGTCATAGCTCTGTACACACGTTATGACCGATGTGTTAGATTAGACTAATGTCGGTACGTGACTCTAGTTCACGTCTTTACCGTCTGAGGTAAGATGATATCCTGTTTCTGATGAGTTTTTTCTCTAAGATTTCAGTTTAAGTGTCATTACCTCGTCACGTTTTGTTGAAAGTTAATGTTGTACGTTATAACCGTCTGATATTGCAACTGTCTAGTCTGATGTCTTCAAGATTTATTTAGATATCAGCTTACCATAATCAATAGAGTGCCGCTTGCGATTTGCATTCTGAATTACTATGAGATATCTAGATTATATCCATAAACTACCATCAATCGTCATTAGTCTTCCAACCGTATAACTTGAAATTGTTTCTTGTTCTATTTATTTTAAAATTATGAAGAAAATACTTCTTCTGCCTTCTTAGCATGAACTAAAAGTATATTTAACGTGGTACAGAGTCAATCAGGAGGTTGAAGGAACATCGCATAATCATTTATTCGTGTACCTGGAAGAGGCCCTTTTTGCATAACTATCACTTCTACTTGTTTCACGTAACATCAATCCACCACACAATAAGACGTTTAATGTAATTACCAAGCAAACAACACGTCTGGTTTTTGTAGTGAATGTGATGCACACAGTTTTTCAATTACAAGTACACCACAAGGTACGGCTATCAGATAAAAACTTGTACTTACAGGTTTTTGTAACGATGTAAAAACGACTGCAATTAATTCTAGTATGGCAGAAAAAAATATTAAAGCAGATAAACCCGATGGTAATTACAGACTTCCTGCGGATGATAGTACTGATTACGAATTATTTTTAGCTTAAGAGTTTATATTCAATTAGATGGTAATATCGATTTTATGTCGAGCATTTAGTAGAATATAACTAAGACGAAACACAGACAGACAGACAGTTCGAAATGTTAATCATATGAGAAAAAGCCCGAAGGAAAAGATCACAGAAACAGGAAGAAGTTTTTCCATTAAACATTGTTGATCCCTACAGGGGAGTATTGATCCGTTCGTTCATATCTTATTTAATAGCAATGCATTTCTAAGTAGAACACAGGCGAGCTTCCAACAATATTTTTATAGGACAGACATCGAAAATACGCTATGGGGGCACTGTCCTATTTTCTCCATTGGCAACGCACAGCGTTTTGATAAATTAATATTACTCTACAGAAGGCTTGTAACTTTAGGGCAAAAGAGTATTTAAGATTCGATCTATATCCACTTAATTGAAAGCAGACTAAAGACGAAGAGGGATGATAAACGTTCACCATTGTTAACGCGGTGTTCAGGACCAATTCTTGATGCCAACATGCCTGTCGTCCCTGAAGGGTTAGGCAGAGGTGTATTAATGTGGGTACACCCACAATTCGCCGGTATATTTTAGGTCCCATGTAAGGGAGAGCCTATTCTTGATGCCACATTGTTACAACAATCAGCTCAACGTGTTACCGCTACATGTTATCTCAAGGTGCGTTGTTATTGTTAATTGTATTGTAAGTATATAATTGTAAGTTATTGTTTCCTTCGTGTATATATGTAACATCATTCTATATTTTCGCGCGCATCCCAGACTTCTTAAATGTGACTATACGAGAAGTGATTCCTATATAATCTCGGCAGTCATAGCCTATTAAATGCGTATTACCAAAGTCCTCAGTCTTCTCTTAAATCGAAGTTCACATTTCCAACCGGTTACATTCTAATAGAGTCGTCCATAGCTCATTGACAATCGTTTTCAATACCAGTGGAGCGGAACGTGGCGTGCGTTCTAACGTCTGAATACATTGAACACCACGTATTTATCATCCTTTGGTTGTACTGTCATGTACTACAAGCAGTGCTCCGTTGTTGCTAGATGTTTGTACTGTTGAGAAAGGTATGGTTAGGATTTCGGACATTGCAAAATCTGAGTTCAATAAGGCTGGGCCAAAGATTTATTTATTTATTGGTAAGTGGTGTCTCGTGGCGAACTCCAGCAAGCTACGTCTTCTAGTTAGTGACTGGAAGACGCAGCTCGCTGGAGTCCGTTGGATGCGAGTGGCGCAGGACTGGTCATCGATGTCACAGTTGACGTCTAACAATTGATATGATAATGAATTTGTATCTCTTCTATTACTTTGTAATAGTTTTTTAACAATTGCAACCTCATGTGTCCTTTCGCGAAAATTATAAGGGTCAAGATTCTTTTGAGTACATTTAAATGGGTAATTTCCTCATATCTGTAATGTTTTTGTTCTATTGCAATTTTCCTTTAACCTTGGGTAAACAAAGGAGGGTATATGACGTATTATTTTGATGCAACGTATCGTTAACGTCACCACATAACGAATTAACGTACGCTTACAATGTACATTCATATAATTTTATGTAACAAGTGCGTATGTTGTTGCTTTACGATAAGATTTTAATCTGAATTCGGTTACGTTAGATTCCTAGTTTCTCTGATCTTTGTGGTGAATGTGTTTACGAGTGCCGTGGTAAGCAAGTGTAGGGTAATGAAGTTTCTATACGGTATGAGTCCGATATACCCCGCTGCCTCTGAAGGCGGCGGACCATTCATGAAAGATTTCCGCACTAAAGGATTACTGATCTTATTTCTCACAATATACATGTTTAAATGTGTTGATATAAACCCACAGTTCCTCAGTATGTTTTATAGGTTCCATATAATAGCTGGATGTAGCTGTTACATCCCGGGCACTTTTGTCTCATCCATACTCCTAACTCTTACTCAAAATTTCATAGAAAATCTAAATTACACTAAACTTGGTAGTCGACCCAAAAAATGCTCAGTAGATGCGCTTGCAGCCACTTAAAAACAATGAGACTAACAATTTCTGTCAATCATAAAACATTACGAATACGTCAAGACAGAATTACAGTGATTCTCGCCATTTATATAATTTCGTTCTGTATTAAAATTCATGGCGTGTTAAGCATGCATGTAGCGGTCGCACGCGCAGCATTACAATGAGATAGATATCCTACGGTAGACTGTAGAAAGATGCATACACATTGGTGCGA
Source organism: Craniophora ligustri (assembly GCA_905163465.1). Taxonomy (NCBI): domain Eukaryota; kingdom Metazoa; phylum Arthropoda; class Insecta; order Lepidoptera; family Noctuidae; genus Craniophora; species Craniophora ligustri. The sequence goes on from LR990968.1 coordinate 13,972,313, forward strand.
AGTTTTATCGAATAGACATGCTATCTATTTCGCTGTGCTTATTGCAACCACTCAGCCTATTTATTATGAAACTGGGTTTTACCAAGCTACACTCCAGCAGAGCCCAGAGGACTCGATCAGGAGACACGTTAGTCCGTATACCAGTTGAGGCACCAGAAACAATCGCTCCTTTTCTATATTGATTTCTTACACTTCACTTCTCTGTTACTATGTGCTACTTTGTGGAATGCGAACATACGCTTATCAGTATCTATTAATCACATCTCTTACTCTCTTATTCGTTTGGCTGACACTACCTGCCAATGTCACCTTCCCTTCCTAAAGTAGAAGCTAATCGTTTTTTTTATACCACAAGGGTGCAAACAAGCTTACAGTCCGCCTGTTACTTAACTATCGGCAAACGGAATGCCCATGCTGTCAGAATAGTCCCTCCCCCAAAGCTCTGGTAACCTTAGTCACTCGCAGAAACACAACTATTGTTGATTCACTTTGGTCTTCTGTAAGTCTGTAAGGCGAAGGTACTTCTCCAGTTGGACAGCTCAATTTTAACGAGGAATCTCGCTATATCGTAATTCGTACCTCTTGTAAGGAGTATCGCGTCAGAAAGGTATAAATGCAATGTGAGCTATCCTTTATAAATTAAAATGATGGCTAGATGTCGTCATATCCGGTTGTTCGCCATCAACCATGGGATTAGTGTTCAACCAGGCCATGATTTGACGCAATGCCGTCTTGCTGCCTCGTTTGACGGATGTGCGATCAACACATCAACGAGTCTATTTATTCAAGATTTTCCATTACACTGTGAGGAGAATACTAAAATATAGAAACAATTGGCCATTTAATACGATTTAGGGCCACTATTGGTCGTAAAATTTATAAATTAACTAAATAATCGGTCAAGTTTATTGATTTGTATTTGCGTTCACGTTTCTAAACTAGTATCTAAGTTATTAATAATTATTTGGCTTGTACCATTTATAACTAAGTTTATCCTACCTAGATTCAAACAGGCACTAAGTATAAGTTGAGTTTAACCTACTCACCCTACTTACAATTATAATGTTACTTTGTAGGGTAAATATACCACGAAATTTCGCTACCAAACGTTACAGGGTCACTTTCTTGGCTTATATAAAGATTGTCTGAACATTTAATTAAATCGCTCTAGCCGTTTTGGAGTCTATACGAGTACATAAACGCAAACAGAGATTTTATATACACAGATTCATCAAAAGTGTATTGTCATTCAAATAAGCGACCAACGGAACATATGAAATCTTTAGATTCCTATTTCGCAATATACGAATATGTGTTTTCTACTGCTCTTAGTTTAGCTTTCTGTATATAAATAAATTACTCTATATTTTATGTCAATTTGATTGATCATCCACACGTTTCCCGCTATTGATAGACGTAGTGACAATAAAAAATGTCCTCAGTAAGATCCACATACAGCTCGCAGGCGCCATATTATCCGAGCCAAACTATAAAACGGAACTTTATACCTAGACTCGGAGTCGCCGACCACGCCAGATAACATACAGTATCAGATAAAATATGAAACAACGGGATTTCCGTTATTTTTATATTCAAATACATTCAGTCACACTTTGATTCAGTAGAAGTATTATGTTTTTGAAACAGAACTGTAAAAATCTGACGTCAGAAAGCAATATCGTAATTTTACATACACAGCAATTTCGTAAGTGTATTAATGATTTTAAAAATGCGTAGTTACAGGAAATCATATTTTACTTCTGTAAATAGATATTTTTTAAGTACACGTTTAGAAGTCTTTCTTTTAATTACTACAATCTTAATTACCGAAGTAAATATGTTTATGAAGTCAGTCGTTTAGAAAGAAATAAGTTAATAAATCACAACATTTTACAACCTAATATTACTACCATTGTTTTACCAATCATAAGCATCATTAGAAATGTATACACAGTGTTAATAGTTGTTCAAAAAAACGTACCACTTTAATGGAGCAATTTAAATGTATACACTAATACCGACCTTATTCCTTAGCAGTTAAGATCGTAAGCAATCAAAACATTACGTTTACTTTTATTTTTTGTTAGGATCTTCTCACGTCGCTTTCACAGTCGTGGGAAATATCAACACGTTGTTGTGCGAAAATGTTGGTGCTGTGTAGATGAGCTGAAGATGGGAAGTGTACTCACTACCTTCGGGTATGAGAAATTAGCCTAAACGGCTTATATACACACTTAGGTATTCTTAACTGATTACGCAAATCGGCTGGATTATTTTACACTGCAGTAATTTGAGCCAGTTTGAATTGTAACTGACTAGCGAACACACATAATATTTGAGAATCGCTCATACATAATATTATTGTTTACGTGACTTAGTGTTAAATTGTGTGTATAATGATAAGTAGGTCGGATTACAAGAGGCACCGTATAAGACGAGCCGTATTACCGAGGCTCGGAACTCTTTTTAGAAAACTGTATAATTATCATTGTTAATCACAAATAGATGGGCTATTCTAGCGTCTACAACACGCTATTTTCACCAAAATATAATTATTATCATCAACCTATAATAGGCCTCCCCTAGTGAATGCCACAAAGCTCGATCTCCGGCTCCTCTTATCCAGAAGTTTTTTTTTTATGATGATGAGTGACCAAACGAGCTTGCGGCTCACGTGATGGTAAGTTATGACAGCCCATGGACAATTGCAACACCAGAGGCTTGTAAATGCGTTACCAAACCCCTTAGAAACCGTTCAGGTTGCTTAAAATAGGGAGTTACTGAACTGACAGCAAACGGAATTCCCATGCTGTCAGAATAGTCACTCCCCCGATGAGCTCTGGTCACCTTACTCACTCGCAGAAAGACAACTATTGTTGATTCACTGCGGTCTTCTGTAAGATAGACCAAAATATAGCTATACACAATTCTGCTTATGCTATCGTCTGCAATGGCTCCATGTTGCTTTCATAATCTCGTTTATTAACACATTAATTCTCTTCCCATGTGATTGTAGTCCAATAAACGGTGACTTCCTAATTCGTGATATACCGTCCTCTTACATAAAGTGTATTTTATAATAATTTATAACTTTATAGCATGTGGTGAAAGGTGCACACGGCAGTACTTGATAGAAGATAAATCTTATACATTTTATTGTATACGATTATTATTGCTTAAAAGTAAAAGTGTGTTTGTTGTCCGTTTGAACCCTGTGAGCTAGTTTATGCAAGCGATCATCGCGGTCGTATGTGGCGAATATTTTTATGACTATTAAAAAAAATGATTTTGCATATTCAATTTTTTTATGCTGTTTCTATTCAAAAGATATATCAGCAATCTTATGATTCTTATGAAACCAGAACAAACAGTTTGAGCTATTCAACATTTTTGATTATGGTAAACGATAGCCTTTAATTTTGGCCTGTCGATGTTCCCCAAGTGAAGGTTTTTCTTACATGATTGAAATTAATCTCTTTATTTATAAATATATACAAAATACCAATGTAATCGATTAATCGAGTAATCGCTTTTAAAACTCGCACCGTTATTCGGGTCATCATAGAAATTGAAAACAATAAGGTCGCCAGCATGTCGAAGAATCGAGATGAGCCAGAGTACAGTTATCGACAGAATGCACATGTTTATGCAAACGGTCACACCTGTACATTCACCGTTAGCCGAATTCCACAGTTTGTGGGAAGTGTGACCTTTGGACGTGCTTGTATATTGTTACACGCATTTTTGCAATTTCTAGATGACATACTCGTATTAGTTAAAGGTGTTAATTTTTCATGGATGTTTGAAGTGGTGGATGTGACAAAACAAACATGGAGAATTTAATAATTCATTTGTACAAAAGAAACGTCGTTCTCACGTTGATTACGTTGAAGGTCTTTCGTGAAATGATTATGCTATTTTAGGATTTAACGAGTGTATTGAAGCCTAAGTTAGTTAGCTTCAGTTATATAAAGTGAAGGCCCGCCAAACTACTGTTGAAACAGTTGTATATAAATTAAAAAATATTCTAATAAGTTCGAAGCCAAAACCGATTTTAAATCAGACAAAAGTTAGGCAAAGCAAATGCAGACATTAATAACTTCTAATTTTCTTACCATAGAAGTTCTATCAGTATTAGTATGAAGTGAATCAAATTGTATCGTGCCTAATATGTGCCAAATCGTCCACTAAGTGCCACTGAACATGGACAGCCACGGGGACCGCGACTCTAGGAGCTCCAGGGCGAGTGACTCGCCTGGAGACACCATGAACGATGTCTACGCTGCATGGCGTGAGTCAAATTACAACAAATTACCGACTTCTGGCACCACTGTTGACCTGTACAGCAATAGCACCAGCTTCTTACGCGAATGTTTCTATAGACACTATTATCAAAACTGTTTTATAGAAATAAATCTATGATTTACGGATTTTATTATGGTATATTGATTTAACTCCGCTGTTTCGTATCCTTTTTTGCTACTCTCCATTTTCAACATACGCCGTAATAAAATACGTAATAAATAGATTTATTACTTTTAACACATTTTCGCGTTAACTTTTTTAGTTGGGTTGTGTTCACTTTTATTTTCAGTCTTTTTATTTCTGGATTATTCCTATTCTAGTCTGGAATGCCTATGCCGCTAAAGATTACTTTTCTAAGAATGAGAAAGGTTTCCGTAATATACATATAATGGGATGGTGTATTAGACAAGGGAATTAAATATTTAAAGGAGACAGCGTACAGTAGAACAATGAAAATGATTAGATTGTCTACCGTCTTTGTTTTTATAATCGTCCTGGTGTTTTAGAAGCACCTATTGAAATCACTCAAAACATTATTAGTAGAGAAACATACAATTGACACCGTGAAATGTATGTTCTTTGAAGCAAGTATGATTTTTCAATAGACGACGACCTAGACCCATATTATTTTCTAAATTATGTAATATATGACAACAGTTTAAACACAAATGCACTTGTAGAAAAAAAGACAAACAGAAATAAAGTTAACACTGCAAATCCTTCAGACATAAACGATAGCTGTCTACTATACAACAATACTTCACTCCAATTAACCGTTCTATTTAAGAAATAAAGTCTAAATTCGTGTACACCTGATTATGCAATTTTTTTGCTTGTACACTCGTTTATGCTATTGTTTGGGGCACAATAGTGTGTCAACAAGGAGCTGAATGTGCAACAATTCTGTTGTACTTGTACATTGCCACATAATGTGGTGGTTGTCAGCGTTGCTAAACAATCAGGACTAATGATAAAGTCATCAACACTTATCTCCTTGTCACAGTTTGCGTAAGCACATTTGGCATGTCAGTCGGTCACCTCTAATACTGCAATTTCCTTACCCGTCTCTTTATTATTAGCTATAAAACCATTCCATAATATTTCCTTAACCTCTCCTTTTAATATCTCAATTATCTTTGAATTAGATTCATACATCAATACATTTGATGTCGATACATCTTATTCAATCTTTTATATTGATGAAAAATTATTAGTAGCCTTAGCATCATTGCAATGATTAAGAAACTACTTAGATTCATCACGAAAACATGAGTTACAGCAATATGTTAGAAAGTAAAATTAATTGCCAATAGCTCAATCAATTTATCATTGATGCTATTAACAGTATTACGACATTGGAACGTAAATTAATTAGTCTTTATAATGTTTATTGTAACCATTTCTTAGGACCTGGGCTTTTGATGGGCTGTTTCAACTTCCATGTTCTTCTATGTTTAAGTTACTTCCACGTAAATTGATGGCCTTATAATTTTTACTTGCTGGCTAAATAGCGTTGTTTCTTCCGCAATTATGTGACCATAGTTTATGACAATTAAATTCTCATTCCAAGATAAATGTCATTGTGAATACCGGTTACGATTATCTGGACTTCTCTGAAATTCTGCAGTCCGCATTAATGTAGACAGGGTCTAGATAAGTTTACAAAAATCTCGAGTTCTTAAACTCGTATGCGGCTACAATAACCTTACATAATCGTTAAGATACTAGGTTCTAGTATCTCAAACAGCTTTCTGGTTGGAGTAATTGCAGGCCAGAATAATAGCCTTATAGGAAATAGCCTTAAAAGAAGAACCACGCATTTCTTTACTCTTAATCTCTAAGAAGACTCACTTCAAAGTCACAACTAACTCTCTCTCTTTATCAATTCCAGATGAAATGCTAGAAGGCGAGGGGGCGGGGCTGGCGGCCCGCGTGGCGGAGCTGGAGGTGCGCTGTGCACGGCAGGCTGAGGAGCTGCTGTGTCTACGCTCCACCCTCGCTGATGCGCTGCGGAGGCTCAACGCGCTTGAGGGTAGAGCACCTACCGCGCCCAGTGGGCAGAGGAATGGTGGCGCTTATACCGGTAACAGAATATTACGATATATCAAAAAATATACCTTTACAAATTAGCCTCCCGCACAAGCCATCAATCAGGCAAGCGGTACCTTCTCTGTAATCTTTTCTGTAGCCATCTCTGTAAAGTAGGTTGTAATGCAATAAGCAACGATATTTTTTTTGTACGCATCTCCGAAAATCATTGTTTCCTTCGTTTTGCATATGATTGAAGTGCTTGCTGCCATGACGTATCTCTTGTGACGTCATTATTTAAGTAAACAAATCTGATCATGATGAAACATAATTTCTAAAGTTATGACGAACTGATATCACAGTACCGTAGTAAAATGTCCACTGAATAGCTATTGCTTATTGATAAAGATGTTTAACACTAGTGTTTATTGATTACTATGTATTACAAAACCTAGCAATAGACAATAGAAACTCTAGTAATGTGCATCTCCTTGAAGAACAATGGTCACTGAGTTCAGTGTACACAAGACACACTGCTAAATACACAGTTAAAAAATAACGTTTATAATAAATGCGAATAATTATTTAATTATTTTCAAGGTTGCGTTTATTCATATGACGCGGAAATAAAGTGTGTCTGTAATAATTATTTAAAAAACTAAATTGTTAGAAACAATACGTCATTTTATAGAAGATTAAGAAATAGTTTTATAATTTCTTCTCATCTCATATATAAATTTCTCATGCCACGGTGTTTGTGGTCGTACTTCTCCGAAACGGCATGACTGATTTTAAATAGTTTGTTTATATATTTGGTAGTTATGAAAATAGGTCATAATTCGTAAGTGTTTTGCACCCCCAGGTCCCGTTTTATAATAGCATTATTAAATATTATATAATTAGTTAAATTTATTTGATACTTTATATGCGAAAACAACATTTGCCGGGTCAGCTAGTATTATTATAATTTCCTCCAAAAAATTAAGTATTTTTTTTACAGTTGCATTTTTTTTATTGAATCGATTGCGATTTTATGGGCTAGCATATTTGAAACAACTATTCGCAAGTTCCGCAACAGCTTGCGACATATATCGATATTTTAAACTGTATCTGTATGTACCTTTCACTGTTCGTTTAGTTTTTATAATAAATACATATATGTATATTATAAATAGGTACAAGTATAGCTGCCTTACTTATTAGCAGTCAAACGTTCATATACGTATCTTTCGACTGACGCCAAGTACCAAACTTACTACACTCACTTATAAATGCTTTACAATGTTTAAATGTTGCTCTAAATTATAAGTATTTGCCAAGCAGTTGGTTCTGTGTTTAAGACATTTTACATACATACAAGTACATCTTTCCCATGACGGTAGGCAGAAACTACAGCCATTTTCCAACTATGTAGATCGGCGTTTGCCCATTTATGTCATTTTAATCATGTTGATTCCTATCGTGGATTGTCTGTCACTTGGGGATTGGGGTATGTTTGGCTTGTAACTTGTTTTCAATTCAATGACCAAGTTATCACCTGATAGATGTCTTTCATTTATTCCATTATCTGCCAATTTATCTTACTTTACTTAAATTTTAAGTTGGAGAAACTTTAAGTATGTATTCGAGAATACATGATCCCTTTCGTTTAATATGTGAGCTAGTAGGAATATTTAATTGCGGAAGTTATTTATCTCGATTTTTAGTTAAATTAAACTAGTTAATAAGTTGATAGCTTATCGAAAGTATTGATGAAGTTAATTTCCTGTTCTCTGAGAATACGTTATTAGGTTAAGTTAATTACAATTTGTATACGATCTCGTTTCTGTAGATCAATAACTTCTAAAGCACAGAGTTGTCAATAGTGGTAAATTATTGTTATCATGATTAATATTACTATGAACTCTGACGTGCGAGTAATAATGAATATAAATACATTACATTTGATATAATTAGTACAATCTAGCGTTACTTTGCGGAAATACATGACATTAAAAAACTACTTTTTTTATGCGGACAAGTGAGGCAAGCATTCCCAATTTATAGACTATGCTTGATATGTTATTGTTTTAATGATATGAACAATATTAATTCAACCATTGATCCTGGCAGTAGACTAGTTTTCCTTATTTTTGTTGAAATGAAGTCGAAATTAAGCAATAAGTTTAAACATAATGAGGTCTACCGTCAAGTTTGCTGTTTACCAACGTGATTGACTAGTTTATTTTCAACAGTAATCAATCTACCTATGAGGGATAAAAACATTTCATTCAAGATTTTCTTATTTATTTAAAACTTAAATTGACGACCCAATTAGTCCAGCGGTAGTTAGCGCTGCCTTCTGTTCTATGGGTCCTGGGTTCGAATCCCGGTAGGGACAAATGTTTGTGTGATGAGCATAAACATTTGTTTCCGAGTCATGGATGTATTTATGTATAATATGTATGTATTTACAAAAAAAAAGTATATATGTAGTATATCAACCAACTAGTATCCGTAACACAAGCCTCGTTGCTTACCACGGAACTAGATGGCACTGTGTCATAATGTCCAGGAATATTTATTTATTTATTAAGCACTATAGTTCCATCTTCATTTCGAGACTAACAAGAAACTAACTCATATTCTTCCAGGTTCTTCGGGAACTCCAACGAGAGAGCTCCGCTTAAGACAGCCATCATACCGGGAGACAGCCAAACGGACCTCCAGCTACGGATCCAGTACATCCTCACTACCACAGAGGTAATCCTTGTCACCTCCAATCTCTTTAGTGGAGTAACTATTCTGGCAGTATGGGAATTCCGTTTGCTGTCAGTTTAGTTAAAACTAATGAGTTTTAACTAAACTGACAGCAAACGGAATTGAAATTGGCCTACCGGGTCTCCTCTCTTTTGAAAGAGGCAAGGCTATAGCCCGCCACGCTATCCTACTTCGGGTTGGCAGCCTTCACGTGCCATCGAGAAAATCTCTCAAGCATGCACGTTACCTCAAGATGTTTTCCTTCACCGTTTGAGCATATGATAAATACGTAGTACATAACTTCCGAAGAGTCAGTGGTACGCGAATTGGGTTCGAAATTTTGACACCGTTCGAGATCTTTGACATCTCAGTCCTCTGGTCACACCACTAGGCTACCACAGCTCAGTCAGTTTAGTAACTCCCCTATTTTAGGAAACCTAAAACGGTTTCTACAGGGATGCAACCCGCGGGTGACATCTCTGGTGTTGCAAACGTCTATAGGCTACGGTAATCGCTTATCATCAGGCGGGCTGTAAGACTGTTTGTCACTTTTATGCTATAAAAAAATCTTCGGTGATGTAATTTATGTTAACTAATGACTTGCCCCAGTTTCTAGCGAGTGCAATGTCCTAATGTTGCGACAATATCATTTTTACGACTTGTCTGCATTCTAGAAATATGATATGGCTGTGCTTGTACATATTGAGCAAAAAATTATCTCATTTATATATACATTTTTACGGTTTTTTCTTACTAAAAGTCGTACATCTCAAATGTGATACTCTATATGTATGTTATTTCTTTATCTACATTGTAGAATTTACATATTTTAATCCATAGTTGCTTTGTTCAACCTGCGAATTAAACCCAAGACCTCTTGCTCGACCGTCGCGCTTATGGTTACAAGACCAATGAGACACCATCCTCATCTTCAAAATTCTTAAATATAACTTGTAAAAATGTCCTCTAAAGCTATGTACAGAAAGTGTTGATGTGTTGTCCGTCTCCAGACGCGGGGCGCAGCACCAGTCGACGGGCTCGCTGCAGTCGGACTCGCCCGCGTCGTCGTCGTCGCTGTCGCCCGCGCCCTCGCCCTCGCCGCGCGCCACGCCCGCGCCGCACCCGCCGCAGCCCTACAGGTACACACGCCGACATACTGCTTCTACTAGCCTAGTACTGACTGGACGACCACCCGTCAAACACCGAGGAGAAAAAAGTTAATTAAACATTTCAAAAAATGCCCGACACTTTTTGTGGGGGCCATCTTGGACTGGACAAGTTTTACAAGAACACTCCCGATTAATTCACCTTTTAAACAAAAAAAAAACAAAATCAAAATCAGGAGCTACGATGCCACAGATACAAACAGAAACTTATAATAAGCCCTTTTTGCATCTGGGGTTAAAAACTACAAAGAGATGGAAGTCAGATGAATGGTCCAAGGCGAGGTTGCTCGCTCAGTCAGTGCACGGTTATTAACGTATGTACACATTATACTTCGCGATGTGTCATGCTGTACACAGATATTGTTTAATTTGACAATACGAGTAATATAAATGTACGTATTTGAAGTTTTACCCAAGTATATAGTGGTAATTATTACATAAAAAAAAATCGGCACCTAAATATTAAGAGTCGGCAACGCGCAAGCGACACCCCTGGTGTTGCTAATTGCTTACCATCAGGCGAACCGTAAACTTTTTAGCCATCTTTATAGTAAAAAAAAACTTGGTCGTTGCGTAATCATAATCTGTACAAAATCTCATTTTGTAATACTAAAGTACGCTCACAACTTCAGAGAGGTACATTTATGTTATTCGTGTTATAGCTAATAGTTTCGGTGCAGGGTTTAAGCATAAGGAGTCGGAATGAAGCTCAAGAGCTTAAGAGCTTAGAACGCTTCATCACATACTTAAATAGATACCGTATAGGACCCAAGTTTCTTTATAACTGTATACTCGTATGTGACATCGTATCAGAGTAATGTAAGTAAACAATATCTTGCATTTACGCGAATATTAAACATTGAAGTAAAACTAACATGTTGAAAATTTTATCGCGGTATATTGATATTATTTTAATCCCGATGCTTCGAATCCTTTACAGCATCAATAGTCACGTGTAGACCGTCTCCCAAATTAATAAAAAAATGTTTTATATTGCGCAGTGTTGAAATAAGTTCAAGTAAGAAGTTTAAATGCCCATATTCAGCAACTTTATTCAAATTCAAAACATTTATTTCAAGTAGACCAGCATAACAGGTGCTTTTGAATTGTCAAACTAGTTGCACGGTTCCAAAAAGTAGGTTTATGGTGAAGAACCGGCAAAAAACTCCATAGATACTCTTTTAAATAAATACAAATTACAATATAGGAATTCAATTCCTTTACAATTTTTCATTTGCAACATCAATATGAGAATAATGCAGTTTGATGTGAAATGTATGAACTATTACATTAACACATCCTTTATAAATTTTTCTCCTGATTCTTCATAGATACTTTTGGATGCTGGTACAGTCTTGACAGTTTCTGTGCAAACTGAATGTCTTATACGGTATCATTTTTGTATGTTCTTAGGTCAGTTGCGTAGTATGGTGAAAAAGATTCTTTAAGAAGGTGTCAAGTCTTTGTATGAACCGTTTTGGTGCTTTAACAAGCCGTAGGTAGGTCAAACATTGCTTGGACTTCACTGTTATGTCTAGCAGTGAGGCTATATAAACAGAATATAAATAATAATGTGATAATACTTTTTTTCTGTAAACGTATTTCATTTGTCAGTTGTATCTGGATGTTAAAAAATTTTGTTCATTTTGGCAACTTAATTTGAGCGATCAGCTTGTGTGTGCATTGTACTACTTTATCCAATAATATTGATTGTTTACGCTGTTTTCGTGTACGTATTAAGTATAGTAATTAAAATCAATAATTACGCCCTACAAGCTGTGCTCACTGCTGACATCACAATGAAGCTTAAATGCTGTATGTATATTGCAGTTTTCTATAACAATAACTAGAAAAAAAAAACAAACATCAACCTTTAAACTTAAAATACCTGTATAAGTAGTTATACCTATATAATAGTGAGCTGTAAAAAGCTGCTTTATACATACTTCCAGTAAGGTATGCAGAAGAAAGTAATAAATCAGGAATTATGAGAACTTAGATTGAGCCAGGTGGCGGAATACAGTACGAGGTGATTTGCTCATAAATATCACAGCTGCAAGAATAATTAACAATTGCCATATTTATTGAAGCTTTCGTAATATTATTTGGTTTAAAACACATTAAATTTTTGCAGTCAATACGCTATTGGTATTAAAGAAACTATTTGCATTCCAAATAGGATCGTCAGTGCCAATTGTCGAATTGTCACAAATCTCTAAGCAGATTCAACTCGTACTTATTTCTATGAAACACGCATTTTATACAAACAAGGAACTTTTGTCCTACAAACTCTGCCAATTACCTTTTGGATAAAGCTACCGTTATGGCAGACTAACTGTTCACAATTAAAATGGTCACATAATCGCCGTTTGCCGCTTTAATATTTTCCTGCGGACAAAAGTTCTTCGTTGGGCTATTCGTGTTATTCAACCATTATACAGCTCGCAATAAGTGGTGTGGTGTTGGAAATATTCTAAGAGGCATGTTAAATGATACTTATAATACTTTTAAGTTGATTATAATTATAAATAAGAAATTACTGAAAGAGTATGCTATATTTAAGTTGTGTAAAATATTCCAATGAGTAGGGTCATCAATATATATTTTATATATTTTTTTGATAGATTCAGAGATATAAAATATCTGATACATTTAAAAGTTTGTGCTAAGACCTACATACAAATGCTAGTAGATAAAAGTACTTTCCTAAAGTGAACGACTCTCTTTATTTATGGCGTAAAGTAGTTTTGGCAAATCCGAAAATATTGTTGAAGGAATTAAACTGAACAAATTCGAGTTAGTGCTCAAATCTCCCAAAAAACAGAAATACATATATAAATGTACAGAAACGCTTGCTAATGCCAGTATAGTAGATTAGTTGCTATGAAGCCAGTATCGTAGTGATATCGTTGGCATCTAGATCACGAAACAACTCTACGTCCAGCAACCAGAGCGTCTCGCCCGGGGTCACCAGCCTCACCAAGCGCTGGAACTCCACCGGGGACTTCAACGCCCAGGGACTCTTACCCAACTCCAGGTATGTGGAACTGCCTCCGAGCTAGCAGATATATATATATTTTGAAAAACAATCCAGTACTCCTGAATACTGGATTGTTTTTGTAAAGGAATCTACCACTAAGAACCTTTCTGTGGTAGAATGTATTTTAAGAAAGACTTTTACTTTCTTGAATTTAATATTATCTCCAAAAACGATAATTAAATTGTTTCAACACTTATTCTGTTATAAGTAATTTTATGTAAGGTAAAGATATCGGTAATAAAAAAAGTGAACAACCATGTAGGACACAACACATCACAATCTTCACTTCTACAACAATGAAAATGTAAATCCGTCTGATCTTCTGTCTCATTCTGTAAATGTCACAGCTAGGACACTTAGGACATCATCACCGCTAGCTTTGAGGCCACACATACACTCCACTCATTTTTATTGCACACACGAGCGCTAAATACTTATGCACTATATCACTGCTGTTATACGAGAAAGCTCTTTATTCTCTTGCCTTTACGATTTCTTTTTATTTTCCTGTAATGTCTAATTGTTTTTTGTACTCCCTTTAGATTTACAACAACAAAGTCGTTGCTAAACTTATATTCTAAGCCGTCACAAAATGGACCGATTCTGAAACACGGGTAAGTCGTAGTGTTACCGGTTGTGGTGGTGGAAACATAACACTTGGGTTCGACACTAATACGAATGCGTTTGGAATGAAATATGATTTAATATTTACATGTATTTGTTATGTATTTAGAATAATATTGGTGTATTACCTTAACGTTATCGTTATATCATTCATTACATTAGTAGTTATTTATAATTTTGGTAATATAAATTTTATTTTTAAATGTTGGTATATTCCTAAATAATATTTGATTATTTGGGGGTCTTCAAGTCACGAGTGAATAGGTATCTTCTAGGTAAGCGTGCTTCATCTTAGACCACATCGTCACTGACCATCAGGTGAGATTGTGATCAAAGGCTGACCTTTAAATGATAATAAAAAATTTAAGGAATACGTTTGAATGAAAACGGGTCAAGTGCGAATCGAGTTCGTGTAGCCACCCTCTTCTATAAAAATTTAATTAAAATAAAGATAATTAAAAGACACGTTCACCATATAGTAGGGTTGCAATCACCTAAATTGCCGAAGCTGGATAAACACAGCAAAACCCCCAAACATTTGGGCGAAATATGTTTTCTGAAAAAATATATTTTGCAACAAAAACATCGTTATATTTTTTCCACTTTTGAAAACCCTTGCCGGACGGCCCCCGGGCGCCCTTCAAACTAGGACAAATCCGAGGAAACCCGAAAGGATGACATCCCTACCCTATAGGTACCTATAACTAAACTGCTTTGTTGACATATTCAGTATCAGTTCTTGAAAGTATTTTACTTAAATGCCCAGTAAATAATAACTACGTGAAGTCTACATATAACGAACCTATCTTAAAACCTATATCTGTTCCCCAATATTTGCACAGTGATTGAACTAAAACATATTTGCACAGTCGAGTGCACAAGGTTAAACTCTATGATATGATAAAATATAATGGAAGTACTCCACTTTAACCACGTAGGTATTCCATTAAGACTCGAAATGAACTATGCTACGATACCCGACTTATTATCATCACCGTACACTCGTATAGTAAGCTTAATTTCTCTGCTTAGTATCATCATCATTATATTAACCGTTAGACGTACACTGCTGGACATAGGTCTCGTAGCGGATTCAAGGGATCTTAACTGGGTTTTCAGTTCACCTTGCGGGGAACTTAAAATGTACGTAAAGAAAGAATTATTCTAGCTACTCTGCCATAGCCAACGTAACTTTTATCTCTGTGGTTAGCTAAGACATTAGTAAACAGAGTGTTGTAAGAATGTGCAACTGATCGCAGTGCTACACCTTTAACCAGGTCGTCAGTCTACCTTGCCGGTATAGGCCTCTCAAATTTTGCCATTTCCATCGGCTCTATCTTGTTCGAGATCGGTCCGCAAACTGTGGTCTACATCTTTCTAGAAGACCAGTACTGTCTTTATGGTCTTTTGGCCTCAACTTCATAAGCCCCTAGTACTACCTATTGTCCCTCGTCAATAGGCATAGGCACGAGGTCAGTTATTTACTACATTATACCATGGTAAAATGATAGCCATGCTAACTGGTCAGAGAACTTACTTTACACAATATTCGTATCAAGGTATTGTTTAGAGGCCATTATTGAAGACTATTCAGTTATCAATAAGTGTTTGTAAGCACTTTAAAATGGTATTGATTTATTCCTAGGTAGATAATTACATACATACGTACACTCATGCCTTGTTCCCATGAAGGCAGGCAGAAACTACAGATTGCCACGCGCCACGGTCCCTGCATACCACTTTTGCCTCGTCCACATTCATACATCTCGTCATGCACGCGCGCCGGTTACGAGTACTGCGCACCTGAACTTTTTGAAGGAGTTCACCAATTATGTTGGTGTTGGTGTGTATCATGAAATCTCAGTCTAACTGCAGTCATCATAAAGGCCGGGAAAAAGTGTTATGTGATTATTAACAGGACCTGCAGCTCCCTAGCATATTTAGATGATTTTTTTTAAAACAATAGCATACTTGAACTTTGGTTTTGTCCTGGAAACATCAATGTTTTAACAATAACTCAAATCAAACCTCAACAGAAATTCCTATTTCTAATGATTCAGTATCGAAGTTGGTCGTCAAAACAAACTTGCACATATTTAAATACACTGGCAGCCATTAGGTTCGCATGGCAATTTGTATTGTCAGTAGAGGACAAAAACTGTGTATTGTGTAACACGCCCACGCTAGCGCATCTGATTACTTTGTAATAGACGTACATAACAGCCGTCACACCACTAAATAGTGCGGTTACAACTATTCGGCTTCGGCGAAACGTTCGGCTTTTGGGTAGGCCACTAGGATCGCCACATACTTGCTTATAAAACTTGTAGGAATATTAAATCCATAGATAGCTACTACTTTACAAGTTTTCTGACAAAACGTGATGCCATTATAATAGTCAAAATCCCATATAGTATTCCATACCTTCTGACGAGATTGAAATATATTCTACCGATTTATTTTATAACATCGATTATTATTCTTGTTGGTATAGCCTATTACTACCTGAACGTGAGCCAAGTAGGATTATTAGGAGCATACATTTATATTGGTTATAGTCACTTTTGAACCTCGATAAATATTTTACAGTACGCTGCCTGCTTGGGATGCTAATTATTAAGTTTAATTTAACGGTTGCTGACAGCCAGCTACATCTGTGACGGTTTCGGTTAATTCAAAATCCATTTTCTGTCCCACTGCTGGCACGGGCTTCTCTCATTTGTGAGGGGTTTGGCTTTAACGCTAGCTTATTCAGGGTTTGCAGATTTCACACGCCACCGAGCAATCGCATGAAATATTTTAGGCCGGTTTCCTCATGACGTTTTTTGTAACCGTGGCGAATAAACGTGTATTAACAACATGACTTCCAAAACTCAGAAAACGGATTCGGGAACGAAGTCACCTTTAAGTCTTTACTAGGCTCATAGCTAACAATACCACACAGGCCGAATATTAACATTCGGCTTCGACCTAAAATAGTATAATTTACTTTGTTCAACTCTAGTCGAAGAACTATAAAATATTATTGTATTGAATAGAACTTATAGAATAATAACCGCACTTATTGGCCGCGCGCGGGTGGATTAAATATATCATTTTGACACAGGAAATTGAAGGCATTGAGAAATTTATGTACATATTTTATGCCACTGTATTCCTTTTTAGTATCCTGTACCCAGTTAGAAAAGTCTTCGATTCACGAATCACCTTTTTAACCGACTTCGAAAAGGAGGTGTTCTTAATTCGGATGTGTCTATTTTTTATACAGGATGAGGACAAAAATGAACAGACTTACAGGATTTAGTTAGTTTTGCTATTACTTTCAATACTTTCAACGTTATCGAGCGTTTAATGGATACCCGCATGGTATTTTAAATGTTATAGATATATGATGTGCTACTAATCTGTATACAACACAGAAAGTTCAGGTCGAGGCCACTTTTCTTTTACAATATAAAAACTGCGGGATACATTTAATATCGTTATGAGCAGGAAGATAATACATATACTTTATATATGTAATTGTGTCTATATTACCGGGGAATGAAGGAGAGACCACAGAGTGACCTCACTACATATGTATGCTTTAGCCGTAAACCTCAATTGAACGAGATTGTACCTGCTCACTAGCTAAATGAACTACAACTGTTCGAATGACCTTACAGACTGTCATCTGAATTCATCGTAGTTGTTGCGATCTCCTCGCACGTTATATTATGATAGGTAACAGGAGTATTGAAAAAATACCGTATCGTTTCTATATATCCTCATCAAAATTTCTAAATTGCTTGCTGCAGCATAGTGCTGAGATAGGGACCTTTTCTAACATCGCACACTTATCTACTCCGTATCTTGCCTTGTATTGTGATTGTCAGAATATTTTTTCTTTCTTTCTTTCTTTCATCATCCCACTGCTGGATACGGGTCACGTCTTGTTCGAGAGGGATTACGCTATAGTCCACCACGCTAATCCACCAACGCAGTGCAGGTTGATAGACTTCACACGTCATTGAGAAAAATTCTTAGGCAAGCAGGTTTTCTCAAAAAGTTTTCATTCACTGTTTGAGCATGTGATCAGTACCTACGCACGTAACTGAGGAATGTCAGTGATTCTTGGGTTTGAACTCAAGACCTGATTTAGCGTCTACTACACATTACACTAGTCACCACAGCTTCGTATGTATGAATATAATGATAATATATTTTTGAAACCTCTGTTCAGGCTCTGGCCTCTGTCCTTCATTTGGACATTCTTTATGAATTTGTTATGGTATTTGTTTTCCTATAGTTTTAGACATAAAGTACCCTTACCGGTCGCTTGTTTAGACCTCTGGGAGGACATAAAAATACGTACAGGTCAAAAACATTACGCGCTCCATTTTAGCTTCGTTGTAGTTAGATACAAGTAAATGTGGGTAGTACCCATCTTAGCTGAGCGAAGTACAGTGCGTTCAAAAAGCACGATGTTTAATATTGATTTTTAAATAGCCAATGTTCAGAAGTTCTATGTCTTGTTTATTATACAAATGTAATAAGTGATTATAATATAGCTCTAGCCGGATAAAAAAAAGGTATTTGGTAAACTAGCTCGTCTATCAATATATGTTTATATGCAAACAATTGTAATAATATGCCAGAAATGAATCCATATTTTCCCCATTTATCAACACAATGTAATACCAGTTGAGTGTATGACATGACTATTAGCTAATATTTTTATAAACAAGTGCTTGCGAATCAGTAATCGGGTGCGGCAGAATGGCTAATTGAAATTATGCTATATTATATACCTATTTTGAATGTATGCTCTTGTGAAAAAAAGGAAAAAGAGATGAATTAATAGTTATATTCAAAATAACACGTCAAGTAAAATTCAGTCAAAAGTAAAATTATACATATTCTTTGTCCAAATAACAAAATATAAGTAGGTAAATGGTAACTTATTAAAAATAGTGCCTAAGCAAGACGTAACAAAACCTGCAATTGCTGCTATACGTCACAAATTCATCAGTACATAGTTGACATTTGTAAACGCTCTATTCAACCACGTGATAAGTGTCAATTCATAGTTTTCGAGGCACTTGTCTAACCACTAGCACAGTATAAACATATTTTTACTGTGCCACTAGTCTGTTCTTTAACAATGAATCACTTGATGATCCTGAAATTATAACGTGAACATCAAAAATTGAGATAATGTGAGGCATATCACATAATCTGTATTCATCTTTCGTCCTTGATCTGACCGCAGAAACAACGTGCATTATCTAGCAAACAATAACACCTGCAAAATGGCTATTTCCTTAAATCCAAGCCACACGTCATCAGTGTGCATTGAAATCATGAGAATGACTCACTAAACTTGGAACTCATACAACGATCCTTAAACCTTAACTACATTGCTGTACTTCTATAATCAAACTAAATCAACGTTTTCAAATACCCAGCAATGGAGCCCAAACAATTCGAATGGCTCACGAACTACATACAGATTAAACTTCATGGTCCGCTTAGTCCTCACCGGCGCAGTCTGACTAAATTATTCTCGGCAGCCGGCTGTTTGTAACGCGCTCGTGCCCGATTACCGGTTTTAAAAAAAAGTTCGCGTCCGTGTACTCGATACCTTTGCCTTATTTGTGTCATTTGAAAAAAATTCTTAATTATTTTTGGCGCCATGGATGAAGGGTAAATTTGAAGTTGTTTTATTTGTATGTAGGTATATAAATGTATGATTGTTTCAGTTTATGTATGATACCGTTATTTAAACTCAATATTTATTTAGAACGCCGGTTACTCGCGTAAATTTGAATTATTACAGACAACATATACCTATATTCACTAATCAGTCTTGCATAAATTGTCATAGAACAAAAAAAAGTAATTACTTAAGTATAATAGTGTCTTATGGTAGTAATTTACTACCATTAATTTTAATACGATAATGTATTACTTTATATCGAGTTAGTATCCTCATAAACTGTCGAAATGACATACATTAACTACGTATTGTTCCAGATCTTATCAGTATTACCTATTACTGATGATTATTTTGTTGTATATATGAGTATAAATACTTCATTTTATTTTAGATTAATTTCTATCGCCTAGTTGGACATATTCAGTGGCTTACTGCGCGGGTGGCTACAGGCTATATATTTTTTTAATAGTGGGCAGATGCGAAACGCATCTTGGCGGTAACAATGTCATTCACCTCGATGTAAGTCGCTTTGGGAAGTTTTTTGCGGATTTCAAGCTTGGATGTATGTTGCGATTGCCTTGGTCTTTGGCTGTTTTTTAACGCTTAATAACTTTTCTGTATTGTATTCTGCATAAATAATGTCTTTGATGACCTAAAACCCTATCAGCTGAGCTGTGGATTTTGTCTTGCAAAAACTAAGGACCAAAATAATATTATGTTGTCACTTGTTCACTTCACTGAAGCATTAGAAAAACAATTAAACTGCCTATTCAACATAAAACCAATTAAATAACTAAACCAAATTAATGCAGTAAATATTTTAAGTATCTTTTATCACATTAACGCTCCCTATTTTTTGGGGTCCTTCTAAAAAGGAGCCAGTGAGTTTATAGAGGGTCGTCTCTGCTGTTCCAAAGGTCCGTAGACTACGGTAGCTGCCTACTATCAGGCAGGTAAGCTTGGTTTCGACACTCATGACATAAAAAAAGAAAAATAGTAGTTGCCAAGTGTTTTAGTTTTACCTAGCTAAACAGGCATTTGTTTTTTATGTCAGTGTAGTGACGTCATCGGTTTGCATTTTCTATGGGATCACAGGTGCTCATCTAATCATACTCTAAATACTAACATGAACATGCTGTAATGTCGCAATTATTAACCAAACACTTACTAATTACACATTAATCATCCTGTTTGTTTACGTATGTTAGTTTTAATAAGAATTCATTGATTCACAGGAATTGTTCGTTACTTTTTGTTACTTACCTATGTATTTTTTAACACACCGACATGGGTTTACTAACCAAATTATTTACCCCATTCATGTTCCCTTAGTACAAAATATAATTATAGTAAGTAATAACCATTTAAATTCAATAAAAAGAACAAGATGTCAACAATAAAATTTATTCATTGACTCAATCCTGTTGAGTTGAATTTTATTGTTTATTGATTTTAATACCATTTGAACTAGAGTTGTATATTAAAATAGATCGATACTTCTTTCCCTTAAAAAACTATCACTCAATATATCAACTGAGTCATAGTGATTCTGTGACTAATTCATCGTCATCCTAATTCAAAAGATGACAATCATCAACTCCAACTATTTGCCTCATATATCATACAATGTCTTACACCCAATTCCTCTTGCAGCACTCACACATGTCAGTACAACGAGGAAGATGGATCAATGCGCATGTACCTGCGCGGCAGGCCGGTGGTGCTGTACGCGCCCAGCGAGCACGAGGGTCTGGACCCCGCGAAGGTGGCGCCGCCGCCGCAGAACAAACTCAAGCTAGAATGGGTGTATGGATACAGGTAAGATTACACCTAGTAAGGCCTCTTCCACAGGCCTATTAAATACAAAAATGTTTTTACTAAGGTGTTGTATAAGATCGGCGCTGTGGTAAGAATAAACCAAATTTCCAACTTATTCGGAAATACTTTTATGCATGCTAACCACGGCGGAAGACGTAGTACGCAATGTTGTGCATTAAAAAATATAGCAGAGTAAGTCGGAAATATGGTTCTACGTTCTTACCCCTGCGCCGATCTTACCCCAAGGCAGTATCATTTTCAGTAACGCCTCGGGAGTTTGGTTTCGTGACCTAGGTATAGGGACCTAAAACATACCGGCAAAATGGCTGTACATTTGTACACCTCTGCCTAACCCTCTAGGGGCGAAAGGCATGATGGTTACGGCTTCGCGATTTAGAATTAGAATTTCTTCATTTGAGTTCGAACTGACTGTGTATTGTTTTGAGAATGTCATTAACATATTATGACATAGTCAGTATAAATGTAAATACAGATTGTATTTAAAGTACGTATCTTTGTTTTACTAAAACTAGATAGCATTATTAAATTATCGGTTTTTTTTTGTTTCCAATTCCACCTAAAAATTTTTTTTTTAATATTTTATTTCGTTTTTGCGAAGACAAATCGTCTTCGCAACTACCTAACTACAAAGTCTGTGTTATTGTCAAAAACTAAATTTTATTAGCAATTTTATTATTTAAATTTCAATAGCAGAAAATTTTTGGAAACATTTATGTAAGTAAAAATTATAAAAACTATGTCATAAATGTAATGTTACTCGTTACGATAATAATTTTGGTATACAAATATTATCCAATTTGTCCCGTTAAATTAGATCTGTATCCCGGTAAATACAACAAAAAAAGATTCAAATCACAATTGAAAAAAAAAATGTTTATCGACATCGTTCCCGTTGAATGATAAAATAGCTATATAATAGCCAGACGTTATCGATCGCCCGTCCCAAGGTTACAATTACGGCGATAAGGACTTAATTATTATTTTAATAATTAAGTCATAATAACATACACAGCCAGACACAGCCTGCGTGTCAAGGTTATAGGATCATTTACGTAATATAGGCCTTATTCTGTATATTTTTATTTGTTTGTACCCGCGACTTCGTCTGTGTAGAAAATTCTACCCTCCTACTAGATGACTTACAAGATTGTTTCCCGCATAAAACCCTATCTTATATCCTTACTCCTTCCTCTGGGAGTCCAAATTATCTCCATACCAAGTTTTATCTAAATCGGTTCAATGGTTTAAGTGTGAAGAGGTAACAGACAGCCATACTTTCGCATTTATAATATTAGTATTTTAGTATGGATTTATAAAAGAGATAAATGGCTTCATGCAAGGGCAAATTCAAACACAAGGGTGTGCGGCCTTTTGCCTAAATGCCCTATCTGCATTATAGTTATCCTGGTGTCAATCGCGATTTTTTACGTTTAACTCCAATTTAACATAAAATTATTGATTATAACGTGTTCTATCACACTCATAGTACAGTTGCGAACAATATTGGTATGTTCACTTTCTCATTAGTATGCGTATTGATATCAGATTCCTAGCAAATTATTTGTTTTTCCTCTGGTAGAAAATCATTGAAGAATTTTTGCCTCGTAACCTGGTTAAATACGTCCGTTTACCTATTTTAGCAACTGTTAAATTATGCATAACACTACTGCCTATACCTTTGGGGTTTACACTGTGTGTGCGTGATGATATATTTAATCTAGTTAAGTTGTAGCGGCATTGTATTATATCGTTTATAAATGCACTTAATATGCTGATATAGGATTACTTAAGGGAATTACCTATACAACGAAACACAATATTCATTGTACCAGTATAATTTGTTTTTACACTGCATTACATTTTCATTTTTTACTTTACCCAGTGTATCGTAACATCATACCATAACGGTACTTTTTATAATTTGAACAACGCACAGATATATTTGTATAAAAAATCTGTAAACAATACACAAACCACATTGTTACAAACATGCCACAACATTTTTAGCAAAATTTCTGTCTCGCCAACAACTCACTTACCTACTGTCACATACAAGTCTTTAAATATTAAAACCTATAGTTATACAATAAATATGTTCATATACAGGATGAAGGATAACTTGTTTTTATGCAAGATACAATAATACTTCCTTAAATGGGCAAGCAAATGCAAGACTTGTAAACCAGATGGTTGGTACCTGCAACGATTAAAATTAAAATAAATTTCACTAACTGTTGTCCCTTTTGTAAAGTCTTAAATTACAAAACATTATTTAAGCACCTACCACAATTTGAAATTACCAAAACTATTAAGAAAGCAGTATTTAGTAACATAATCGGGCTATCTATGCATATAGTTACCCCCTATATGTGTAAGCCAGTCTTGCACATAGAGTGCAAACAGTTGTACTATGTTATGTTCTATCCCATACACATTATGTGTTCTTCGTCATAGACCCTGTGTGTGGTTCTCATCAGGAAAAACTGAAGTAAAACGGATTCAAGTTCAAGTCTTCAAATATTTTTTATATAAAGTACTCATTATAATAAAGTTATTAGTTAAATGAAATATTGACGGGAATATTTGCCTATTTTCGTGCGTGCATTTACACACAAACTTCAGACACAAGAATAACTATCTGCGGAAATAAAACCCCACGACCCAAAGCCACCAGATCGCCAATGGTATAAACAGTACCTACCTAAATTAAATTAAATTTAACGGCCAATTTACCAATTGTACGTATACATACTATACAGTAGCAATTGACCGCCCACACGCACACCCAAACTTGGTGTTACTCCAAAACGTGACACAGTTTCTGTAATCATCCCTTTAATGTTAGTAATTATGTGAATGTAGCACGAACAAACGTCCAAACATTTATCCAATTTGTTTTAATAGGCGGGGCATTACCATTGGGGATTATCAGTTATTTTGACGTTCAAATTACGTAAAAGCTACTTATTTTTACAAACTTTTTGGATTTACCTATTTTTTATTAACTACGTCCATACTTTGGTTATGAAATATTGATTATATCATGACAATTTTACCATTAAGACCGGTAGATAGGTGCTTGAAGTAAATCTGATAAATATCTAACAGTAACGTAACAGGATTACAGCCAGCTTGTAACAACTACCACAATTACCAGAACTTAATAAAACACAGCAAATGAACTCTTTGTCTTACTTAATAATTTGCAATCTTTACTACTCACTCAAGGTCGATGCCGCTTGATCACCCAAGCTTGATAAGTAATGAGAAAATGAGCAATCACGGATATAAAAATACACCATCACGCCTTTATCGTCGAAGGGCTAGGCAGAGGCGTACTCCTCTGTAGAGGATCGTATCTAGGCTTATTAATGAGACATGAAACTTCATAAGGAAGGGGCGGACAGGACCCGTTCAGTATTTTGTGTCGAGGGATGACCTATTCTGGATATACATATCGCCCACTGGCGCTTATTTCCAGGATTTCCACCCTCTAAAACAAGGAGGATAGTAGGTAGTCTAGGTAGATAGTCTAGCCACCTAGCCTTTTCCTGATTCACCTTTTCATGATTGATTGTAGGGACTCCACTAGCTAGCCGGCTTTACGAATAATAAAAGTGCCAACATACGTTCATTGAACCAGTTATAAAACACGCAACTTCAAAAGTAGGACATTCGGACTTACACGCACTTATTAAACCTGTTCCAAGTATTGTACAAGGCTTTACCGAAATACAGAGATTCCAATATTTTGTATAAGGTTGCCTAACAGTATGTGGAACTTATATCCTTGGAGTAAAGGATAAATAATTGTATGTATATTCTAAAGAAACTAATTTGTTAGAATTGAGCCGACTGAGTTACGGGAATAGTTTTCAAACTCTTCTGTCTCATTTCTGACAGCTTATAATACACTTATTCTAAAACATATCAAGTACTTTTGAAAAGTCAAAATCCAGAAAAACTAATTATTGCACGGTATACAAAAATATTATAAAAGTTCTATAATAACCTACAGGTTACTTTACTCTAGGTAGAACTTCTTTGTATTTGTAAACACACTCACGATAACGAACAAAATACTAGATTGTGCAACACTAAAAAACAACCGCTCTGGTGTTACTACAAACACGTCCTCAGTTCCGGCGGAGTGGCCACAAGCCAGTTCTTGTTAAGACCTTGAACTCGCCACCATTAGCTACTCCGTTTAAAGACAATTATAGACAAATCGCTGGGTATTTTGTCATTCATTAAGTTTTTGCTCATGCTCATTAGACCAGATCGTTTATGTTAGTCAAAGCGTATTCTGAAATTCAGACTAATCATAATTTTAACCAGATGTTCTTCTGTAACGTTAACTACATATTTTTAGCTACGATCGGTTTTTTTTCCTTTAACGTTGTTGTTTAACAGTTTTTCATATGTGATCTTAACCTAATCTAGACCCTAATAGCTATTAGGGTCTAGATTAGGTTCTCAATTATGCCCTCAATGCTGATCATTACTGTTTTATATTCACAAGTACTAGTGTTCGCCACGCAATCCTATACTATGATACGATTTCCATGCTGTAGATTATTTATCTTTATAGCCAATCGATATTTCTTTTGATTATTTCAGTGACCGCTCACTTTCAGCGGTCACGGGTGACCTACCCGTGTTGTATCGATTGTGACTCATCCATAACAGCTGTCCACTTAGGCGAGACGGTGACCTTGGAAGCATGACAGTTAATAGTTCTCTGAACTAATATGCCTACACTTTCTTCTGCCTCCTACTTTAAAAGTGTCTAGTGTATCTATCAGTAGAATCCGTTGATTGGTTACCTTTATGGGTTTTTCGGCTCCTGGGAAATATATAAGAACAAAAATATAAGACAATTTGTCTTCGCGGCTATATTTATTGATAGCTTACTTGATTTACTTCTTCTCGGTTTTATGATGCCTCCAACTATATATTTAGACAATTACTACCGCCAAAGTGGCAGTCGCTTAACTCAATCAATTTTCATTGCCGAAAATGACATAGCTATACTTCGCGACGAGAGATGATCGTAGAAACGTTGAATTGAACTATCGTAAAAATAGCTTGAAGATGGATATTGACGAAAACAACGATAACATTATTTTTTTAGCCGACCCCTGGATTTTGCATTAGACTAAACAATTGTTAACCGTTGAACCACGTATTGACGTGGTTTGAAACTAAGATGAAAGGTTCCAATGATGATTCAATTGATTATACAGCGGTAGGCAAAGCCAGTTGAATAGTTATTTCTTGGAACAAATAAGACGCAACATAAATTACCTTTTGATTTAACAGTTATCCATATACCTACTTTACCGATTTCATTTGAGTAGTTGGTAAGGGATCACATAGTATTCAAGTCTGGACAGGTCTCAAAACTTATTCCATGTTTTCTCTTGTTTCAGAGGCAAGGACTGTCGAAGCAATCTGTACCTTCTACCAACTGGTGAGATAGTGTACTTCGTGGCATCTGTGGTGGTGCTGTTCAACGTGGAGGAGCAGTGCCAGCGGCACTACACCGGGCACACGGACGACGTGAAGTGCCTCGCCATACATCCCAACAAGCTGGTGATAGCCAGCGGGCAGTGCGCCGGACACGACCGGCTTGATGCCAGGGTGAGTACAGACACCCCAAGGGATGGCATTGAAGGTTCAACAACACATAAGTTCCAAGCACCCTTTGATAGGCCAAATGCAAGTTAGTTCCACATCTCGGCAGCGGTCGATTCATTTTAGGTACTATAAAAACAGTTTTGGTATCTCTTTGTAAGATATTAAAGTTCTTTTCAACATTTTTATCCTTTGCAAACAAACATTTGTTTTATTAGGTATACACGAAAGAAAATGTTATCATTTTCTTAAGGATAAAAACGTTGAAAAGAACTTTAATATCTTACAAAGAGATACTAAAACTGTTAGACCAAAAGTCTCTAGATCAATCCGGTAGCACCATATTCGAATTACTCGTGCTCAATGGGTGAAGGAAAACATCATAAGGAAACCTGCATGTCCGAGAGAATTCCTCGATGGGAAATCTGCCAAACCGGAATAAGCTAGCCCAGTAGACTAAAGTGTATATCTTCTCAAATGAGAGGAAACCCGTGCTCAGCAGTGAGACAGTGGAGTAGTATATTATTGGGCATTCTACCCCACCTGCCGTTCCGGCTTCGCCTCCACTTCGGTGGGATAGAATGCCCAATAATATACGATCGAATCTCGTCCGCTTCGACATTACGTACCTGTTTATATAAATAAACACAATTCGTCATTCCAAGTAATTTGACTAAACCAAAGCCTAACAGAAATGTTATAGCAACAAAATACAAATAATTGCATACTAGGCGCAGGCAATAGCTATCATTAGTACAATGATGTATAAAGTAAAATTAAATTAATACTATCATAAATTTTAAGAAATAACCATATCCATCAATTTGACTCATTGTTAGTATAACTACCCATAGCATCGGACGTGTTATTATGAAGTTCATTAAACAACCTCATTCACTTCATCTTGATTCCATTTGCGTGGAATCACAAAACAGCAAACGACGACACGGTGAACTACTACCAAACACTATAAGGTGTATTATATGTGGTCCATCTAACTGTGGAAAAACAAATCTTGTAATTGGTTTGCTGTTGCATAAGAATGGTTTAAAGTTTCGTAATGTATATGTTTACTCAAAAACTCTAAACCAACCGAAGTATGTGTTTGTTGAAAAAGTGTTAGCTAACGTTCCAGATGTATCGTTTGCAAAATTTAAGGATAATGAGGAAGTAATAAGTCCACAGGAAGCTAGATGTGATTCAGTTATTATATTTGATGATGTAGCATGTGAAAACCAAAATAATATAAGAAATTATTTTGCAATGGGTCGACATAAAAATATAGATTGTTTTTATTTAAATCAAACATATAGCAAAGTACCCAAACAGCTTATTAGAGATAATGCAAATCTCATTATTCTTTTTAAGCAAGATGATATTAATATACGTCATGTTTATGATGAACACGTAAACACAGACATGAAATGGAATGAATTTCGTGAGTTATGTAGTAAAATATGGACTGAACCTTATAATTATCTAGTTATAAATAAAGATTGTCGTAAGAATGAAGGTGGCTATCGCAAAAACTTTGATAGTTTTGTAGTTTTTGATTGATCTAACGTTTATATAAATATAAAATTATATAAAAAATTGTTTATTCCTAATTTAACTGTGAAGGAAGACAGTAGATCATTTATTCAATTATTATATAATGGAAACATCTTTAAAAAGACAAATTATTACTGCTGCTGAAGCAGTTAAGAAAAAGGTCCGAAAAATGCGAAATATTGAAGATGATAATGAAAAAGCATTACAAACTGTTTTTAAACCGTTAATCAGCCCACTTAATCAAATAGCACAAACCAACAAAAATACATCCATCGAAAATTTAAATCATATTAATTTGAAAAATAATGATTACGCAGACCATCATGATAGCAATTTATCTAATGATGAATATGTTAAATTTGAAAGTGATTTGGAAAAAAATACCAGTATACCTGAAGTGGGTACTGATGATCAAGATCATGGTTATATTCAAAATTCTGAAGATTCAGATGATAATTCACAAAACAGTATCGACTCGTTCAAATCTGTTGGTGTCGGCGACAATGTTTCATCATGGTCTCTATCATCTGAAATGATAGATGATGTTCCTTTCGGAGTCAGAAATGAAAAAGGGAAGTTAATGCTCGGATGTACTAAAATAAATATTGGTAATAAAACTATCACAATAGGCACACACACATATTCATCCACGCCAGGGCTAAAGGAACTTTTATTAAAGAAAGATCCAGATTTAAATTTGGTTACCGAAAATGATAGACAAAATTATAAATTAATGTTGATTCATACAAATGCTCATAGACGTGACTATGATGCAAAAAAACCAATAAAAAGCAACAAAGGCAAAAAATATATGGACGTTATAAAACCTCTATTTAAGTTGCCAAACGACAGCAGCGATCAATTAAAATTTCAAAAAGGGAAAGGACTGAAAATGCTGAAAAAATGGAATAAAAATGTAGACTACATTTATTGGGATGATCCTAATGAATTAGTTGAAAGATTAAAACTACTCATGGCTTCTCGAGGAGCTGGAAATACAGGGTTAGATAATGAAATAATATCTATTATAGAGGAACTACGCGAAGGAAAATTTATAAATTAATAAATATCTTGGTAAATAATTATGGTTTTCATTGTCATATAAGCATTCTCTCTGTACACACATAATGAATATAGATAAATTTGGTCATCATATTCACAAAAGGATGCGATTGTCAGATATTTTTGATATCGCAGACAAAACAATATTAAAAACTGCAAATGGCGAGTTTAATTTGCAAATGAGTAGACTACGAGGCGTTATTAATCCTGTTGAAGCAGACGATGCTGCTAATAAGGAATATGTAGATGAGAAAATTGATGACTTGTGCGCTAAAAAAGATGTCCAAATATTAATAGACAAAATAAAAATAGAGATTACAAAAGAAATTCAAGCCTCATTAGACCATTTAAAAACAAGTATGACATCTTATATTGATCATAAAATAACGAACAGTGGTACGAGGAAGACTAACAATCCGTCTCAAAATGATAAAGCAACAGGTCGTGAATGAATTACATAAAACAGCTAGAAAAAACTTTGCACGTCGTTGTGTTATTTTAAAAGGAATCGATGACTTATGGCAAGCTGATCTTATTGATTTAAGAAAAATTAAAAATTACAATAAAGGTTTCAGTTACATCTTAGTTATAATTGACTGTTTTTCTAAATATGTTTGGACTGTACCCTTGAAGTCAAAATCAAAATTAGAAGTAACTAATGCATTTGAAAATGTTTTAAGTACATGTGATCGTTCCCCTAACCATTTACAAACCGACTTAGGAACTGAATTTTATAATGATACATTTTCAAGATTAATGAAACGTTTTAATATTAATCATTATTCATCGTTTTCAATTAAGAAAGCTTCGATTGCAGAAAGAGTAATTAAAACTTTAAAAAACAAACTCTACAAAACATTCAGTTTAAATGGAACCTATAGATGGATAGAAAAACCTTTAGAAGGTATAGTCTTTAATTACAACAATACAAAACACCGTACTATTGACTGTAAACCGGTTGACGTTAATATTGAAAATGAAATTCTAATAAGGAAAAATATTTTAAAATCACACAAGAAAACACAACCTAAAAAACACAAACTAGAAATCGGAGATCGTGTTCGCATAAGTAAATATAAAAATTGTTTTCATAAAGGCTATACTCCTAATTGGTCAACAGAAATCTTTAAAATCATAAAAATAAATGAAACTATGCCTACAACGTATAATATTCAAGATCTTCGAAATCAGCCAATTTTAGGTACTTTTTATGAACAAGAACTTCAAAAAACGAATCATCCCGACATTTTCCTAATTGAAAAAGTTTTAAGAAAAAAAGGCAGTAAGCTGTTTGTTAAATGGCTAGGTTTGAGTGATAGTGAAAATAGTTGGATTGATAAGAGAACCGTGCTAAAATAATAAATGGTATTTAATCATCTATTATTATTTTTTCTCACATTATAATACAAACCATGCAAGGAGGTGGACTTATTAATAATTTAATAAATAATTTACCATTTGAGCTTCATTTGCCAGGCTACAATTACTGTGGACCAGGCACTAAATTACAAAAACGTTTAGCACGAGGAGACAAAGGCATAAATCAATTAGACGAAGCCTGTAAAGTTCACGATATAGCCTATACAAATTATTCAGACTTATATAACAGACATCAAGCTGATTTACAGTTATTGAATATGGCAAATAAACGATTAAAAGCAGCAGATGCAGGGAAAAGAGAAAAAATTGCTTCTTGGTTGGTAAGCAAAGCAATGAAAGCAAAACTTAAAACTGGATCTGGATTAAAAACTTTTGGATCTTTAGTAACAAAAATTCGATCACAGATCAAAAAGTTAAAACCGAAAAACAAAGAAGACGTAATAAAGTATGCTTACTTAGCGGCAAAAAAGTTGTATTCAAAAAATTGTCGGATTCCTGTACCTAGAATTATACCGTTACCAAAAACAGGAGGTGTTTTACCGCTGATTCCAATTTTCGCTGGATTGTCTGCATTAGGTACTTTAGCTGGCGGGGCAGCTGGTATCGCAAAAACAGTAAACGATTACAAAAGTGCTCAAAATAATTTACAAGAATCTCAACGTCATAATAAAATGATGGAATCGATTGCGTTGGGTAGAGGCTTGTACGTCAAACCATACAAGAAAGGAAACGGATTGTTTGTAAAATGTTCAAAAAACTAATCAAGAGGTTACCTAATCGTGCTCTTACTAATATAGATATCCAGAATCATGCATATAACGTACCTTATTTCAGAGGTGTGTTCATGAAAGATCAATTACCAAACAAACCCAAACCTATTGAGAGCGGAGTTGTTAATTTGGATAATTCTAACAATGAAGGAACACATTGGGTAGCCTATGTAAAAGTGTATAAATATTGTGAATATTTTGATAGCTATGGCAATCTAAAACCCCCATTAGAGTTACTAAATTACTTTAAAAATTGTAATGTTTTTTATAACTATACGAGATATCAAAATTTTAACTCTGTAAATTGTGGACATTTATGTTTAACGTTTTTGTATGACTTCTGGGATAAATATATAAATTGAATAAAACATTTTTTAGTTTCATTTACATAATGTCACTCTCGCTGTCAATAACTGGTAACTCATCAGTGCTATCTACTTATTATTCTCCTACTCTACAACTTGAAGGAGAGTATGAATGTGCATTATTATATTTATCTACATTTAATTCTATACCAAATATTGATAATAAAAATAACAAATTTTATTACGATCATAACGTTATTGAAATTCCTGAAGGAGCATATGAACTGCAAGATATCAACGATTATTTAAAATCAA
This sequence comes from Craniophora ligustri, assembly GCA_905163465.1. Lineage (NCBI taxonomy): Eukaryota > Metazoa > Arthropoda > Insecta > Lepidoptera > Noctuidae > Craniophora > Craniophora ligustri. The sequence continues at coordinate 14,004,772 of LR990968.1, forward strand.
AAATACAAGACGCAGGAATCAAATTAGAGTGCAATAATAATACGTTAAAAACAAACATATTTTGCACAAAAGCTATTGATTTTACTAAAGAAGATTCTATTGGTAGATTGTTGGGTTTTGAAAAAAAAATAGTTGAAGCAAATAAATTACACGTATCACAGTCTCCAGTGAACATTCTATCTACGACTGTGGTGAGGGTAGAATGTGACATAGTGAGCGGATCATATGTTAATGGTCTACCAAGTCATATCATTCACGAGTTTGCTCCGAATGTACCACCTGGTTATAGAATTATCGAAGTACCTAAAAACGTAATTTACTTTCCCGTAAACCAAAATATAATTAACAGTGTGAATATAAGACTGTTAGATATTAATAATAATTTACTAAATTTACGTGGGGAGGAAGTGCAGCTATATTTACATCTTAAAAAAAAATGATTGATTATAATAAAACTAATAAATATCAGAGTACCTCTACTAAAATAAACAGTGCGTCTTGGGCTATCCGCAAGACAACATCAAACTGTAAGAATAAACTGAAACTTACTAAAGAAAATCATAAATTCCTCAAATCAATTGGTCTTCTAAAATGAGTTTATTAGATGTATTATCTTCTCCTGCTAGTGATAATAGCATTATTGGTATTGAATATCATTCATACAAACCATACATAACAAGTTTCAACAGAAACGATGAGATTCGCATACCTATTAATCAGAAAGATCTGTATGTTCTACCATCAGCCAGTACATTATATTTAGAAGGTATAGTAAATGTTACTAAAACTGCCACTAAAGAAAAAACTAGTGTTAAATTTACAAACAATCCTTTGATGTACCTTTTTCAAGATATTCGATATGAACTGAACGGTGTTGAGATTGATAAAATAAAAAATGCAGGCGTTACAACTACTATGAAATCATTGCTATCCATGAATGAAAGCGAGTCAAAATCATGTCGTTCTTGGGGTTGGGATATACATGGTTTTAAAAGTAGTAATGGTTCATTTTCTGCATCTATACCGCTTAGCAACATTCTTGGATTCGGTGAAGATTACAAAAAAATTATAATTAATTGCAAGCATGAACTGATATTGTTGAGATCGAATACAAACTTGAACGCTGTGAAACTCGATGCTGGAGAAGTCATAAACGATATTGAAATTAACAAAATCATATGGCGTGTACCACATGTTAAGGTATCTGATAAAGAGAAGATAAACTTATTGAAGATTTTGGAAAAGGATAAAACACTGCAATTAGTTTTTAGAAATTGGGATTTATATGAATACCCGCTATTGCCTAGAACTACAAAACATACTTGGTCTATTAAAACTTCATCTCAGATTGAAAAACCGAGATATGTAATTATAGGTCTACAAACAAATAAAAAAAATAATTCTGCTGCTGATATGTCTAGATTTGATCACTGTACTTTACGAGATGTCAAAGTATACCTCAATTCAACTTACTATCCCTATGAGAATCTAAACGTGGATTTCATTGATGATAAATTTGCATTGTTATACGAGCAGTATGCACGTTTCCAACAATCGTATTACGATCGCCGATCTGAACCATTGTTGAACACAAGGGACTTTAAGGAGATCGCCCCTCTGTTTGTTATCGACTGTTCTAGACAAATTGACAACCTCATATCAGGACCAGTAGTCGATGTGCGTGTAGAGTTAGAAAGTAATGATGAAATACCTGATCTAACTTCTGCCTACTGTCTTATATTGAACGATTGTATCATTGAGTACAAACCACTGAGTAATATTGTAAGAAAAATATCTTAGTTATTTTATTTTAACGCAAATCTACTACTATCAATCTACGATGTGCAAAGTTCATAGATTCTCAAATTGCATGACATATAAATAAATTCTGTCTTAATTTTGTACTGTTTAGTGTAGAAATATTTTATTAAAGTGTTGGTATAATGTAGGTATGTAACTAGTGTACCTAAAAGATAGATTAAATAAATGAATTTAATTCAAGGAAATTTATTTTATTTCATAACCCTACCCTACACTTGATAAATTTTCAATGTGGAATATAGTGAATAAATAAATAAAGACACATTTATAAGGTCAAATCATTTATTTAATTTAATATAAAAATAAACAGTTAAATAATTACAAAACTAACAAAAATCATAACCTATTAAAGACTTAGCAATTTTTTTAACTAATGCCTCCGTTTCGTTCATTACATCATCAACCGCATCTTGCACTACATATTGCGCATTTAATATAACATTTTCACTGTCACTATCACTATCACTCGTTTGAGGGTTATTGCACAGATCGATAACCGAAATCTTTATGAGTTTTAGACCTCTCTTCTGAATCCTATTCATAACAAACGATTTTGTTGGTTTCACAATATTACGTGTTTGTTTATCTCGTCGATGCCTTGATTTCTTTTCTTTTTGGATATGCGTGGTCTCTGGAACTTCAGTGAAGACCTCAGAAAACTGACCACAATGTCCTTGTCCATACTGACTGAACACAATTTCCGAATCCGATATCTAAAACAAAACATAAAAATATTAATAAGTATTCTGTCAAAAGTATTGTTTTGATATTAAAAATAACTAGGTATTTATAAAAACACTTACCGATGACATTGTGTGTTGTACAACAAGTTTAAACAAGTTACAACAGGTACAAAAATTAAAATAAAATATGTAATTATTTAAGAATTAATTTATTAGATGTCTTCACTACGACAACTATTTTATGAATGAAACATTATGGCACAATTATTTTTGGATATAATAATTTGTTGTTTTATAAATATGTACTTTCAATTCTGAACACATAAGTCACGATTTAGAATGTTCCATTGAAAACTGCAAGCTTGCTTTACCTACATTTTATATATTTACAGTGCAATGAACTGGCACATGTTCGCTAAATGTATTACAACACTGAGCTCATATTACTATATTGTAATAAATTATGGTTAGGATTTCTGTTTATGTGAAATCAATCTTATTACCTCACATTTAAGACACTATTCAGAAAATTACTTTAGCTTAGAATATAATAGTGCAGTCTGTTTAGTGACTGGTTTCCGAACCGTCGGTTGCGGGTTCGACAACAACGGATATACATATGTATATACAATTACAGTGGAATTCGTAATGGACGAAATAAAAAAATAAGTTTGATTCATCAATAAATTTATTTACCCTTTATATCATAATTAATATCTTAAAAATTAAACAAGTATTTTTATTATTTACATACCTCATAATTTAATCTAACAATATATAATCTATACAACATTTAACAATTTAAATTTCCCTTTAAAATACATGAATTACCCCATGCTCGGGTTGCAATATTACCTGGACGTATTAACCGCTTATCGTCATTATTAGAGAGCGCAATTTTATTAACACTTTGCGTAAATATTTCATGCTTTATTGATTTAAATAAAATGTTTTTTCTCCGAATAATCTCATTATTAAATAGTACATTCTCATAATCTGTGATGTTCAGATCACGTACCACGCTACTTTTAACCCCCTTAGCTTTTTTAATTATTTTATCCACAGTTTTTATTGAATAAAGTTTCGACCTCAAACCAACAAAATCAGTTATAATTTTACCAGCCATTTCATCTTTAAAAAGGCCTGGTATTTTTTTGTTTATTTGCGGTATCATGAACTCATTTTTAATGCTATAGTTGCTGGTATCAAGGTATTCCAAAAACTTGTGTTTTAAGTCGTAGTAAAAATCGTTGGTATATATTTCGTAAACAAACGAATCTGTGTCGGTATAACATAATTTTACCCTCTCATTATAAAATGGTTTGATTATATTATAATGGAAATTATACATGTGTGATTTAGATAGTTCTAAAACAGTGAAGCCAATATAAATCGGTTTGTCTAAAATTAACCGATCTGGTTTCATCTGGATTGCTACTAAGTTTTCGGATAAAACTGTTGCACTATGAAAGTAAGGGTTTGCTATGAGCCTTTCTGCATATTTTGATTTTTTTGTTACATTATTTTTATCATTCCACTGATTAACTAAATGAACAGTTACTCTATTTTCAGTGTTTTCGAGCGTTTTCCCAAAAACACTGTTATTTAATAACTTGAAAAAATCTTGTTCAAATACACTTTTTGCTTTTTGTCGCAATTGAGTATTTAATTCAATATACTGTTTCAAGTATGCACTTTGCCTGAATGTAATGACTCTATGGATTTTACGTAAGATAAGGCCATGTTCCAAACACTTCTTTAAGTGAATATAATGAATAACGTAATTGTATTTATTATACAAATTTGAAATAAGTTTTTTCGTCTTTCCTCCAGGTGGTATGCATTTTTCAGGACAAAAAGGTAAGTCATCATGCTCCTGGTGTAAATATTCAGGGTACAATAAATCTACTTCTAATATGTAACCCCACTCTGAATGATCTGTAATACTTTCCACATTTAATTTATCTATTTCATTTTGATTTAAAAATCTAAATCCGGAATAAGGTAAATGTTGACACATACTGTAACCATAAAGATTATTGCAGTCTAAATAAGCTATAAAACACTGCGGTTTTGTTACATCACAATCTTTCATATATTTATTGTTAGCCTTCGAATAGCGATGAGAGCACATACACAATCCACCTCTAATACCATCTTGAATCATTCGTACGATAGCTAAGTCAGAAACAAGTTCAAGCTGAACACCTGTTTTCATTAACATCGCATCAAAAGATAAACTAGGCGCGGTTATGTAAAACGCTGGGTCAAGTTTGTAATGCTGTTTACAGGTTTTACGAAAATTTTGAAATATATCAGTCAATAAAAGAACATCGGTTTTCAAATACAAATCAGTATATTCACCTAAATTTTGTATATTAAACTCATTCCACACTAAATTAGCATGTTTATAATCTTTATCTGAAATCTCCTCATTCGTTAAACAACTAAAAAAATACCGTTTAGCCGGTAACATTGTTTCTTCATAACATTTCCAACTAGTCATATAATCATAAGGGTATACACCTTTTCGTGCAAGTAATTTGAATCGATTATTTTCGGGAAAGTGACATCGTAAACTTATAAAATCCTCAATTGGTATGGTTTTAGCAAGTTTGTCTAAACTAGCTCCTAAAAAATGAAATGAATCCAAGAACCGGAGTTGTACATAATCATTATCGGTGACCTGCAGGAATTTAGAAAAAGAAATATATTTTTCTTTGGTTTTGGGTATAATATTCAATTTACCTGGCATTTCGCCTAATTTCTTTATGAATAAATGACAATCGTACCCTGATAAATTGTGAAAAAATATAGGTATAAATTTAGGTATTTTAAATTGTAGGTTACAATGTCTATGGGCGGCTCCACGGTATTTACCGGTTATATGACAGTGGTCTCTAACTTTATTTGTCCATAAGAGGTTTTCACATATATGACAGATAGAAGCTTCTTTATAATCAGACGCATTTTTTTCTGTAAATATCATTACATGATTTTGATTTAAAATTTTATAAATTTTTTTGACATCAGATGTAAGAAAATCGATAAATTTTGAAACACAATCTATACCGCGATAACTTTTAAAACTATCGTCAAAAGTATAATTTAATGAAGAAACAATGTTGTAAGCGAATGCCGCAGGTACGTGTTGTTGCAAACATGACGTAGTAGCGGTGTCAGATTCAAGAACGGAAATTGGATTTAACAATGTTTCGAAATCGGCATAGATAGCAAAGGGAACATTTTCTTTTCTATCATAATTTTTAAATTTAATCACACTCCCCTTTTCTGGTAAAACAGTAACGATCCCTCCACACAAATGTTTATCAATCTGTTCAAGGGTAGGAAAGAACAATAAACAACTTTCACAGAAATATAATTTGCTATGATGTTTTGTTATCTGATTTTTAACAAGACGTGGCAAATCTTTTATAAGACAATAATGAGATGATTTATGATTTTCTAGGAACAGTAAGTGAATGCTCTTCATTGTTGTACCCCTCTTAACTAATTCAGGTTTGTAAAGGGGGCCAATTATTACCCTGTTATTTTTTAAACCATACACATATATATTTAAAATGGGTTATTTTTTTCAAAAACAGAGATATCCGAAAACGATATTGGAAATGAAACACCTTTAACATTTAAAACGTCTCGAAAATGTGGATAAGATGTTACTCGTTCAGGATGACGAGTTGTAGGATATAAGGCGGCCACTATGCACCACAAAAAACAATAATCATCCTTGTTTTTGATATTCAAGCAAGCTTTTTTGGTTTTTATAAATTTAGGTAAATCTATATAAAAAGAGCCGCTGAGTGGTTGATATTTATTGATATTAATTTCTAAATGGGAATTACTAAGAAACGTCCATCCACTGTCTCTCTCCTGAAACTCTTCAATTTTTTTCAATAACGTAGTAGTAATTGTATTATAAAGAGTTTCAAACTCGTAATTAAAATGTATAGCAAAGTTTTTTGTCGCAAAAGATTTTAACTCTTGTACATCATTTTTGTACATTAAGAATAAAGAAAAAAGTTCAAAATTCATTTTTAACGCTGTATATTTTCTGAGAGAATCATCAATTAAACATTTCACTTGATCATGAATATCATTGAAAAATAATTCGGGCAAATTTACTGCTTCGCTGTTAGACGCAATAATACGGTAACTAACAATACGCCCTTTAAACGCAGAGTTAAGGATTTGAACGTTATCATTAATTGTTACAGCATTATTATTTTTATGTTTATTAGTTCGTAAATGACCAGTCCACGAACGTCTATCTATATGTATATTGCAAACCGAACAATGAGGCATTTTCAGTATATCAAAATAACGGATTAAAGTTGCACACAACAATATAAATATACCTTAAATATTAAGCGAAGTAGAAGATTATTTCCAGCACAGCTTCTCTCAGTACGTTTTGTTCAGTCTAGGTTAAACAAAAAAATATTAATCAAATCTTCACGTAGGTCATCTTAGTGCCGTAGTAAGTAGTTAGTCTTTATATATCCTGAAAATAATACAAAGGCATTAGAAAATATGCATAAATAACAAATAAAATACTAGGCTTAAGTAGATATTGATAATAATTATATGTACCTTCAAGTTTATGCACAATATTGATCAGCTATTATAAAATTTATATCTCCAAAATGTCGTGCTCCGCAGAAGCAGTTTATCAATAAATCTCATTACCCCAAGATGTTGTAAGGCATCAAATAACTCTGAAAATACAAACATTAAATTTAAAATTTATATATTAAAAATTTCTTGACGATAAAGAATAATAATAAAATAAAAAATAATTAATTAACATAACTAAGGTTTATTTTATTATGGTATGGATATACTCTGGTTATCACTACAAGCTATTTGTAAGTAAATAGGAATAAAAAATTAAATAATATAGTTTAATAATTACCTTACTATTTTCAAAGAACAATATCGAGATGTCGTATATTTATTTACTCATGTATTCTGTTCTACAGAATGCTACTTATACAGAATAATGCGATATATAAAATAACTATCTTCGATTTTTACTAATTTAATAGTATATGATTAAGTTTTACGAACACATTTACTTGAATTATGTATTATTCATTATAACAAATAATACGTAATTCAAGTAAAGGTGTTCGATTACTAATCAAATAAATTAAATATTATATTTCAATTAATATCGTCATCGCTTACACGTGTCTTCCGTTCCAAATTCATATCATCATTTTTTATAGCACAGTCAGTAAATCAGTAGGGATGTACACCTACAATACTTAGCTGTTATGTTAACTCTGAGTAGCTACTGAGAATTTTATACAAAAACTCAATAACACTAAACCACAAAGGAATCAAACCATTGCAGTTGCACTTAACCACTTATGAGACAGTTTTATTAAATATATTTTTCTGCCATATCACATAAAAACACAGATTATTTATTTGACTTATCAAACATAACTATACTGTAATTAGATTTGTGGTTAAAGTAGGAAAGTTAAATAATTGTGTATAGGTGTGCCTGTGCATGTGTACAAATTAAGTACTTACTTATATTATACTTTTATTATTAATGAATCAACTTAATGTAAGTGTGTCAGCCCTAAGTAATTTAGCTACATCGATATTATAAAAATGCAACATTTTATTTTTAGACAAGCAATTTACCAGAAAGTCCTATGTGCATCATTACTTCTATGCTTTTGTGATAAAATTCTTAGTTAATTAATTTTGAACGATTAGTATAAAGGCTATACTTTTCATAAACATTTAACAAATTCGAGTTCGCGTCTACAAGAGTTGGTTCATCATCAAGACCAGTATACAGTGATAGTAGTGTTAGTAGTAATACAGACTAGAGTCTACAGTCTGCAGTTCAGAGCGGTTTCCACAACGCCATAGCCCAGAGAAGCGATTCAAATAGCTTAATAAAATGTAAGTATGAACATTAACTTAATTATTCTGCTTTCAGGTTATTTACTGACTTATAAAATATTCTTTAATTTTACTTTAATTCTACTTTAAACCTCCCAATAAATTGAGTACTTACGCTACTTTCTTTAGATTGTTTATACATACTTAAATTCCTTATTTCTTTATTTTAAAATTATTAGATTTCATTACTTTCTGCAACTAATATGTCCATTATGATCACGAACTTATCTCACTGTCAATAAAATTTAATCTGTTTAATTTAACCGTTAATCTTACATAATTGTTTTTTTAGGTCCGAGTCTGAAAGTGAAGTTTACCAAGAGTCGTCGAAGGTGCATGAAGATAAATCTAATCGCAGTCAATCAGTAACTGGAAAGCGCAAAGCATTGAAAAAATCACCTACCACTACAAGGTACTTATTTAATCTTCATAAATTTACTCAAGTGAATATAACCTACGACATACGAGCTATACTTATAAATAATAATATTTTTTTTTAATCATGCTTTCACGTTAACAGCTATAATGATTTCAATGTCCAGTGTTTCAAGGAATGCGATATCGCTCTATCTTGGTTTCATTCAACATTCACAGTGTATACATATAAAGTTATATTACAATCTTTTATACATTACGTACATGTAGCTGGTTTGGCTGCCTATGTAATAAATATATTAAGAAGTTCTTAAACTGAATACATATAATTTTGTTTATTTATGTGATGGTTATTTATTAAAGAAACAGGAAAACATGTAGGTTGAAGTATTGTTTTATATGGTTGTGTGATGGTACGATGTTTATTCTTTTGTTCTAGCAAAAAATCTAAGACTCTGGACATCTTCGGTCTAAGTCGTGAGCGCGGCGAATCCACAACAGGTTATCCTGTTCTGTCTTCGTTCTTCGTGAATCGAGTTGCTAATGGTAACGAACGGCGATCAAATGCTACATCTGGCAACTACTATGTTGATTTTAAAATATACAGGACGAGTGATGCGCGAGATACCGAGTCCATGGAGCTGTGGAAAAAGGCACTAGTACGAGTCAAGTTCCAAACGAATGAGGATTCTGTTCAGTGGCGCAAACTTCAAGACTTCATGCGGTCAGCTGATACGTTGTTTGACGAACAACCTATATTTACTACTTAATATTATACATTACAGTTTATTTAAGTATAATGTTATTTAACTTCAAAATATAATGATGATTTCATGATAACATTATGTTGTTTTATTTCGTAGCTATTACGACGACCAGATTTGGCGCGAAGGTTTGTGTATCAGATTTTCGTGTCAAAGGTTGCGGGTTCGATTCCCGCTAGAGCGATGAATTTCGTCTCTAGTCTGGTTACAACTTTGATAGTTGGTACTGTTGTTCGTTCGCGTTAAATGTTAACGCAAACTCGATCGTAGTATCTAAATTTACATCACAACGTAACACATCACAAATTAAAACACATCACAATTTTTTTTATCACAATTCCAAACTCCGAGCTGATTGATACTGAGTAATTCACAGAAAAACTCAATAACACTTTCCTCGACCTAGGAATCGAACCCAGGACCTCTAGCGTTGCAGTCGCGCTTAGGACCGTTGGACTAACGAGGCAGTTATATTGTGTTTATCAATATGTTATTATAAGTTTTCAACGGTCTATATCACGTTGCGATGAACGATTCGCGCTTATTCGTCGGTAATCTTTTTATTGTGTAATTGTACGCCGTTAGGCATTCCGTCTCGTTTGAACAAGTAAATAATGAATTATCATTGTGATTCAACGAAGTGATGTGACGTACAGACAGTGACAGTGAACGAAATAAACAGGTACGTAATGTCGAAGCGGACGAGATTCGATCGTATATTATTGGGCATTCTATCCCACCGAAGTGGAGGCGAAGCCGGAACGGCAGGTGGGGTAGAATGCCCAATAATATACTACTCAGTGGGATGTTCATGATTGTAAGAATAATATTTATTGTAAGATTTAGAATTAGTTTTAGTATCGCATTGGGTTTACCTGTCATGATATCGCAGCCGCACGTGCGCGTGTGGAACTCGGTGTCGCTGGCGACGCTGGCGGTGCTGGGCGCGGGGCAGATGGAGCGCGCGGTGGCGTGCGTGACGTTCTCGCGGGCCGACGGCGGCGCGCTGCTGGCCGCCGTGGACGACGGGCCCGACCACACCATCTCCGTCTGGGACTGGCAGCGCCCCGACAAGGGACACTGCCTCGCCGAGACCAAGGTATCTATACTATATACTTATAGAGCATCATCCCATCCGGTTTGGACACCTCATCATTTTTAAGAAGATAGGGCAGAGCGCGATTGAGGTACCCGACTGGAGAAGTGTGTGTATTTATGTTTCTTCTATTCTATTGTATAAAATTATTTGCCCTCTAGTCATGTCAAAAAAAAACCCGTGATATATCTTTTGGACCCAAATTTTTTTGAAAGACTTTTTCGTCTCTTTGAGTACCATTTATTATTCAACTCATAAACCATTTATTATCACTCGCTAAAACGATAAAATAAATAATCAAAACTAACACGACATGATTGAGAAATCTGGTGTTTTCTCTATGGTAAGTCTACCAACCTACTCTAAAGTCTACCAACCCTAATATACATATTTTCCACATTCTAGTGCTCAGTAGACACAGTGGTGGCTGCAGAGTTCCATCCGCTGGACCGCAACCAGATCGTAACGTGTGGCAAGAACCACATCGCGTTCTGGACGCTGGACCAGACCAACATGCTGTACAAGCGGATGGGCGTGTTCGAGTCCCGGGACAAGCCTAAATACGTCACCTGTCTCGGATTCAACCATAACGGTAAGTTTTTTTTATCAAGTATAGTTTACTATACTGGCTCTCGATAAATAAATATACTCCAGTTCCCTTTTCATTTATGTGTTATTATATTTTTTTTAATTATCATCGTTCCGTTTCTGTCCTCTAAAAAAAAGAATATCTCGAACACCGTCTATAGAAAAATCGCAAATCAAAACGATTTTTCGGTTTCCAGGTGATGTCCTATCAGGCGACTCCAACGGCAACATAATAGTGTGGGGCCGCGGCACCAACACCATACAGAAGCTGGTGCGGGGCGTGCACGACGGCTCGGTGTTCTCGCTGTGCTGCCTCAAGGAGGGCCAGGTGCTCACCGGCGGCGGGAAGGACGGCCGGGTCGTCATGTTCGACCCCGACATGAACGCTGCGGGCGTGGAGAATATTGTACGTACTTTTTTTTATGAATCGGAGGAAGGTGGGAGCTTTTTAATTGTAACCGGACTTTATAGCAAAGCACCAAACTGCCTACAGCCTGTAAATACTAAGAAACAGCAGCTAAGAGTGCCCTTGAATGGGGCTCGGACCTCGACTTAGGGCGTTGCTGGGAGGACAGCGAGGGATCGTACGTACATCTACTCAAGATCTTGATGTTTTTTTTCAGGGTGCCCAAATAAGGTTACGGCCTGCCTGTTAATATGCGGTTGCCGTAGCCTATGGTGGACGTTTGGAATACCAGTCGTGCCGATCGCGCGTTACTAACCGCTACTAACTAAAAAATGGTTTTCCATTACTAATTCTGGTGTTAATTTTTTAACCTTGCAAATTATAGATTACTAGCTTCGTCTGCGTAGAATTAGTATTTTATGGCTTTTTTTTCGGTATTGAAAGCGTCGGTATTGGTGGCGTCGCTATTGTTGGCGTCGGTATTGGCGGCGTCGTTATTGTAGGCGTCGGTATTGGTAACGTCATTATTCATGGCGTCGCTATTGTTGGCGTCGGTGTTGGTGGCGTCGGTGTTGGTGGCGTCGGTATTGGCGGCGTCGTTATTGTAGGCGTCGGTATTGGTAACGTCATTATTCATGGCGTCGCTATTGTTGGCGTCGGTGTTGGTGGAGTCGTTGTTGGTGGCGTCGCTATTGTTGGCTTCGTTATTGATGGCGTCTGTATTAATGGCGTCGGTATTGGTGATGACGGTATTGTTTGCGCCGGTATTGTTGGCGTCGGTATTGTTGTCGTCGGTATTGTTGGCGTTGTTATTGTTGGCGTAGTTATTTGTATTAATGGCGAATTTGTATTATTGGTATTAATGGCGTCGGTATTGGTGGCGTCGTTATTTTCTGGCGTCGGTATTGTTGGCGTCGTTATTGTTGGCGTCGATATTGTTGGCGTCGGTATGAGTGGCGCCGCTATTATGGCATCGGGGTTGGTGGAGTCGTTGTTGGTGGCGTCGCTATTGTTGGCTTCGTTATTGATGGCGTCTGTATTAATGGCGTCGGTATATTTGGCGTCGGTATTGGTGACGACGGTATTGTTTGCGCCGGTATTGGTGGCGTCGGAATATTTGGCGGCGTTATTGTTGGCGTCGATATTGCTGGCGTTGGTATTGGTGACGTCGGTATTTATGGCGCCGTTATTGTTGGCGTCGGTATTGATGGCGTCGTTGTTATTGGCATAGTTAGTGATAGAGTCAGTATTAATGGCGTCGGTATTGGTGGCGTCGGTGTTGGTGGATTCGTTATTGGTGGCGTCGCTATTGGTGGCGTCGCTATTGTTAGCGTCGGTATTGTTGGCGTCGTTATTGTTGGCGTTGATATTGTTGGCGTCGGTATTAGTGGCGTCGTTATTGTTGGCGTCTGTATTAATGGCGTCGATATTGCTGGCGTTGGAATTGTTGGCGTCGGTATTGGTGTCTTCGGTATTGGTGACGTCGGTATTGTTGGCGTCGTTATTGTTGACTTCGTTATTAGTGGCGTCGTTTTTGTTGGCGTAGTTATTGTTGGCGTCTGTATTGATAGAGTCTTTATTAATGACGTCGATATTGAGGGCGTCGTTATCGTTGGCGTCTGTATTGATGGCGTCGAAATATTTGGCGTCGTTATGGTCCGCGTCGTTTTTGGTGACGTTGGTATTGTTGGCGTCGGAATTGGTGACGTTGGTATTGGTGGCGTCGTTATTGTTGGCGTCTGTATAGATTTATTTTCTTTTTATTGTACGCATACGTTTAAATAAACTATTTCTACTTGTTTATTTTAATTTCCCCGGGATTTTATGCCTCGTATGAACACAAAAATTAAAAACTTGGAATTGTGACTTTGAATTGACTCAGTAACAATGAGGCTATTTTACTAGAAGGAAGACAAAGAAAATTGGGTACAAATACAATACATTTAATTTTGAATTCAAATGGCCTCGTGACTGTCTTATAGCCTCGTGGCCTAGTTTGTACATAGCCACGATAAAACAATAACAATATGTACATAGTTACAACGTCGTTACATGATGTGTCCGTGTGCCCAGATCGAGGGCCACTACGGCGGCGTGCGCGTGATAGCGGAGGGGCGCGGCCAGCAGCTGTTCGTGGGCACCACGCGCAACTGCATCCTGCACGGAGACCTGCAGCTCGGCTTCTCGCCCGCTGTGCTCGGTTAGTCATCTATACTGTACCTACAATAACTCATACTTCTGCCTCGTTGGTCATAAACGCGACCGCTGAGCAAGAGGGCTTGGGATCGATACTCAGGTGGAGCAAAGTATTATTATGTTTTTCTATGGAATTATTAGTAGTGCCTGGTTGAAGTATTCCAGAGTAATGTAGATGTATATTAGTACACGTCTGTCTAATCTTTCGGGGACGACATCCGTAATAATATGTAGTATGCACCTCTTAGTAATCTTGGTTTACCAAATTCGGTACCTATTTTTAGACGACCCAGTTAGTCCAGCGGTAGTTAACACTGCCTTCTGTGCTATGGGTCCCGGGTTCGGATCCCGGTAGGGACAAATGTTTGTGTGATGAGCATGAACATTTGTATCCGAGTCATGGATGTATCTATCTATAATATGTATGTATTTACAAAAAAAAAAGTATATATGTAGTATATCAACCAGCTAGTATCCGTAACACAAGCCTCGTTGCGTAGCATGGAACTAGATGGCGCTGTGTGCCATAATGTCCAGGAATATTTATTTATTTTTCTTGTAATTTGTTAAAATGTTTCTTACATTATTCAGAAACGAAATAACGTGCAGAACAACATTTTAAAAATCTTAAGTGAATAATCCAACAATGAGGTTGATAAAGTCGCTCCACGATCGAAACCTTTTTTTCTAAATAAGGAAACTAAAAACGAAAGTTTTAATAACTCGGGTTCAACTCACAAAGTTTAAAAGATGTTACAGTTGTAGTGTTGGATAAAATAATAATAAATCGTTGTCCAGGTCACGTGGACGAGCTGTGGGGGCTGGCGACGCACCCCACGCTGGCGCAGTTCGTGACGGCCGGCTGGGACAAGCTGCTGCAGCTGTGGGACGGCCTCGGCCACTGCACCGTCTGGAGCAAGGACATCGAGGTACCACATCCTTTCATCTCACGATTGATATGTTATCGCTATATCGCACATGCTCCATATTCAATACTATCTGTGACCCGCGACTTCGTCCGCGTGAAATTTAACGAAAAATTTAATGTCCATATTCATGCATTGGTCAGCTCCCGCGTTTTTAAGTCATACGGAACTCTAATTCGTTTCTTATTCTTAAATTAAAGTAGCCTACGTTACTCCTTATAACGATGATGAAAGTCCCTACAAAATCGGTCCAGCTGTTGCAGCAATTAGAAGGAACGAAGAGAGAGACAGACAAACATTTTAGAAATTATTTTTTTGTGTAATTACCGTATACATATATACTTTTATATATGAATTTACAAACAGAAATTTCAATTTTAAGGAGTATAAAATATTTGCATTTCATCAAGCTTTTATGTGAGTTCAACCTCTTTTGAATAAAATCGGATTGAGTTTTCAAGCATGTGTCAAAATAAAAAGTAATTTAAATCAAAAGCACTAAGGAGTATTGATATCACCTCCAACATAATTCTCTATCTCTTTTTAATCCCGTCAGGCATTGAATTTCGTAAAATACGAAATACGTCTTCCATCAATTCTGTTAAAGAATGTTTATGCAAAATTTGAAGTAGATTGGACCAAGGAATCACGTTGTCTCGTACAAACTTGGTCTCCCTAACCCCCCCCCCCCCCTTATGGGCAAAATTTCGGAAAATCCTTTCTTATCGGATGCCTACGTCATACAAAGACTACACTCGCCAAGTTTCATTGAAAATTAGAGAACTTTCATACTAACTTTACACCCCCTTTTACCCCCTTAAGGGATGAATTTCAAAAAGGGATGTCGGAAATAATCATGATTAGGATCTTATAACCCAAATATAACGTTTTATTGATATAACTTGAAAATCAAAGAAATTTCATATTAACTTTGCACCCCCATTTTACCCCTTTAAAGGATGATTTTTTAAAAAATATTTCACCCGTGTTTCATAACTTTCAATAAAAAACCTTTAAACTGAATTTCAATTGAATAACTTCAAAAACAGCAAAGTTACATACTAACCTTACACCCCCGTTTTACCCCCTTAGAGGGTGAATTTTCAAAATTCCTTTCTTAGCGCTCCCCTACGTTATAAAAGGAATCCCTGTGCAAAATTTCAAGTTACTAACCCTTATAGTTTAGGCCCTGCGTTGATATGTCAGTCAGTCAGCTTCTCCTTTTATATATATATAATATAGACTAGCTTCTGCCCCCGAATTGGTCTGTGGTAAAATAAGTGATTGCATCCAATCTGCATATTTATTTCTATCATCTTTTAAGAAATTATCGATACAAACTTTCGCCCCCGTTTTCGCCCTTTTAAGGGATGACTCCAGGGACAAAAACTATCCTATGTCCTTGCCCGGGACTCAAACTATATCCGTACAAACGAGCTTTGTATTGGTAAAGCGTCTAATCCTACCAACCCCCGCCCTAAATACGTGAATAGTAAGTAAATAATACACACGTGTGTCGGCAGGAGCGCGCGCAGTGCTGCGCGTGGTCGCAGGACGGCGGCGTGGTGGCGGTGGGCTGCCTGTCCGGCAAGTGGCTCGTGTTCGAGCCGCACTCGCGCGACCTGCTGGCGCAGCACCACGACGGGTACGTATCTGGCTATTTATTCAATTAATTCCTCATAAAATCCTACTCAGTTTACTTGCCAATAGAATAACAAGAACAAAAACCATCTAATTCCATACGTAACTTTCAACATATAAAATGAAATCAATGGTATTAAATAGCCCTGTCCCCCGTAATGTGCAGAGCGGAGCCGATCCAGACGATCCAGTACTCCCCGGACAACAAGCTGGTGGCGCTCGGCTCCCGCGACAACTTCATCTACGTGTACCGCGTCGACGACAACGGCGCCCGCTACAGCCGCCTCGGGAAGTGCCTGGTCAGTACCACTAACATCTACGTGTACCGCGTCAGTACCAATAACATCTACGTGTACCGCGTCAGTACCAATAACATCTACGTGTACCGCGTCGACGACAACGGCGCCCGCTACAGCCGCCTCGGGAAGTGCCTGGTCAGTACCACTAACATCTACGTGTACCGCGTCAGTACCAATAACATCTACGTGTACCGCGTCAGTACCAATAACATCTACGTGTACCGCGTCGACGACAACGGCGCCCGCTACAGCCGCCTCGGGAAGTGCCTGGTCAGTACCACTAACATCTACGTGTACCGCGTCAGTACCAATAACATCTACGTGTACCGCGTCAGTACCAATAACATCTACGTGTACCGCGTCGACGACAACGGCGCCCGCTACAGCCGCCTCGGGAAGTGCCTGGTCAGTACCACTAACATCTACGTGTACCGCGTCAGTACCAATAACATCTACGTGTACCGCGTCAGTACCAATAACATCTACGTGTACCGCGTCAGTACCAATAACATCTACGTGTACCGCGTCAGTACCAATAACATCTACGTGTACCGCGTCAGTACCAATAATATCTACGTGTACCGCGTCAGTACCACTAACATCTACGTGTACCGCGTCAGTACCACTAACATCTACGTGTACCGCGTCAGTACCAATAACATCTACGTGTACCGCGTCAGTACCAATAACATCTACGTGTACCGCGTCAGTACCAATAACATCTACGTGTACCGCGTCAGTACCAATAACATCTACGTGTACCGCGTCAGTACCAATAACATCTACGTGTACCGCGTCAGTACCAATAACATCTACGTGTACCGCGTCAGTACCACTAACATCTACGTGTACCGCGTCAGTACCACTAACATCTACGTGTACCGCGTCAGTACCAATAACATCTACGTGTACCGCGTCAGTACCAATAACATCTACGTGTACCGCGTCAGTACCAATAACATCTACGTGTACCGCGTCAGTACCAATAACATCTACGTGTACCGCGTCGACGACAACGGCGCCCGCTACAGCCGCCTCGGGAAGTGCCTGGTCAGTACCACTAACATCTACGTGTACCGCGTCAGTACCAATAACATCTACGTGTACCGCGTCAGTACCAATAACATCTACGTGTACCGCGTCAGTACCAATAACATCTACGTGTACCGCGTCAGTACCAATAACATCTACGTGTACCGCGTCAGTACCAATAATATCTACGTGTACCGCGTCAGTACCACTAACATCTACGTGTACCGCGTCAGTACCACTAACATCTACGTGTACCGCGTCAGTACCAATAACATCTACGTGTACCGCGTCAGTACCAATAACATCTACGTGTACCGCGTCAGTACCAATAACATCTACGTGTACCGCGTCAGTACCAATAACATCTACGTGTACCGCGTCAGTACCAATAACATCTACGTGTACCGCGTCAGTACCACTAACATCTACGTGTACCGCGTCAGTACCACTAACATCTACGTGTACCGCGTCAGTACCAATAACATCTACGTGTACCGCGTCAGTACCAATAACATCTACGTGTACCGCGTCGACGACAACGGCGCCCGCTACAGCCGCCTCGGGAAGTGCCTGGTCAGTACCACTAACATCTACGTGTACCGCGTCAGTACCACTAACATCTACGTGTACCGCGTCAGTACCAATAACATCTACGTGTACCGCGTCAGTACCAATAACATCTACGTGTACCGCGTCGACGACAACGGCGCCCGCTACAGCCGCCTCGGGAAGTGCCTGGTCAGTACCACTAACATCTACGTGTACCGCGTCAGTACCAATAACATCTACGTGTACCGCGTCAGTACCAATAACATCTACGTGTACCGCGTCGACGACAACGGCGCCCGCTACAGCCGCCTCGGGAAGTGCCTGGTCAGTACCACTAACATCTACCTCAAACTTCTAATCTACTTGTTACAAATTTTACCATGATTTATTGGCATCATTGTAGTCTTACCGAAATACAATCCGTTGTAGCTATACAGACTTGGTACACTCTAACAACCTAATTGGTATACATCCACACATGAATAACTGCCGTTGTGATTGTGTGCGTAAACTAATAAGACCTGAATTGTCAATGCTCACTTGAGCGTGTGCATAACACGCACTGTACGTATATACGCACACAATGAATATGAACTCCATTTGCCTGTACCATCCGCTAGGGTCGCTAGTTGATACCAATTAGGTTGTTCAAGTGTACGTGACCGAGAAACGCTTAGATTAAAATAACATCAATAAACTGAGGTAAAATTTCGTAAAAAGTTAACGTTCCGTTTGTGTAATTGTCAGAAATTAGACTATCAATGTCAGGCGTTTATACGAATAATGTGGACACATATATGGAGGGAAGGAGGGTGTGAATCCCTCCATTGGAAAAGGAGGATCTTCCGACCAGGCGAGGTGTTGTGCCTGGCGGGCTACTGCGCAACGGTTGATGTTGGGTGGTTGTATATATACAATCTCGCGTGTTAATGTCACTTGCGCGATGTAGTATTACAGCGTCATCGCGCCGAGTACATAGTTCTTATGTGGCGAGATAGATGTCGCCACACATATAATATTTTTTGAACGCCCACCTGATTAAATAATATTGTGCCTTGTACCCCATAGGGGTTTATAAGTTAATATGTAGGTTAATAGGAGTGGCCTATGTCCAGCAGTGGACTGCGATAGGCTGAGATGATGATGTAGGTTCATATGTAGCTTTACTAAGGATATACTCTAGAATAGACTAATTCTACACTATTATTATGAACCTTATTCGAACCACTGCAGTCACTGGTTCGAATGCAGCTGATGTGACCAGCCAACTTCCATTTCTATCTAGCAGCTGTATAACCTGCGTTGAGCACTCATATTTTAGAATGCTATATCAAAATTCCTATACGATCCGTTCCATTACCCTATGACTTCACATAATCTCTTAAATAAGTAAACTAACCTTACGTACCGATACCTAATTAATTGTATTTCTAACATGATTACAAATTTCACGCGTTACGTTAGTGCACGGAGAGAAAATGTAGAAGGGTAACAATATGTTTATATTGCATGTTGATTTTATGCCCTAGATCGCTTCAAGGAATGTACCCCCTTGGTAGTTTTGGTACTTTTAGATAAAGTACGAAAGGCTCCTGTTAGAAACTTACTTTATAATCATGTATGGAATGCTCGTAAGCTTTGAATATGTAAGTTAAAAGGCTTCCTATGTACACTATGTATTATGTTTAGTATATTATAAACAAATGAAATACATAATATAATATATGAAAAAAGACAACGTCACTTCGAATAGGAAAAAGTTTGGTTCCAAAAAAGTAATTCATGGATGGATGTATTGCATAATATGACATCACACTAGTAACTTACCAAGGGATTATCAGAGATACATAGTGTTGTACACCAATCATTCGAAAGTATGATATAAGCTATATTTAAATAGGGTCGAGCCTATTGCCATTAACTTCATAGAAGATCGCTATAATACTAAGTTTAATCTGGTATTTGAACTTCAGACCTTATGCTTAGCAGCAGCGCTTGCAAACACCGTTATAGATATGCTATCCACTTATAAACTGCGTATGCTTATTCCAAGAAGCTTATATGTATAACTTACGTCCTATAACAATACAATATAATATGTATTTAATGCATTTTAAACATTAGCAACTTATAAAACGAAATACAATAACTTAGTCTATAATGGTTAATCAAATCATTCAATTATGTCAAAAATAAAATTCAAGTAATCCCTTACAAAACTTTTTAACGCGCCATATGCTATATTATTTTAAATAGTGTATTTTACGTAAGGTAAGTATGGAGAAAATCCTAACCATTGTTTACATTATAAAATTTGACGACAGCATTGGCATATTTATTACACAGAATAAATATTAGTATGAACTATATTAGATATCCTATATTAAAAAAATCGTGTTTGTAAATAGATAATTATCAAAATTTCAAAAAGAAATATATCCAGTATCTTTGAGGTTACTTTTTCCACATACGGTGTCTAGCTAAGCATATAAAAATCCTCCAAAATATTATTATTATTATTTATCCCAAGTCAAGCAATAATTTGTTTACACTGACATGACGCTTTACAGCTAACATGATAATAGTATGTATGAGGTTGAGTATTACAAATATTTAACCTAAAAGTTCTTAGTGTTAAATATATGTATATTAATTTGATATTTGTCTCAGGGTCACTCGAGCTACATAACCCACCTGGACTGGTCAGAGGATAGCCAGTACATAAGGAGCAACTCCGGAGACTATGAACTGCTTTACTGTAAGTATACTTACCTAATAAGAATTCTAATAGGATAAAATAGTAAAATTTGTAACTATGAGGAACAGCATAAAGTATGTATGGGCCTCAGGTCCGACTTGTATTAAATCTATCAGAAGATTGAATTCAACTTATAACCGCTCGTTATTTCATACATACGTTCGTTTCGCTTAAAAAATATGAGATATTTTTGCATTTATTTTCTAGTTTTCATAATTAATCTATTACAACCCTCCAAATATAGTGTGTATTGTTTTTATGTGAGAATGCATTATACAATACACTGCAGTTACAAATTTGAGCCACCTACGGAATTACTGCGGAGTCTAGTTGGTTTTTAAGACACACGTCTTTTCAGCCAATGTGGAGCACGTTTTATGTCCTCCGATTCTGTCTATATTAATCCAATTGCAATACATATTGACGTGTTATTGATCCGCCAGGGAACGCGACGACGTGTCGTCAGATCCCGCAGGCGACGTCGATGCGCGACGTGGCGTGGTGCACCAACAGCTGCCCCATCACGTTCCAGAGCCTCGGCGTGTGGCCCGAGAACGCCGACGGCACCGACATCAACACGTGCACCAGGTACACAAACATATATTGCCTGGAACTTGAAAGGATATCACACCATCATCAAATACAATCCTAAAACTCTTGGTGACCCAATTAACGCAGACTTTCGTGATAAGGTCCCGGTTCAGACCCCGTTGGGGGCAAAAGTTGTGTGATGAGCTTTAAGATTTGTATCTCAGTCATGTTTCTATGTATGTACGAGCTGATTCCGGCGACTTCGACCGCGTGCAATTTAACTAAAAAAATAAAAGTTTCATATTAACTTTGCACCACCGTTTTACCCCTTTAGGGGGTGAATTTTCAAAAATCCTTTCTTAGCGGATGCCTACGTCATAACATCTACCTACATGCCAAATTTCAGCCCGATCCGCCCAGTGGTTTAGGCTGTGCGTTGATAGATCACTATGTCAGTCAGTCAGTCAGTGAACCTTTGAGTTATATATATTTAGATTTCCAAAAAAATATCTATACGCATAGTGTAACTAGATGGCGTAGTGTCATATTGTCCGGATATATTTATTTATTTTTTGCATTTTTGGTAGACTAGTTCCAGCATCTTGATTGGCACAATATTATTAAAATTGCCTTTCGTAGTGAGGGGACGAAGGATGCGGTAGAACTCCAGAATAATAATTGTAACTTACCATCAATTTTTGTGGAGTTCTATTATATTAACATAGCCTACATATATTATTTTAACCTACATAGTCAGGCTCACATATTGTAACCAAAATGTTTGGACTTTAAAAGAGACCATGATTCTCTGAGTTTGTTTCGGCATTTCTTCTCAGAGGTCGCCAGTTAGGAAATGCCGATGTCAACTAGATACTAAAAAAAATGTGTGTAAAAGTGTATCTGAAATGATCTATTTACAGAAATGAACAATCATTCAATCATTATTGGAGAGGTGCTATTAAAGAAGCGGATCTCATTTGAGTGATAATAAAAATATCTAAATATTAAAATATAATGGCATCTTGTTTGTTTGATTCTAGGTCTCCTGACAGTCGTTTAATGGCAACAGGAGATGATTTCGGCAAAGTCAAGCTGTACGTGTACCCAGTCACGCAACCTAAGGTGAGCCATCATATTCCTATTGTAATATTTGCACAAAGTATAGTAGTTTTCTCTTGTTACTGACAAGATTTTAGTATTACTAAGTGACAGAGTATTTATAATACTTTTATAATAAAGTTGTTAAAATTGAGAATTCAATCGAATCTAATAATAATAAATAGGTACATTAATTGGTAAATTTAATATTTTTAACCCTGTTTTATGTGAAAAGTATGTTATAATAGAGAGTTAAGTCAATAATTGGACTGAATTCTCTGTTACAAAGAATTAGCTTATTTTTGTCCTCATGTCTGGCAATTGCGTTTGCGGCATAATTATGAAGAGAAAAATAAGAAATGAACATAAAAATCATCAAAATTACTGAATCATTTTAAGTTAACATTTTTTAAGTCATGGTAATATTTTATTTAGTTAATTGGTATTGTGGTCCCCAGTCCTTGTGCCACACGTACGGCGGGCACTCGTCCCACGTGACGAGCGCGCGCTTCTCGGCCGACGGCTCGCGCCTGCTCAGCGCCGGCGGACACGACACGGCCGTGCTGCAGTGGGCGCTCCAGTGAACCGCACACAAACACCTATAAACATTCCTCCAGATACACCTACAGGGGCCTACAGACATACACACACGACTTGCTAAACCACCCAACAAGTCATATAAATAGTTTCCCGAATATATCAACTGAATAAATACACTTAACGCTACTATACACAGGGCCTACATATATACAAAGAACCATGGGCGTATCTACACTTTTTCTTCAGGTACGCTCATGCACAGGACTTGTTAAACCACCCAACAAGTCCTATAAACAATTCTCCAGATACATCAACTAAATAAATACACAACACTTCGGCCCGATATAGACCAAAACTAGAGGAGACGAGACGTGAAGAGACGTTTCGAATAACCAAATCTGATTGGTTATTCAATACACATCTCTCATGTCTTCTCCTCTCCGCTTTGGCAGACACCGGGCTTCACACAGGCGCCCAGTTCTGTAAAGAAAAAATATATACAGACAAAATATTCCACCGACTCTGTATAAACTCTGATTATAATAAAATCATGAAGAACTTTCAAGACCAATTTTTATGTGATTGTTAATCAAAAAATCAAGTTTTAAATCACTTTACGACGTATTTGTTAGTCGATTATTGTACACGTTTATAGAAGGAATCATCTCATGTTTGCTTTTAGAGCTAAGTTTTAGATTGTTTACGATCAGTGTTTAACTTGAAAGAGTAATCAAATTAATGCAAAATTCACAGATGTTTCGCTACACCACTTGTGATCTACGACGCCTATTTAAATCGCCTATTTGATAAATATAACGTCATTTAAGTTTTCAGCAATTTGCTATAATTATGTAAATTTTAATATTACAATTATTTTTAAACGCATTGTACACTTTAATTAGCGTTGCATAGATGCACGGTTGTGATCAAAACGAGCTAAGTAGAGAAAGAATATTTATTTATTTGTAAACATTTGGTTAATCGATTTAAAAGTAAGGATTAATACAGATACAAATGTTTATAAATAAAAAGTTAAGAGAATCCGTCGATTTTAACACTAAGTGTAGAGCGAGTATGGCAACACTATTAACGTTTTTAACGAATTTTACACACTTGCAACACTGTGTACTGTAGTTTATTATTGAGCTAAGAGCTTTTTGGCGTGTAATTTTAATGTTTTAGGCATAATACAATTATGTACACCTATTTTACATAATTTTAAGTCATGATAAGAAATTTAATACAAATTAGATTATTTTTTATTTTAAGATCTGCGTTATAAGAACATAATTATTTAATTTCATTGTGTAACCGAGAATGAATAGAAGCATTCTTGTGTATGATACGGCAGGAGTTTTGTTTTAATTAATGACAGCAAACGTATTTCAGTTTAGTATTTACCGATACCAATGTTATGTTGATGCAGCTTACAGTACAAAGAAAATCTAACATTTATATTTATCTTCTGCTTACTTCAATAATAACTTTGATTTTATTTTCCTATATTGTTTTTACTAAAGGGAAAATTACACTATTTCAGTTTTTGTTTAAGTTAATAATCATTTCCACTTTGTAGCTACACATTTATTTGATATATTTCTCATTGCTTATCAGATAATTATTAAAAAACGGACGATAATTTTATTATGTTTTAACGTTTTTTGATAATCAAATCAACACTTTTAACTAAGAATTCGTAGAACACATTCCACATGCAAGCCTAACATTGTTATAATTAAGTGTTTCACTATGTTTTAAGGTTCAGTAGCCTAGTCAGTGCGTCATCAGCATCGTTAATATCTCACATAATGTACGTAGCACTAACGTTGTCGATTTGTAAATATATTACGTATTTGTACGGCGGCGCGGCCGTTGCGTCTATTCATTGTGCCTCCAATATAATTGAGTATTTAAATATTACTTGTTTTATTTACCTTACCTGAAATATATCTTGTAACTCTACTGACAGTCAAAGTCATTATTGATATTGATTTCTTACACTTACGCGAATATTAGACATTGAAATAAAACTACTTTTTACTTATTTTATTGCGGTATATTGATATTATTTTAACCCGACGTTTCGTATCCTTTACATCTTCCATTACATCCATGGTCACGGTCTGACTGAGGTGTTGATCGTCTTGAAGTTATAATTACCAACAGCTACCCTACATTTTTAATTATTATTGACAATCCGATTTATACGGAACGAGCTCACCGTGTCCTTCGGTCGTGCAGTCCAAGAACTAAACTGCACGACCCACCGACGTAAAAAGTAGTTTTATTTCATAGTCATTATTGAGTTCTAATCTTTGACTATTTTAATCTATCTGCCTCGTTGATCTAGTGGTTGTGCGACTGCTGAGCAAGTGGTTTTTCTATGAAATATTCAGGAACTGTTCGGATTTTAGATTCGTGCCCGGTTGATGTCAATAGGCTCGCCCCCTATTACATGGGACCTAAAATGGTAAGTGTGGTCTTTTATAATAAGTGATTGAGTGTTTCGTCAAATGCATACATTTTTAGAAATACAAATGACAGCACACTATGCATGCAAAAGATCCGTTATATAAGATCCTATTTAGGCACTTCTTCACACCGGCTCCAAATCCAATTACACTGGCTTTATAAAGTACGGGATTTTTCACTTTATCTAAAAGAAAATTTTATGAGATGGCAATGATGCTTCGGAATGAATAAACAGAAAACCTACGATCTATTAAAACGTATCACATTAGTACCTATATGAGCTACAAGATAAAAATGTTATGTGTTAGTTAACCGCTTCCCATCAGACATAATCTTAGTAATAGTAAAATAATAATAAAAATAAGCTTTAACTTTTATCCTGTGCCTAAAATTAAAAAAAATAAAAGCAAATCATATCTAAAATAAAACAATTTATTAAAATAAATAATAATAAATCGTACGAAACGAGCTAATAGTAATACAAAATAAACATAAATTATTACTCAAAACGTAATGTTACTCAAAAACCTTCCCTTACAACTTCATTGCGATGCTTATTACTACTGCGGGTTTAACTGCTAGGGGTTGAATTGTAAGACTATAATTAAATAACAACGGAACTACACTATTTCATTGGATACGTAGTAATAATAATACATATTATAACCATATTTCGCCAATATATCGTAGTTTAAAACAGAAAATAAATATATATTGTTATACTAAATGCACGAAAAGGTTTCCGAGTATTAAAAAAACTTAAAAGTAAATTACCGATTGAACACAGCTCTAATCCGATTGCAAACGAAAATTATTGTAACTTCTGGGATAACCTAAACATGGTACAATATTTACACTGTCTGGCAGACACCACTTTGGTAATATACATACGACTGTTTACATAAGCGATTCATATTTATAATATTTCATGGGACTTTATAGTATCGTTTTAGTCGTTGCTAGTTTATTTACTCGCTATATTTTACATAACAGTCAAAGTGCTGGCTCGCAACAAAAGATAGAGTATTATCACTGGATAATCCGGTCGATGTTTCGTCTAACGTTGCGACCTGGCAGGAAATCTTGGATAGGTTTATAGAAACCATACATAAAATGTCAACGATTTAATTGAACTCTACATTAATTCACCTATATTAACTGTTCGACGCTGCTGGCGGAGAGCTCGAGCAGCCTCCACGCCGCCTTGGGGTTGAGCTCCTGCGGGTCCCGGCACAGCACCCACACGTAGTTCACTCGCATCACTTTGTCCGGGTCGCCTTCTATAACTTTGTTTTTAGAGTCTCTGACACACATTATCTGCTGTGACTGGAATGTGATGACTAGCACGGGACCCTGGTCCATCATTTTACCCATAACCAATTCTATTTGTTCTATATCTAATATTTTCGAGTCTAGGTGAAACCCTAGCTGCTGGCACTGTTTGATGGGCGCCGCGAGGATGTTGAACACACCTTCGTAGCACCAGTCTTTGAGGATGACTAAGTCTCCGCGCACCATCGCTTCGAGAATGTTCGGTATAATATCGTTCGCACAGTCCTCTAAGAACTTCTGTGACGTGAAGTTGGGGTCAATCTTGCATACTTCGGTGAGGGTCTTGGATAGTTCGGTCTTCTCGAATATGTTGCCAAACAGACTGCCGACCTTTTCGGTGACAAATCGTGAGGCTTTTACCACTGGGTTGTCCGATTCTTCGTATTTGATCTTCCAATCGAGTACCTGCGACACAATAATAATTAAACTTCAGAGAATCATTACCTAATTCCGTAAGAAATCTTCAGTTTATCTTTCTACCACACACTACGAGAATATCAGTATTTTACACAATGTAAGGATAAAATAGTAGCAGGCTTTTGAGGTTACCGTCAACCACCACAACCTATACGTCCACAAGATCAGCCGTCGAAGTCGTCAAATGTGAGTGGTTAAACAAGGGAAGAGTACATCTGTCCATATTCAAATTCAAGATGGCAACCATTTTTTTAGTATTATAATATGGGAGTAGAATTTCAAGTTTCTTAATTCCAATGTCTAATATTCAAGTTGAAGAAAACAGTACATTACAAATTTTAGATTTGAAAGAACATGGATGAATGGAAGTATACATGTTGCAGGCAGATTTTGACAGAACATGCATTTGGCTTGACATATGACCCTCATGACTTAATTCTCACATATGGATTTTGAAAAACAATAATAAATATTAACGTTGTAGGAAATAAAATAAAAATATTTGTTCTATGATGATGACCAGAAAAAACTAACACTTGCACCACCCGGGCATCAAAACCGCGAACAAATAAAATGATGCATACCTTGTTGAAATACTGGTTGTTATTCTTGAAGTTCTCCCACTGCTGATAGAACTTGGAGTCTTTGTGTAGTTCCACACCCAGGGTCTCTGTGTCCGGAGAAAACGTTCGCTCGTCTGCCGCAACCTGGAAACCATACAACACGACTATGAGAAATGAAATGACAGTAGAAAAGAATATATAAGTACTATATATATACACATTAAGCAGATAAGATGTGGGAACATAAAAGAGAAAACACGATTAGGCATCCAAATAATATTATAGGTAATAATATCAGCAAAAACATTTTTTTAATCGACTTCAAAAAGGAGGAGGTTCTCAATTCGGATGAGTGTATTCTTTAACAAATATTTTGTAATAGTTTTCATTTAAGATGAAGTGCGTTTTATCTCCTAAAGAGATTAATTTAACAGGATGTACTAATTTATCACACAAAATATACATTAGTTATGAAGTCCTCAATTACATTGAGGTCATAGCAAGCAGAGAGGTCACCCTTAAAGTAAGGAAGGATAAAAATGATATAGGTACCTCTACGCGTTTCCGCAGCGAGGCGGGAGCCATGTACACGCGACCCTCCAACCCTCGGGGCGATATCTCTTCCTTCACAACAGCCGTCGCCTGAAAACAAAAGAATAACAATGAAATTGTAAGCAAATAATAATTAATTAATTGCAATTGGGTGGGAATTGTCGGGGTCTGTAGGGTCTTGAAAACTATACTCAATGCATTTAGTATAGTTTTCAAGCAGCCTCAGGACCAAGCTGTTGTCCAGCATGACAGAATATTTCTTATACTAAATAAACAGTCTAGAATTTGTTATTTTTGTAGTTTTCAATGTGCTTATTTGTCAACTACATTCAGTTTAAAAACTATTTATTTATTTATGATTAGCAGCTTATCAGCAGATTACATAACCTTGCTCTGGAGTATGAGATAAGGTGTAGGTATTTTTTCATTCATTCATTCATTCATGTCAGCTGGAGGACGTCCACTGCTGGACATAGGCCTCCCCCAAAGATTTCCACAACAACCGGTCTTGGGCCACCCGCATCCAGCTGGTTCCAGCAACCTTTACCAGGTCGTCGGTCCACCTTGCCGGAGGCCTACCCACGTGTAGGTATTATTTAGTGACAATTAATAAAAGCTTCATTATGAAATTCTGGCAATAATCTGAATATTACAGTTTAAGATGGACCATTTTCTGATTTTATTGCGGTATGTTGATATAATTTAATGTAAATTTCAGAGTCTTACCTGTGATATGGTTTTGAAAGCAGAGGTACTTCCTAGTTTGGATCCCTTGTCAGCTATGCTCTCAGCTGCACCTTTTGCTGTCTTAGATATATCTTCTTTAATTTGTCCTAGAAAAAGCAAATACGATATTTATAATAACTTGTGAAACACTGAACTGGTAGCAAACAGTGTAGAATGTCATAATTCGTCAATGTATACAAAAAATTCAATAACTTATTCAGATTGCTCTTATGGTTGATGTTTAACTGGATGGCAATTAATTATACAACCAATATAATTTTATTGATCAGTCAGATTACGTTTAGTGATTTACTGTTAACCCAGCAAGCAGCAGAGGTTGCAATTAACACCAAATCAACAAAACATAATTTTACCACACTCTGAAATTGTAATTGTATAAATCTTCACACATTCATTAATTCATACTTTCAATTTATTATTAAATTGCAATGTATGTATCACCATAAAATATTAAAAACCAATTGTTCCTAATAAATCTTGATAGATTTCAAACTTATTGATTTCTATCACTTAAGTGAATATTAAACATTTAATTTTATGGATTTTATTGCTGTACATTGATATTACTTTAATCCACAATTTCAAATTGTGGATAGAAGTAATACCATGTAAAGCTAGCTATTAAACCATGAATTTTATAAATAATGTAACAAAATTAGATATGCCATGATTGGTATCATTATTTTTGTTTGTTTGTTGTTATCAGGGGTTAATGGTTCACACGGAAACAGATTTTTTTTCTTCTGATAAAAATCTTATAGCTGGACATAGGTACTTAATAAATCTTATAAATTTGATTCGTACAAGATAATAATATGATCATCATAAGTCATTATTGATAGAAAAAAGTTATGTTTGGCTGATGTTGATAAAATTAAAGTTTCAATAAATAATAATGTGTTTCTCACCAGCTTTCCTGGCAATCTCGGTTTTACTTGCTTCTTCAATGACATGTTCCATCTTGCCCTTAATACCTTCCAGCGTTTCCTTCAGTACTTCCGAACTCTTGGAAGCTTCTGATTCCACTGCATGAAACTTTCTTCTGGCAGCCTAATAAACAAAATTATTGTACTATAATTAGTTTCATTTTTCTTTATTTTTGGGGTCATAAACATGAGTTGTGAATAAATAAATTAAAAACGCTCTTAAAGATAAACAATAATTATGACTTGGTGTATTTTTTTGATCCATGGTTTTTATTTTTAAGTGGAATCTAGAATTACTCAATATATGGAAATATATTCTTAGTAATCTGTGATTTCTATCTACCCTTGTGGGAAGCAGGTGATAGTATGTATTCTTAGAATGGACCAAAGTCCATTCACTAATCATGCAATGCTTTTACCTGCAATGCCTCGGAGTTCTCCAACTTCTGTGCTTCCTCTCTAAACTTCTTGATGTTGTCCTTCATCTCCTTGTTCTTGGCCATGTCTTCCTTGATATTCTCGATGATTGACGAGAAGAACCCCTTCCGCGCCGAATATTGACGACATTCTGGCACTGTATACTGGAAGGTAAGAAGTAGATATAGTTGATGATGTCCAAACTATGATTTATATTAATTAATAAGTAAATGTGAAGATGAGTTGTTATCTTGGATAGGATTTCATGACTTAAACAGATATTAATATTTTTATTTGAGGAGGGCTGTGGAGTTCAAATATGCGATATTTCCCTTCATCTAATAAAGGAGTACTTAATTTTTACACTGCCTGTGTTACATTTTTAACTTACCTGCTCTGGTTTAGAGTTGATTATGGTTGGTTTAAGACTGATAGGTAATGCAGATTTCCATCGTGCTGGACTGTATAACAACTGTCTACATGAATGCTGAAAAAAAATAAAAAAAATTGAAAATAGTAACTTAGGCCGAAGGCCTTGAACATAACCTAACCAACAGACCATTCATAGCTCACCATTTTAATCAAGACCTTGGAAAATCACAAGGTATATATAAAATGACTATTTTTTACTCTAATATTATATTGTAAATTCGGATATGTAAAAGAAAAAATCTATTTTTATGACGACATCGACGAAAACTCATTCATAATCCGTGCAATCTTCTGTCAAAAGGACTTCAAGGTTGTCTCTGATACAGTAAAATATAGAGTTTTATTGGAAACGACATATTTGACATTACATTCTAGTGCCAATCATTTCGTTTTTTAAAACTATTAGACAAATCAGAAAATTATATTTTGTTGTTAGGAAACAGTCTTGCTAAATTGCAATACTTTTATCCATAAACAAGAAGGAATAAAAAATAAACAGAAGAATAATAAGTTAACTTAGATTTTAAAATAATAGTTTAACAGTGAAATTTGTATAGTTTACCAATTACATTTTTAGCAAAAGTACCAGTTAATTACCATATTTTTAGTATTTGTTTAATAATTCGAAAAATATGAAATCGAAAACTAGCTGTCATGGAGTCATAGACATAAGAGATTATTAAAAGTTTTTGTGTTTCCTGTTGACAATTTTATTTCGGAGTGGATTTTTCGCTTGTTTATCGCAAATAACTAATTATTAAATTTTCTGTTAGCAATTAGCGTCCAAAGAACTAGAAATGAAATATTTTTCCAGCATAAAATCATACATTCTAAAATATGAGATCGTCGTTGTTTCAAGTTTAAAAAAAATGCTCGTTTCCGGTGTGAAGGCAGTTCGAGAAACATAAGAAAGTGTACAATTTTCATTTATTTTCTGTCGTCATATTTAGCCACGGAAACGTGTTACATTTGATGAAATCTCATTTATTTTATGTTCGTTAGTAGTCGATCGTGATCCTTGTTATATTACGCGTTCCTAGTGCAAGGCGAGGGTGGAATAGCGAGGTGCTTCGTCATAGACAGTGGAAGGTAGCTAGCGACGTAATATCGAATATCTTTAGTCCATATTTACGTATAGTATAGTAGGTATCGCGGACCGTGTTCACCACGTTTTCGCCAGCTGGTGCGTACGTACATTGCTGCAGTAGAAATTGGTTAGAATAGTTAGAAATGTTGCGTTGGGATAGTGTGTGTGTATTTTTAGCTGATTGTGGTGTTACTGATTGTGGCAGGTAGTGCGCCCGGCGTGTGCGAGGCAGTTCATCTGAAGCCAGCTTCCTGGAAGCCAGTATCAACAATTGATCCCGTTCGTCAGCTCTCGTCCATTGGGGCGTTACCGTTTTATATGACTTTAGCAAGATATAAAGGTTAGTGATTTTGTTTTTCATTTTTAGCTATAATCCGCAACTCGCCCGCGTGGACACGAGATGTATATTTAAGATTTAATGTTACCCTCAGCAAAACAGTATCACCGTTAGTCTCAGCTCCACAGCTTATGCCTATATATTAGGCACCTTTAACAACATATGGTTTTAAGAATTCCAATTTGCATGATTAAGCAAAAAAAATGTACTTGTGGCAAAAAAAAATATCCTGAAAGCACTTAGACTTGGTCCTTTAAATTGATTTGGATTTCAATTGAATATCAATGTGATTTAATTATTCTATTTGAGATATGGGGTCTTCCCATAAGCATTTTAGAATCACACAATACTGCATTAAAATATTTACAATATGCATAAGGCTTTTTCTAGTTAGAACATTATGAACAATAATTAATCTTTTGAAATTGATTTTATTCAACTTGTACGTAGATATTACAACTAAGGTATGAACAGTTTAGTAGAAATAAATCAACCACTAATAATATCACATATTTAAAAAGCAATTACAAATTTACTCTTTATGCCTTTTATTGTCAGGGAACTCGAGAACTGATATCATAGTGAAAGATAGTTCTTATTCTTCATTATTAATTACAATATAATCATCATCATCATCAATATCCCTCTGATTTGTAGGTCTCCCATATTGAAAAGCAAAAGTTCTTCAGTTCAATGTATTCTCTATAAAACAACAATAAATTAATCAGATGATGGCTTTGTTGATAAAGATAAACAATTATCATTATACATAATACATTTATCAATGACTGGCTTTTGCCTGCGACTTCGTCTGCTTAGAATTAGTAATTGTATACTGTCTGCTTTTATATTCAATAGGCTTATTAATTTCTACCTTCTTTTAAGAAAATATCGATTCCACATACAAACTTCCAACCCCTTTTTCGCCCTTTTAAGAGCTGACTGCTGGAACAAAAACTACCCATCAAACTATGTCCATACCCGAGATTCAAACTATCTCCATACAAAATCTCATCTAAATCGGTTCACTGGTTTAAGTGTGAAGAGGTAACAGACAGACATACAGATATAGACAGACAGACAGACAGAGATAGTAAGTATGGATTTTACAACATTTTTATCTTTCGAAAGTGTTGAAATATATGTATACTATTGCATAACATTTTATAGACTAATGTTATGATATTATATTGGTTACAGATATTTTGTAATGGTTTTTTACCCTTCACACAGTGTCACTGTATTTTTATTATATTTTAACAAGGTTTCTGTACAAACGTGGCTTACTGACGTCAACTCCATAGCAGTTAGCTGCAGTTTAGTTAGCAGACAGACAGCAGAAGTTAATCATTCATCATTATCAACCCATTAATGTCCCACTGCTGGGCACGGGTCTCTCTCAATTGAGAAGGATTAGGCTCAGAAGTTAATAAATGTATGTAATTTTTGTTGACTATCCTAAATACATACTCTATAGATCAGGTAGTCAAATTTTTTTAAAGTCAAACCATTAATAAATTCATTCATTGTCTATGTTGATAGGACACAGATAACAAAATTATAAATTAACGAGAAATATGATAATTTCAATAATTTATTATCTGTCTGTCTTATCTTAATGTTATTAACTTAGCCTGTGGTAAATGCTACAAATAACATTGTTGTTACTTATTTGCATATCTGCACATTTACAGGCTAAATCTGAATAGAGATTTTATTCTATTGATGACCCTTTTATGTGCGTAGACCATTGTCTAAGCTGTTGCCTTATTTTATCTAAGCTAGGGAAGCCAGACTGGTTCTTCTAAATACCGTAGGATAAGTAAGATACATAATTACATATAGGTAGGTACAACATTTTACAGTAGTTACTGTCTCGTCCATTGAAGTAAAGTTGTAACTTTACTCTACATCTTTGTGGTCTAGTGCTTGCTTAGCTTCTGGATATGATGATCATCTTGATCTTAATGTATAATTATGTGGCCTGCAACCAAAATCTACATTATTTTTACTAATTATACAACCTGCAGTTTAAAAACGTGCCTCGAACTCGCGTCTTGTACTTTCTAAACTTGACGCGTGTGGCGCGTCTTATGCATATCGATTGGTATCACTTCTCCACAACCCGATAGTTCCGAACGTGTCATTTGTTATCAAACCCGTCATTTTAATTGGATACCATTATCGCCATGTCATTACAGTTAGGCGGAGTTTCTAAACTGTCATAAGACCAATTCCTTATCTATGTAATTATTGGAATTGTTAATGACCAGTTGCAGTTTTGCTGGCATTACTACAATACGTTAGATATTGCGCAGTTTTCAATCACTACGAACAAAGGGTGTAATAAAAAAGTCTCTGACACTTTTCTTTTATTTTTTAATCCATCATCCACTCGGCAAATTCATAGCGAAGGGTGCCTTACCAACACGCAATTTATATCACTAAACAGTACGCTTTTAAGTAGAAACTTGCTTGCTTGATTTGCGAAATGAATGAACGTTTATCTTTTTCCCTGCCTATACAATTTTTTACTTTTTCTACTACTTTACTACCTAAGTACTATTTCTATGTGATAAATAATATTACAGTTAATAAAGTATATCTAGGTTTCTACAAAAAAATACTAAACTGATTTCTGAATAATCTCAATTTAACCTCGAAGGCATATCAATTATTTCGTGTAGAATGTTTACCAGTTGTGTCCTCACACAACTCATACCTCATGAGGGTAGCCCTCACCCCGCACCTCCAAATACGTACTGCCCACGAAATAATTCCAGCCACGTACCTCACATTCGTGCCTCTATTAGGCGTTTCATTTCAAGTACGTCATGAAAAGCTTAATATACATTTCTGATGTAAATCCCTAGTAGCGCAATTTTCATGTAAATTATAGAGAGATTGAGTGGGATTCAATAACGATTTACATGTGTGTACCTAGCGCTATATAGCCTTTTATCAAATGAAAATTTTGTAACTAGCCTATAGAATGTCGAGCGCTGTTCCGTTCATTCAAAGCCATATTTTTAACATGAAACAATATAACCCGCATCGCTGTTATTTTTACCGCATAACGTTTCTATGAACAAACTACGCAATGCAGAGTTCTGTCCTTACAATCGTCGCTCGGAACGCATAAACATGATTGGTGCGGTCCACCCACAAAACTAAATTTGAGTGCGCACTAAAAGCAGCTCATGTGAAACGTACTAAAGATTTATTGAGGAGAATTTAAAACAGCAATCTAAGCGAACCTAACGGCCGTTCCACGTGCCAGCGTGGCCGGTGCAACCCCTCCCACCCCTGACATCTCGCACACGATCGATACACATTTTGCACAGAATTATATTAGGTTACACATAACATTACGGTTCGCGCTTCAGCAGTGCTTCATCTACTGGAAACTCGATATGAAGTCCTTTAATACACTGCGTGGGTTTTCAGTCGTCAAGCTTGATTGGAAAATATAATACGCTCTGTCGGCTCGTTCTAATAAATCTTCGTTATAAAACGCTTGCTCCTGAAATTCCGTGACGTTTGATATCAGACACATTTAACTTCGGTGAACAATTTCAAAAGTTCCCGTGGGTAATCCATTTTAGCTTAAATCTGAGCGTTGTGATTTTTGGAGTATTATGAGGTCTTCCGGAAATTAGATTTTCTTTGTCAAAAAGATGAAGTGCCTGCCTACGTACGGAAGAAAGTGCAGCGTAATTTTAAAATTTCAATGTCCTGAAATCAGTAGGTCGGAAAATATTAAAGTTAGTTAAATGCAGACGCGAGCTCTGCAGTCGGTTTGATTTCCCGCATCGCTGCCTTTTCGCTCGACGTTATTGAGAATACGGGACAACTGCACCACGTGTGCGAATTCTAGTTAAAATTTAAAATGTCATCTAAACATTGTTTCAGTTGTTATTTCTGTCCTTAATTTGACCTCACAATTCCACAGGTCTATCGCCTCGACCATTGTCTCGTATCCTTTAGATTTCCATAACAATCTTAACTGTTTAGCGTTCTATAGAGCCTTTTATTCCCAATCACAATGCAAGTTATGCCTTTATTAAAATTGTACCTGTAAATGTAGGCAAGTGTAGAGTTGTCTTTGATTAAAGTCGTTTCGCAAGAGCTCATTGACTATTGCACCTAGCTGCTGTAACGATTGACTATTATATTGTGTCTTTATCGCGATTTTTGTATACATAGTTTAGTTGTCATGTAATTCTCTAGCTAACGTCTGAATCGATTTTCTCTTTCGTACATTCTACTATTGCGTTTTAGGATAATGAATAAGTCAATACACTTACACTAATTTAATAGTATTCCTTTCATAACTTACAATGTGAAAATACGCGAAACATAATACCGAAAGTGTGTCCACAACTTCTCCATTAGTTACTGTTCTATTCCACTGATGGCTAGGTTTGTGAATAGGGAAACCGTTGACAAGGTCCAAATTCGTATGAATACGACAAGGTCGGCTACACACGAACCCCTAGTGTTTACCTTGCTTGGCCTCTGTATTCGCGCAAGAAAACATTCGCATAGTTTTTTCAACGGACTTGTTGACGGTTGACATTTCTTTCTATGTATGAAAAGAAATGCGACCGTGTACCAGGTAGTTTGCAACGAATACCGTGATCCATGAGCAATTATTCTGTATGCTCTTCACGCGGTTTTTTCGTTTCATTGCGTAACTTGTAACATGACAGATTACGAATCTGTCATCTATGACCACACCAACCTATTGCCCTCATTTCAGTCGCACTACGTTCACATTTTGTGTATACATACTGTATGTTATCTTTACATATTATTTATATGTATATGTTGTAGGTACGATGTGAGCCCGACCACAATAACTCCCCTTCTATCTCGCACCCTAATCATTGTTTTACATATCTTGGTGCTTGAGAAACTGCGACTTTGATAATACAATACCTACCTTACACTTAATCAACACGAACGGCGACCTATCTGCCCCAAGCCTACAAATTAACATACACACAAAGCCTATGTAAACTCCATGAATAATGTACTAACATGTTACGACGAATTTTCTCTTCCTACATCCTAAAAATAAATTACCTCACATTTTAGTAAATATTTCACAGACATGCAAATTTACCACATGTAAGATAAGGAGTATGAGATTTTGTAAGTACTGTACTTTCTTTAAATGTTGCAAAATTCTTGAATACTTTGCTTAAGGACGCTGTTACATTTTCGACGAACTCAAATTTAGGTATTTAGAGTCGCACACAGCAACATTACGGACACGCACACATTGAAACCACTGAGCGCTCGATTTTATACATCGCTTAAATAATCTTGATCCTTGTTATTATTTCTTATTTTTATTTGAATTGATTCAGAAAGTTTAGTGACCGTACTATTTTCGTGATAATTAAGTTATTTGCTACCTGGTGACCTATTGTACATTCGATACGAATTACTTTACGTTTGGTCTGCAGATATCCCTAAGTAAAATATCTTAAAGATTAATTTATTTCGTTATATGTGAATTCAATGCGCTGTAATGCATTCACAATAGACCGAGTCATTCATGACTCGGTCTATTTTGCTATACCTCATTAATTATGATTAATATGTATTTATGTTTTTAAAAGTAAAAAAAAAACATAATGGAAAAATCCTTTACCTTTATTAATGAAAACTAGAACTACAATAAGAAAACTAAATTTAGGATTAAGAGTGATGTTACAATATTTTTAGAGTTATTCACAGCAAGCCTATAATTTGATATCCATATTGAGTTATTTTTAGTAAGTTTTTTATCCCCATGTTGTAAAGTGCATCACAAATAACTAGTCCGCCATGGGTGTTCCGGAATGACGTCACACAACTAAACATCCAAATATGTCTATACAAAATTTCAGCTCAATCGGTTGAAGATTCAAAATTGACTTGCAAGAATCCACCCGAACAAACATAATTAAGTAGTTAAATATATACATTGCAAATTAATAAAAAGATTGTCAAAAGTTTACGGTCAGAGATAGTTCACGTACTAAGTACTAATAAGAATTAATCCCGACACTGACAAGAACAAACTATTCCTTTTCCTTAATAATACATCATTCTTTTAGTACTACGTCGTTCGTTCGAGATGTCAGTATTCTTAGTCTCTGGTTCCGAACGAGAAGTCGCACGCAACAAGCTAGTAAATTTAAAATTTTAAACAACAGTCTGCGGTAAAAACTACACATACTTATATCAAAAAATACTTAACAATAAAATTTACAATAACATGATACCTATATTTCATTTTAAATTTAACTCAGAATATATTTTAAAATAAAAATTATAACATTCTACAAGGCTTAATAAAATTGAAAATATCTAGATTATTATAATTTATAGTTTAAAAAAAATGAAAAACGTGCAATAAATAAAATAAAATAAAAATACATAAACATATCTAAAACAAATATAGAAATACTTATTATAAAATAATTATATTATACGATACTATAATGATACAATTTAATTTAATATACCTATATAGTTTTTATCTTATTTGACAAAGAGCGCCTTCATCCTCTCTCCTATTAAAAATATCTTTTGCTGTGCCCGACAGGGTCCATAATTGATCCAATGTTTAACATGCCTACCAACTAATGTACACAATATGGAATGCAATAAAGAATTGAGTAATTGAGTAACTGTAGGACTGTAGATACTTGAAATACTCGAAACGCGACTAAACGAGCGGGAGCGATATAAAATCAGTGTATGAATAAGTGGGATGCATGATAATATTTCATATAAAGAATAATCGGGTATTGTAAGAATTATAGGCAAAACCTGCAAAGTATGAAGGAATATAAAATGTAATTCACTATATACTGTACTATGGTACTGTTGTAGGTGGTACTAATAGTACCAGAAGACAGAACTAGTACATCTGAAAGTTTTACCTACTAGTACAGTCATTCAGTGGCCGAGTAAGAACAAGCCTAGTCAGGGAACACCCGTCAGGAACGGAGTTGACATCTTAACCCCACCCATAAAGTCTCGACCTCACTAACAAATGCTTAACCCTACCCATCCTTTTCTTGGACTCACATACAGACTCTTAATCCCAATTATTCTCGCCTTGTTTTAGTAACATTTGATCTCACCCATCCATTTCTTCACCTGTCCAACAGTTGCTTAATCTCACCCATCTATTTGTTAACTTGCCCAACAGCAGCTTAACCCTACCCATCTACTTTCAGGCCTAATCTAAATCACAGGTTTAATATGACTAAACCCCACCCATCCATTTCTTCACCTGCCCAACAGCTGCTTAACCTCACCCATCTATTTGTTAACTTGCCCAACAGCAGCTTAACCCTATCCATCTACTTTCAGGCCTAATCTAAATCACAGTATTAATATGACTTAACCCCACCCATCCATTTCTTCACCTGCCCAACAGCTGCTTAACCTCACCCATCTATTTTTTAACTTGCCCAACAGCAGCTTAACCCTACCCATCTACTTTCAGGCCTAATCTAAATTACAGGTTTAATATGACTTAACTCCACCCATCCATTTCTCAACCTTGTCAACGACTGCTTAGCCGTTAGTATCCAAATCCCGATCTTATTCATCAATCCCAAAATAACATTCTAATAATAAATTTAATAATATTATTAAAGTCGTATTTACTTTTATTTAGATTTGAAAAAGTATCAACATCTTCCGGTCACGATAAACGACTATATGAGTGTATGACACAGACTTTTTTCGTAATTTATTTTTTGCGACAGAGCGATACGCACATGCTTCCACAAGCGCGTCTGAGCGCGGAATGAAAGTCTGCGAGTGAAAAATGTATGAAGAAATTTGCAAGCGTTCATATTTTTGCTGTTTATTTAAAAATGTAATGATTTAGGTACAAAATAGTTAGTCGAACGTATAGAGGACTATATATGCCGTAATTTTATATAATTTTGATGATAAAATATGCTCTAAGTTTACTTTAAAATGGTACGTAATCAGACCCTATTTTTATACATTTTCTGTGATTATTGTGATGGTGAAAACGGATTTATGGGAAAAATTTGTATGATGTGATACATTTTTTGTGATGCCAATCTGAAGATGAATAGATTACCTTTAAATTGAGACCATAATATCTTCACATATATGATTGCTTATACATTAAAATTGTACCTGCAAAACACCGTTATTTGTAGAAAAATGTAATAGCGTCCTTAAATGTTCCACAACTTCTATCAAGTTGCTATGTTATTGATGCTAATACGTAAAGAAAAATAATGTTGTATGCATGAATAGCCCAATATTTTTTTTACATTTGATATTTGCATTTTAATTTGTAAACCATTGAATATAGGTCAGGAGTCGCTAGACCTGTTGGTAATAAATACATATTCTATTTTGCTACATACATTAAAATGTTGTGCATGCTCCAACTAACATGATAAAATAATCGTGAGTGTACTACAGTACATGAACGAGCTACACTTTCCTTTTAATGGCACTAGTCTAGCGGATCCCTTAGCGAATGTTACGAGTGTTGCCGAAACGTGGTTATGTCACGCGGGGTCAACGACCGCCTTTCACGTGTATTACGCGATGTCGGCTCTCCGTCTAATGGGAAGCGGTCGGCGTGTTCTTTACACAGATTTTCTCAAAAGTATATTTGGATTTATCATAATAAAATTGAAACCTTTGTGATTCGCTATATCCCCACAATATGTAATACTGTCTTTAAAATCATCTTCTATCCACAAAAACTGTCGACAAATGAAACCAAGATTAAATAGTAGTCTTATTAACGACGCGTTGAAAAGTTGACCTAATTTTTTAATCTGTATCATTTCGTCTAAACAAGACAACCGAAGCGAAAAATTGGTTTCTACCCAATACGATCGATGAACTGAAAAGAGCGGATGGAGCGATCCTGTTGACCTGACAAAGCTTTTCTTGGGCCGTTCTCATGGCTGAGATTTGGTGCGACGACGACGCACAAATGTGCACTTGAGATCTTTTGGAAATATTAAAACTGGAATATGGTATTTTTTTATATAGGTACCTTTGTGAGGTCTCCAAAAGCAACTCCCATCATTATAATAGACAATGTTTTGAGTTGCGGGCCTGATTATAATTCACACTTTGCCTCAGTCTAATTCTGACAGACAAACAGCTCCCTTCTTCAATCGCATCAGCATCAACTATACAGTAGTATTCGTACCGTGGTTAAAAGATTAGCTGGACAGCAAGTTGATAGAAGTGACATAACTACATCACCGACTAGCTTTCCTTCACTGTTATAGTGTATGTATGATGATGATGATGATATTATCTTTCGTAATAGCTGTAACGAGAAACATTAAGAAACCTGGATGTTAAATGTTTTTTTCTACAACTTGTGAAGTCTGCCAACCTGCTTTAGGCCTGGCTGGTAGAATATATTCTATCGCTTCTCATTCTGAGGACTGACAGGATACGTAGTCTGGGGAAACTCATTCAATCCACATTTCTTCTAAACGTTAAAACTGTTTTCTAAACCGTGATTATTACAATATCCAATCATGACGTCGCATTATAACCCGTGACCGTGTTGAGTCACACCTAAACCGATCGTTTAATTTGGTCTAGAAATCTAGATTAAAACCAGTAGCAGTCGAATTTAAAAATACCGTCATGGCAAAATAGCTGTCGCAAATCGTAGTAACTGGTGGCGCGTGGATGCAGGCGCTTCGGTCAAGAAATCTAGTTTCGTTTTAGTATTGAACGGTAAATGTAGGTTTAGCAATTGTGGGCTCTGAATCTTTTTTAAGGGGTGAATGACGTTCGTTCTACTATAGTTCTAATCATCTTGGATGCAAGTCATAAAGTTAGACAATTTTTTTAGGAACCGTTAAACAGTAATAAAATATTTTGGAAAACACTGTAATGATAAACTATTCGCGTGATCCTCAATATCTTAAAATATTAGACATAATATAATATAGGTACACCATATTTTAGAAAATCTCGATATTATCTGAGACCAGTGCACTCAATGTGGGTGTATTATATGAACAAGTGTATATTGAATTCGCGATATTGGAGTGCTCTGCTTTTTTTTTCTTCCTAATTGGTAGACTAAAGCCAGCCCATCTTAGTCGAGCTTGGCTAATATTTATAGTGTAATCCGTTTATACTGAGGGAAGTTGGAAAAAAAGATTAAATAGTTCAAAATACCGTTACCTCAATAATTAGTTTCTATCTGAATACATGTTGTGTATGCTGCTTAGTGCATGCACTAACAATGTAACCCGGAACTCTCGACACGAATGATCGGCAGTTCTCAAACGGGGCGGAAGCGTCCTTCCCTCTCGAAACCCGATATACCAGATCGGTCAAGTTTTATCTAGTAGTACTACACCAGTAACGCTATGACATTTTGAGAACAAGCAATCTGTTGTTTAAAATAACATATTTGTTTGTGTGTTTATCATTATCATTGTAACCTTTTCCTTTTTGGGTGGGTTTCTAGTCTACCTAAATTCGATTACTGGGTCCATCTTATAAATATAAACTGTTACCTAGTCGGGGTCTTCGAGCTTTTTGACTCCTAAAGAATGGGCATAGGATTTACAAAGACTTCCCGATAATCTGCTTATTGAGGCACACATGTTGTCTAGGCGCAATGTACCCGACATGCGTATGGATACTAGATAGATTATTTTATTGAACAGAACTATTTAATTTTAACCTTCTACAGGTTAAAATTAATTCGAAAACTTACAATACAATTTTACCTCAATGGACCGCTCATTTCCCCTGAGTTTAACTGTTATCTGTACTTGATCAAAACAATCACTTCGTTCAAGGTTTTGGCAGCATTCAATCCACCAGTCACTGATGTATACTAAAGGGTTGTCCACATTTGACATTATTTTCTGCCTACCTACTTATAATTGAGTTATGATAATATGTCATTAACTAAACATTAAATAAAAAAAAGAAAACCTTAAACCGTGGTCTCTGGAGTAATTATAATTTCTTAAAGAAGAGACTTGCTTTGCTTATTCTAACGATGTTTTTATGTGCTTATAATTAGGTCTTGATAGATTCTCTTAAACAATTAGAGATTAGTTTAATAACTGGAATAGCGACTGTGTGCTCGAGTTTTAATCGTGCTTGCGTGCGTTCTACGCGCAGGCAGGGTATCGCAACAAGCGCAAATCCTATGGTAAACAATGCGATGCTTGTTTCAATGGTTGTCACTGTTACGTGATAGGCCAAGCTTGAATATCACAACGGGGATTTCATTCATTCTATTAATTTGTTTTGTGAATACCTTGCTGAAGTGAACTCCAGCGACTGGCTCGGAATGACTACAGATAACTTTGTTGGATAATCCATTGTGGTCCTTCTTTGACGTGCCTGTAGCCTTAACTTAACACGGCTATTCACCTTCACTATAGCATATTTTAATTAATGCATTTAGGTGTTGCTGAGGAAATACATGATATTTAAATAAAAGGTACTCGTACCCTGCAGTATTACATTTTATTAAATTCGTTTCCTAAACATTACAATAGCAGAGTCAAAACGGTCCTCTCGTTAACCTCATAACTCATTGAAGCAGCTGATTGGAACAATGATTTGTAAAAGCGGATTTGTCTAGTCTGTACAATAATTATGCGCAAAAACCTAAGGTCGGTCGTTGGCTTATGATCTCGCAACTCAACTGCGCAAGCGATGGTCTAAGATCGGTAATGCGGCTTATCAGTCAATCAATCGATGCAATCATTAACAATCGAACGTTCCTTTTGAGTAATGTGGGAAAATTGTGAGCCGTGACCGTCTGATATGGTAAAATATTCGTAAGAATAATGCAATAATTGTCACATTGCACGTCATAAATGTCTTGGAATAAATATTGGTTAAAACGCTTGTTCGTTGCATGTTTTCTATTGGACACCATCTAGGCTACTACACGATAGTATCCTTCAATAATGCATGTGTGACGTAACATAATTATACTGTACCTGGCAAGGCAGGCACAGGTGGAAGTAGGTCGTAGAAGGGTGAAGAATACAAATCGATATTATAAATATGTTATTGTATTGTCCACTTCCCACGGCACTCGATTAACTAAAACGAGAGCACTGACCTGATGAAGACACCCTTTGGATAGTCATGCAACTTGCCTCACGTGTATACCTTGTCTACGAATAATAGTAGTTCTTGGTAGGCCCGTTGATGACCAGCTCTGGGTAGTTAATCTGACATAACATCGTTAAATTGCGGGTAAACAGAGAGACGATAGTGATATGCCTTGGGACGGATCGCATTTCAACCACAGGATTGATAGGAATAAAATAAAAAAGGTATAGCGCTAATAGCTGATACTGAATGATACCTAAAATTGATAGATAGAACAGGAGTTGGCTGCAACTAACATTTATAA
The DNA here is from genome assembly GCA_905163465.1 of Craniophora ligustri. Taxonomy (NCBI): domain Eukaryota; kingdom Metazoa; phylum Arthropoda; class Insecta; order Lepidoptera; family Noctuidae; genus Craniophora; species Craniophora ligustri. Next base: position 14,049,742 of record LR990968.1, read on the forward strand.
AGACACACTCATAGTTAATGACCGGTCGAAGAACCTACTGGGATCAAACCGAATGCCCGGAAATAATCGGTTCAATCCGATTAGATTAATACAAACTTAACTACTATTTACTTCTTCTAAGCTAACGGCCAAACACTAGGCTTTTTACGCTGAATACTAAAATCATAATAAATCAAAATGCTGTTACATATAGACACAGTAGGTACTACTTTCTAAACTCTGCACACAGCACTTAGTAACCGATTTTTTAAATGCAAAACTACTTTTGGCTTTTGATGCAAACCTAATATTGGTTTACCGGTTACTTATCAGAGTTCACGATAGAATGGCAAACTAGTCTAGAATTCTAGATTCTTATCGAATACGGCCAAGACTGATAGGGGACTGGTTTTTTATACCGGGATGCAAAGCTTTATGTATTTCTCTCAAAATTACAATCTATGTTTCGGTACACACAAAACACTGATAATAACCAGTACTTACGTCACTGAATCCTTTGAAACCGTCAACTGTCTCGGTCCACTTAACAATGTCCCAACTCAACTTTACCTGAACGGGGAACTTTTCTCCAAATATCTAAAAAGGTTTCATCCAACCTAATTCTAGATGTATTAACAAAAGCCGCCCCTGTTTTTATTTCGTCTTTGTGTTCAGACTTCACGCTCTAGAAAATAGGTATTGTTTTTGTCAGACAAAGCCTACGCATTCTTGGTCCCAAAAATGTTCAACATTTAATATACTTCTAAGCTTACCATATAAAAGCTGTGCAACATGGCCTGTGGTGACTGACTCTTTCTTTTCATATGGCAAATTCACATCTTTCTCCACCTCGTCACACCTTAAAGCGAGATGATATGATTTCGATGAAATTTTTGATGAAATATTTTGAGATGCCATGAAGTATCGACTTGATAATCCATGGTCTTGAGCAGTGTCGTCAGTATACAACAATAACGGATTATAAGTTATAACTGTATGTTATAGAAATGAATAATCAAATTTTCCAAGGATAGCACACGTTTTTGATATAACTGACCGTATGTACCTTTAAAAACGGTAAAAAAATCACAATCTAATATGTCGTGACTAACGATATGACGATACTAAGGTAACGTACAGTTAACGAAATGCTCGTTCATGCGGTAACTGTGGGTATATTTTTATTCAGTTAAAAAAATTTCCTTAAGCGACTACGCTTCCGCGAAATGGAGTACTAGTTACCTTCATTTCTGTATATATGTCTTTAAAAAAATATTCCGTGTCGAGCGATACCTCTGGTGTTGCAAATGTCCATAGGCTACGGTAACCGCTTACCATCTGGAGGGCCGTAAACTTGTTTGCTACCTTCGTAGTATGAAAAACAGGACCAAAGAATAGCAGTATTGTCAAGAATCAATGTTGCATAGCAATTACTATCTAAAGTTATTTATCTAATCTAAACAATCCATACTCTGTTGTTTAATTCTGCTTACGTAAGATGTGCAAAATATTTGGGTAAGCTGTGACGCGCGCGCTCTGTGCTCGCCGCGTGGGCTGTACATTAGGCCTTATCTACGTCACAGTAGTCTGTGACAGCCTGCGATAGCAACACGAGACCGACCTCGCAACGTTTAAGATTTATTATGTGTACCTCATCCCAAGATTTTGCTTTAAAAAATTCAGTTATTTTTGGAGACCGATTTTTTGACGTTGATTTTACATCCAGCAGTCAGTCAAACTATTGTTTATTAAAAGTAGGTAAAATTTAACTGGCTTCTTTTGAACGTCGGAAATATAAATACAACCCTCATAACATTCACCTACCCTAACGATTTTAGCTGGGAAAAGAAACAACGTAAACTCTCTGGTAACACATTAAAATAAATTAAAGTAAAATTAGGTACAGGTACTATTATTATGAGCTTCTCAAACTTTTAATGTGAACTTTACAAGTCAACTTAATTAAATGCCGCTTTTCGTAATCAAATTTTTTATATAAAGTTCACGAGTATCGTTCAATACAGCTATAACTTTTCTACCGCGGAAGACCCTCTTTCCTCTTCTATAATTAGAAAACTCCCTCTGTCCCCCATACCTCATTATCACAAAATAAAATCCTCTTCCCGCCTGTGTACCATTAGCATTTTATTTCCCCTCTCATCTTATTATTGAATTGCTTCGCTAAAATACTTACCTGAAAATTTAAAAATATATGAAAAATACTGTGAACGCCTCCTTTCAATAAAGCTCAAGTGAGAGGGACCTCAATCTCGAGTAAATTAATAATACTCGAGGGCGTTTTTCTCACCTATATTGTCCACTCCTGGAAAACCACTCCAAAATCCAATTGTGTATTATAACAATTGAGTTTAAATTATTCTCCCTTGAAGACATTGGTTGTCATCAAGTCCTCTATCTAAGATAGGTTTCTGGTTTTAAAAAAGCACGATTATCCCATAGTATTGCAAACAATAATTATTAGCCATAAGTAATCATCATTTTGGGAGCCCCGTGTCGTGAGTCGACTAATCAATATCTTGTCATCATAATTTTTTACTGCAACCCCGTTTACAATTGAACTTATTGTTATTATTCCAGTTGTCAGACATCAACAATTTATTTATGAAAGCAATGTTGACCTAATAATTCATATTTTAATATCACGAATTACGACGAACTGTTAACTTATTCGCCATTCTCATACAAAAGTAGACTTGGTAAATTACAAGGTCTTGTTTAACTATTTTAAAACGACCAACAACACGCACACGTCATGTTTCGTTACTCAGTAGACCAGACGTTTTAGGAGCAAACAATACACCGAACTATCCACCACGTCTATTTTGACCCTTCAACCCAAAACACTTGTATTAATATTTGTTTTAAAGCTTGTTTGTTATTTGTTTTCTAACATAATATGTTACATATTTATCCTCATAGCAAACATTGTTACGTAATCACTCTAAACTTTAATCCATCTTACTGAAGTTTATGTTATCTGAAGATTAACAATTCAATTTGGATTATTAAGGAAATCTTATTAATCGTGTTAAACTTACCGAACCGTGATTTATATCCGTATCGCTTTCATACAAATCTACTTAGATTGCTTTGAAAAACTATACGTTCAGATATATTGTAACTTTTTCTCAATAAGCATAAATGATTTGTATCAGCTATAATTTTAAACCGTCTCTATATCATCGAAACAACAAATAAATCTGAATTCGTAAATTATATGTATATTTACAGATGCATTTTTTTAAACTACGTTAGACTGTAGTACTTGCGGAACGGAGGCGGCTGGGTTTATAATCGATAGCGGGACGCAGCGCATGCGTTTGATCCCGCCCCCGCACGCCGCACCCTAAACACGGCCTCCCTGCGTCCTGCGGAGCCTACTGACATCAAGCAATATCCTGCAGAAGGCCCACACTGACACCACGTGTTTCATACGTATGAGAAAATCTTTTTGTCAACTGACGTGCGCTCTTCCATATCGAGTTATCGCAGATCCGAATAAACCTTCTGTTTATTTTTAATATTGAGTTTTGGCCTTTAAGATATTGTTGCATGATATATGACGAATATTGTTGAAATGGCCATTACGCTGAATTAATTATACAATGAAACTGATACGGGTAGCTTTTGGGGGGAAACAATATTTTCACTGACGTACTTCACATTTAATATTCAAGATACTAGGAGTATTGGAAAAGTTTTTGAGAATACCTTTTAGCGAACTAGACTTAAGAATAATAGCAAACTGATTTTAGTACCGTAGTACCCATTAAAACGAGCTGTGAATTGAAGTGACTGAAAATTCATATTACCATGTGCTTCATCGGTCACTAATTTCAGATTAGATTAGAAAATATGCAGAACTCACTACCAAAATCCTCATTTTGGTAGTGAGTGCTGCATATTTTACCTTTGGAGTGATCAAGCATATCAAAGTAACACTTGTGATGAACTCTCACAATTCAGATTCAGGTAGGTATAATAAAACTGCTTGCTTCTTGATAATTATAAATTATTTATTACTCCAGTAACACTCAGATAAAATTGAGAACGTCTGTCTCGGTCGAGATGTCCGATCAGAATGCCCTTACTTTTTAAAATCACCGTCTAAGTGCATTTCGTTCCGGACTGAACGAAATTAATCATTCAATCTGTTCGTTCTTCATAGATTAACAAAGTAGTGGCATTTTGAATCAACTAACTTACTTATACCGATTAAAACAAATACAATAATCGAATTGAATATAAACATTAATAAATATAAACTTGATTTAAATTACAAATTTGTAGAATAATATCAAATAATCGTAAATTCATTACATTCGGCCGTCCGACTACGTGCGATCTCCTGACGCACGGTATATACAATCAAGTACAATAATATTATGAATTCAAATAAGTATACTACCAAAATTATAAGATTTCACATAAATTAACCGTAAGCTAAAAATATCTCTGTATATATATTTTAATATCTATTAATCTTTCATTACATTCGGCTATTATTTGGATTCAGATTGACTTTGTGGCAGTTCGTTGTCACTTTTATTGCTTTCGCTATCAGACGTACTACTGCTATTAGCCACTGCATCTACATTATCATTTTGTTCTGACAAATTAATATTGATCCACGGTCGAATCCTGTCTACTGCTATAACACTATCATATTTATTTTTGCGTTTACTAAAACCAGGTATTTCGACAATTTTATACCTATCATTGTCCAAAACTTCTGCTATTTTGAAGGGACCTATAAATTTTGACATCAACTTAGTACTATTACCTTTATTATTAAAATTAGTTCTAATTATTTTAATTAAATCCCCTTCCTTATAAGTCGGGGCAGGAACTCTATTTTGATCGTAGTTTTGTTTTTGTTTAATCTGACTAGATTCAATATTTGTTCGAACTTCCTGCCTTACTTCTGTAAAATTGGGATTGGGCTCATTAATAACATCTAACATATTACTTAAGCTATCTTTCAATCTGGTTCCAAATAACGCCTCAGTAGCTGTTTTTTGAGTGGTGCAATTTGTAGCATTATTTATTCCCCACTGGATTTTGCCTAGACACAAGTCCCAGTTCCGTTCGTCCTCACCGTCAGAATATTTTGCGAGTGAACTTAAGATTGTTTGATTGTATCTTTCGGCTTGGCCGTTGGCCCTGGGACATGCGACGGCATTCAACACATGCTTAATACCATGAGTATCACAAAAGGATTTAAAAGTTGCTGAAGTGAAAGAGGTACCTCGATCCGATATTATTCGGGATGGTAAACCGAAGTCATAAAAAATATTTAATAATACCTTAACCGTTGTTTTAGATTTTGTATCCTTAACAGCTCTTACAAATAAATACTTAGTAAATCCATCCACTATGGTGAGAATATAAACATTGCCGTTCTTACTTTTGACAAATGGACCCAAATGGTCAATGTGAATGGTGTGGAACGGAATGCTTACTTTCTCTATAGGGTACAACTGACCATTCTTACGTCGCGACGTATTATCCTTATTGTAGGCGCACTTAATACAAGACTGTACATATTTTTTTATAAATCTACGTAACTTAGGAAACCAGAAAACTGATTGGATTCTCTCGGTTGTCTTTGATACACCTAAATGACCAGCATCATCGTGGTTAGATTTACATATCTGCCATCGAGCATCGCGAGGAATTACTAAACAAAGCTTATCATCAACTCTCCTATACACTCTACTATTCTTAACTACATATTTCTTTCTAATCTCTTTAGCTTCTTCATCTGACTCGGGCTTAAGAATTTTATATATTCGGGATATATCAGGATCTGTCATTTGTAAAGTCAAGAGCCAGTTATCAGTTTCAATACTATAGACTGTGAATGCAAAATTATCGATATCCTTGGGTGTTAATTTTGTGTTACGGCTCAGTGCGTCTACATGAGCCATACGGATCCCTGGACGGTACTCTATACTAAAATTGAATTCGCTTATTAAAAGCCACCACCTAGCTATTCGGGGTATTAAGTCGCGTTTAGTTAATGTGGTTCGAAGGGCGTTACAGTCTGTCACAATTTTAAACTCTATTCCCAACAAATAAACTCTAAATTTCTTTAATGAACACACAATTGCAAGGGTTTCGAGTTCATAAGAGTGCAAGTGACGCTCCTCGGGGGTGGTTTGCCGGCTAAAATAAGCTATTGGTTTGAGAGCGCGCGGTTCCGGTTGCCATTGCATCAATATCCCACCCACGCCTAAAGAACTTGCATCCGTATGTAATTCAGTATCAAAACTAGGATTGTATAGCGCTAAAATTGGTCTGTCAATCAACTTGTCTTTTAGGGTAGTAAACGAATGAGATTCTTCATCCGTCCATTTAAAAACATTGCCCTTTTTGAGTAAGTTGGTTAAGGGTCTAGCTATTTCTCCAAAACTTTTAATAAATTTTCTAAAATATCCTGCTAGTCCCAAAAACTGACGGATTTCATGTATGTTCTGGGGAATAGGAAACTCTTTAACAGCTAGAATCTTATTTTCGTTGGGGCGTATGCCCTCAGCAGAAATCTCATACCCCAAATAGTCAAGGGAAATATCGAAGAAACGGCATTTAGATAATTTTAAAGTAAGCCCATTCTGCCGTAACAACTTCAAAACATTCTCCAACCTCTCAAATCCTTCCTCCAAGGTAACCGATGGCACAAGAATGTCATCCAAATAGGCCAAAGCTGATTCATGACGTTTATTACCTAGCATTAAATTCATTAATCTCTGGAATACAGCTGGAGCATTCGCAAGACCAAAAGGCATCCTTTTAAATTCGTAATGCCCATCCGGCGTTACAAATGCAGTTAGCGGACGACTCTCTTCCGCCACAGGCACCTGATAGTACCCAGAAGCCAGGTCTAGGGATGTGAAGAATCTGTTGCCACTAAGGTTTGTCAACTGATCGTCGATTATCGGCAAAGGGAACCAATCCTTCCTAGTCTTATTATTGAGAGCCCTATAATCGACACATAAGCGCTGTTCCCCTGTCTTCTTCCTCACCAATAGAATAGGACTAGCATAGTTTGAATTAGACTCTTGTATAATGTCATTTTGCAACAAATCATCAATTATGTTCCTAACCTGACCCCTTTCCGAAAAAGATAACCTGTAGGGTCGGTAAACTACCGGTTTATCATCTAATAAGTCTATTTTCATTTCAGTTGAGTTGACACAACCAATCTCTCCAAGATTGAATGCGAAACAATCACGATAACTGAGTAAAAGTGAATGAAGTCTACCTAATGTCTCTTTGTCAATTTGGGGACCAACTTTTATGTCAGATATTAGCAAAGGTTCATATTCCGAATTATCTTTTGTTACTCTATTTGTATAGGTGGAACTACTTTCAACAAAACAAGTTCCCTTAGCAATAGGACATTTCTTAGATAATGTAAGTTTTTGACCAGATAAATTAGTCACAGGCAAACAACACTTCCCATCAACAACCCTATAAACTCCCTGATGCAAATAATGTTCTTTCTTAGGCTCACAATTGTAGTAACCCTCAACATAAATATCTCCACAGAAACCAACGTCGGATGTAGTAACTTCAACTAAACCTGACAATGTAATATCAGTATCATTATCAATATTTAATTTTAAACGCTTCACCGGCTGTATTATAGTATTGATATCGGGGCTCTGATAAAACATTAACTGATGACTATTCTTAAATACTGTTACGCAAGGAAGTTCAGTAACATTTTGACCTATAAGTAAAGCTGACTGAAGGAATTGTTCGCCTACAATTAATACCTCGACATTTACCTCAACTTCATCTAATTTCAGATCAACATTGCTCCTATATAGTGGAAAAACTTTAGAGTTGCCGAATCCTTTGATTACTGGCAACTCTGTAAAATTTTTGGTTAAGTTCAGACTTTGAGCATCAGATTCTCTAATTAAACTACATTCGCTGCCGAAATCAATGAAAGCAATTAAAGATTTTTCATTTACTTTAACGGTTTTGTAAAATTTATCGCTGTTGTTATTGTTGGTAGATATGGTTAAAATTTTTCGATCCTGGTTATCTGGCTGTTTGGGTTCGTTCCGTAACATTAATGGTTCTAGTTTACAATTATCATTGTTGTGGCCTACCCGTTGGCATTTTAAACATTTCATAAGGGGTTTGGGACATCGGAAGTAAGGGTGTCCCCTTGAGCGGCAATTGAAACAAGTCACCGAACTTTCGCTTGAAGGCGTTGCAGTGTTACCCGGTCGTACGATCATACTATCACTACGTTTCCTATTGAATGTATTATTTTCTAACGTGGGACGCTGAGAGCTTAGAAAATTCAACAAGTCTTCTGGTTCACGACAAGTCAGCGTCTGTGCACTGCTTCTAATCGATTTATCTAGTATCCCGTGGATAATACAATCGACGGCCTTTTTGCCTCTTATCTCACAAAAACTTCTGACCGTAAAATATAATATCTACCGCCAGTATCACTAAGTAAACGCCATCAAGGAGTTGCCTTGACCTGACGTTCGACACAGATGACACCAACATACAACTCAAAATTCAGTAATAGAAAAAAAAATATAGAAATAAACACTAGGTATGTCAAAAGAGTTATGATACTGTTTTTAGTAGCTTATGTCGTTATATCTCTCAACACTAGTCGGTAGCTCTAAATAAAATTTATACTAATCATATAAGACGGTACGTACCTTAGATTGGGTCCTGATCCCACTTCTGAACTGTGATGAACTCTCACAATTCAGATTCAGGTAGGTATAATAAAACTGCTTGCTTCTTGATAATTATAAATTATTTATTACTCCAGTAACACTCAGATAAAATTGAGAACGTCTGTCTCGGTCGAGATGTCCGATCAGAATGCCCTTACTTTTTAAAATCACCGTCTAAGTGCATTTCGTTCCGGACTGAACGAAATTAATCATTCAATCTGTTCGTTCTTCATAGATTAACAAAGTAGTGGCATTTTGAATCAACTAACTTACTTATACCGATTAAAACAAATACAATAATCGAATTGAATATAAACATTAATAAATATAAACTTGATTTAAATTACAAATTTGTAGAATAATATCAAATAATCGTAAATTCATTACACACTTAACAAATTATCTGCAAAATTTCAAACACCAAAATCTGAATTAATTCAAGGACTTTTATGGTCGAGTAATTGTCAATAATTCTGACTAACCTCAAATGATTAAAGAGACGTATTTTATTTCTAAAAAAAATACATTCTGATGATATAAAATGATAAATTACCGTAATCTGGGAATTGAGGATTTTGTGGATTTCTACAGCCTAAACATCTGCTGAGATAATAGTTTAGTAGATATTTCCCTTATTTCCCTAGGGAGGATATATTTTTTTACGATTTTATTAGGGAAACATATTCCGATACAATACTATTATAACTTGTAAGCCATTATTACAATCAGTAGTTCGCTGCTGTAAGTCGGTAGGTAATTTATTGAGTATGTCCATATTCACTACGTGTTCCAGATAGTTCATGCCAAATTAACATGTCTGTCTACTGGACCAGTAAGTCGTTCGCACCTGACAAATAGATTCAACCTTGACTTGTGTCCTACCTAACTACGTCACCACGTGCCAAACGTACTGATACCGCCTGATACGGTCACAAACTAGGCCGAACTCCTACGTGGAAAGATTAAACACTCTATCACCATTAGGCAAAGAACACACGGCGACACAATGATCCTTTAATTCCTCTAGAAATTGCTGAAGTCTGACGGAATTAGTACTAGCAGAAGGTGGAATTCTTTTCAGGCGTATAAATACTTTGCGGACTACGATTTATAAACTTACTTATTTCTTATAAGAAACCGTACAGGTTTTATCCCTGGAAAAAATCCATACGGTTTCTTTTCTAATCGTTGGTAGCCTTGTCATTATATTATAATCCATCATATTTAGAAACGAGCTTAAGATGGTAAAAAAGAAGAATAGTCTAACCTACCTACTATATCACGACATGTAATAATTCTTATTACAATAACGCTTTTCTTACTTCATGATAAATCTATAGAAAAATTTCCATCGTCAATATCTAGAGTATTTAGTACGTTAGATGGTTCAGTAACTTTTTAACGAGTGGATGTCGACGTGGCGGTTTGCTCCACTTTGGTAGCTTGGCGACATTATTTAGAGCACATTAAAGCTTTAATTTTTAATCAGTGACTTTTCAGATATCGATTTTATTGGCCTAATAATTCAAATGACTACATTTTAAGGCATTGCGACGAGTTTTCATTCCGGGATTTTTAGCCTAAGGATGTGGGTATTATAGCTCAGAGGGATTTAAGCTGTTCCGTGAAAAATAACCACAGATATTCAGCCGCCTCTAGATAAAAAGGCTACTAAGAAATTGAGTTTTTATTAGATTAACATTTCCTTCTCTTAAAACACTGTGACTTTAGTTTAAAAGATGTGCTCACAGATAAATATTGATATATTTTGTCTTGCTTGTATTTAATCGACCCTAAATGAATTTGGATTTGGACTAAAACAAGAAAACTTTGTAGGACTTCGTTACACGATTCACTGCTATCCTCCGTGAATCTTCAAAGCTCAATTCCAAAGATGGAATAACAAATCCAATATTAACTCAAGTTTTCGTATTTCCAAATGAATCAAGCGTCCCCTCTGCGTTTCGTCGCCATTATACTCAAGTTTTCCGTCGCTACAATTATTTTTCCCACCCTCTTTTTCAAGGAGATTTGTATGTATTCAAATTGTAGCAAGTTTTGTGACGTCAGTAGGTGAATCAGCGGCTATTCTTGTTGGTATGTCGCATGGTGTGAGCTGCTCGTAAAATGTTCGACACGCCGACAGGTCATACAACCGCAATTATGTTGTTTATGAAGGTAGGTAGGTGCTTTCGGAAATGTAATGTAAAAGGGAAGTCGACATTTATCAATAAAAAATATATTACAAAATAACGTACAGACCTAACTGATATAAATAAAAAAAATTAAAAGGATCCGGACCGATTCTTCTTTAAATCTGTATTGAAGAATGATATTATCGTTCCATTTCTCGGATGGTCGGTCGGAACGGCCATCCCTGTATAAGGGATTTATTTTTTTAATGTCTTCGTAAGTCGTAACAAATTGAGATTACGAGCCACATTAAACCTTATTCCTAGAACTAATCCTATTGTGTTGACGTAAAAGCAATCACCCGTATTATCGTAATGGCCTACGATTTCTCGTGAGCCAAGGAACGAGTTATGGCAGTCCTTTTCCTGTTCATGCCCATTCTCCACCAAGTCGGTGTAATGTGCAAATTGGCGTAAATAGCCGATTTGTCAGGCAATCTGTAGCCCCACGGGTCTCGTGTCGACAAATAGTTCTTAACTGTATTGGAAATTGGTCTTTAATTTAACGCCTTCGGGCACCTCATTCATATAGGGCAACCAGTTTTGTACATTTGTTAGATCTTGGGTATGCATAATAATTATGTAATTTGATAAGTGACCTAAACGTGCTAACGGTTTTTTTAGATTCTTAGGGCCTGCCTGATGGTAAGCATTTACCGTAGCCAATGGACGTTTGCAACACCAAAGGTGACGCTCGTGCGTTGCCGACCCTGTATTTTTATAAACCCTTTCACTCCTTTTTAACCGACTTCAAAAAGGAGGCGGTTATATGTTCCGATGTTTGTTTTTTTTATGTATGTTCACCGATTACTCCGCACATCTGTGAAATGATTTCAAATATTATTTTTTTGTTCGGTAGGGTATACTCCCTAGTTGGTCCCATTTTAACCACGTCAGGATCTGATGATGTGTAATCCTAGAGAAATCGAGGGCAACCCTCTAATTTTATAGAGGAACTTATCACGTATTTCATATATTTCTAATTTCAAGTACCATGTCTTACAGACCTTGCGATGTTTATACGACCACAGGCGTTTGTGAAAACCTCTGCAGGTAATTCCTCACATGTCGGCCTAGGGTACGCGCGATAAGTATGCACGCGCCGTGTGCATTAACGAAATATAATTTACATTAGACAAACCACTATATTCAATTAAATTGTGCAGCGACGCAGTTCTTATGATGACACCAATAATCATATATCGTAAAAATATGATCTAGGTTTTGAAAATATCTCGCCTTTTTTAATCTTACACGAAGTATTCGTACTTTTCCCTAGATACGTGTATATTTATGATACATTATTACTATAGATTGACGACTATACATGCATCAATGCGAATTTAATAAAGCATTACTGTGTTTCTTGCCACCAACTTGACATTTATAATTTAATTTAGAATAGGTATAATATAAATTAAACACTATTAATTAGGTATAATATAAATTAAACACTTGACTTTAATATTCTCCTAGCAAACAAACTGATTTTCTAAGTAATTCACAAGTTTCTATTAGAAATCCTCGGCAGAATCTCGACATGCCTTCGAAGTAAAATATTTGCTATCGGTTGTGGAAGGGTGAAATGTGTCCCGGCTCCCGTGGAGCGTCGCCGGTCGTTATCGGCGCTCGCCGTCCATTTACCTCCGTCCCTCCAGCCCCCAGCCCTCAGCCCTCCCAGCGCAGGCTGCGGTCACGGCGCCTCATTTACAGAGCTTTGATGTAACTAGCGAGCTTTATATTCTTACTAGCCTTTGCTGACGACAACGTCTTAGTAATTTTTTCCATCATCTGTTCTTACCTTTTAACATATGATCGATTCCGCATATAACTCACCCCTCCCCCCCTCCCTCTTCGCTCTTTTAAAGAATGATTTCTGTGATTAAATCTATGTTAAATTATCTTAATTGGTTAAATGAAGAGGTAACAGTTAGATCTATGTCCAGCAGTGGACGTCTTAACGGTTGATATGGTGATGTTCATGATGAACAGTCAGACATACTTTCGCATTTGTAATATTAGTATGGATTGGAATGGGGACAACGGTCTTACTACATTTTCTATTGTCTTCTATAGATACTCATCTTCAAACGGATGTCCTTAGATTATTATGTCTACAATGTAGTACAATAGTAAGTCATATGCAATTTGTGTAAATATACCATTTGTATACAGAAGCATTATTCTTGAGTTTAATGACGAGTCAATGGATACATTGTTAATATGGCTTTATTTTGAATTAATTGGATAATTTCATAATTTATTGTTTGATATTTCGTAGGGTTTTTGATATTTCAAGCCACATTTAGAGCTTCCAAGTACTGTTTCAACTATTTATTTTATAAATGCAATTTTGTGTAGATAGAGCAGAGAACTGAAAGTGAATCGCGTGATCAGTATAAGGGCCTGTTTCATCACCGACAAGTTTAAAATTTCTGTCGTGATATGTCTGCTACACAAAGAGTGGTGCCGAGTGATTCACCAAAAGCCAGCATACTCCACAACGTTATGAAACTACAGTGTCATCCGGATATTGAACACATTGTCTATAGTCGTGTGTGTCTCAGTGTCGTTGGATGTAACAATCCTTAGGTGAAGTACTAATAACTGTGTCTATTTATTTTGCATAGATGAACAAAGTGGGCACTGGGGCAAGACGCGGTGTGGGCATTTTGTATCCAACCGAATAAAACTGCATCTGCATCTCTTAATAATTCATGGCCTAATGTCATGTGGTCCTTATGGGACCAAAGGAATGAATGTTTACCCAATTCATGCTTTTGGCGCTTCTCCAATACCCTGTAGTCATATACTAGACATGTAACGGACGTTACATATACCATAGTCTATGACTCTATGCCATATCTGTAGAATTTAACGATAACTGCAGAACGCAGAATTGTAGATCCCATAAGATCTAAAAGACTGACATCATGGCTAGTCTTACAGTAACGTTTTCTATCGCCTGAATCTCGTTAAGAAGTTAAAGTAAAATGTTGGAGTTTCAATCGTAATATGTAGTTACGTTAAGTATGTGCAGACCTTAGCGTTAGTAGCTCAATAGAGTGGGTCGGGTTGCGCGCGCGCATGTATCACCTTACGGCATTTGATACCGAGACGTGGTGTAAGCTATGAATGACATTGAGTTGTATGCATTTATCGCATCATAACATACTTATTGGTTAGTTCCTTATAATTTACGTATTATAATTTCAATTATGACACTCTAATCTGCACTGGAAATTACAGTTTAACAGCTCTGCAAAGGTTCTTGAGGTTTTGCTAGGGTTCTCGTGATGGATGTCTTTTGGCTGATACAATAATGATGATAGTTAAGATAATATCGTATTTGATATTTATACTCTAACTACATTTTACAGTATATAAGACTGTGGAGATATGTAAAATGACGTCACAATCGCTATCGCTTATCGCCGGCGCCGCGCCTAAGACACAATGAATGAATGTCGGTCGATCGTCCAAACAACGTTGTCTTGTGTTTAGAATACCTCGAGTACTATGCCATCCGGCCACCGTCCGAGTGTCCGGTCACGGTGCGAATTCCCCATACGAATAACACAAGTAATGCACACTGCACGCTTCCTGTTACTGTCGTAATTTGACTAACATACACATCGTCACACGACACACTGATTGGTGTCAATGCTTTAATTTTGAGAATGGTTTGACTTTCTTGGAAAACTGGATCGCGCTCTATGAGTAGAGTCATCAATGAAAAATGTTATAAATACTGAGAATATTTTACCCATTCTCCCTTATGTGAGTGAAGCAAACGATATCAGCTAGTATACTAATATTTCCGAATATTCTATTACATTACGTGAATTTTTATTTATTTCTAGATGCTAAAAGTGTTCACCGAAAATAATTTTGTTAGGTCCAATGAAATTGACATTAGTGAGTATGAGTGATATTCAACCAAATTTAGCAAGCCTACTAGCCTAGTCTATTTAGCAGTGTTGAAACTTACTATACGTCGACGCACTTATAGGAATCCCAAAATAAAAATCATAACCTTCCCTCAAAAACCACATAGCAAATGTATTTGAGGACCCGTTTAGCTCATCGGTAGTTAACGCTGCCTGCTGTGCTATGGGTGTCGGGTCGAATCCCGGTAGGGACAAATTTAGTAATGAGCATTAACATTTGTTTCCGAGTCATGGATGTATCTATGTATAATATGTATGTATTTACAAAAATATAATTTATATGTAGTATACCAACCATCTAGTATTCGTAACTTAGCTCGCTCGGAACTTGATGGCGCTGTCATAATATTCAGAAATATTATATTATTATTAGAAATATTTAAATATTATTATTGTAGTCCCATTTAGCGTTCCATTTAAAGAGTCTTAGTGTCGAGTCGAAGTCTAGTGTGGTGTAAGGCGCGGCACGTGTCGCATTGCGGGCCCGACTCGGTGTAATGGAGGACGGGCGGCACTCTGCCCACAGAGCAGCCACAGCCAGTGGGACGATGAAATAAAAAAAAAGTATTTTTACATGCTGCTCTACAAACGCTTCGGCGTAAAATATGGCCGTAGCATTGGCACAAACTAACGCAAAATAAAACTGTAAAGTAAAACAAGAACTGTACTTTATGAGTTGTGTATATTGCAAATGTGGAGTAAAGATAAATATAAACTTAAACATGCTTTGGAAGTATTTAAATCTGGCTAGTAGGTAAAGAAAATACACGTATTCAGTTCTCATAACCTACTGTTAGGAGGCTGTTTTAGTTATAGTCGTATAATTATGCAAGAAACTACTACATAGTTTCGGGTGATGTACCCCTTTTCATGTATTTTAGCTATGTATGTTTGTCAGGTTGGTCTGCTACTTATTTCTGCCCTGTGGCACTGAAGTGTGCTCGTAAAATAGGTTGTCTACGAGCGGCTCGCCTCACTGAAGTAGCTGCCTAGTGTTCTGAACTCTTAATTAATTGCATCTAGTATCGAACGAACACTCCTGATCTAATGAAAGCCGGGCTGGCTTGCAGTTTAACTTTATTGCGACCAACTTTGTTATTTATTAGTTTATATTGTGTACACACACTGCTTTACAGGTTGTTATATTATACATTACGCATTCTACTATGTTGTGTCTGCGTTGTCAGTGTTCTGAATGTTGGACAACCTGAACAAGCACTGAAAATATAAGGTTCTTTTGAATGTCGTTGTAAAAATTCAATATCAAAGTGCTTATCACACAGTAGCAATAAAGTGGCCACATCCGAAACCACATTAAACATACAACATGATGGTACGAGCGAGGAACCGTGTCGAATCGAGCATGATTGGCGAGCGATTGCCGTGACCGCGCACAATAACGTACATTTCTCTCTTACACCACACTCCGCTATAATGTCGGGCAAGTTCAACGTCGATATACGCAACAACCCAAAATATAACTAAAAACTTTTCTACTAGACCCATGCGTGTGTGCGTGACGCTAAAACTATGACCAATCACGATGCTTCATTACAAGGACGTATTGAAGTTGCATAGCTGTGCGCGTGTGTGCGTATTGTTTTGAATTCGCTACGTGTCAACATTGCAGTTATAATAGGATCACCTTGTGCATTTAACTTGACGGACCTCGGCGGGGAATGGAGATAGCTCATGATACTGTGAGTTTATTTATCTCTCTCCTGACGTCTGCACAGCGTTAATCGGACGTGTCAACGTTTGCCAACTTACCGAGCATTAATTTTAATGAACATAATTAAGTGATAAATTGATTCGTTTGCGTATATTAAACAACTACCCGTATACATAAGTAGCTGTTATCTGCTATAGTTTATTTTGCCAAACTTTTTGCTAAATAAAAATACTATCTGCACGTGTCAGCGTAACAACTTAGCAAGTAGGTGACTATTATAATGATGAAACCGCATCATCATAAGTCACCTTTAATTCTTTTGTCAATTATATGTGTCATTTAACCATGAACTTCGATACTTTGGTTATAATATACCTAAATACCTACAAAAAGGCACCCTTTTGTCACTTGAACAGTAAACCTACTTATACTATTATAATCTATATATATAAAAATGAATCCCTATTTCCCTTGGTCGCGGCATCACGCGTGAATGACTGAACCGACTTTGATCAATTTTGGTATTGATAAAGACAGAACCTTGGACAAGGATATAGGCTACTTTTTATCAACCCACCATGCGAGCGAAGCCGCGGGCGGAAACTAGTACGCTATATGTATAAATCAGTATCAGTAGTCCAAACTATTTTCTAAAATAGTAGACATTGATGAAAATGTCTTTCTAATGATAGGCAAGCACTAGGAATAAATAAAGCGTCGATCATAGAAATATGATGGTCTTAATCTTATTAATCCCATCTTGTTATGCTTCTTGTGCTTACACCAGTAAAAACTACTGTCAAGTTTTTTAATCGTACGTTTAGAGAGCTTTTCCAGTTTCTTTATAAATGAATTAGATAACATATTATCACGCTTACCGTCCCAAGGGCCAAGCCTATTGCTCGTCTTATTACAGGGGATATAACTGAATTTCTAATGGAAATACTGATAAATGAATACAGTACGAGTTGATATACATATAAATTAGAAAGTCACATCTGTCTTATTGAATGAACCTGGTTCGTTTTGTGCGCATAATTTTATTCCAATTTCGCTGAGTATTTCATGGCTAGATTCTTCAATAAATTCACCTCGCGTATCTGAAACATAAAAGGATTTTTATTGCCCCGCGTGATGCAATGGCTGTATTTCATATTAAATGACATTTATATACAACACAGGGCAGGTATTTGGTTCGGTACATACATGGCGAATATACACTCATTTCGTCATTCGTTTGTTCATAAATCTAAACCACATATAGGATGAAAAATGGTTCCGTATATAAGTAAATTTAATTGTGTATCGCCAATCAATATTAACGTTATTGTTGTATTGCATTGCAGAGACATCAGTTCAGTGCGAGGAGAGTAGTCGGTGTGTCGCGACAAGGAGACCGGACCGCAGGCGTCGAGCGTGCATGACGCATACACCCAGATATACTGCTCGCAGGTATGGACTGGTACCTTACCCTCTACAGGTCCTTGGGGTACACGTAAGGTCAGGAAAGAGCCTACCTCGATGGCTGGTCAGTTATGCTAGGTGGATAGTTGAACCCTGTTCAAAAGCTTCCAAGCTCATGGCTAAGACGACCCTTATTATTATGCTTCAATGTAAAATGTATTACACCTATGTTGAAACAATTTATATTTAAATATGTAATAGATAGAAAGCAGTGTTAGTAAATAAAGCAATCGCTTATCATGAGATTCTGAGTTGTCCTAATCCAAATCGCAGCACAGGTACCTATTGTTTTTCTCATTAAGTAAAACTATTAAAGGTGCTGTATTTTATATGCTGTATGCAAATATTTTAACTTTCCTTCATCAGTCGATTTAACTGACAAGGCAACGAATAACGGATAGGGTTACAATAGGCATGATGACAATAACCTAGAATCACTGAAATAATGATTTTAGCGAATGAAATAGGATTCAAGGGTATCGAAAACTGTATTATTTTCATTTTTTAATGTGTGATTGATTAATATTTAATAAAATAAAAACAATAAAATACAGCAATCCGCCATGAGACGCGAACACCAATCAGAGCGAATTACGTCACGCCCCCGTAACTAGAAGTACTACTACGCGTCAATTTCTTTTCGTTCGAGCTAACTCTGCACTTTCAAATTGTTTTCACCTGCGTTCATCGAGTTAATTGTGGTTCCCAAAGATCTGACTGATCCTAGTTTTATATTCGCAAAACAAACTAGCCATGGAACAAGGATTTACCAAGGCAAATAACTCTAATTTGCCTAGAGTTGATGTTGTTGATGTTGGGAGAATTTCTGTCTTCAAACAAAGACTTCTGTACCGCAGAATTTAGAAATATCAAAATTTGCATGTAAGTATATATTATAAATAATAACCCGTAGATAATTCAAATTATACAAACATTTTAAAACTGCATCTTGAGGTAGTATTAGAGGTTATGTTATACCTATATAAGTTTGTTATTATCAGTGTATTTACATCACAACATGATACTACACAAAATTATGCCATATCGTTTGGCAGCTGGAATACAAATAATGAAACCCATTAAGATAAACATTGGTGATTATTCAAGAGATGAAATCTAACCTTAAAAATCGATTAATTTATTGATTAAACCTCCAGTAAAGACACAAATCATTTTAAAATCCACAAAATAAAGTAAAAACCTTTAAATCTTACGTCAAAATGATTTTCACTGAATGATAGATCTCGCCGTGCGAGATTAAGCCACTTATTTCGCATTGTTTTGTTGTGTGGAACGTAAATATATAATTTATTGGGAGTTTTATTGACGTATTATTGCACTGAGGGACCGCGCACCACTTATAGAATTATAATTCATATTAAACACGCAAAATAACTGTATTATTGTATTTGCACCATAAGTTTAGTGTTGACATACAATGGCGTGACGTCACAGGCGGACGCCATGACACCAGCTAGCGTTTTGGCGTGAATTTTGAACATAAAATTAAAATGTCTATTTCCTTCCATAAAACCCATATTTTTACCAAAATAAAGATATATTTTATAAATAGTACATACTTCCGAACATAATAGCACAGTTTTCCAACATCAGTCATCATGCCTATTTCAAAGTTACGCTAAAAGGGAGACTAACTTAATTTAACTTAGGAATTCTCCTTTGTGTTATTCCCGAAAATTTAAGTATTGATAGAAAAGTTTAATATACTTATTTATATTTAATAATCTATCTTGTGAAAGGAACATTTGAAAGTGCAAAAACCATTTAATTAGGGAATTAAAAATAGGATAATATAAAAAATAAACGCTCTATATTATCTCTTGAAAAATAGGCTTGGTGTATTAGCCATACAAATATAGCTCTTTTGCGCTGAATAAGAAAAAACTGTTTTTTTTTTCGAATAAAAAAGTTTAAAATTCAAGGTTTGCCGTACGTTTTCTCCGCAAACACAGGGTTG
The DNA here is from genome assembly GCA_905163465.1 of Craniophora ligustri. Lineage (NCBI taxonomy): Eukaryota > Metazoa > Arthropoda > Insecta > Lepidoptera > Noctuidae > Craniophora > Craniophora ligustri. The sequence continues at coordinate 14,069,715 of LR990968.1, forward strand.
TTCTTATGTTCTTTTATGAAAAAGGGGTTTCTCTTGCTGAAAAACGTAGCGGGCTTCGTTCAACCGGAGTCATGGAGAATTTAGAAGTCGGTATGACGTATAGGCGACGTATAGATTAAGCTTTCACCGTGTTCTACGACTGCTCTGTTTGCAGACCATCAAAATTTTGCAGTAATAGGCACCGGAAGCTGCTGCCGTTGCGGCAGACGTGACTGGCGCGCCTTGCGGGAGCGCCGCCCCGGCCGCATGCCGCCCCGCTGACACCGCTCGCACCCACCACCACCACCACACCACCACACTCACACCCCTAGGGGCACACACACCACGTACACGCACACACACACATACACACGCAAACTGATACAGGACCGCTTTATTTTCTCCCGGTGAGTTGATTTTGAAACTTGCATTTTGTTGTTTGTAGAAATCCCCTCACGGATAATAAAAATGAAATCCATATAATTTACTTAGCCTTGGCTAAGTTAACGAATGTTTGTTACTCTTTCATGCAAAAACCGCTCAACAGATTTGCATGAAATTTAATGGATTAACACATAGGCTTTTTATCTGTATACCATGCGGGCAAAATCGCTGGAGGCAGCTAGTTGTTATATATTAAGACATCATTAGCAGCATTTATTTTAAACTTTCTCCTCTTTATCGCCATTCAGTCTTCATCACATCAATTATATCTGTTGTAGAAGAAACCCGCGCAGGCCATTATCTCGGATCTAGCAGAAGGCCAATAACAAACCGTCGCCATGGGGTCGGTCAACGTGAACCGGAACGTGGCGGACGCGTTCTACCGCTACAAGATGCCCCGCATCTGCGCCAAGGTCGAGGGCAAGGGCAACGGCATCAAGACCGTCATCGTCAACATGCCGGAAGTGGCCAAGGCCCTCGGCAGACCCGCCACCTGTGAGTAACCCATATCATATCATAGGCGACTGCCTTATTGGCAAGTGGTATGAAGTTCGATTGTTAACTGCTTTTTCCAAGATATGTTGTATCAGAATAGCCTTAGCATAAAATGTGGAATTACTGTTCCTCTGCCCTACCCGCTTGATAAGGGTTAAGGGTACTCTCTCAAGTTAAAATTACGTCTCTATCCTAGATTTAATCTCTGTATCAATTATTGTACTCACGCCCTGGGGAATGGTGCGTGACAATCTTAAGAAGCTGCTGTTTCAACTTGTAGTTTGTTCTCATTTTTAACAGACTTCGAAAAGACTTCGAAAAGGACTTTTCGAAGTCTGTTATGTCTGTTGTATGTTAGTCTGTTATTATGAATCTTGTAGTGTGTTAGGATTTAATACTGAAGAATATACATAACTAAACTAAATGATCACTTATAGATCCCACGAAGTACTTCGGATGCGAGCTCGGCGCGCAGACGCAGTTTGACTTCAAGAACGAGCGGTTTATCGTCAATGGCAGCCACGACTCCGCCAAGCTGCAGGACCTGCTGGACGGGTGAGGCACTAGCTATCAGTTTTCTTTGGACCGGAAGACCATCTTTCAAGGACCAGTGTCGACTCTTATAGGATGGTGCAAAACGGAGTCTATGCAAAACGGTCTACTGGACAGACCAGCTTGTTCTAAAGTTCTAATATTTTGATACAAAATATAGTATTGATATTTGTATGAATACTATGGTTATGGAGGCCCAATCCAAATGTGACGTTATGAAGCAACTGCCTTACATTTTTTTATTTACTTTTACACAAAATATATTACTCATAGTATGAATGGTGTCTGACTCAGGTTCATCCGCAAATTCGTGCTGTGCCCGGAGTGCGACAACCCCGAGACAGAGCTGATAGTGTCCACCAAGCGCAACACCATCTCGCAGGGCTGCAAGGCCTGCGGCTACCACGGCACGCTGGACTTCAACCACAAGCTCAACACCTTTATCCTCAAGAACCCGCCTGCGCTAGACCCTAGCATGCAGGTATACCAGCAGGTACGCAATCTGCTGGACTACCCCTTCATCCATCTCCCTATTTCCCTACAAACTCTCTAGAAACCTTCGCGCTATTTTAAAAGAATAAATAGATACACTTCTAGAATTCACACTCGTATCGTTTTTGACAAAAAAGTGTTTTAATCTTCGTATAGTATTAAAAAAAAGAAGTGTCTCTAGTTATTTTTTAAGAGAATATAATTTTTGAGGCATATTGCGTGTACAGACGAATGTCAAACGTATTTAACTTTTATATGAGGACTTGTTTCTGTAAACTTATGTCACGATCGAATTCCATCACTATGTGGCCAGTAGAAAGGAAATCGTAAACAAGATATAATGTATTCGTTAATTTACAGGGATCATCGATAACTGAAGGCAGCCGCGGCAAGCGCTCCAAGCGCTCCGGCCCCGGCGCCGCCAACGGGAACCACGACGGCCACGACGAGGCCAAGAACGTAAGTTGTACTTACCGCACTAATTAAAACTAGGCTTCAGTCACATAATAGAAACATTTTCCTCACAACAAGCAGTACATGCCTTACCAATTAAATGACAAGATTGCTAAATCTTGCGAGACACACTTCAAGAGGTACATAGTAATTTTTAGTTTCAGTTACAAGTACAGATCTTCAAATATGCATGCAGTAATTTAAAAAAATATCTTTTTCAAATAACAAAAATAAAATTCATTAAAAAAATCCACCAAATTAGTAATATAAAATATAATTATGCATCTCTACCCTGTCTCCAACCCATTGGTTGAGGACCACTGACTTATTTATTCTTCCTGTATTTAATCAAAACCAGTTGTAATATATGTGTGTGTCTGTGTCAGTAAATAGTAAAAGATTTTTATAGATGTGAACTTACCCACAGGACGGAGAAGTCCCCGTGACCCCCACCACGCCCAACCCCAAGAGCAGCAAGAAGGAGAAGGACAAGAACAAGGAGGCGGCCGACGACGACGACGACGACTGCTGGACGGTCGACGTCAGCGACGCCGCCGTGCGCGCGCGCATGCAAGGTACGGCACACTGCTGGGAATATGCTATAGTCCACCACGCTAACCCACTACTGGTTAGCAGACTTCACACGCTATCGAAAAATTCCTTCAGGCATGCAGGTTTCCTCACGATGTTTTCCTTAACCGTTTGTGTATGTGTTAAGAGGCCTTTTACAAAAATACGCGTTATTGTATACTTTCATCGGTGAAATTGAACACTTATCGATGCTTTATATAAATAACAATTAATTGTTAAAAATAGCGAGTTTTCTCTTCTACAATAATAATAAAGCGAAATATTGATAATTTATTTATTTATTCAGGGATAATCATTCTCCCGAAGTATGTTTAGGCAAAATCTCACGGAGAGCTGTTTTTGGAGCTCAAATTTGCAAATTCTGTCTATTATTCATTCATAATTATTTTTTTCCCGTAATAGTAATATCGTACCCTTTAATAATAATAGAATACATTTTCATAATTACGCTTTTAAAATATAAAAAAACCAACTTGACGTAATTCAATTTTCTAATGAAAACGGTCCGAAACAAGTCCAAATATTGCCGAAGTTCTCTATCATTTTGTAATAATATTTATATCTAAATAATCTACAATATTTGTTTAAGACAGTATATTTTTTTTAGATTTTTTTATAAATAATTTTGCCTTTTATGAATAAAATGAAATTACTATAAATTTCACTGCAACGGCAATGTGCGCTCAGTATCGCGCGAGCGCTTATCAAGGATGGGTCTATGTCAGTTTTTTCGGGTGACCTCTCGTGTCGATACTATCGTTGTGTGCTTTGCTAGCCGTGTCAACGCTGCTATTGTGTGCGTAGGATCATCGTATACTACGACCTAGACGACGAGAAAAGCTCGATCAATGCCGCTGCGGGAAATATTTTTTTAAATAATATTGAGTTATTTTCCTACATCTGTGTGTTTTATTTAAAGTTTAGTCCCACAAGTCAAGTTTTATACATCAAATATAATATGCAAACAAGTATTTTAGACATTGAAATAAAACTACTTTTTACGGATTTTATCGCGGTATATTGATATTATTTTAACCCGACGTTTCGGATCCTTTACGCGATAAAATCCGTAAAAAGTAGTTTTATTTCAATGTCCAATATTCGCGTAAGTGTAAGAAATCAATAAGTATTTTAGAATCATTTAAATGTTATTGTTTCTTCTGCATAGAAATATATTCCCATTTCCAGCACAACTGAATTTAACGAGGTTGTATTTTGCATTCTTATAATGAATTTTTAGTACCTATTCTTTAGATGTATCACCTGGGCTGAGGTCATAAAATATAATTTGAATAATGAGCGCTTATTGATAATCCATAACAGGTGGTTACTAGCAGATAGTAAAAGCCGAAAAGTTTATTTATCTATTATTGATATTATTAAATCTATTACACTATGTTACCGTGTCTGTTTGGTTGTAAAACGCGTGGTATGATTTTACCAAGTGTAAGAAAATATTGTATTAAATTATTTGCATGGTTTTAGGAATGCGGAAACGTTAAATCAAAGAATTTCATTATTAAATCAGTGTACCTACATATTAAAATACGAATAAAAATAAATTATCCTCAATAATTATGTAAGAAAATTAAATGAAACATGATTTTCAAACCATAAATATTTATGTACTTATTAAATACCTATAAGTACATAAATAAAACAATGAACATTGTGTCATGAATAATATAAATCAAATTTAAAAATCTTTCATAACTACTATATTACAAAAATGTAAAATTTGCGGATCAAGATAGTTTGGTCGCCACACTCGCAACATCATAGTGCGAGCGAGTGAGAAGATATGAGAGAAGGTAGACGTCGCGTAACTAGCCGCCCGCTCAATGCATAGAAAATACCTAAATTAGCGCAGCGCCGAAATGTAAAAGGGCTCTTAAATACGCACGTTACTTTGAAAAGTCTGTGGTTTGACCTTGGGACCAAGGATCTTTAATGTCACAGTCGGGCGGACTGTGACATTAAAGATCCTTGGTACAGTCCTCGGCTATCATAGCACTATTATACATTTTATAAACAACAATTGATTAAACGGACTAATAAAAATTGGTATTTATTGTAAGCATTTACGATGATGATGATTGAATATTACGGAACAGATTGTTTATATGTTTTTTCACAGATTTGACGGAGGGTGCGAAGAGCATGACGGTATCGGAGGACAGCGAAAAGAACGAGAAGCAGCGCATGGACTTGTTCTATTCTTATCTGAAGCAGCGCTCGGACGCCGGCGACGTGGATTCCAATAAGGCCATCACTGAGATCCTGCACGAGGCTGAAAGGTGCCTAACATTTTGTTTGAACATTTGTAGTCCGTAAGGCGATTATCATACGACACTGCGCGAGATAGTGTTGACAGGTGTACTATGTTAGGAAAGAACGGATTCATTAGTGGCCAATGCGGCATGGTATTCACTTCACCGCCTACCGCGGTAGTGTGCATCATTATCAACCTATTTTTGTTCCACTGCTGGGCACGGTTCTCCTCTCATTTGAGAAGGATTCAAATTCAAAACATTTGAAGTAGAACAGTATAACAGGTGCTTTTGAATTGTCAAACTAGTTGCAAGGTTCTAAAAAGTAGGTCTATGGAGAAGAATCGGCAAGAAACTCCATAGATACTCTTTTAAATAAATGAAAATTACAATATAGGAAGTCAATTCCTTTACAATTTTCATTTGCAACATCAGTATGAGAATAATGCAGTTTGTTGTGAAATGTATGAACTATTTACCCAAGACAAAATAAAACGAATTCAGAATGCCACAGCATGTATGAGTCGACCAGCCTCCACCGATAGCACCCGTTCACGAGTATGACGTGTGTATCAGCGTCGCTCTACTGAACCATGTTGTAGACCCGACACAACGCCGCCAACGGCAGGACATTTTAGTGAGCATGACAAGCTCAAACTGCTTGGCAACCTGTGGGCATTTTTACATTTTATAAAAGCAACATCAAGGTCAACATCAGTCTCATATTTTACAGGCTACTTATTAATTAATAAATACAACAGTAATATCTCTATTGAATGCACATCTCATGTCACTTATGTGATCAATAATAAATTAATATAATAAGTTAAGATTTAATATAACTTAACATGTCAATTAATAAAATAATTAGGAAATGTTAAAATATTAAAAAAAATACAATAAGTATATGGCCTGGGATTGTATTGTATAAGCGCATACATAGATATTTAAATGATTTACTTATCTTTTTGAGCCTAGTTAAAGGAATAATGTATTTGATCTTTATTCCTAGTATTAACATTATGAAAATCACTACCCTTTTTAAAAAGATTGATATTTTTGTGAGCATACAACATATTCTCATATACACCGTGAAATTGTAGTCGTTTTGGAACCGAAAGGTGGGAAACTTATGATAATTAGTAGAACAAAAAAAAGTCTTAGATTAACTCTACTGTTTATAATAAAAAAGTTGGCAAGTGAAAAGAATATTTTCACTTGATCGAGTTTGCTAGTAGTAGTGTACCAATATTTCATTCAAAATCGCCCGCTTTCGCCAACTCGCTACTTATCAATGACGCGCGGCGGCGGGGCAATGACCCGAACGCCAGTCAGCTGGTACGGCTGTCCGAGCGAATAAGTACTAATAAGTACTTACGCGTTATTTAAAAGCTAGCAGGTCAGTACTTTATTGATCTCATTTTATTATTGAAATAAATTGTAGGTATTTAGCAATACGATGCAGATGGCGACGAAATTGATGGTAAGTATCTACTTACACCTATCTACGTAACTTACCTATCTTGGTATAAATTGAAATATGACAGGTTTGGCGCTTAGCGAATCAGCAGATACGAGATACGAACGTAAAACCTACATTCCAATTCAATAAAAGGGATTAAACATTAAGTAGGTATTACAATAGCTTTAAAAAAACTTTAATTATTTTTTAAACTTTGCCTCAAGCAACAAGTTAACACACACAGAACAATTACCTGCAGATCATAAAAAAAAATCCGAGCGAGGATCGAACTCGTGACGCCTTGCGCAGCAGTCGCTTGTACAGCCGCTGCGCTTGTACAATCATTGCGGCAACATTTTCACGGAATAACGTAAATTGTACACCAAATTCTCCTTCATACATTCCACGGGTTTAGAACTGCCAGAAATACTTTACTTGAACATACTTTTCAATAAATAACATTAGGTATTTACTGTATCAATATTAAAAACAGATAGCTGAAGCAGTCAAGAGACTGGGTAGGTATTTCAGGCGTATTTAAAAAATGGAGCTATTTACAAAATAATCAACTTTACATACAAGTTACCTGCAAAAAGTTTATTTACACTTCCCTGTACCGAAGCAACTGCTCGAAATGGAGTCCGCCGCGTTCAATAGACAAACGTGGCCGTTTTATACTATTGTCTTTTAGCTTTCTTAACGTGTCTCTGTCACTTTTCACTCTATCAAAGGTGTCCACTATCGCACTGCGTAACTAGTCACGATTTTCATGTTTACGGGTCTTTGTAATGTAAGCAAGTCTTTTGATTTCCGACAACAAGAAAAAGTCCAAAGGCGTTAAGTCCGGGCTCCTAGACGGCCTAGCCATGGGACCGCCGCGGCTTATCCAGCTATCACCGAACTGAGTGTTTAGGTAGGCACGCACTACACTTGAATAATGAGCGGGGCAGCCATCATGCTGATAGTAAATCCCAGCTAAGTACGCTACAGGGATATCATCTAACAGCCAGCTCCGATATTATCGTTTATAACATGTCTAAAAACGAGCTGTTAGGTCGCGTTCAATGAAAATAGTCACTATTAATTGGCCGTTATAATAACTGCCTACACATTAGCACTAAACTGAACTTGGTGATGGTCTTCCCGTATTAAGTATGGATTCACGAGAGTCCATTAATGTGCACAGTACAGCTGAACAATTGCTAAGTACTTCGCGTTCGTATATTCGTACTGACGACACATTTTCGCGTGACAACGTAAATCTTAAGTAAGGTTGCTTATCCTTACCGCGCGCGAGTTGCAGCAGAACTAGCACCCGCCCCGCACGCCGCCGGCGGCGACACTGCGGCGCCGCCGCCGCCGCGCCGCGTGGTAGGTAATAATAGGTAGTGCGTCCGAGTGGATTGTCGGCAAATGTGTAGGTAAGTTAGCGGCAACGAGCGCGGGCGGCTTTTATGTCTTTGTCGGCATGCTTTACTGCTTAGTTGTGTACCTATGTGTGAGTAACATGAATGATATCGATCGTAGTAATCGTAGTACGTTAAATTTAGTGGCGTTACCATGTATCCTGGTTTCGTTCTAGTTTTTTGTATGTCTGTCACATTTTTTATAAAAAAAAATATCTTTATTTTATTTAAATTTCACATAAATGGATTCCATTATTGATATAGAGTCCAAAATTTTCGTTCCATAAATCTATATAATTTCACGGTGTATATACTGTGATGGGACAGTCATGATATCAATCTCTTATAATTTTTCCCTCAGTGAATATTTTGGTCTTAACCCGTAAATTGACCTGATAGCCCTTTTCTGCAGCACGAAAATAGTCTGGATGTCGGCAGCATTCCCTCACAATAGAATACCGTACGACATCACACTATGAAAGTAACTGAAATAAACTAAACGAGCAGTATCTACGTCAGTTAAGCGACGAATTTTTTTAACAGCATATGCTGCAGAACAGCCTCTTGGACAATTTCTCTATATGTGGGCCCCACTGAAGCTTAGAGTCCAAAGTAAGACCCAGAAATTCAGTGGTGTCCACAAGGTCCAATTGCTTGCCATTAATGCATACACTGGGCAACATGTCTTACGTTAGGTGTAGTAAACCTTATACATTTAGTTTTACCTTCATTTAACAGTAAGTTGTTTGCATTAAGCCAGTGTACCACTTTAAAGAGAGCGCTGTTTATATCGTCAAAAATCATTTGATTGCATTTAAGTTTAAATAAAAGTGTTGTGTCATCTATAAACAGCACTATCTCGTGATAATCTCCTATTAGATATGGCAAATCGGTTATATACAAGGTGTTGTTTTGCATCCTCGTCAAATTTCAGGAGGTTGTCATAAAATACATAAATAATCAATTGAAAGTACGTGTACGATCCTAATCGTACATGTTCTGCTGACGCTGCGGCCTACATAGCGCGTGCGTCATTTTGTTTGGTTTACTTTACATATTAATAATTACAGAAAAACGTTTTAGTGTGTGAGCAAAAGTGGATGCAATAACAACTAACGTTATTAGAGAAAGGAATTGCCTATCCTATCTTACGTGTAACATTTAATTATTATAACTAACTCAGTGAAATAATTGTGTTCTTCTTTCTCTCCGCTCTCATCTCAACCTAACTTCAACTTGAACTATAACTTTGTGCAAGTGTACGAAACCGTACATTTAATGGTCCTTCGAGCCGGATATTTTCAGTGTTTAGTGTTTCTGTCTACGATCGCGAATCGGTTCAGCTGGTTCCCAGAAGCGGGTCGCCCTAGTTGAATTGAGACGGCGCACATATCGAAAATAGAATACGAATACGGAATATCTAGAAGCGACTAGAGGAAAGAGTAACAAAACTGTAATCTCCTTAGTTGCTTGGAGCCAACACTACGGTCATCAGTCTGTCAGCTACGTAAGTGCCAACTTAACTACCAAACCTAACTAACTAAACTTACTAATATCTAATTAACTAAAAGCATTACGATGGAGAAACTGGAACTGCAGTCGTCATGCTTCGAAAACATCAAGACCTTGTGTGTCAACTACCGCAAGGATTCTTCAGCAAGGAAAACTTTGGACTACTTAAACAAGCGTTTGTCCTCGTTGGAAAGTCAATGGATGGATTTCGACAACAGGCATGCTATGTTAGTCCTAGAACTAGAAGATAAGAACATCAACTATTTCGTGGATGAAGTCTATGAAAAGACTAAAGAGATGTACGCTACTACTAAATCGGATATCAATAACAGATTATCAGATTTGCAGAAACGTAAGCAGAACGTAAAGTTTGATTTAGCTGACTTAGATCTGCAGTCGGAGAGTGGTGACAACATTCAACTGCTTTTGAACAAGCAACAATGCAATTTTAACGCCATATACCGTGTCATATCCAAAATTAACAGCGCCTCCATCTTTGAGAAGTGGGAACTAGACGATAATGTATCTACCTTGAAAGGTAAATGGGAACCTATCGATAAATTGCATTGGGAAATTGACTTTCATCTAAAAGGATCCAACGAACAATATTACAACATGTTCAGAGAAGTGGAACAAAAATACGACGAGTTAAAAAACTCTCTTAACTCAAAAATTTGGAATACTGCACACTACCAGAAATCGGCACCCAGGATTGAAATTCCTGAATTTTCAGGCAGTTATAGCCAATGGACTTCATTCAAGGACTTGTTTCTGGAAGCAATACACAAAAATCCAACGATTAACAATGCGCAAAAAATGCAACATCTTAAGACTAAACTGCGAGGTGAAGCTGAACGACTGGTACAACATCTTACTATCAGCACTGAGAATTACAACTCCTGCTGGGACATACTAAACCAGCGTTATGATAATCGTCGTTTACAGTTTACGTCTTTCATGAACACTATGCTTAATCTACCAGTCATACAAAATGCAGATTCATTTAATTTGAAGAAGATGCATGACGTCATAACTGAGTGTTTAAGTGGTATCTCTAACATTGGTATCGATACTTCATCATGGGACCCGATCATCGTACATATAATGTCACAGAAACTGGATTCCAGCACATTAAGTGACTATATGAAAGAACTGCGGGATCATCGTGAGCTGCAAAGTTTGTCTGACTTTCTTTATTTCATTGAAACTCAATTCATGGCATATGAGACAATGAAATCTACAAAGAAAGGAAGCCCAGCCTCTCAAGAGAAAACTATTACTAAATCTAACAACCAAAACCCGATGAAAAAACCTTATTATAATTACAACTACAACAGAACTTATAACTATCACGCAACATACGGAAAGTGTCCTCATTGCAACGGAAATCATGTATTAATGCAATGTGACAAATTCCTTGAAATGGACTTCGGTAAACGATATAACATCGTTTCGAAATTACAACTTTGTAAAAACTGTCTATTCTGCCACGGGCGTGATGAATGCAAATCAACAAAAACTTGCAAAGAATGTAATTTAAAACACCATACTCTATTGCATAACCCTGACAAGAAAAACACAACAACAACGGATAGAAAGGGTAACTTTTGGCAACGACCTTCATCATCTCAACATCCTGCTTCTTCGCAACAAGTAACCACCAACCACTTATACTCAAACGACGTAGAAGTTCTATTGACAACAGTCCAACTAAAAATTAAATCAGTTGATGGCACCTATATTATACTGCGCGCTCTTCTTGATCAAGGCTCGCAGGTGAACTTGATTACAGAAAATGCAGCACAAATGTTGAGACTTCAAAGGAAAGGTATACAAGCATCTGTAACTGGAATCGGTGCGGTTTCAGGAGACTGTAGAGGACAGCTTGAGCTTACCTGTAGATCGATCCACTCTGATTATAGCTTTCAAACTCAAGTACTTATCATGAAGAAGCTGACTAACAACTTACCTACTACAACATTCCAAAAAACTCAATGGACGCATCTGGGGAATTTGAAACTGGCGGATCCTGAATTTAACGTATCACGTCAAATAGACCTCTTACTGGGAGCTGACGTATACTCAGAAATTATCCTAGATGGAGTCTTAAAGGGAGATAATCAGAGCCCAGTTGCGCAACAAACACAATTGGGATGGATTCTATGTGGAAAAATGAAAACCTTTAACTGCCACGCAACTTTATTTAACATGGAGGATTTATCAAAATTCTGGGAAACTGAAGACATTCAAAGGTCTGATGATACCAATAAAGATGAGAACTGTGAACAATTTTATCAGCAAACCGTACAACGCACGCAGGATGGGCGGTACATAGTAAAGATGCCATTGACTCCCGATTTTGAAAAAAAGTTAGGAAAATCGAAACCCATAGCCGTTTCGCAATACTTACAATTGGAAAAACGGCTGCACAAAAACAAAAGACTTTCAACTATGTATAGAGAATTCATAGAAGAATATGCAGATCTCGGCCATTTGAAACCGGCGTCTCCCAGATCAAGTTACAGTTATTATTTACCTCACCACGGTATCCTGAAAGAAAATTCTGCAACAACAAAATTAAGAGTGGTATTTAATGCTTCACAAAGGACTACGAGCGGTCACAGTCTAAATAGCCTTATGGAAAAAGGTGCCAATCTACAAAAAGACATCCAGGCTCTAATCCTAAAATGGAGAACATATAAATACGCTTTTACCGCAGACATTGAAAAGATGTACCGATGTATATGGATCGCCGAGGAACAACAACACCTTCAAAAAATAATTTGGCGGGACTCGCGTGATGACAAACTTCTGGAATTTCAGCTATGTACGGTAACTTATGGAACTAAAGCAGCACCTTGGCTTGCTATGCGCACACTGAGGCAATTGGCTTTTGACGACGGCCACAAGCATCCGGAAGCTGCGAACGTGCTAAATACGGAATGTTACGTCGACGACGTCATTAGCGGTCATAACGATATTAAGGAGGCTCAAAATTTACAACTATCATTGATAAAATTGCTAGAAGGTGGGGGCATGAATTTACGAAAATGGACGGGCAATCACCAGGCATTATACCAAAACCTACGAGCAGATCAAATTTCACCACAAGACAATTTTCATTTTAAAACTGAAGAGCCTATGAAGACCTTAGGACTCTTTTGGAATGCTGAGAGCGATGACTTTCATTTAAACTGGCCAGTAGAACACTCAAAACGACTGACTAAGAGATCACTACTTTCAGACATATCAAAATTATACGATCCGCTCGGCTGGCTCTCACCAGTAACAGTCATGGCAAAACTATTATTTCAGAAACTCTGGATGGCCAAACTCAGCTGGGATGATGAAGTACCCAGCGAATTAGAAAACGAGTGGTTGAAAATCAAAACAGAACTGCCACTTATTAAAACCATGACGGTAAATAGGTGGATCGGAGATTCACAACAACAAATAGAATTGCTAGGATTCTGTGACGCAAGCGAAAAGGCTTATGCATGCGTTATATACAGTCGAGTAATTAATGACTCTGGTCTACCGGTAACAACCTTACTAGCCGCAAAAACGAGAGTAGCCCCACTGACTCAAAAAATTACACTACCCAGACTCGAGCTATGTGGAGCTCAACTGTTAGCCGATCTGATAGAGAAGACAAAAGAAACTTTAGCAGGGCATAACATATCAATAAAGGCTTGGTCTGATTCGCAAGTAGTACTAGCGTGGATTCAAGGTGACGCGACGAGGTGGGAAACGTATGTGAGTAACAGGGTTACGAAGATCAAACGGATTATTCCTGCAGTTGCTTGGCGCTATGTAAAATCTGAGCAAAATCCCGCGGACTGTGCTTCTAGAGGCATGTTACCCAGCAAACTACTGAATCTCAAACTATGGTGGCAAGGACCCATATTTTCACCACAACAAGAAAGCGCTGAAAACATTCCTGGTACATACGAAACAAGTTTTGGCCGCATACTTCATATTAACACAGAACATAAGTTATCAAAACATAGCAATAATTTATTAACTGCATTATTGAATAAATATAGTTCATTGACACGCGTAACACGAGTCGTCGCATGGATCCGTCGCTTTATTACAAATATGCATAGCAAGACAAAATTCACAAGTGCCTACTTAACAACAACTGAGTTAAGTGCAGCGAACAAAACTATTATCATTCATGTGCAATGTACACAGTTCGATTCCGAATACAGACAACTTATGAAGAATGAAAGCATTTCCAGAACAAGTTTGATATTTAAACTAACCCCCTTTATGGATGACAAAGGAATTATTCGTGTCGGAGGCCGTCTTAAAAACAGCAACTTGTCTCCGGAGATGAAAAATCCGGTCATAATACCACATAAGGGCCGATACACTAAACTCCTAATTGAACAAGCTCATTCCACAACACTTCATGGAGGGGCTCGGTTAACATTAACTTACCTTAGACAGAGATATTGGATAGTTGGTGGAAACAGAGCAGTCAAGACCTGTATTAAAGGATGTGTTCGATGCCATCGTTTCAAGAGAAGGGACAACCACCAACTGATGGGCAATCTACCTCCACAGAGAATTATTCCTGCTAGGCCATTCACTCATACAGGGGTTGATTTCACTGGGCATATTGAAATCAAACTCAACAAAGGTAGAGGCGTCAAAACATCAAAGGGATACATAGCGATATTTATATGCATGGTTACAAAAGCAGTCCATATCGAGCTTGCATCAGACCTGAGCACAGAAACGTTTATTTCTGCTTTTCAGAGGCTGTGCGCTAGACGCGGGACCCCCAAGCATATGTATTCAGACTGTGGAACAAACTTTGTGGGCGCTGCAAAAGTTATGCGGCAAGAATTCGAGGATTTCAAACAACTACTGAAGCCAGAATTCTTCAACGAACTAGGTAAACTGGAGGTCGAGTGGCATTTTAATGCCCCAGCTTGGCCCACTGGAGGCGGTCTGTGGGAAGCCGCCGTAAAATCGATGAAGCACCATCTGAGACGAGTGTTAGGCGACCAGAAGTTAACATTTGAAGAGTTAACAACACTTTTGGCTAAAATAGAAGCCTGCCTAAACTCAAGGCCTCTGTGTCCCCTCACTGAAGATCCCGAAGAATTCTATAACTGCCTAACACCTGGACATTTTTTGACAGGAAGTCCGATACTGTCATTACCACTATCGGATTACAATGACACAAACAGCATCGACTTACGTCGCAGGTGGCAACTTACTGAACACATTTTTCACCAATATTGGAAAAATTGGTCCAACGAGTATCTCAGTACATTACAAACACGCAGCAAGTGGAATAATCCTACCCGAAACATAAAAGAAGGTGACATAGTACTGGTAAAAGAGGATAATCTACCACCAGGAAAATGGGCTATGGGACGAGTGCTGGAGACTCATCCCGGATCCGATGGCTATGTCCGGGTCACTACAATTAAAACTCAAACCGGAGTCATAAAACGACCTGTAGTGAAGCTGTCACCACTACCCCTGGACTCTGAATGTGAAATTGATAAACAGACTCAAAATTGTCATAAACAACATTCAGAAATAAAAACACGGAAGAAAGGGTCAAACATAATTTCAACACTATTAACAACATTAATTACCTTGTTTACAATTGTACCGGGATCATATTGCACTAGCGACGCCGGGCGCGTGCGGCCTGCACTGGGCGCTCAGGTTACGGGTTTGGAGCGTGCGCGGCCAATATACTATGACACTCTTGGGAAAATGCAAACAGTTCATGATGATTGGATGCTTATTATGTACTATAATTTAACTAACTATTGGCAAGGCACTCGTCGGATTAACAGTTACTTCGAAAATGTGAAAATTATGTGCTATCAAACGAAACTAGATCACTGTAGAGCAACGATGGAACAGCTTAGTCATGAAATGGAGCTTCTCAGCTACTACAACTCCGTGCTAATAAACCCACGCAAGCATCTAAGTAACAGAAAGAGACGTGGATTAATAGATGGAGTTGGTTATGTGGCTAACAGTCTCTTTGGCATCTTAGATCAAAATTTCGCTGACAAATACCAACAGGACATTCAAGCTCTTCAAAGCAACGAGAACTATATGATGGATTTAATAAAAAACCAAACAACTATTGTAGAACTCGAAAATAAGGTTTTGAAGAAAAGTGAGACGAACATACAACATCAATTTGACTTAATTGAAAGTCTGGTCAACCAAACTAACTTAAACATGGGATCAATTGAATCGGAAATAGAAATTATTTCAGCTACCACCTACATTAATTCAGCCTCGTTAACAGCATACTTACTGATTAATAGCTTGAGAACATTTCAAGAAATGCTATTCAATACGCTCACCAACGTGTATCAAGGCCATATAGACGTACATTTAATAACACCTATTCATTTGATTCAACAGTTAAATGAAATATCTGGAAGCCTTCCAAAGACCGTAGCCTTGCCAGTTGAAAACTATAAAGAAAATATAAAGGATATTTACAAACTGATCACCGTGAAAGCACGAGTAACTCAAAACTACTTTCTCTTTGAAGCACAAATTCCACTTGTTTCCACCGATGATTTTATTTTGTACCGGGTCATTCCTTTGCCGGTTATTACTAAGACAGGAGCTACCTATGTACAGACAACAACCAAATACATTGCTGTAAACTTTAGGAAAAATACCTACATCTCGTTTGCTGACGATGATTTTAAGCAGTGTATGGAACAGAGGTCGAACAACTTTCTGTGTAAGAGAAACTTACCATCTTATGACTTGCATAGCCACAATGCGCCGTGTGAAGCAAAATTGCTGTCACATCAAAACACCGCGCCTTGCGACGTAACAAGAGCGTCATGTAAGGAAGCATGGATTGAATTACATACTCCAAACAGCTGGTTAGTAATATGCTGCGATAAGTGTTCGCTACGCACAATATGTGGCAATGACCTCTCGTCATATGACATATCAACATCAAGTATAGTGACGTTATCTCAAGGGTGTGTTTTACAATCTAAAGATCTGACTATTTATGCTCATCGTCTATACCAGAGCCATATGGACATGGACTATAAATTCACGATTCCAACGTTAGACACCTCCATCAACAGGATTGTCAATTTAACATACAATTTCCTCCCAAACACGCTTCGAACAAAGTCTACTGAGTTAGATACTGCTCAAATAGAAGAAAAAATCGCTGCTCTAAAGGAAAATGAAGCTCATACAACAACACTGACAACTCATGACGTTCATCAATATGTTATCAGTTATGTTTTGCTGACATCAGCCATAATAACGTTGCTTGTAGTGGTTGGGAGGAACCGCTGCCGCCGTTGTAACACCAATAACTTGAGAAATAGGCCTGCTGAACAGCTACAACGTGAAGATATTGAGTTGCAAGTCATTCATAAACCACATGATAACCACCAGAGCGGAACCACTAGGTCTGCATCTCCGAGCAAGGGAATCTATGCGGAGTGTCAACCAGGGTCATCTCGCACAAGTTTTAAAACTGGAACTCAGAATATTGCATTTAATTTTGATTAATTTTCCTTTGTAAAGGCTTTTCTTTTTTCTTGATTTTTTTATCTTTTTTGGGGGTGCCAAGATGTACGATCCTAATCGTACATGTTCTGCTGACGCTGCGGCCTACATAGCGCGTGCGTCATTTTGTTTGGTTTACTTTACATATTAATAATTACAGAAAAACGTTTTAGTGTGTGAGCAAAAGTGGATGCAATAACAACTAACGTTATTAGAGAAAGGAATTGCCTATCCTATCTTACGTGTAACATTTAATTATTATAACTAACTCAGTGAAATAATTGTGTTCTTCTTTCTCTCCGCTCTCATCTCAACCTAACTTCAACTTGAACTATAACTTTGTGCAAGTGTACGAAACCGTACAGTACGGTAGTGGGCAATAACTAAAAAGTGCTGCTTTTATTTGTTGTTGAATTTTAACAGTGTTTCAGAATTAAACCCTTAATTCAATACAAATAAAACAGAATCACCCGACTACGCACACAGCGACAATGCAGCTGTGTGCGTGAGTGTCGACGTCTTCCTACGAAATGCAAGCGCGGGCGAACGAATGATCGGTAGCAATAATTTACCTAATTTTATTTAGAAAATCACCTACATTATTGTCATAAATTTTGCTTGATAATGAACTCATTGTTGAGCATCATTGGAATGCGGAAATCTTACTAATGGCAGTAATACTAGTGCGCCAAAGAAAAGTTCATTGACCTGTTATCAGATGATTTTCGTAGTTTGTTTCGTACTAAAGTTTTGCGTAGTGATTTTGTTTTGATTTGTGGATTAAATTGATTGATTTGAAATTTTCCTTCCTACTTAACGGGCTTAGGACCGGCAATAATACCTACCTTAGTTGGTGTACCGATCTACTTATGATGGAAATGGAAAGACGTGCTAGTTAAATGTAAGTACGTGGTGATACTTTCGACTCTTAGGTATTATTAGCGTAGTTACAAATTTGAAATCAACTTATTTACACTAATCAAATTGATTAAGCTAACAACGTATTTACAAAATGTACAAATAAATAAATTACCTACTTAAGTTACCCGGAGGTATTGTTCAAAGTGGCCACCATCACACTCTTCGCACAATTGAGCACGACGTAGCTGGTTTTCCTTCAGCTTACGTAACACTAACACATTAGTTTTTACAGTGTCAAAAGCACTAATGATCCTTGCACGTAATTCTGTTACACTGGTCACTTCCTCCGTGTAAACTAACCTTTTAACGTCTCCCCGCACATAAAAGTCTAAAGGCGTCAGGTGCGGAGAACGCGGAGGCCAGGCCACCGATCCTCCGCGACCGATCCAGTGGTCACCAAAACTTTCGGTCAAGTACTCGCGTACTTGCCGACCATAGTGAGGGGGGGCACCGTCCTGCTGGTAGTACAAGTTGCGATGGAGTGCCAGGGAACATCCTCCAACATCTCCTCGACAACGTGACGCAACAGCTCCAGTTTTTGGGTGTTGCAATTCACGCTTCAGTAGGCGAAACACTGTAGTGTGGTGCACTCCAAGGTGTTGACCAGCCTGCCGCGTGCTTGCCCGTGGGTCTCGCTGGAAGTATTCCAGCTCTGTGATGGGGGTTCCCGATCGGGAAACATTTCGGTGAACATCCGGATGGCTCCACGTAGGCTGTCTCCACTGATGGCATACAGGCGGACCATCTCTACCAACTTGACATTCGGATAGTTGTCCGTCATCTTGCACTTCGTACCTACGTCTCAACGATGTACCGAGAAGTGAAATTCGCAAAGCGCGCGCACGCGTCGGCGACATCAAACAGACTGTTTGTTCCGGGGTCGCGGCGGCGTGGCTAGGGATTTGTACCTACGAGTCGATCGATGAATGATCGTTGCGTATGCGTTGTGTATGTGTTGTTTGCGTTTGTTTGTGTGTGAAAGCGCGGTTATAGGGCTAGTAACAGACGGGCCGCGTTTAAATACGGCTGGTTCACACTTACGGATTTCCGTATACAAGCAAAATAAAAAAATAAAAACCTACTCATTTTATTGTTGCTTTGGGTCGAGAATCATTAGCATAATTACGTCCTTGAATTTGACGAGGATGCAAATCAACACCTTGTATATTAAAAATAAGAATGGGCCAAGAATTGAACCCTGAGGGACTCCCATTGTAACCATAGACCCCGAAGATCTCATTCCGTTGACGTCCACTTTTTGAATCTTATTACCCAGGTACGAAGTAAGAAAATTCAGCGAAGTGTTGCCCATACCATAGTGGCGTAATTTCCTGATCATAGTTTCATGAACAACACAATCAAAAGCCTTAGACAAATCGCAAAAAATGCCCAAATCGTGCGATTTCTCCCATGCATCAATAAGCGTGGGCATTAGGATGCTAGTTTACGGTTGGTTGGCAGACTTCATATGCCATCGAGAAGATCTCAAGCATGTAGGTTTGTTTGCAATGTTTTCTTTCACCATTTGAGCATATGATAATAAATATGCACATCTAAATCAGTGGTGCGTATCTCGGCGTTGAACTCGAGACACTTGACATTTAAGTCCCCCGGTTACATTACTAGGGTATCACAGTTTTCTGCGGCGCGCGGTGCCGTGTATTAATTGCGTAACGTCGTGTGCGGCTCGCGGTGACGTGTGTTGTGTCGGCAGGCTGGAGGTGAAGTCGAAGGCGCCGCTGGTGATGCTGGAGGTGCTGGTGCGCGCGGGCTCGCTGGCGGCCGACGTGCGGCGCCACCGCGCGCTGCTGCTGCGCTGCACCCGCGCCGACAGCCGCGCGCAGCGCGCCGTGCTGCACGCGCTCACCGCGCTCTGTGCGCACCACGCCGCGCTGCTGCCTAAAGTGCCCGCCATACTCAAGGTACTCGACCAACTCCACCCGACTACACATCACGCGCCGTGCTGCACGCGCTCACCGCGCTCTGTGCGCACCACGCCGCGCTGCTGCCTAAAGTGCCCGCCATACTCAAGGTACTCGACCAACTCCACCCGACTACACATCACGCGCCGTGCTGCACGCGCTCACCGCGCTCTGTGCGCACCACGCCGCGCTGCTGCCTAAAGTGCCCGCCATACTCAAGGTACTCGACCAACTCCACCCGACTACACATCACGCGCCGTGCTGCACGCGCTCACCGCGCTCTGTGCGCACCACGCCGCGCTGCTGCCTAAAGTGCCCGCCATACTCAAGGTACTCGACCAACTCCACCCGACTACACATCACGCGCCGTGCTGCACGCGCTCACCGCGCTCTGTGCGCACCACGCCGCGCTGCTGCCTAAAGTGCCCGCCATACTCAAGGTACTCGACCAACTCCACCCGACTACACATCACGCGCCGTGCTGCACGCGCTCACCGCGCTCTGTGCGCACCACGCCGCGCTGCTGCCTAAAGTGCCCGCCATACTCAAGGTACTCGACCAACTCCACCCGACTACACATCACGCGCCGTGCTGCACGCGCTCACCGCGCTCTGTGCGCACCACGCCGCGCTGCTGCCTAAAGTGCCCGCCATACTCAAGGTACTCGCCTAACTCCACCCGACTCTACATTATTACACATTACGACGGGAATTCTCCGTATCTCTACCCTCCATACCGAAGACTCGAAGAGTTTCACGTCTGGGACATTAAGTATCCGTTGTAGTTTGCATTAAGCCGTATGGCGTGGCAATGCATAGCCACAGCGACCATATAGCCACATTTTCAATCGGTTTATCTTTCACATCAAAATCAATTTCAGCTGCTGTACGACGAAGACATCGTGGAAGAAAAGGCGATCCTGGAATGGTCCGCCAAGCCGTCGCGCAAGTATGCCAGCAAGGAGGTGATCGCCGACGTGCGGCGCCGCGCCGCGCCCTTCCTGGAGTGGCTGCAGCATGCCGAGGAGGACTCGAGCGACGGAGACGATTCCGAGCACGACATCGAGGTACCATACTTCCCCACACACACACCTCCCACCACCACACACACACACACACACACCTCCCACCACCACACACACACACACACACACACACACACACACACACACACACACACACACACACACTTCCCACCACACACACACACACATACACTTCCCACCACACATACACACACACTTCCCACCACACACACACACTTCCCACCACACACACACACACACACCTCCCACCACACACATACACACACACACCTCCCACCACACATATACACACACACACACCTCCCACCACACATATACACACACACACACCTCCCAGCACACACATACACACACTAAGACACACATACACACACACACACTAAGACACACATACACACACACACACTAAGACACACATACACACACACACTAAGACACACATACACACACACACACTAAGACACACATACACACACACACACACACACACCTCATCACACACACACACACACACACACACACACACACACACACACACCTCATCACACACACACACACACACACGCAAAACATTAACAATGGTTTAACATCTACTGACACCTGAACAATTTTTAGATAGTTAGATCAGATACTATGACATTAATTAAACTGATAAGATTTAACGAGACTTGAGAACTGTTAGAGTAACGTATCGCTGTTTGATTTCAGATCGAGTATGATGACCGCGCGAAGGCGACGCCCATCAAGGCGGTGTCGGCCGCGCCCGCCAAGCCCAAGCCGACGGACGACGACGACGTCGACGTCGACATCGACGCCATCTAGACGCCGCGCGCCCGCGCCGCACTCCGGCACGGCACGGCTCGGCGCCGCGACACTCCACGAGACTGTTTCGCGACTCGATGATTCTGATATCATTCCTATCATACGCTGCGCTTTTGTCTACTTATATCATAGAGCTGTAATTAAATGGAGTAAGATAAATGCGACAACGACGATAAGCAATAGCAGACGTCATTATGTGTCGCATATGCTCTATTTTTCCTGCTCTGTGTCCTTAAAACTCCTTTTGGATTCACTAGTCTGATAACATCGGATTATAGAATTTAGTTATCCGAGTTAAAACTATGCATTTATTGGACGTACTGCCTATTCGTCTTCAGTGATTTTATTTATAATTAAATCGTGTCTCGAATTCATACAAAATTTTAAAATATTTGTCAATCTTAGAATCGTCATCTTGTTGCGAAACAAGAACTCGGGACCCGCTTACACAACACATACATTAAATAATATGTAGTTCACCCTATCTAAAATACCCTTCCAAAGTAATTAGAATAGGTATTGTACGGTGCACCCATACAACATTAGCTACTCAGCAATTCGTTTCTAACTCGCGATTGCCCAGCGTCATGAGCCAGTTCGCGATCTGACCGTGACGAAACAGACTCCAAACGTGCTCCGCGGTTACTATAGTGCAAAATATAACTTTCATTTCTATAAACTTTTTCTTTTATTTGTTGATCTTATCGTGACGCCAACAATTTTTTTATTTTTGAGATGGAACCGAGTGTCCTGAAGGTCATTCCTTGCATCCGGGCGCGTTGTAAGTCCATGTTATTGGCGCGTTGTCTGTCCTGGATCAGCTGGGCGTTCATCGTCACCACCTGCGCCAGCAGCTCCTTTTGTGTTTTCTGGATGTCAGCCAGCATGGTGTACAACCAGCCGCCTTCCATTTCTTCGCTCGTTCATTATTCAGCTCGAAGGACCAAATTTGTTGGCGTCACGATAAGGTCAACAAATAAAAGATGCAGTTTATAGAAATGAAAGTTATATTTTGCTCTATAGTAACCGCGGAGCACGTTTGGTGCAGTCTGTGTCGATGCGGTCAGATCGCGAACTGGCTCATGACGCTGAGTAACCGCGAATTAGAAACGAATTGCTGAGTTGCTAATACTGTACGGGTGCACCGTACATGTATAGATGATCCCTTTGTCCCGTACGGGAGGTGTAAAGTTATTTTACTCCACTAGATGTAATCCAAATTATTTCGAAATAATAAAGAAACATCGTTTGTTTATTGTCTGCTGCTGCTGTGAAATTAACTTGGAAGTGAAATGAGTTGATTGCCCACATAAATCTAATATTTACTTACTATAAATGTTTAGTCATCTAGATTGTAACATCTAAAAAATAACATCGTTATGACGAGTCGCGATGTAATTAAAGATGTATTAAGGTTATCATATCTAATTCAATTTTAGGGCTAATCGATAGTATAAGGGCAGGTCGACTCGCGTTATCGCAATTTGTATTCGCCAAAATAATTCTTCACGTGAGTGAATGACAAGGTTACATGAAATTACAGTAGAAACTAAATAAACGATGATTCTACAATCACTATATTCAAAGCTTAATATTAGGGTGACCGTTTATAGGAAACTATATTTTTTCTTATTTCCAATACTATGTTCCTATATATAGAATTTTTTAAATGTTGTTTTAATCAATTTTTTCCAATATATATTTTGGGACGCAGTTTTATATACATTGGTGAAGTCACGCGGTATTTGAATGAGGAGACAGTGAGGTCGCTACTGCCCCGAGATTTTACTTAGCACAGGAGTAGTTAGTTAAATAATCAAATATTAATAACTAAATGTATGCCTGATGTACTGCAGTAGCGTGAAATATATGAATATACACTCCTCATGTCACCACAAATAGTCACAAAACAGATGTGTTATAGTACGTATCAGTAATATAATACGGATGACGCTACGTCGATGTACTATGGCAATATGAGTTTGTACGATGTTTAACATGTAATAGCAATTGATTGATTTTAGTATTACAATTATAAAATCGGCGAACGTTCGGGTTGAGTAACTGTCGATGAAATAGGAGCGGTTAAGCGTATGTACAGTGCGGTTACTCGATTCTGCGTATTTTATATGTGTATGTAATTTAGGTTAGTTTATTTGTGATGAGGCCCCCCTACAGGCGCGCGCAGTTCTCATGTAATATATAGGGATACGATCGGCCGCCTCGTGACTGCGACAGACGGGCAATGTTTCCTCTTACTATTAACTATTATTAAAATAGAATATTTTGAAATTGCCATCTGACAATTTTATTAGATTGTTTTGTATTCAATACATTTTGGATTCTGATATGCTGTTTCATTTTCTACCCTTTTAACCTAACAACAGGTGTTTATGACCAATGACGTCAAATCGTGTAAAATTGGCGATTCATGCATTCATAATTTCTATTCTGGATCTGGATACTCTGTATCATAAACTTACACATTTACAAATAAATTGTAACATCATGTTACAGAATTGAACACTCATAGTTACGTCATTTTTCAGTAAATCCTTATTTCACGAGGAAACCAACGTTTTTTATGAATATAAAACAAATACATATCGTACCTTCCTTCACTTGGAAGTTCTTGGTTATATCCGTTTGATATCAGTGTCACTGCTTGGGTGAGGTAGGTATAGTTTATGAAAATACAAGCTTATTTAACTTGATTATATTTACTTTAAAAATATATAGGTAGGTAGGTAACTTATTCTCACAATAGTAAATAATATAATTTAAAGAGATTATTCGTTTTTAAAACTAAGTACAAAATAATATGGTGATGATAAAAATATTCAGTCTTCTAAATAAGATCCGTATTACATAATCTATTGAGTTGGAGGAAAAGAGAAACAAGATACTTTGAGTGGTCTGTACTGTTTGACGAGAGTACGAGACTCGCTGTGAAACTGTTTGGGACATATTATATCCTATAGTAAATGCAATTGCAATACAATAAAATGCAATTTCCGAGTACATTATCACTAAATAATAAATACATTCACAACAATTCTTCGTAACAGATGAACCGATTTTAATTGCTTTTTTTTGTTTGAAAGGACAAGTCTTTTTAGCTATGATACGGGAAAAATCTAAACAGCCATTTTAATATAGTTTATTCCCTTCCTACGTAACAGCGGGGGCGACAAGATTACTAATTACCGGACAATAAGTAAAAATCTTAAATTCCCGAACAATATCACTCTCATAGATGATTCAATTTTTCCATAGATTCATGAGCAATGGCACTTAAAATGGGTATTGATCAACATATACATATACATAATACAATTATAATTTTCAGTGAGTTGACTAGCTGGAAACGTGAAGATAATAATTATATCTCTAGAAAAAGGGGCTATTTCGTAACAATTAAGTACGTTTGTCTTATTTAGATTTCGAGAAACACATTCCATTTCTGAATAATAAGTATCTTAAAAATACAGACACCTACAACACTGTTCATTTGTAGCACCAATTTGTAAATGTTATAAAATCAACGCCCCGTGTCAGCTGGCCAACCCATTGAAATGACATATCGATACAAATACGCGTAATGTTTTTCTAATAATAAAATAGCCGTCAAAACTTGTCAAATAAATGGATAGTGAAATAGAACTGCATGATACGGATTTTATGACGGTTTCGGAGCTTTACAACTACGATAGTGACTAATTATGTCGTATCGCGATAAAATCCTTACAAAGTAGTTGTATTTCAATATACCTAGTATTGGTGTAACTGTAAAAAACCGTTTAAAAAAAACAGCGAATATTTAACAATAAAATATGGAGTAGGTACTTAACTCACCATTAATAATCAACAGATAGATAAACGAAACGATCATTTACAATTTCCATTTATTCAAAAATTCCCCTCTGTGTTATTACGTCAGGAATATTTTATATTTTTGTAATGTTTTACAATAATTAAACCGCAAATTATTTAATTTTCGAAAACTTGGGTTATTGTTAGCAACTTGTCATAGATAACTTTTATCACAGGGCACTTCTTATTTATGAAAAAGAATAAAAATATTACCTACTCTGTGGAAACTAGGCTGTGTAACTAGAATGGCAGGTCTGTTATTTATAAACACTCAGGTTGCGTCAAATGCGTCTAGCTTATTCTAATATTTATATGTATATTTATTTATGTACAATTATTTTATAAATGTATGTACATTGTTTAGAGAATGCAGGTTGAGCAAATACAAGTACATAGCTTTAACCAGCTTGGAAGTACGAACTTCCAACATTTAAGGACAGTCAACATTTTTGTTTTAGATTATGGGTATACATGGTGAAAAGAAAGACCCGTTCTTGAAAACAAGTACCTAATCTTAATACTGAAGAAAAGTAATAAATTTTACCTACTCCTTAATTTAAAGATAGGTAACTACTATGTTTGTCAGAGAGATTTGAATTTGATCGTTGAACAGTATTTAAAAAAAATGCAGCTTTGCTTTTTTAAAATAATAAAGGACTGTTTTCTTTTAAAAAAATATAGTAGGTATTTTTCTTTCAGGTACTGTTCCTTCTTCCCATTCTGTATACTTGTTGAAACTTGTGGAAAATGTTCAAATAAATATGTTGTGAGTCTTTGCAAGGGTGAAGTTCTTTTAAAAACGAAACTCAAAATAGAGTTTTCCATCTTAGAAACTCATTTACGGCCAAACACTATGTCAAGTAGCCGTCAAATATAGTGAAAGAGACTCAGCACTATATTTAAGGCCAACTTACATTGAATAGCATTATTGTTTTGTATAATTATTATTAATATATGTAGTTTATCCTGCTCTTTGCGGCACTGTACTCAAAACAACGCCGGGTTGTTGTTGCGTCGCGACGCTGAATGAGGTGATGAACACATTGACGATGGTGATGAGAAAGACGCCCAACACCGTCATATTATTTATTTTGTCGGCCTGGCAGCGCTCCTTGTGGTCGTTGACGTCATACCGGCTGTTCATGATGAGACCTACTCCGACCAGGACCTGCGGGGGAAATAGATTCTTTACTATGTCCTAAAGTCTCCTTTTCCTTGCGTGTCCTAAACTCCTAACTCCTCCCATGTCACTTATAAACCTATTGAAAACTGAATAATCTAATCTAAATGCACCATACACTTTTTGAAGTTATGTGGGTACCACACGTATTTATTACATGCTCAGATGATAATGGAAAAAATCACACATTTGTGAGGAAACCTGCACGCCGGTTTTTTTTTTCACGATGGCGCGTCTAGTCTACGCACACTATGTATATTATCAACCATTTAATTAAAAATCAGTAATAAAAGCTACGTTGATGAGCTCGGTACTAGATGGCGCTGTCTAAAAATATACGGATACTAGCTGACCCAGCAAACGGTGAGCGTCAGAATGGCTGGTTGTCTGTGGAGTTGGTCTATGAGAGTTGATTCGAAAATTGCTACATAATTGCTTATATTTGCTTCATATAATAAATAATTGCTACATAGGATATATATTTAGAAACAAAATATTTTTGAAGTTATACTTCTTTAGGCGCGTTATGAAAAAATGATGAGAGTGAAATTTTAAGATGCGCGCGCATCTGTGACACAAAATTAACAGTATGACAGCTGTCTGCTTAACCGCTCATTAAGTCTCGAGAAAAAGCTACCAACAAAATAGAAATTGAACCTCGATATTAGTCGCGCATGTTGGTACGCTCGTCACCTCTGATCACTGTTTTCATATTTATAATATTTATCAACATGTTTCTATTTTATACATTCACAACACGTGTTTTAGTTTCATACAAGTGCGAATTATATATGTGCTAATAAATTATATTCAGTAGTGTACTATTTGAGAATATTAGTGAAAAAAAATGTGCTTATATACTTTTTCAAGTGCTCCAATATAATTGAGGTTAACTATTTAATGATGCCAAAGAAGTATAACTTCTCACGCGCGTACATAAGTACACGCACCCATTAGTTTTTTTGACCAGCGTTCCTGACGTTTGGATGGCTGGTCAACCTCCTTGTTTATAGTCAAGCATTCAGTTTTCCGAAATGTATTGCGTCAATAATTGCTTCATATTTGCTTCATTTATCTAATTTAGTTGTAACTTCAAACATATGTTAAATAAAGGATGTACCAATTATTTAAATTATCCTAAGGAAAAGTGCCTGATAAAATAATAAATAATTAGCTATGTAGATGTCGGTTTAATCGTTTAGGCTCTGGTGACATCGGAAGTAATGCGATTTTTTTTTATTTACGATATCCTTTTAATGTACTTATTATCCACTTACCTACTCAAAACATAACATGCCATTTAACAATTTAAAACGCCTGCCTCCTAAAGTAGCAATATCGTTGAGTGAAGACACACTGCAACTATTTGCCTTTATTATTTTATCAGGCACTTTTCCTTGGGATACTTTAAATAATTGGTACATCCTTTATTTAACATATGTTTGAAGTTACAACTAAATTAGATAAATGAAGCAAATATGAAGCAATTATTGACGCAATACATTTCGGGAAACTCTGCATGCTTGACTATAAACTAGGAGGTTGACCAGCCATCCAAACGTCAGGATCGCAAGTCAAAAAAAAAAATTTTGTTTCTAAATATATATCCTATGTAGCAATTATTTATTATATGAAGCAATTATAAGCAATTATGTAGCAATTTTCGAATCAACTCTCATAGACCAACGCCACAGACAACCAGCCATTCTGACGCTCACAGCAAACGTTGTTTTGCCACATTATAGGGGTTGGTGGGCTACCCCTAACTTTTAGGGGGATGAAAAATAGATGTTGGCCGATTCTCATAGATACCGGATAAGCACAAAAATTTTTATCAAAATCGGTCAAGCCGTTTCGGAGGAGTATGGCAACGAAAACTGTGACACGAGAATTTTATATATTAGATATTTATTTATTTATAGAATTACTACTATCAGTAGTACTAGTTACTACAATTTATAAATAAATAAGAAGAATACAATGAATACTTACTTGAAAGATGATGCTAAGTGAGATGAAGACAAGACTTGGGTAGTAGTAGGGGTGCGTGGCGGAAGACTCCAGCACGTACCGCAGCTGGTTCGCATTGGCTGACAGGAGGGCTAAGTCCATCATGCCTTGCGCTAAATTCTTCTTCTGCTGGTATGTGTTCACATCGGGAATCACCTGGGAGTATAACTAGTATTTTAGTAGATTGCCTTTTGTCTTTTTAAAATAAGACGTTGCCCAGTTTTCTCTTGGGTCGTAGGTACGTTTACGAACACAAAGTTTCACATAAACAAACGCTCAGGCACGGAACATCTACCTATCGTACAAATATTTGCTCAGTACAGGGATTGAACGCGCAACCCGTGACGCAAAAGCCGATCGCTCACCCACTGCGCCACTCGAATCATGTGATCCCCAATAAAGAAAAACTCATACAGGAACTAGAACAGAGCATGCTTATCAAGTGAATTTCTCCTTCGGGATCTAACTTGACAGATTGTTAAAACCTACGAGTCATACGATTATATGTGGGATCCCGTCTAGACGGGATTCTGTTGATCAAAACATTGTTTTTTTGCCAGCGTGTGGATGATGATTTATTTTACGAAGGTGGCCAACATACCTACTTATGGGCCACCTGATAATAAACGGTTACTGTGGCCTATATGAACGTTTGCAGTTTCGGACACGCTCGAGTGACACCTCTGGTGTTGTAACACCAGAGGTGTCACTCGAGCGTGTCCGACACTTTTTAACAGACTTCCAAAAGGAGGAGGTTATCAATTCGACTGTATTTTTTTTTTTATTAGTAGAAAATAAATGCACAACTTACCCCAGGAATAGGTGTCATGGGCCGCGAATCCCCAAATCTCGTCGTTAGACCGTTCACGTCTGCAAAAAAAACGATTCAGTTATTGATATGATCATTAAAATTACCTGGGAATATAAAAAAATACGCATGCAAAAAAAAACGTTCATGAAAACCGACTGACTGTAGGCCAGACTGTTACATGCGCCTTGGATAAGTATTTTTATGTTAAGTTAGGCTTCATAACTCCATTATTATTAAAATTAGTATCAAACTCATAGCGTTAGAAATGTGTAAGCATACATTCTGTGTTGATATTGTACGTGAAGATGTTGTTACAGATCGAATTATATGAGTTCATTCTTGTATTTTATTTTATAATAGATATAGATATTCAGTTTGAGCAATTAAAACCATGTGACTGAACTGAAGCGGTGTGACCAGTGGACTTAGATGTCAGAGGCCTGGAGTTCAAACCCAAGGCGCGCCACTGACTTTTCGAAAGTTATGTGCGTATTTATTACATGCTCAAACGGTGAAGGAAAACATTGTGAGAGATTTTCTCGGTGGCATGTAATGGCTGCCAACCCGCAGTAGGCTAGCGTGGTGGACTAAAGCCTAATCCCTTTTAATAAATGAGAGGAGACCCGTATCTAGCAGTGGGACAATAATGGGTTGATGATGACTGAACTGCATAAACTTCTAAGCGATCGATTTGTTATGTTATCATCAACCAGGTGGGCGGGCAACAACTGTCTCAGCAAAAAGACCACCGTGCTGACATAGTGCTGGCTAGCAGACTTCATACCGTCGTGAATATCTCTCAGGCATACAAGTTTCCTCGAGATGTTTCCCTTCATCATGTAGGTAAGCGAATCGGATTCGGCTGCATAATTCTGTGTTTCTTGATGAGTACAATTTGGGGGTCTTCAAGTCACGAGTGAATAGGTTTCTTTAATTCTTTAATTCTTTATTGTACACAAAAAAAAAAAAAAAGATACAACATAACATATATCAACAATACATTTAAAGTGTTGTGCACAAAGGCGAGCTTAATTCAAGATTGAATTTTCTTCCAGCAAACCTTTGAGTGAGAGAGTTTTAAAAAGAAGGGTAAAAAGACAAAGTGTACAATAATAACAAAGAAATTCTATATAGCATACGAGTAAACAAATAGAAAGATAGATAGATATATGTGTATATATAGCTATATAAATAAATAAATATATATTACAATTATTGACATATTATTCTGACAGAAAATGCTCCCTAGTCCTCCCCCTGAAAATGTCCAGAGAAGGGCTAGCGCGTAATGAGTGTGGTAGAGAGTTCCATAACCGTACTGCTTTTACAGTAAACGAACTGTCATAGCAGCTGGAAGAATGTGCCGGAGTTCGCAATAGAAGGGAAGAACTGACGCGACAGAGTTTGTCCCTCGGGACAAGGTATTCAAAACGCTCTCGGAGATATAACGGCGAGTTAGGGTTGTGAAGGACAGAATAGAGAAGGCAAAGTATATGTAAGTCCCGGCGTCGCCGAATGGGTAACCACTTCAATCTGGCTCGAAATTCCGATACATGATCGTACTTCCGAAGCCCATAAATGAAGCGGATCCCCAGGTTCTGCAGACGCTCGAGTTTATTTAGGAGTTCCTCCTTTGCATCAAGAAAAGAGACATCAGCATAGTCAAGATGTGGGAGTAAAAGTGATTGCGCAAGTATTACCTTAGTTTGAAAAGGAAGGAAATTTTGAAGTCGTCTGAGAGACTGGAACGAACTGTACATTCTCCTGCTTACCTCCACAATGTGTGCTTCCCATGTTAAGGTGGAGTTTATAAGAACGCCAAGATTTTTGACACACTTAGAGTAGGCCACTGGGATTGAGTTGTAGATTATCGGAGGAAGTGACTGGTAATCTATAAGGTTCAACATGTATCTGCCACCAATGATCAGGGCCTGAGATTTTGTAGGATTTACTACAAGCCCAAAAGAGTTTGCCCACTGATGAATATTCTCAAGATCATCATTGATGGCATCTACAGCACCTTTGATATCGTCTATTTTACAATGACGATACAACTGCAAGTCGTCTGCGTAGAGGTGATATTGAGAAGTTATGACTTTCGTAATTTCGTTTATAAAAACGGAGAAGAGAAGAGGAGACAGAACACCACCTTGAGGAACACCCGCAGACAGTTCACACCATTCCTTTTTCTTCTAAGTAAGCGTGTTTCATCTTACCACACCGTCATTTATCATCAGGTGAGTGTTAAGTATGAGTACCTAACATAATAATTTTGTAAGTTTTATGTATTTTAGAGTATAATGTGGCGTGTTCCAATCACCGTATGGGTAGTCTGGCTCGTCATGCTCCCATGGCGATTTACCATCAGTGCCGGCCGCGTCTCCTCCGTCAGGATGGAAGGCCTTGTCTACTGGCACCAGCACGAGATGGGGCTCGACGCGCTCTGTTAACCAACAATATCATATTTTAATAAGTGTACTTATAAATACATTATCCCTGACATTATTACACAGCGCCATTTAACCAAGAGCTGATAAAAGAGGCTTGTGTTACGGAAGCTAGATGGTCGACGAAAGTGATACACTACATACGATATTTTACCGCTTACAGAGGTAAAGTAGGCGGGCCGTAAGTGCCGTATGTTTACCAGACTTGTGGTGTAGAAAAACCCTGTCTAAAAACATATCGTCGAGGTTGTGGGGCTGTGGGTGTACCTGCCTCCCTTCCAGTTGCTGGCGTAATTGTAGGAATGTAATGTAAGTGGAACTAGATGTGGCAAAGAGAACACAACGTTTCTGGTTTTATTGTATTATTTTTTGTGTGTATGTTACACGATATCTTCGAATGTTGGCGACATATTAATATGACCCTATTATTATTATTTTGTATGATACGTTTGTGTTTTAATATTTTCCATGCATTGTTTTTATGGCGATTAACGATTGTCTAAAATACATATTGTATGTTCATCCTGGACACCATGCCGTATATTTTTTTACAGATACTTATATATCTATGTTCTTACAGTAGTAAGTAGCTATTAGTATTCAAAATGATGGCCTATAACCGTAATATAATAATTACGTTTATAAGATAACACAATCTTCATGTCCGGTCAATTAGCATAGGAGACATAAACATTGGGTAGGTAGGTGCACTATTTATACACAGATAACTATTTGGGTCCGCGACCTTCAAGGTCGGCTCACAAATTATACGCAGTCAGTGTTGACCGAAATTTTCGAATAGTTATAGTTTGTATGTGTTCTGTAGAGATAATTAGTATTATTCATCGTCAACTCATTTACTGTATCTCACTGGGCATGTCTCCTCTCAGAATAAGAGGGGTTTGACTACTCAGAAAATATTTTTAGTCATCATCATCATATCAACCGTTAGACGTCCATTGCTGGACATAGATCTTCTCCAAGGATCACCTCGACTACAATTTTTTCTATGAAATTCTCAGTAGCAGCTTGGAGTTCGTGCTTGCTTGACGCCAATAGGCGAACCCTCTATTACATGGGCCCTAAAACATACCGGTGCAATGTGGGTGTAAAATGGTGCCTACACCTCTGCCAAATCGTTGGGACTTCATTTGAATAAAAAAAAATATGTTGAAATTATAATCAATACAAAATAATACTACTTAATTATGTACCTACATTTTTGGTATATGTATATGTATATCAGTTACAGAGACCACTTCCTTTAAAAACATCGTGGTTGCCAGATAGCGGCTAACCTAATTAAAGTCCTAGTACATTGTTGTTATCAGTACATCGAGGTAGGTACCACATACCACTATTGTAAACGCTGGTGTTCATTTGGATTTTGGACATTAATTTAAAAGAAGTTTGATAACATTGTTTTCAGTTAGTTAAGTTGAATTTTGTTATCTTTTTGGGGACAATTGTTGTCTTGTTTTACTTATAATGTACTATCATGTTCTTCGAGTTTTATACAATACATCACATAAAACTCGCCAGTATATTTTTAGGAATGTTTTACCCAAATTCCAGAATAGATGTATTATGACACAAGTACCTACCTACATACACAGTTATAGTATTTACTAACTTTTGTTTACGGCTTTAGCAGACCCATTTTAGCCTAAATCACCTGCCCCCTGTTCATCAAAATCTGTTCAAGACTTAAAAGCAGACGTACATGATTTACTTCTTGTGTTGAGTACTTTGTCATTATAATATTAAGTATAGATAAACAATAGAGACAAAATTAACGATAAATCTTTAGAAAAACGGTGTAGAAATGGCACAAGAGTCAAGAGGAGTCACCTGGATCATGTTCACCCGAAGTCTCGGGTTTGTTGTCAGCTGTGTCCAGTAGCCCGTCGTCGATGCCAGGGTATGGCGTCGCATCTTTCGGAGAATTTGCATCAAGATCATCAATTTCAGGCCCTGAAGAAAAACAACAAATAAATTAATCGATGTTTTTTGATATGGAAAAGGTGCGAAACAGACTGGTTGAATAGGAGTGATGATATAACTTTATTTTGAACTTTATAAACATTCTGAATATCAAATCGTATAAAATATTACACGTTCGTATGTTCTCTCACTTTTATTATCAAATTGTGAACTGTCAGTTAGGTAGGTATATATAAAATTACGAGAAGTTTTGTAAGTAAACGAATTCGGTGTGAAGATATGTGGGTAGATATGATTCTGTTCATAGTTTTTTGTGGCAAGGATTTAATTGCATTGAAATTGTATTATAGATGTTGATTAGAAATGGTCATTTCATACCCTAGGTGGGTTCTTAGATGAGTAATAAATAGGCAAATTAATTATCATCTATTGGGAAAAAAAATCGAGGGTGTCAAGGTCATCGGATTTGAGGACCCTGGGGCCAAGACCGGGGGGTGTTGAAGAAAAAGTATAGATACGTCCATGGTTCTGATACTGACCGGCTAGCGGAGGGAGCTGTCGTACGAGTGTGGGCTCCAGGAGAGGCTGCGTGGGCCGTTCCAAGTCCCCATCACCAACATGATTGTTGTTGCTGTTGCCATTCTGTGGAAAAACATTATTACAATTAATTAATTATATTATCATAATCAAATCAAATGAACCAGCCAAGTGAGAGTCGGACTCGCGCACGATGGGTTCCGCGCCATTTACCGGCGATCGGTAAATCTCTTAACAGAGATCTTACAAATCTTATACAGGTTAAACCAAACGCCTATTAAAGAGTTTTGCAAAAAAAAAGAAATTAAATCAGTATTTATTACTTTAATTAAATTCCCCGCTTCTAAGTCAGATCTGCTATGAATCATTATTTTTTTTTGACTGTCAGATGCCAATGGACCGATGTAATACCTGAGTCATTATGCTTATAGTTTGTTCGTCAAGATGGTGCCGTTTAATAACCTTTAAGAACAACTTTATTAGTATATCCACTCTAATAAAAATCTACAAAGAAAATAAGCCGTAGTTATCATCCTCAACCATTTTACAGTCCCACTACTGGGCATGAGTCTCCTCTCATTTGAGAGGGATCAGCTGTAGTCCATTAGGTACTAGCCCAGTATAAGAAAATCTCTCAAGCACGCACGTTTCCTCACGATGTTATAAATACACTGAACGACACGAAATTCCGAAGAATGATTCTAGGAAATCCTTACCTCACTTATTTAAGAACGCAAACTAGTTTTCCATAATTCATAAATTGATTATGTAAATACTGTCATCAAACATTAAATTCCAAACATTGCTGACAAAAAAAAACAGGATTTTCCCGCTGCAGGATAATGAGTCATTGTAAAGTGTAAATTACTTCCATTATACGCACCAAATGTGTATTCTTGTAAATCAATTTAATTCGTCTGACGTCACATCCGGTGCAGTTGAACTTTTTAAAGGCATATCCTGTATAATTATACTGATTTTCCCCTTATTATGAATGCAAGTTAAACTTGATGAGGGGATGACAATACTTTTAACTTAGAAATAATACACTTCATTATATTACGTATTTAAGCTGTATAATCCAAATCTAATAAGTGGTACTAGATTCTATTGTACACTGCCAACACAAAGTCAAGCCCTGATGAAAAAACGAACTCAGTAACCGCGTTTGCAGCTATAACTATTCGACCACCAATTAGTCCAGCGGTAGTTAACACTGCCTTCTGTGCTAAGGGTCCCAGGTTCGAATCCCGGTAGGGACAAATGTTTGTGTGATGAGCATAAACATTTGTATCCGAGTCATGGATGTATCTACGTATTTACAACAAAAAAATATGTAGTAGTATATATGTAGTATATCAACCAACTATATGTACATATAAATTATTATGAACAGACGACTATATATTACAAACTAGCTTCCGCCCGCTGCTTCGCCCACGTGGTACGTTGATAAAAAAGTAGCTTATATCCTTCTCCAATCTTTACTCTTTATCATTACCAAAATTGATCAAAATAGTTTCAGTCGTTCACGCGTGGTGCCGTGACCAAGGGAAATAGGGATATATAGGTATATCATTTTTATATATGTATATATATATCATTTTTATATATGAATCCCGAATCCACAATATATATTAGTGGGACTTATAATTATTCGGTGACATTACAGTAGAAATTAGTTATTCTTGTAAACATCAAAGCTACGTTCCAAATCATTACATGGGCGCGATATCGACCATCTGTTGGCACGAGACTGGCTGGTAAATGTTTCCAAGCGAAATTATTTTATCTAAACCTTGTATGACAGTTCATTCACACGCATTATCTTTAGTTTACGAGAAGGTAATTATTATTACGACGTAATGAAAAGATGCTGTGTAAACTATGACGATGACCAAACAAAATATGTATACTGAAAGATTTTTCATATAATATAGTTTATAGAAGTCGCAGACTGCGGCAACTAATGCGGAAAGTCATTCTGTGAACTCAATATGCATAGTTTTGCAAATAAACCAATTTCTGTTATATTTTTTCTCCCATCACGGCACCCATAATCTATAGATACGAAATTAAACACTAAGGTACCTACGGACTGTAGGTCCCTATGTTAGTTTCCTGTTTGATTGCACCTACAGTAGGTACGTTGGTGGTTTTACCTATAAATTGTCTGTTCTGTTAGTTAGTAGTTAGACAAGAAAGACAAGAAAGAAACAAGTTCAGAGGAACTATCTTTGAAAGTTTAGACGTAGTCGTACCTTATCTAAAATACGAGTTTCACAGTGTAGAAAGTGTATGAAATGAACTTTTGAAGAAAGCACTTTCGACTGCTTTAGAGTGACATCTAACATGTATCATCAGCATCATTTCAAACGATAGACATCCACTGCTGGACATAGGTCTCAACAGAACAGGCAAAACGATACCAGATCGGTGGTCCTATATTTGCATAAGCCACTTGTTTGTACTGAACTAGGGTTTATCGGACGTTTACATATAAAATGTTACTTTAAATTCCGATACAATTTGATAAAAATAATGACTCGTGTAACGTAAAGTAACTCAAACGCCACGATATAATTAGTTTAATTGCAAAAGTCGTCACTAATTGGTCCTTTTTCCTTGACCTGTCCCTAATTTTGTACTAAATGTGTTAATAACATATTGCACTAATTGCCTACTTCCGAACTGTGTTATTGACAATACTACATATAAGAAAAACGATAATTAGTGAGGTGACGATATAAATAGCCATTCAAGACCACAGAAATCTAAGCATAAAACCTGTCCAAAAAGATTATATGTAGGTTAGCGTTATTGTTCCTACCTTTTGGAACCGTGCAACTAAATTCAAATTCAATTAAATTCAATATGTTAGATTCTCACCAGATTACATGACTGGTGAACTCTGTGAAATAACATTAAAACCATGACATAGGTACCATGCATGGCCTAGTTTTTTTTTATATTGTTGATAGATTTACGCTTGACCGACAGTTCTCCTCCTTCCTATCCTTGGGGGAGACCTATGTCCATTAGTGGACGTCTAACGGTTGATATGATGATATCCAGAGGCTGTTTATGAAGTAGTTTATGAAGGGAAGGAGATGTGAATCCCTGGAGGATCTCCGACCAGGCGAGGTGTTGTGCCTGGCGGGCTTCTGCCCAACGGTTAATGTTGGGTGGTTGTATATATGCTATTCGGCTTACAAACTTCACCTGCGCGATGTAGGATAAGCTTTGTCCCTGTGTAAGTTATTCGAATGTAGCGACATGTCACTACAAAGTTTATCACAGAACAGATAATTTATCTGTTCTGTGAAGTTTACCCTTGACAGTGATCTCACCCACACAGGCTCATACCGTGAGGTCGCGCGCGCTGCGCCTACGCATCGGTACATGAACTGACATAACGAACACGCACACAAACGTGGCGTGCCAAAATTCTATTTATTACGTTATTAAATAGAATTCTTGCTAAATTATATATCTTTTATCATTCACAAGTCTTATGGTAGTTTACGGTACCAGCTATTGTGTACTATAGTATTGAATGTTGTTTCTATACAATATATGTACATTGTTGGTTCCATATAATAGGTATGTATATTCTTTTTGCTTTATTCTTTTTGTATAGTTACTCGGGTGATCTTTATAAATAAATTATGTATTCATTCTTTCTTTCTTTTCTTTCCAGATCTTAGTAGATGTGTGTTTAGAAGTAAATTTGCTTTAACGCAATGGAAATACATGCGTGATAAAATATGTAAAATTATATGGAGTCCCTTGGTTATGTATAGGTTTCAATCTGACTAAAACTACTGGCTGATTAATAATAGTAATAATTATTATAAATAATAAAAAGTTTCAAGAAATTGAGTGATTAGGCACAGCCGTCCCATCCGACTTGGATTGAATCTTGATCGCAGAGATGAAAGATCGCGGGTTCAATAAAAGGGTTTGTACGTGAAATCCATTATTGCTGATATAAGTAATCTATCAACTTAATTTTTTTTTCAATTAGAAAATATAATTTATTTAAGAAAGGTATGTAGGTATATAAACTATATAAAACAATAAAACTTCATTTACACACTTATTTCAATCATTTACAACATATTTCACTTATTTCAATAATTATCAATGTTAAAGCGATGTATCCATCTAACAAATTCTAACAATCAACAAGATCTCACAGTCTTGAGACTCACCAGAGTAAACCAGTTACAGATCCGCAATTATCTTAAATGTTTATTAATTATTTATCCCGAAACCATAGTGGTAGATCTTATTCTGTTCCGTTATGTTTATACTTACGCACCTATCCACTAACCAGATACAGAGTAAATTACCTACCCTTTCGGGCACAGGATACCTGTATTATGTACCTACTTGTATAAAATCTGTCATTACCTCAATCATTCATCATCATCATTTTCATCAGCCCATATTCGTCCACTGCTGGACGGAGGCCTCCCCTAGTGAACGCCAAAACATTAATTATACGAAATTTTGATAACTACTTGACATATGAAGTTGATGTTTGGCAGATAGTATAGCTCAATAACAACCTAATTTATATCCTACTAACCTAAGAATCTATAGTCTATAATCCTATAGTATAATTCTACTCATTTTGAGAGGCTCAGGCTATAGGCGGCAGACTACAGACGCCATCGAGATAATCTTTGAGGCTGTTAGATGTTGTTCTTCACCGTTCTAGCATGTGATAAATACGCACCTTGCCGTGCTTGCCTTGGGATTGAACTTGAGACCTTTGACTCTGCAGTACACTATACACTAATATGCTATAGCTGCTTATCAGGTTGATTGGAGAATTCAACTGTATTGTCCAGGAAATGAGCTTCTTAATCAATCAAGTTCAAGGAAAATCATAGAGACACTATGATAGTCAAATTAACTCATAAACTCGAACAAGTATATTTCGTGTTTGAAGGTTACTCGTATACGTTTCTTGTGTTAATTACATGAGTCAACACATCGCGCGTCGTGTGGGACGGAGCAATGAACTCTTCTCAATATACTTTATATAATAATGGTATGAGTTGAACGGAGGATTTCCTTACTTGAATTGATTGATATAAACGTATTAAGTTATTTTGTATAGCTGATATTGTAACCTATGATTGTCCAACTGTTAGGCACTTAATGTCTTCTCTCATTTGAGAGGGATTAGGCATTAGGGTCCACCACGCTAGCCTACTGCGGGTTGGCAGACTTTACATGCCATCGAGAAAATCTCTCAAGCGTAGAGGTTTCCTCACGATGTTTTCCTTCACCGTTCAAGCATGTGTTAAATACGCAGATAACTTGCCAAAAGTCAGTGGTGCGTGCCCAGGTTTCTTACACGGGTTTACATCTCAGTCCACTGGTCTCACC
This sequence comes from Craniophora ligustri, assembly GCA_905163465.1. Classification (NCBI taxonomy): domain Eukaryota; kingdom Metazoa; phylum Arthropoda; class Insecta; order Lepidoptera; family Noctuidae; genus Craniophora; species Craniophora ligustri. Next base: position 14,109,828 of record LR990968.1, read on the forward strand.
GCTGCGCTACCAAAGCTCAGTAATAGTATAGTAGAATATATTTATATGTATAACTAATTGAAAACTTATCCTTATGAGTTATGATGTCCGTCAAACACAGGATCCAGATACGCGAGCTTTGTTTAAATATTTGCTTATCTTTAAATAACCTTCAATATTTGATAATGAATCTAGAATACTGATGAATATTGGTTTTTTCCGAACAAATATTACTTAATTCTGTGATGTACTGAGTACACTTACTCAGAAGTAAGTCCCGTCATTGCACATAATTTAATTATTGCTGTGGTTTCAGTGATTCAAGTTAAGTACAATAAATTATGATATACTGGCAAGGCATTCAGTTTATTTAGCTCAAGGTTTATGACTGTATGTAAGCTTAGTAGGCGCCAAGAAAATAATATCCCTAATTCCTCTAATTATATTTAGTAAAATACGCAAAATTCCGAAACCTGAAATGAGTACAGTAATTTTTTATACGAACTAACATCTGTATACTAACTATTGAAATAAAACTACATTTCACAGATTTTATCACGGTATATTATTTATAGTATATATTTTGACGACCGAATTAGTCCAGCGGTAGTTTACAAACATTGGCTTCTGTGCTATGGGTCCCGGTTTCGAATCATGGTAGGGACAAATATTTGTGTTATATATAGTGTATCGACCAACTAGTATCCGTAACGCAAGCCGCGTTGCTTAGCTCGGAACTAGATGGCGCTGTGTCATAATGTTCAGAAAAATATTTAAAATTATTTAATCCCGACATTTCGCATCCTTTACAACCCCCTCGTAAGGAGAGGACTGAGGCGTTTAGCTTTAGAAACGTTTAAAAAATCAATCAATAAATTTTGTTTAACCCAATATACCCAGTAAACACTGTCAGTTCTGCCGCGACCTCGCTAGACCAATGACTAAGTCTGTTATTTCCCTTTACTGCTTCTCAAGTGCAAACCTCAATTCTCAATACTGTCAAAGGTGCATACGGAAATCTGTCACCAATGACGTAGTTACTTCTATAACACTGCGGTTTACAAACCATAGTAACTTGTTTCTACGTAAATATGGGAAAAACAACTTTAGATGATTGAAGTTATAGTCTGATTTAGTTTACGTCACACCGCAACGTAAGCTCAATGCTGATTCATTGGTATTATCGAGTATCTACGTCATCGAACAACCTGTTATTGATAGAATTATATTTCAGCTATCAGGTTATATAGATTATAATTACAACTAATGGATGGCCAAATGAAAACGGACCATTTCAATAAAATTGCGTCATCCATCTTGCGATCCTTTGTCAAAACTATCTCTAGAGGCATTGGAAATATCAAGTGGTCCACGCTAATGTTCTAACAATATGATATCGAGCTACGGGTCGTGCAGCTCTCTCAATTATGGTATGCAGCATGAGCTACATGATGCATGCGTGCTTTCGGGACAGATGTTATGGTGCTCTCTTCAAAAGGCCCTTTTCAGAAATTTCTTTCATGCTGACGCTCGTGTATTGAATAATATACGGACTGATAGACGGATAAATATTATACAAGTAAATACTTTAATTACTATTTTCAAAGAAAAGTATTAATTAAAATATTGACGTGCAAAAGTGTCCTTAAAAAGATCTATATATAGATCTATCATTTTAGGATACAAAACCAAATACTTTATATTTATTTTATAGCAGTAGGATGACAAACAAGCTTACGATGGATAAGGTATGGATAGGTATGGAAATCCCGCCTGGTGGTACTTAAGCTTGTCGCTATCTTCGACATATACATGTGTAATAAGCACTGCAAAATGCCCTTACGAAACCTTGAACCGAGCACACGGAATTTGGTTACCACAATGAATGTATTAAATAACACAATCATACCTGTATTCAAACAAATAAATGATTTATGCGTTGACAAAGGATGGTAGGATGAATGACTTGTCGAGAGGTCACGCATCAGAAGCATGTTTAATCATCAGTTCCGATTGCCATTTGGGTATGTTAACTGCGTAAAAGTGGCCGCCCAATATATTTAGATTTCTTAAATTCTGGCATTTACCTCGGTTATATATATGCAAGTATTAGTTTAACGGCGAATTCCGTAGACTTTTGATTTTCGTAGCGCAAATAGAACTTAGACTTATTAGCGTTTTTTTTAATATATTGCAGCTTTTGAAACAAGAAATTGCGCCATTTTCATAGAGATTCGCGCTTACTGCTACAGTGCGAGGTTTGAACCGTTGACATCAACATAATATCGTATTATATCGCGATGGATAGAGCATTTGACAACTCACTTCATTATAATTATATCAATATCTTAACGTCAAGAGGATTTTGTCGAATTTTATCGTAAACTAAAGATGTCCTCGTTACCTTAACACATGAAACTTATCGATTCAATATTGATGATGATTTATTCAATCTTGTTTTGAATACTATATGTTTTGTAAGATTTTATCCGCAATGTGGTAATTGTGGTAACTAAATCCAAGTCATCAGGAACCGATGACGTCACATGCTTGTTCGTAAGGTTTACGTGCTGACGTAGAAGTTACCTTTAATTATTTCACAATAAGTTCCAAACATATAATTCAAGTTAAATTATATTTAAGTGGCAATCTTTGGGGGAAGGCTACCAATGTCCAGCAGTTGACGTCTATCGGTTGATAAATGATGATGGCGATATTTGAGAAGGTTTACTAAGGGTGAATAAAACACTAATTTATTTCCTTTGAAAGGGTTTAAGTGTTATTTAATGATTGCCCTATTCTCTAATAGTTGCATTACGTTTCATTTAATACAGTCACTGAGTGTGTTTTATTTTTGGCTTTTTATTTAAAATTTATATTTTACTTATTATATAAACTATAAATTCTGTATCTACTTTATATAAACTGTAGTTTTTAGCTGTGGTTGGTGTATTAAACTTACGTTGAATTAAATATCAATTACTTAAGTAATTAATTGCAAATTAAATAACAATGTACAGAAAAATTATGTGTTATTTTGTAAAGATGGAAATTATTCATTGCATCGCGCCTGTCGTCCCGGAAGGGTTAGGCAGAAGTGGTATTTATGTTACAGATAATACAATAACAAATAGCCTTCCTATTTATAACTTTATTATCTGTGTTTGACAAAATACACGGACTGTAACAAAAGGAGTAATAATACAATAAATATCAGATAATTGCCATTATTGAAAAACTTAGGTACGTTGAAGTTCTTTTGGGAAAAGCGTATTCCATTAAAGCGTTATTTAAATCGAAATAATGTTTTTGAATATAAAAACCTTATTTGTGACGTAGTAGGAAGAATTATGTTTTTTTATACCATGAAGGTGGCAAATAACCTTACAATTTGTCTGATGTTAAGCAGTTACCGTATAAATAAAGACTTTTACAATAAAAATCGCAATACCTCACTAAATTTATTGATGATGTATACTTATGTACCTAGTATATCTTTTTATTATGTGGTATGACCGTATAAGTGACTGTTGCGAAATAAAATCCTATAGGTTACTTAAGAAATATCCAACTTGAGTTTATTTCCTTTTTAATATGGGAAAAAAATAAACACACTCGATTACTTTTTAAATGAACTGAAACTAAACAATTTATACAATGCAACAGCTATGATGTACCTATACAAGCAGAGGTACCTAAGGTTCGTAAATCGCAAAATAGGCTGTAATTACTTCACTTTCTTTGAAGTGTAGTTTTTTCATTTTTTAACCTTATACAAAATGAGTAATATTTCTTTCCTATGTTTTGATTTGTAATCGATTTTATATGCAGGAAAAATATCCCTATTGTCATAGTAAAACATGTTTTACAGTTTAGTGTCTCATAATTTATTAATTTACGTGATTATTAGTCATAATAGGTTAATTAACACTTAATTGTGTTGATAATATGATATTATTAATATTGGATTTATAAACAAAAAATAAGGATGTCATGAACTTAAGGAAACGCAATGACATTCTATGCCTTATTCCTGGTAATTTAAAAACAATTTAATACGTATCTACCGAGGAAAATAAATAGGATGAAAAGTTTACAAAAAGGTTAAATTAAATATATTATTAAAAAAAACGGAACTGTCAAACGTTGAATATCTCGATTCTCGACGCATGCGCAATACGAACCGTCTTGGGTTATTTAATCCAAAAATTAACTTTAAAAAAAAAAAGCAAAACCAACTTCAAAAACTAAAAAACAAAAAATAACTTCATACAGTTTTACCTTTTTTTTAGTTTTAAAGGTATGAAGTCGGTGCCAAGCCAAACGTAATTTAAGTAAGTAAGTAAGTACACTCCGCGAGTGACCTTGAGCGGGGTGGTTACAACCACCACATCATCGGCACCGACTTCATACCTTTAAAACTAAAAAAAAGGTAAAACTGAATGAAGTTATTTTTTGCTTTTTAGTTTTTGAAGTTGGTTTTGCTTTTTTTTTAAAAGTTAATTTATTTTTTTCTTTTTAGTGTTGTATATATATATATATTAAACTTTTCATATCAGGTCAATCTAATAGCCTGAAAGAATACAACTATCGATCCATATATACTTATAATTATGAAAGATTTTCCCTTCAACTCCTAACCGTTGAGGAGTTGTACCTTCCATCATCAGATCATTACATGAGAAGTTGATTTTCAGATGCAAATACTTGAACAGCTTTGGAGAATACATGTAAATGTAATAAATGCTTATAACTGAAAGAATTTTCTTTTAAATCTTAACTGTTGAGGAGTTCTACCTTCCATCATCAGCTCATCAACCTCAAATGATGATTATCAGACACAAATACTGGAACAATTTTAGTAAATATATTCAAAACGTGATAATTGCCTATAAAATTTGAGGGTTGCCCTAGATTTCCCTGGGATCCCATCATCAGATCGTGATGTGGTTACAATGGGACCATCTGTGAAGTATACCCTTTTAAACAAAAAAAAATTTTGCAAATCGGTCCAGGCGTTTTGAAGTAATTCGTGAACATACATAAAAAAAAAAAAAAGATTCCGACGAATTGAGAACCTCCTCCTTTTTGAAGTCGGTTAAAAATGCATTAGGGCGTCCAGTTACCTTAAACCGGCACTGAATACAAACTAATCTAGTAGTGAAGAAACTATCGTCAACCTATTATGATAATGATAATAACCTATCTATACGGAAAGATTGTAGCACAAATTACGTTATAGTAATCTAGAGATATACGAGAGTTTAGTGTCGTTATTTGTCATGTAGCGTAGACACAATAATAATAAAGATGCTTCTCTTACGAAATACCATATACTGATATCCGACTCGCGAATAGTACCAAGATCACGTAGTGTCACGGTATATTAGGATACTATTTAATCCCAATCAGGAGCTGTGGTAGCCGAGCGGTGTGACCAGTGCGTGGACTGAGATGTCAGAGGTCTCGAGTTCGCACCACTGACTTTTCGGAAGTTATGTGCGTATTTATCACATGCTCAAACGGTGAAGGAAAACATTGTGAGGAAACCTGCATGCTTGAGAGAATTCTCGATGGCATGTGAAGTCTGCCAACCCGCAGTAGGCTAGCGTGGTGGACTATAGCCTAATCCCTCTCAATTGATAGGAGACCCGTGCCCAGCATTGGGACATTAATGCGTTGATGATGATGATGATTTAATCCCGACTATTGATGCTGAAGTAGGATCAGAAAAGTCACTATTAAATAATACGAATAATAAAACTAGCGAAAATAAGTTTTATTTCCGAAACGTAGTGTTTTGAATTTGAAGTTTTCTTTATTATTCAGATTCCTAACTTACGTTGATCAAGTGGCCAATAAGTGGTAATTGGTCGTATTTCCTCAGATTACTCGTTAAGACACACAGAATATCATGTGCTTTCACTCACTTCAAACAGGGATTTCCGTGCGTGCGTTTAAATAAACGTTTAAGTTCAAGAACGCCAATGACATCACCGATGTTTGAGATAACGTTATTCTTGTAATTAGAAGTTCGTTGATTATAAAGACTTTGTAATCTCTTAATGTGTGTTTGCTTTTCTTTAGAGATTGACAGTTAGTTATAATTTTACCCAGTTCAATTCTTCTCAATGTTCACATCGTTATCAGTTGGTAATAATTTAAAAGTAACTACGGTATGTTATTAACAAGCGACTCGAGACCCATTTTTTTCAAACCGCTACATCGGTTTTTTGGGAAAAATATTAAAATAATTAATAAATAAATAATTATTATATAATTTGGCCTACTTGGTATAAATGGTACCTACTTTGACTTTTATACATACATATACATACCATCACGCCTCTCATACCGGAAAGGTTAGGCAGAGGTGTACTAATGTACACCCTATTGCCATTAACCTGGCACGAATCTAAACTACGAGCTGCTACTGGGAATTTCATAGAAAAACCCAGTAACACTTTGCTCGACCTGGGAATCGAACCCAAGACCTGTTGCTCGGCAGTCGCACTTTGACTTTTATATATAGTTCAGTAGACTTTTATATATCAATCAGCGTCCTTCAGCCTCACAATTTATAGCGAAGCTTATACATCATAAAAATAAATAAATTAAATAATAAAAATATCTTTATTGTCGCCAGTTAATACATTGGTGTTCTTAGATTACTCTTATATATATATCGTATTGATGTATTGCACAAAAGGTACTGCTACTGGTTCCCAAGCTAAGCTTAAGCTTGTGTTTTGGGAAACAGTGTTCAGCCGCAGGAAGTATTACATAAAATACGAATACATTGGTTTGTGTGTCGCTGTTGCTTAAGAGTAGTAAGTAAGTTAATTACAATATTCTAATCTTAGGATAGATCTACTAGGTAATACAATTTTTACTCTATTCTTATTTATATTTATTTAAGTGTAGCGGGTGTGTAGAATGTGTGTGTGTTGCGTGATAAGTGTGTATGTGTGTGTGTGTGGGTATAAGTATGTGAGAGTTCGTGTAGATGCTTTGTATAATATATGTACTTATGTTACGTAATAAATTTTATTTATATATAAGTGTACTGGGTGTATGGGATCTGTGTAAATTTGTGTGCTCAATTTGTATGTGTGTGTGTGCGTATGCGTGTATGTTTTGAGTGTGTATAATTGTGTGAGGGTTTATGTAGAATCTTTGTATGCTATATGTTACGCAATGAATGCCAGTAGGTCTTCTGTCTTCTGATAGTCTAGTTGTTGAAGCCATTCAGATATTTTGGCTTTAAGCTCGTGTCTGCTAAGTGATGTAATGTTGAGGTGTTTGTTTATGGTGTTATATAGTTTAGAACTTATGACTTTGTACTGTCTCCTAGTGAAGGAGGTCTTGCATGGGACGGAAGGGCACACCGGCATTTTGCTACGTCTGTTAGGTTTGGGTATTGGTACGCTTTGATGTTTTCTGAGAATAGCTCTGGTCACAAAGAGTTGGCGTACGGTTAGGACTTTCCATTCCGCGTACAGTTGAGACGTTGGGTATCTGTAGGGCTTCCTTCCCATAACTCTCAGCACCGCTCTTTGTGCTCTTTCTAAGCTCAGTAGATGCGTCTTTGCTGCCCCTCCCCATACAGTGATGCAATATTGTAACACAGATTGACACAGGGCTATGTATACGAGCTGAAGTTGTTTCACAGACGCAGTTTCTCTAAGGGTTTTAAACACATAAATGAGTCGCCTTATTCTGGAATTGACTGTACTTATGTGTTTATCCCACCTCAGGCCACTATCCATGTGTACTCCTAAATATTTTACACAGTCCGCGCGAGCAATTTCCTGGCAATTGCAGTTGGATGGTGAAATGCAAGAATCATATATATCATATCATACTCATTTAAGATGTCTTTATAATTTGTAATTGTATGTGATGATTTATTCAAAGCGTAAACTGACTAGTCTCAATGACCCGCGGATGCGGAAATATATAAGCTGTTACGTGTACATATGAACACAACTCCATAAATAGTCGCGTTTTACTGTTTCATAGTATTATTGACACAATGCAATAGGGGTTTTATTGAGTTTAGGAAATTATATAAGTTTTTCTATAAAATTCTCAGTAGCAGCTCGGAGATTGTCCCCTACTACATAGGACGTAAAACATATCCGCGTAATGTAAATAATGTGAAGATGGTATTTTAATAGAATTTCTCCCATTCCACTCTTTCCTCGCCTCGTGAATGGGCTTCCCCGACGCACTTCCACCTGTAAAACAAGGTCAGTCGGCCAAATACCAACTGAGATACGGCGAAGTGATCCAAAACCTGTCAGACCTGTATATTGTACCCAAAATGCGATCCCATTATCGTTTACAAATCTGACTAGACACCTCTGACGTCATTATTTTGGTTCTAGGTTGCTTTTCGAAAAGAGGTCTCACTTTCTGACTTTATGTATCTTTCTCTCATTCATATATGTATTTAACTAATATAGAACTTATGTATTAATAGACTTTGATCCGATAACTTGGTTACCATCGGTCGACACCTTAGAGTATAATTATTTCTCCTCTCAATAGAAACCTTTACGCCTGAGAGATTTTCTCGATTGCGTGTGAAGTCTGCCAGCCCGCACTAGGGTTGGAATATTTTTTTATGGAACAAGCTGTCACGCTAACTACTACTGCAACTATCTATCTATAATATGTAGGTATTTACAAAAAAAAAAGTATATATGTAGTATATCAACCAGCTGGTATCCGTAACACAAGCCTCGTTGCTTAGCACGGAACTAGATGGCGCTGTGTGCCATAATACCCAGGAATATTTATTTATTTAACTACTGTAAGCCAGAAACACCAATGATAGCTACCATATAGAAAATTATCGAGACAATGAAGCCCGACGTGTCCCAAGGGACTTGGAATTAGAATAAATAAGAGTAGGAAAAATTCATATCTGTTTTCCACTTCCCTCCTTATCAAGCGCGAGACAGAATAGAATTAAATGCCAATAGCACTAGAACAACTGCGTTAAGCTGAGTTGCCAAGCACCACGGATGACAAATTAATAAATTATGGACTATATCCAAATTTAACCCTTCTCAAATGAGAGGAGACACGTGCCCAGCAGTGGGGCAGTTAATAAGTCAAATTCAATTCATTTATTTAAAGTAAACCAATATTACAGGTGCTTTTGAATTATCGAATCTAGTTTCATATGTTTTCAAAAGATAGGTCTTATGAAGAAGAACCATCAAGAAAGTCAATAGATAGGTAATCTTTATATAAAAAATTCAAATGATAAAATAGGAAATCAATTCCTTTACAATGAGATTAATGCAATTTTGATTTGAAATTCATGAACTTTCTACCAAAGACAAAAGGCTGATGATAAAAATGATAAAAACGCTTATCTTTTCGCAATCACTGTACTGCTGTCTCAATCTATTTGTGATTTTATGATTACCGTGATACTGCGATAAAATCATTAAAGAGTAGTTTTATTGCCACGTGTAAGGGTCAGAAATCATCTAGTTCTGATTAGATTTCAGAGAATAAATTTAACCTTAAAGATTTATAGACAGGTATAGCTTTCTGTTTTCATAGATATCTCGCCCAAATAGAACTGCCATATTGGAGAAGTACCTCTCTGACAGAAGCTTGCTGGGGAGTTTATTGCGCCGCTTCTTCTTCCCCCCAAAAACACTAGGAAGCGGTGAAGGGCGGGCGTTTTTGGGGGCTGTCTTTATTGTCGACGTTCAAAAAGAGCCAATTAAATTTGACCTACTTTGAATAAATGATACATTTGACTTTTGACTTTGAAGACCGCAAGGAAACAACAATAGTTTTGTTTCTACGATTGATTAGGTAAGGCGGCCAGAGCTTGTTAAGAGAATGACTATTCTGACAGCTTGGGAAATTCGTTATCTGTCAGTTTAGTAACTCCCCTATTTTAAGAAACCTAAAACAGTTTTTACTCGTCCGACAATGCGCGAGCGCCATTTCTGGTAGACACCTCTGCCATTAAAGCTAGATCCTTATCCATTATAGGTCCTGAGATGATTAACCCAATAGCCTAAACCTACGTCCGAGTGAACTGCGAATAGTAGTTATCAGTACCTACTTGAACTACTTCCCTTTATTTTGAAGTTATCATCTTATGTTTTAATATTTTGTAATTGTATCCTAATAAATATTGTAAGTTATGTAATCTCTGTTATCGCGCTGAGTACCTAATTTTATATAATTATTATGTAAATGTAGGAGATAGCTACCAAGTTGAAATTTGTGCAATGTTATTGAATTATTTAATTAAACATTGAACTATATTTATATGTAAATATGTTGTAATTTAGTCTAGGGACCCGATACTTGATAGGTACCCAAATGGTGATTAATTAATATCGCTTCTTATGTGTATCGTAATCCAGGACACCACTTGGTGTAACTTGTTGGGGTTTTTATCGATACTAATAAGTAATAAGGCATCTAGTATATTATGGCGGATTCTCAAGAATACGGAAATTCACATTCAATTCGATAGTTTGAGCGATATTTCTAATGCTATATACTTAGTTACACTTATAGAAAAGTTTAATATTAGTTGATTCAACAGATTCAATGACGAGATTGAATATCATTGATTTGTTTCAAAGAGAACAGTAACTCATTGTTGCCCTTAATATGACATTCTATATCACTTACTGTCCCTTATAAAAGAAGCAGGACGGCGATAGTCATTAGTCAGAACCTTTCGCCACAAAGCCTTTATGAATGGAAGTCGACGGAGCCAAAAGGAAAATTGTATGTAAAATCATGACATCAAGCGATGACAAGAATTCAGGTCAATCAACACACGTAACAGGTTACAATTATATAAAACGACATACATACTACTTTTCAGGCTTTGTTTTAGTAGTAAAGTTCCAGTTTCCGAAATAGAAATTAAAAAACTAGACTAGATGTAGCAGAGAGAGAGAGAGAGAGAGAGTAGTATGTACTTCTTTTTCTCTTCTTCTAATTTATTCCGTCTGTAATAATTTTTTAACTACCTGAAACGTTGGTGTAAGTAAATCAAGTGTACTTTTTCAAAGATACTACCTACTTACATTTGAATTTCTATGCTTAATCTAAGAAAATCAGTATATTAGCTAGTACAGACTGCCTATTGCCAACAAAATACTGGTTTGAAGATGTCAAGACGAAGTGCGAAAGATACATACATATCGATAGGTACAACTCATATTTCTTGAAGAGATCCACGAATAAAAACATAATTTCTACTTAAGCCAAAATAACGAGGGTACGTTGAAGTCTTCTAAAGCAAAAAGGTCTCATCGCGATAAATTCCGAAAATATTAGTTATATTTCAATAAATAAAATAGCTAGAGAAAACTCTATGCGAAGATATGAAGTAAGATATTTATCTTTTGCAAGAATATTAACTCTTTGTTAATCAGTACATATGATAACCTAGCAATGTTATTATACATCGTGCATATTAAGGGTCACGTCATCACGTGATTCGGCAGCACTTTTGTGTGAATCTCGACCTTATTTTGTTCTAAAATCTCCTCAAGACAGGTACTTACATAAACTTTAAAGCTTTTCTATTATATTTTATTCAGCTTGCGCAATACATCAACGATTGAAGGTGCTTCAAATAACAGTTTAAGATTAATTAGGTACCTAGTCGGAAAGATTTGATCTTCCCAATTTTTCATTTCAGTTCCACAAAGGTTGTTTCCACCTGTTTCGCAAGCTAATATAAAAATGTAAATAAATTAAAATGAAGATACCGAATAATTAGGATGACCTATTATGGTTTTTTACGTAATTAACGTAATGGTTCTAATAGCTAGTAAAAAGTAATAAACATTAAAAGATTTCTGACCGACCAACTTACTAAGATAGGAAAACTGAAAATGATTGGTGTCGCTTTAAATGAGAGGCTTCATGCTAGATCATTAGTCACACAGATAATACCCACAGCCTCATGGACGCAGGGTTAACAACCGCTGCTAGAGTGAGTACGTATGTACATCTTTACTCTGTGGCCGAATGTGTCAGAAATTAGCAGCCTGCCAAAATGAAATCGCATCTTCTTAGTAGATAGCTAATCGAAATTTGGATATTCTATTGTGTCATCTTTGACGTAAAATATAAGTATTTTAATTTTATTCCGAGGTAATTATAACAAATTAGTAACCTTTAAATATGTAGTTTTAAACACTACCGGATTAGGTAGATATTAGATCCTCTTTAGCTAAATTTGAAATTATGTGATTTTTTGTTGATCTTAGAATCATTTTATTATACAATCTTCAATCACGATTATTTACGGTTACTTAATGAATAACTTTCAGATTGTTTTAATATCTTCTATTACATATGATTGCAATAAAACTTTTTATATTGCAACCATCAACAAAGATCCTGGCGTCATGCATCCATAAATGGAAGCTGCTAATATCTTAGATGCTTCGTGTAAACATTCAAAAACACTTACGAGATTTGTGACTAGAATTTTAACTGGTGGCGGCCGAGGTTTGCCGAAAATCATCTCGATCTCGTTGTCATAGTGACGGTTCAAATTATTGTTGTTTTCATTCACAATGTCCAGTGTCACGCGATCGTTCGCCATTATTCACTAATTAATAATTCACGAAGATATACAGTTTATATACCGATTTATTCTACCGTCAGGTTTCGATTAATTCATATGATATAATTGTGCTAACGGAGACATGGCTTATCGATGGAGTTTCGGATTCAGAGATATTTGATGATCGTTACGTAGTATGGCGCCGTGATCGTGACTATGTCTTGACTGATCAGTGTCGAGGAGGTGGGGTGCTTATTGCAACGCGCAGAGAACTACCAGTATCTTCACAAACAGTTCTTCACTCTACTGCGGAAGACCTCTGGCTTAAATTACGACTTAAAAAGTCCGATTCTCGTGATTATCTCAACTTATATATTGGTGTTATTTATTTATGTAAGCAAAATAGAGGTCTTTCGTTTTCATCACAATTAAGTAATTTTTTAAGTAAGCTAAACAACGCAGCCCTGAATTGCAACACCGATATGTTCTTGGTTATGGGTGATTTTAATATGAGTGGCATCTCATGGGTGTCCCATGATAACTTTTCATATTCCCCGGTAAACCTCACCACTCAAGACGAGTATCTACTTGCAGACGAGTTGGTCACGCTAGGTTTTAGTCAATATAATGGTGTTACTAATGGTTATGGAAAGATATTAGATTTAGTGCTATCAAATAACAAAGTACGTGTGTCAAAATGCGGTAGTCCTTTAGTTCCTATCGACTCCTACCATCCAGCGTTATTAATTAATATAAATTATTTTTATATACCGGCTCTGGATTGGGCACCGCGTATTAGATACATTTTTTCTAAAGGCGATTTTCACTCCATAAATAACGATATTTTGGCCGTAAACTGGGAAGGGGAGTTCACATCCAGGTCTGTAGATGGCGCCGTGGGTTTCTTTAACCAAATTATTGAGGATCTCCAAAATAGGTATATACCAAAAAAAACAACTAGGAACAGGAAATATCCGGTATGGTATAGTGCTTCACTCATTAAATTAATTAAAGAAAAATATAAATTTAAAAAAAAGTTTAATACTTATCGTAACAGACATGATGAGTCAACCTACAAACTATTACGTGATAGGGTTAAGACCATAGAATCTAGATGTTACAATGACTACCTTAGCTCAACCGAAAATTCGATAAGAAACAATCCTAAGTGTTTTTGGACCTTTGTTAAAAACCGTTACAATTCTAATGCCATACCTAGCACACTGATCTATAACGACGAATTATTGACCAATGGAAATTCTATCTGTGAGTCATTTTCTCTTTACTTTTACTCGTCTTTTCTTCACTCCTCCGTTAGTGATACGGACATATCTACTGATCTATCGTATAACTCTCCTTCTAATTGTCTGGCAGATGTATCTCATATTGAGATCAAAATAGAAGAAGTGACCAATCTTCTTCGAAAGTTGGACACTTGTAAAGGAGCTGGTCCTGACAATATACCTTCCAAATTTCTAGTGGGTTGTGCTTCATCTATCTCCCTGCCTATCTCATTATTGTTTAAGAAGTCTCTTTCCCTTTGTGTCGTGCCCAAAATATGGAAATCCGCGTTTGTTACACCAGTACATAAAAAAGGCTCTAAAAGTGAGATTACAAATTACAGACCGATTTCCAAGCTTTGTATTATAGCAAAATTATTTGAAAAAATAGTGTATAATCAATTATACTCCGCTCTCGCTAAGACATTTAGTCCTTACCAACATGGATTCTTAAAGGGTCGGTCTACCACTTCAAACTTAGCCATATTCAATGATTTTATCACTGAAAATATGGATAATGGGAAACAGGTTGATGTCGTTTACACTGACTATAGTAAGGCGTTTGACCGAATCTGTCATCATACTCTTATTAAGAAGCTAAATTATGCTGGAATACGAGGAGACCTTCTCAGATGGTTCTCCTCTTATATTGAGAACAGGTCACAGGCTGTGGTACTTAATAATTATATGTCAGGTTGGGTCCATGTGCCTAGTGGAGTACCACAAGGTTCTCTTCTTGGGCCGCTTCTATTTGTTGTCTTTGTAAGCGACATCGACCTGTGTTTTCAGTCATCACAAGTGCTTTGCTTTGCCGATGACATGAAAATATTTGCCACTATCTCTTCATATGAAGACACGTTAGCACTCCAAAGTGACTTAAATAGGCTTGAAGATTACTGCCTATCAAACAAACTTAATCTTAATCCATCTAAGTGTTCAGTAATAACATATACTAGGAAACGTGACTTCGTTGTTTCTGCCTATACGTTGGGAGGACAATCTTTGCAGAGGTGCGATAGTATCCGAGACTTGGGAGTTTATCATGACTATAAGTTAATTTTTGACACACATATTGACTCGGTTGTTAAAAAAGCATCTAAAATGCTTGGTTTCATAATGCGCGTATCTAAATGTTTTACCCAAACTAAAACTCTAAAAATATTGTACTGTTCCTATGTCAGAAGTCACTTAGAGTACGCGTCCCAAATTTGGAATCCACGCTATATCAAATATATTGAACGTATAGAAAACATACAAAAACGTTTCGTCAGGTATCTCTGTTTTCGTTCAATGATCCCGTATTCTTCTTCTAATTATCTTCAGCTATGTAAAAAATTTCATCTTTTACCACTTCAGAATCGACGGGAGATATCCGACTTTCTATTTCTCCTGAAAATATTGAATAGTGAAATAGATAGTCCCGAGCTCTTAGCAAAAATTTATTTTAACGTCCCATCCAGATCAATTCGTTTTCATCCGCCAATCAGTATACCTAGTGTATCTTCAAACTATAGACAGAATAGTTACATGGTGCGTGCGAGTAGAAATTTTAATAACTTGTGTAAGCAGCATGACATTGACCCTTTTGTATGCAGTATCAACTCAGCTAAAAGGTGCCTTAGCCTACAATTTTTCAAGTAGTCTGTATTTGCTTGCTGTTTTGCTTACATTTATATTACTGGCTTAGTCTATATCTATAAGTGAAAACTTGTAATTGGCTGTCTGTCGTTTAAGTTATTGTTACTCTGTATTTAATAAGCTGTAAGTTTTCCATGCATGAAATAAATAAATAAATAAATAAATAAATAAATAAATAAGTACTTATACAAAGTTTTGTGTGATAATGTCAGACGTTAAAACTTTGTTATTACAACGCGTGCGCGTACGCGGCCACCTCGCACGGCGGTCAGAGTAACACTAGTTAATTTGCCCCACCGAGCTGTCAATGTAAGCATGGCTTAATAAGTTTTACTCTATAAATAACAATTCAATGACTTCACGGCTGATCTGAACCACACCAACACTACATAGACACTGACAGTTTAAATTTTTCATGGAAAGAGAGAAAAATTTCGAACAGATTTACTTTAACTTTCATGTAAGTATGACGTTTTACTGTTGCCAAAAATGTAATTTCGTGTATTTATTATTGTTAGCGTGCGTGCATCTCACGTGTATGCTTATTAGTTGGGTGTGATGCAAGACACATTGTTTCTTATCGATTATCCAAATGTTAATCATCAGAGTAGCTAACTCAGTCAAGACCAATGTCCCATGGCTACCATGATAGGGATAAAGCCGAAAAAGACGGCAAGTGTGGTGCGGTCAGTGGCTACGAACATGCTTGATATAGAAGTAAGATATGAGAAGTGATAACCTGTTGATGTGGACTTCCAAGTCATAGATCACGACTCATGGGTTCCAATTCAAGACATGTACCTGTAGTTTGGGTTATCCAAATGTTATTAGTCGCTGAAAATGAAACCCACGCCCAGTATTAGGACGGTAAATGCGTTGATGATTGTTCCCTGTAAGGTCATATCAGTGTTTCCTATCAGACAAGATCACAATTAAACCCGTCCTTCAACAAAGCAAGAGCAAGAAGCTCTTTCTAATACTTTATTTATGAATTGTATTGAAATACGGCTCTTACACTGCGTAACGCTATTGTTGCGCAACTTTAATACCTAGAAATAGGTGACGAGTGGCGCATCGTTTAAATGAATATTACTTATGAAAAGGTTTAATTGCTAAGATGTTAGCTCAGAAATAATGGCTTAAGTGGGTAGCAGACAAAAAAAAAACTAAGCTAAAGTACGTGAAAGCTTCGGTACACAAAGTGATGGACAGGAATGGTTAAAGATGTTTGAAGGAGTGTCCAGTTGCAGTGAGGGGTTGAGCTCAATTCGTGTAGCTTTATGTCAGCTGTAAAAAGCACATTAAAAAGCTAAAAGAATTTGACTTCTTACAGTTCTTACCTAAGATAACTTTAATTCAACCTTAAAACATAATTATGTATGTAACCTTTTTAGTTATTATTGAAATAGTAATTCTGGTAAGCGCAATTATTGCGCAACTTCAATAGGCAGGAGTACAAAGTGTCGCCCTCTCGGGGAAATATCTTTCAACTTGTTTTATGACTTCCAATATCTGAATCTGTCTCTAAACTTTTTATTAATTATACTGTCAATCATCATCATCACATCAACCGTTAGTCGTCCACTGCTGGACATAGGTCTCCCCGAAGGATCGCCACGACGACCGGTCTTGGGCCACCAGCATCCAGCGGACTCCAGCGACCTTTACCAGGTTGTCAAGAGTTACTATACGTTAGGCCAAATAATGTGATGTAATTTGCTGATGTAACTTACCCGAAATTTAATTAGTGATGTTTCAATTTCAAAGAAACAATTGTCTATCTCATAAGTGATCCGATTATTGAAAATGTTATGTTAAATTGCGTCATTTGGGTTTTAAAGGAACCCCATAAATTAACTTAAACTATTTAATATAATGAGTCAATATACTATTATCATACGTAATGTATCTACAGATTTCTAACAGTCTAAATATAACTACTTTATTTCAGATTTTGTATCGATAACTATATAATATTGATATTGTTTTATTCCTGACGTTTTTAAATTCTACGGCAATTAAACAAAGACTTGTTTAATTAGTCTTCTCAGGTGAACAAAGATTAAAAATTGTTTTATATGTGCTAATATTTATTTTAAATCGATTATACAATAGTGTTGTGTCCATTTGCCTGAAAAGTCACAATATTTTAGTAAATTTGGCAATACGTCCGGGTGGTAAATGGGGGCGCAATAGTTGCGCAACATTGAACTTTTGCCGGTTCGTCATCTCTTCCTAGGTTACTGTTCCTTAGAAACAAAATACGGATGGCTTCATTAAATAAAATATTGCACAAATATTACCAAAATTACTTTCAAGTAAAAACTTAAGATCAAATAATGTTAATAGGTATTTATATAAAGATTAAAAAATTAAAAAAAAATGTTGTTTGATTGTTTTATAGGTTTAATTATCATATAGCATACCATCACGCCTGTCGTCCCCTAAAGGTTAGGCTGAGGTGTACTATTGTACACCCACGTACAACGTACCACGCCGGTATGTTTTAAGTCCCATGTAATAGGGGGCGAGACAATTGCCATAAACCGGGCACGAATCCAAACTCCGACTGAGAATTTCATAGAAACCCCAATAACAATTTGATTCCTCGACCTGGGAATCGAACCCAAGACCTCTTGCTGGGCAGTTTCACTGTACGACCACTAGACTAACGAGGCAGTTATTAATAAAATTATCATTTAATTTTTTTTCTTCTATTCGTAGCCCTATATAAAAATACTTAATTTTAAGTAACTCTCAAAGGGTTACTTAAAATTAAGTATTTGAGTATTTTCCATCACACTCCAGATATTGAAAAGTTCGTAGTATATTGAAACATCTCATACACTGCTTATTCGTATGGAAACCTGCGCTAAGTTTAATAGCAATGTGACTAGTGCGCATATGTTTGTTCTCTATAATCTGCAAAATCATCATAATCATATCAACCGTTAGATGTCCACTGCTGGACCTCTGTCCAATAGGCCTCCCTCAAAAATTGACACAACGACTGATCGATCATGCGCCACCCGCATGCAGCGAATTACAGCGATATTTACCAGGTCATCGGTCCACCTTGCCTTGTCTTCGAGTACGCGGTGGCCACTCGAGTACCTTCGAACCTTCGAGCGATGTGCCCTGCCCTCTGCCGAGTATGGCCATTCTTCGGGCTATGTCAGTGACCAGGGATTTCTATAGATCTCCTCATGTCTGATCCGATTCGCACGTTGTGATTACTTTTGTCACATTTCATCTATATAAGATAATTATCTAGTGATGAAGAAAAGGAAATTATAGCCTGTAGCTGTTGTATAGGTAACACGACCGCTGAAGATATGCGGTCAGCGGTGGAAGGGAAGTGACTCAAAGAGATACCTAGGACATGGCGAGAATTCTCGCTCAAATTGAGCTCCCCGATTGGGGAAGTACCTACGTCCGCCTTACAGACAACCACAACGAAACCACAATAGTTGTGTTTCTGCGAGTAAGTAAGGTTGCCAGAACTTATAAGGGGAGTGACCATCTTGACAGTATGGGGGAACTCCGTGTGCTGTCAGTTTAGTAACTCACCTATTTTTAAGAAACCTAAAACGGTTTTTACATTACCGGCAACGCACGGGCGTCACCTCTAGTGTTGTAAACGTCAATAGGCTACGGTAACCGCTTACCATCAGGCGGAACGTAAGCTGGTTTCCCACCCTCGTGGTATGAAAAACGGTACTAAAGGCCCTGCTTCCTGGTTGGTACCCAACTTCGAACGACTATCCGGTAGCTTACTAGGCTTCTGCAGAGGGATCACGAAACATGCGACAGTGATCCAATGATTCTACCAGCAGGGGGAGTGCTGGTAATGGTGGTGGTTTCGTAAAATATAAGTATTTTAATTTTATTCCGAGGTAATTATAACAAATTAGTAACCTTTAAATATGTAGTTTTAAACACTACCGGATTAGGTAGATATTAGATCCTCTTTAGCTAAATTTGAAATTATGTGATTTTTTGTTGATCTTAGAATCATTTTATTATACAATCTTCAATCACGATTATTTACGGTTACTTAATGAATAACTTTCAGATTGTTTTAATATCTTCTATTACATATGATTGCAATAAAACTTTTTATATTGCAACCATCAACAAAGATCCTGGCGTCATGCATCCATAAATGGAAGCTGCTAATATCTTAGATGCTTCGTGTAAACATTCAAAAACACTTACGAGATTTGTGACTAGAATTTTAACTGGTGGCGGCCGAGGTTTGCCGAAAATCATCTCGATCTCGTTGTCATAGTGACGGTTCAAATTATTGTTGTTTTCATTCACAATGTCCAGTGTCACGCGATCGTTCGCCATTATTCACTAATTAATAATTCACGAAGATATACAGTTTATATAAGTACTTATACAAAGTTTTGTGTGATAATGTCAGACGTTAAAACTTTGTTATTACAACGCGTGCGCGTACGCGGCCACCTCGCACGGCGGTCAGAGTAACACTAGTTAATTTGCCCCACCGAGCTGTCAATGTAAGCATGGCTTAATAAGTTTTACTCTATAAATAACAATTCAATGACTTCACGGCTGATCTGAACCACACCAACACTACATAGACACTGACAGTTTAAATTTTTCATGGAAAGAGAGAAAAATTTCGAACAGATTTACTTTAACTTTCATGTAAGTATGACGTTTTACTGTTGCCAAAAATGTAATTTCGTGTATTTATTATTGTTAGCGTGCGTGCATCTCACGTGTATGCTTATTAGTTGGGTGTGATGCAAGACACATTGTTTCTTATCGATTATCCAAATGTTAATCATCAGAGTAGCTAACTCAGTCAAGACCAATGTCCCATGGCTACCATGATAGGGATAAAGCCGAAAAAGACGGCAAGTGTGGTGCGGTCAGTGGCTACGAACATGCTTGATATAGAAGTAAGATATGAGAAGTGATAACCTGTTGATGTGGACTTCCAAGTCATAGATCACGACTCATGGGTTCCAATTCAAGACATGTACCTGTAGTTTGGGTTATCCAAATGTTATTAGTCGCTGAAAATGAAACCCACGCCCAGTATTAGGACGGTAAATGCGTTGATGATTGTTCCCTGTAAGGTCATATCAGTGTTTCCTATCAGACAAGATCACAATTAAACCCGTCCTTCAACAAAGCAAGAGCAAGAAGCTCTTTCTAATACTTTATTTATGAATTGTATTGAAATACGGCTCTTACACTGCGTAACGCTATTGTTGCGCAACTTTAATACCTAGAAATAGGTGACGAGTGGCGCATCGTTTAAATGAATATTACTTATGAAAAGGTTTAATTGCTAAGATGTTAGCTCAGAAATAATGGCTTAAGTGGGTAGCAGACAAAAAAAAAACTAAGCTAAAGTACGTGAAAGCTTCGGTACACAAAGTGATGGACAGGAATGGTTAAAGATGTTTGAAGGAGTGTCCAGTTGCAGTGAGGGGTTGAGCTCAATTCGTGTAGCTTTATGTCAGCTGTAAAAAGCACATTAAAAAGCTAAAAGAATTTGACTTCTTACAGTTCTTACCTAAGATAACTTTAATTCAACCTTAAAACATAATTATGTATGTAACCTTTTTAGTTATTATTGAAATAGTAATTCTGGTAAGCGCAATTATTGCGCAACTTCAATAGGCAGGAGTACAAAGTGTCGCCCTCTCGGGGAAATATCTTTCAACTTGTTTTATGACTTCCAATATCTGAATCTGTCTCTAAACTTTTTATTAATTATACTGTCAATCATCATCATCACATCAACCGTTAGTCGTCCACTGCTGGACATAGGTCTCCCCGAAGGATCGCCACGACGACCGGTCTTGGGCCACCAGCATCCAGCGGACTCCAGCGACCTTTACCAGGTTGTCAAGAGTTACTATACGTTAGGCCAAATAATGTGATGTAATTTGCTGATGTAACTTACCCGAAATTTAATTAGTGATGTTTCAATTTCAAAGAAACAATTGTCTATCTCATAAGTGATCCGATTATTGAAAATGTTATGTTAAATTGCGTCATTTGGGTTTTAAAGGAACCCCATAAATTAACTTAAACTATTTAATATAATGAGTCAATATACTATTATCATACGTAATGTATCTACAGATTTCTAACAGTCTAAATATAACTACTTTATTTCAGATTTTGTATCGATAACTATATAATATTGATATTGTTTTATTCCTGACGTTTTTAAATTCTACGGCAATTAAACAAAGACTTGTTTAATTAGTCTTCTCAGGTGAACAAAGATTAAAAATTGTTTTATATGTGCTAATATTTATTTTAAATCGATTATACAATAGTGTTGTGTCCATTTGCCTGAAAAGTCACAATATTTTAGTAAATTTGGCAATACGTCCGGGTGGTAAATGGGGGCGCAATAGTTGCGCAACATTGAACTTTTGCCGGTTCGTCATCTCTTCCTAGGTTACTGTTCCTTAGAAACAAAATACGGATGGCTTCATTAAATAAAATATTGCACAAATATTACCAAAATTACTTTCAAGTAAAAACTTAAGATCAAATAATGTTAATAGGTATTTATATAAAGATTAAAAAATTAAAAAAAAATGTTGTTTGATTGTTTTATAGGTTTAATTATCATATAGCATACCATCACGCCTGTCGTCCCCTAAAGGTTAGGCTGAGGTGTACTATTGTACACCCACGTACAACGTACCACGCCGGTATGTTTTAAGTCCCATGTAATAGGGGGCGAGACAATTGCCATAAACCGGGCACGAATCCAAACTCCGACTGAGAATTTCATAGAAACCCCAATAACAATTTGATTCCTCGACCTGGGAATCGAACCCAAGACCTCTTGCTGGGCAGTTTCACTGTACGACCACTAGACTAACGAGGCAGTTATTAATAAAATTATCATTTAATTTTTTTTCTTCTATTCGTAGCCCTATATAAAAATACTTAATTTTAAGTAACTCTCAAAGGGTTACTTAAAATTAAGTATTTGAGTATTTTCCATCACACTCCAGATATTGAAAAGTTCGTAGTATATTGAAACATCTCATACACTGCTTATTCGTATGGAAACCTGCGCTAAGTTTAATAGCAATGTGACTAGTGCGCATATGTTTGTTCTCTATAATCTGCAAAATCATCATAATCATATCAACCGTTAGATGTCCACTGCTGGACCTCTGTCCAATAGGCCTCCCTCAAAAATTGACACAACGACTGATCGATCATGCGCCACCCGCATGCAGCGAATTACAGCGATATTTACCAGGTCATCGGTCCACCTTGCCTTGTCTTCGAGTACGCGGTGGCCACTCGAGTACCTTCGAACCTTCGAGCGATGTGCCCTGCCCTCTGCCGAGTATGGCCATTCTTCGGGCTATGTCAGTGACCAGGGATTTCTATAGATCTCCTCATGTCTGATCCGATTCGCACGTTGTGATTACTTTTGTCACATTTCATCTATATAAGATAATTATCTAGTGATGAAGAAAAGGAAATTATAGCCTGTAGCTGTTGTATAGGTAACACGACCGCTGAAGATATGCGGTCAGCGGTGGAAGGGAAGTGACTCAAAGAGATACCTAGGACATGGCGAGAATTCTCGCTCAAATTGAGCTCCCCGATTGGGGAAGTACCTACGTCCGCCTTACAGACAACCACAACGAAACCACAATAGTTGTGTTTCTGCGAGTAAGTAAGGTTGCCAGAACTTATAAGGGGAGTGACCATCTTGACAGTATGGGGGAACTCCGTGTGCTGTCAGTTTAGTAACTCACCTATTTTTAAGAAACCTAAAACGGTTTTTACATTACCGGCAACGCACGGGCGTCACCTCTAGTGTTGTAAACGTCAATAGGCTACGGTAACCGCTTACCATCAGGCGGAACGTAAGCTGGTTTCCCACCCTCGTGGTATGAAAAACGGTACTAAAGGCCCTGCTTCCTGGTTGGTACCCAACTTCGAACGACTATCCGGTAGCTTACTAGGCTTCTGCAGAGGGATCACGAAACATGCGACAGTGATCCAATGATTCTACCAGCAGGGGGAGTGCTGGTAATGGTGGTGGTTTTAGTCTGTATACGAGCCACTGACTGACTGTCTCGCATCCCCGCGCGGGCTAGTATGCGTAAGGTTCATTAGTTCATTACCTATCCGGAGAAAATAACTTTGAAGTTCAGACAGTATGTTGATTTACTTGTCAACGAAGATTGAAAGTATAGGATAGTATCTATCAGGGCTCGCCGATAAAATAGTCGTTGTTCCGTACGATTTCATTATCAAAGTTGTAACGGCCAGGAGAACGAGTATGTCTATAAAATTCAAACATTTGTTCCTTCAATAAGAGTTATTACTAACGAAGTAGCGTAAAATCAATATTCTGGTAGTGGTTTTTTACTAACGTTATAGTTAAGAAGTTGCGCTGATGTGTATACTAGATGAGGAACTTTTATGAAAATTTTATTGCATACTGTTTTAAATTCGTTTTAACACTAAACAATTTCGTCAGTCTCCTAAATCTCGGTAACGAAATCATAACGAGATCTGTTTTGTTCACAGACTATAAAACCACTACTCGTTGGTTTTGTTCAACGCCATCTATCGAGCTCGAAGATAACTATGGGTTTCACTGCAAAGTTTATCAATTTCGGACAGCAATCAGCCAGGACAAACTGCTCTGTATAGATTGTATTTTTATATTATATATTTTCTCTTCTTTCTCTCTTTTAGAGTGCAAAACATTTATAACATAATTTCACCTTTATCACCTACCATGTACTGGATATTATAGCTATAGGTACCATAATTACTTACCTCGTTAATTATTCAAACGAGGGCATGTAGTAAACTAGGTCATTACATTGGTTTAGTGTTCCTGCGTGCACATAATAAGTTAAAAGTACAAGGAAGTTAAAATAATTAACTACGTTGTTATAATTAAAAAGTCGTTTTTGAAATATCTCCGTCATTATAGTTTGTTGGACAGAAGCGCCTGACCGTTTTATATTAGCAACTTTGTTTCTAATCGAGTATTGCAATTGTTTTTTGAGCATGCACAAAAAAGATTGCTTTTGTATTTTACAGTCTAAATATTATGTATTCAACAAAACATACCGTCACGCCTATCATTCCTGAAGTGCTAAGCAGAGGCGTACTAATATAAAGTCACATTTCGTCGGTATGTTTTAGGTCCAATGTACCATGTAAAAGGTAGCGAGCCTATTGCCATAAACCGGGAACGAATTCAAACTCCGAAGACTACAACCACTAAACTAACGAGGTAATCATTCATTGAAGTAAACCAAATTTAATTTGTTACGTTTTATAATTAGCTATCATGGTGATATTTTAGGTTATTAAATAATAGAGTATATTTTTTCGGTGTGATATAACCTTTTACAAGATTTGTTTTCAGCTGAACATATTTGTAAACTACACGCCCCACGCTAGTTAATCACTAGCACGTCGTTATAAATGTCGTCCTAGTTCCATTGGTAATGAGCACGATTCATGAAGAGTTTTAGAGTCATAACAACTAGCCAAAATACATGTCGACTGTTTTAATTTACAAGCGTTTGTTAACTGTTAAAAACCCGGGAAGATAAAGACCCTGAAATAACGACAATATTTAAAAAAAGCATTGCTACTCTAGACGGTTTTTTCTTGTGTTGTGAAACGCCCAGACTCGCGACAAATACTTGTTTGTTAGTCATACAAATATTTTCTCCATGCGAGGATCGAACCTTCAACCTGTGACGCAACAGTCGCTCGTGTTGTAGTCACTGCACCAAACCCATCACGTGATCACGTCGTCATAATTAATTTTCTATTATAAATATACCAACTGCCTCCCGCAGCTTTCCCCGCGTGGTATATAAATAAAAAGTAGCCTATGTGTTAATCCAGGTAATAAACTATATGTATGCTAAATTTCAATGAAATCTGTAAAACGGTTTATGCGTGAACGAGTAATAAATGTTCATCCATCCATACTTAGAAACTTTCGCATTTATAATATTAGTAGGAAGTAGGATCAACGAACTTAGATATTCTGAAATGAAATATGTTTTGGTTCCGGAGATTTAGTTCAACAGACCGTTGTTGTCTTATCAACATCGTATCTACCTTACAGAGCACAATACCGCGAACATACCGCACAATCACCAATGATAAGATACGCAGGCTGTTACCAGAGTGTTACTCATTCGCTTTCATTGTGTTTATGAATCAATTCCTGCACATTCATTTCTTTTTGGATGGCAAACTAGCGATGAGGTCATAGAAGGGAAAAGTGTTCTTGCAAGCAAGAAATTAATGTATGAAATTTTCGTACAAGGTTATATGTAGGCATTTTTCCATCCACCCTGTCCAGGGATTCGGGCCTCCTCTTATTTGGGAGGAATTGGGCTGCAGTCCGTCACCCTAGCCTACTGCGGGTTGCCAGACTTCACATGCTATCGACTAAATCTCGTAGGTCTGTAGGTCCTCCACGACGTTTGTCCTTTATGACCTCGATAAGATAGTGGCCTTAGGATTGAACTCTTAGATCTTAGACTTAATAGTCCACTAGACTTACAACTGGGTTAACACTGACTCACTGCTTCAAAATGTTCGGATATGTTTCCAATTTATTAAGTTATCAATTTCCGTGGTTCGTGATAATCTGAAGATTTAAATAAAACATCTACTGATATGGGTATCGTGGTAAAAAACAACTAAGGGAAAACCACAAGACTTAACGTAATAGATATCCGTACTAAGCCAGTCTAAATGAGGTAGGTACTAGTTGCACTGTACCCTCTAGACAGGGGTAATTTTAGCACCCAACTAACAACATCTATTGTTTATCAAACATAATTCCAAAAACATGGCGAAATAGAGCGCCAAAGACAAATAAGACCAAGGACGGTAAGGACCAATAAGACCAAGGAAGGTAGCTAGGGTAGACTGGACACGGAAAGTGAGAACTGATTGTTATGTTATACCTAAGAAACAAAGTCCTACTATAGATAGTAGTCCAGTAGTGTGCTGGGGAGTTTGTTGCGCCGCTTCTTCTTCCCAGCAAAAACACTAGCAAGCGGTGAAGGGCGGGCGTTTTTGGGGGCTGTCTTTATTGTCGACGTTCAAAAAGAGCCATTTAAATTTGGCCTACTTTGAATAAATGATATTTTGACTTTTGACTTTTTGAGTACTACCGATGATATGAATCTTTACGAAAGACCATTTTCCTGAAACTACGTCATGTTTACAACTAAGTATCTGTAAGTACTATTTCCCGAAATAAAACACGCTATTGCAGCGCTTACGAAAATTCAATTTGTTCAGTACATTCGTTATCTGCGTCGATAAGTTTTTCTGTCACCCGCGTTATATACTCGCAGTCTACCAGTCTACTAACGGGCACGTTACTGAACGAACGTAGTTAACTATTTTATTTTGAAAAATTGTGTAAAAAAGGAATCAAGATGGGTTGCGGCGAGTTTTTGGTCAAATATATTCTGTTCTTCGCGAACTTGGTGTTTGCGGTAAGTGTTTTAATTAAGTTTTCGAAGGACATTATTAAAAGCCGGTGTTTTTTTCTCTTATGTTGGTAGGCAGTGATATTTTTTCAATATAATTTCTTTGGTCTGTTTGTCGGTATAGTGTTTGTCTAGTTTACGATGTGATTAATGATTATACACCTGTTTTTTAGCAGATAAGGATTAAGTATATGGTGTTTGTTGAAAATGAGAATTAAATAGGCCTGTGGGTACTTGTATTAAGGTGTTTAAAGGTAATCACTGCTGGATGGAGTGTTGTATTTGTTCAAATAACTGGGTCCTATCTTGCTCAAGTATATATAGATAATTTTTCAAGTATGATCGAAGACTACAGACATGAGTCATCATCCTCATAGAATGATTGTGCGAGTTTTAAACCCATAAGTTATATCTGTATCTATGTTTCTGGAGAACGAAAAAGTTCTTTAACGTAGGTACCTTACTACTAAATTGACACTGGCATTTAACGTAAAATACGTATAGGTAGATACCTATTTGCATTGTATGTGGGTTTGACTGTTAGAAGTTAGATAAACAGAGTAAATAAACACGAGTCGGTAGGTTCGGTAATTTCTTTTAAGTTATCCTCAAGATTTTATGTCTAGGATTTTTCAAGCAGTGATAAAATATGTTAGCAGAAGAATTTGTAATATACACTACAGTCCTCCAGACACAATATACAAATATCGTCCTCTGATTAATTCGGCAGTCTACTGATAGGAGAAGCGTCGGAAACGGGATAAAATACGTTAAAAAATACCTAGTTTTATATCACTCATTTCCTTTCTAAAAAAGTCATTCATAAACAACAAACATATTATGCACACTTATTACATAGAATGGGTAGCAAAGCTCTTAATAACTAGTACACAATGTAAATAATTTAGTAAAAATTCTGTGATAAAAGAAATATCAATTTAATATGGTCTACAATTTTTTTACGATCTATTGTAAATTTGGTATGCAACAATAAAACAATACATACAATACATAGTATATTATGTCAGTCTCGAGGGGTCATGCCTAGTCTAACAAATATACTCGAACCTATAAACAATGTAGAACTACCTACACATTTCGTAATATACATAATTTGATGATGAAAATGTAACCCTGTGTGTAAAAACATGCTATGACTAGCCTAGCGTTTTGACCAGTGGACTAACATGTCAAAAGTCTCAAGCTCAATCACTCACGAACCACTGATTTTTCAGAAGTTATATGCGTATTTGGATTTGCATGTGAGGGTTTCTATTTGACAGATTTTCTCGATGGCGCGTCAAGTCTGCCAACCCGCAGTAGGCTAGCGTAGTGGACTGTAGCCTAATCCCTCTCAAATGAGACCTGCGCTCGGCAGGACAATAATAGATGAACAGGAAAATGAATTATAATTCAATTTATGTTTATAATTCAGTATTTATGGAAGGAATAGGTATCGTTCTGTGTATAAACAGGACAATATTAGGCAGGTCTGAATATGTATATATATATGTAGAATACAATAAGGATAAAAAATGGTCTACCGCGAAGTTAGTTAAATTGTACATGATGATTCTGTTGTTTACCCACAAACCTATTTTTTTATATTTTTTGTCCTATTACATAAGTCAATTTCTTTATTGTCAAAGCGAATTCAGTTGTAATCGGTATAACAGCGTGGTACCTAATAGCTTCTAGATCTAAATATATAATAAATTGCTTGCTTTATTTACAACGCGATTTCAGTTGGCATCGGGCCCTTACGTTTTGATATTACTACTCCTACAATGGCTTTGAATAATTAGTCAGGTCTAAATTCTATCCTCATCATCATCACACCAATCTTTAGACGTCCACTGCTAGACATAGGTCTCTCCTAAAGATCGCCACGACCTGTCATGCGTCACCTGCATCCAGCGTATTCCAGCGAACTTTTACAGGCCGTCGGTCCACCTTGCGGGGGGCTTACTCACACTGCGTCTTCCAGTACGTAATCGCTACTCGAAAACCTTTTTTCTATCCTATTTCAATGACATTTGAGATTAGAACCAGTATCCGTCCCGTTTCAACGAAAATGTAATCCAAAAATAAATACGTGTGTTACTAATTAGTAACAGCAACAGTTTTGAATATTCAAAAACATTAGGTACAACAAGTGTATAATATTATAATGTTCTCATATCGAGCGATTATCGTTAAAATAGCTCGTATAGCTAGGGCCGAGAGACACACCTAAAAAGTAAACTTGATAAGATAACACCATCGCCCGCCATAGGACAAAGATAGCGGCTCAATTACAGATACCCTCATATTGATTGTATACAAGCAGAGCGAAATTCTTTCAACAAAATCCTTATATAACTAGGTGATATGCGATAGTGTACCCTGTACGAAAATTACACAAATACGTGACAAAGACGTAGATTTAGGATAAATAGTTATGGCAAATTCAAAAATATTAAAATATACCACGCCACGGCAAGTTACAAGGCACACTAACATGTTTACACTGTGGCGTTAAAAAATTTGAAATGAATCATGAATCGTCAAAAAATTAAAAAAAAGTAAGAATACATTTCTTCTGTGTACTATATTCAGTACAAGTAGAAGAGTAGTATTATATATTTACACATCCGAAGCACATCCATCGCTGATTGTAAAGCGGGCACCACTCGTGCAAGATCGCACTGTGGAGACAGGACCAGTGTTGGTCATGAATCTGCTCTTAGAATGGTAGGGAATATAAGCTGCTGTAGTGCACTTCGCTAGCAAAGTGTAGGTTGGCAGACACCATACGCGAGATGACTAGAAACTAGATGTTAGTGAATACGAAACAATGCAAACTTATAAAAGAAATAGTACTGTTTGTCTTTTACCTTTTGATGGCTGAAGACCTGAAGAGATTTTGATAAAAATGTGCAACGTGATTTGTTCAGAAATGAAATTATGTAATCTATACATAATTTTAATGATAGTTTCTTTTAATTAAGTTCACATCAAGCCAAGATTGATACTATTGAAGTTAGACTGAATGCGATTGTACGTAAATACGACTCATAACATTTGATATGATCCAATTATCAGATTTTTTGACGAGAATTAAATAAATGTCGCGTTTGTATGTATAATGTCGGCAGCGAGATGCATTTCTTAGAAAATTTAATCCGCTGGCATCTTAGTTGTGCATATGATCCAGAGGCAATGTCTAATAACAGAAAATAATATACATATATTAAGTTTTCAAAAAATAATATTTATATGCAAGGTCAATATTACATAATATGTATAATCTACATTGCTGGGGAGTTTGTTGCACCGCTTTTTCTTCCCAGCAAAAACACTAGGAAGCGTTGAAGGGCGGGCGTTTTTGGGTGCTGTCTTTATTCTCAATGTTCAAGAAAAGCCAATAAAATTTGGCCTACTTTGTATAAATGATATTTTGACATAATATACAAAAATGTTAAGTTGGTTTGTGTACAAACTCAAAAACGACAATCGAGCTAAAATTATCATACCTACAGGTACATATACAATAACCCGCTTCAAATATTGTATTTTTCTATTTTTCATGTCAATACTTTTTTCCTCATTACTCATAATTACATGCAAACACAATGTGCCACAGTGAACCGAGGCAGAGTACCTACTGGTTATTTATAAAAAATGATAAATAAAATTAATGATATCATACCTACCATTATAGTTATGCACTGTAACTGAACGTATGAAAAAATGTATACCTAACTTATTATACGTATATTATTTAGTTTGATTTTATACATTAAAATATGAATACGTAATAATTGATATTGATTATTAAATTATAGCCAGAAAAACTCCATCAAAAAGTAACTAAGGTGAAATTATCATTAATTCAACCCATTTTAAAGCATAATATAATACCTATGCGTAGGGGCACACAAGACAGTGACTTGGTGTCCGTATAGGCACAATACGTTAGCCGATGCTAAATCCAGGGTTCTCAAAACTCCCGCCGGGGTTGTGGTGCATGCTATTGCGAATCCCATGGCCCCGGCAATAGAGTGGGTGGCGTTGACGGGTGCGATTGTTTAGTCGGTAAACGCTCAAGCGGAGTCTGACACACCCTGTCACCTCCCCAGGCGACGGAAAGGTCCGTAAAGGATTTTTCCGCACTTAAAAAAAAGGGTTCTCAAAACTAAAGGAAGTTGGAAGTTATGTGGCGTTCTCTTCATCACGATCACGATAACCATAATAATAAAAGCAATATTTGTAAATTTCTGATCCAAGGATCGAACTTAAAAGACATAAATAGACAATCCTTTTACCATTTTTCAACAGAAGCCCTTTATAATAATAACATTTTATTGTACTAAAACTACTAACAACATTATTCTCTGCGTATTTTTCAAGATAGTGACGGTAAATATTGTAAGATAAAAGGACCATTATTTTGCATGACGCTATAACATAATGATCCTTTGACCGCGCGACCGGTAAACGCCTACTTATGTAGAAGGTTATTTGTTATGAATACATTTGTCGCTATTATTTCTGTGACGTGAATTTAAAATGAAACTGGTCTTTGTAATCGGAACCAAACGGGACGTTGCAATGGTCAGCTTAATTAGTTCTAAGTATTCTTTTAGACGTGATTAGCTGGTTGCTGATAGCATGGTAGGTACATAGAGAAGTAGCTGATATATAAGTTTTGCTGACAAACGTATACCTTTGAATACATCATTCGTTGGATGTTAGTCGTTACACCTCGGCCACTCTATAGAACATATTTGGTGACACTTGAACTATACAAGCAAGGTGACGTTTACGTACACACACAACCACATGTGTAAAATTATTTAAAATATTTATTATTTGGTATTATGCATAACACAATAGGTAGAACAAATAATAATAATAACCATTATTTCATGCTAGTTCGCAAATACCAGATACTTAAGCCAAGCTGTAATGAATATTTATGTAGAGATAGATCAATAATAGACTTGAGGTATTTGAATAATAATCACGAAACAATGTATATTAGTCACACATTTTAATCAACATTAGGTTTTAAATGCAATCCCTACTTCTACAGACTATTTTTATTTCCACTGTTGTGCATTTGGCGTTTTATTTATCACCAACCCAGCCATTTGGAAACCCTAACTCCTTCAGAGAGGTATGATTGGCACAGTAAGTAATAAGTTCTTGTGCGCAGCCATATTTACACGTCAATTTATAGTCTAGTTTTTAGCCCTTGAAATCGGAACAATAATATCACCAACTAGCACACATTCTGGCTTGCTATTTAGCGCAAAATATAGACGAGCTCAGCATTCCACTCTTACTTCTCTACAAATATATTTAAACAATTAACAAAGTCAAACTTGACCGGTACCTATTAGCCCATTTTCTGCCCCACTGCCGTCTTCCAGTCTACTTTCAGGTTGCCAGTGTGTGTTCAAAAGATCACTGCTTCTCAAATACGCCTATTCTCAAACATTCCTCTACCTCTATTCCAGTTGGCCGGCCTCAGCTTGCTGGGTATCGGCGTGGCGGTGCAGCTGCAAATATCAGAGATCGTGGACATAGCGGAGAGCAACAACTTCCAGGTGGCGCCCATCACTGCTATGGTCGTTGGCGGCATCGTCTTCGTCATCGCTTTCTTCGGCTGCTGTGGCGCGATTCGGGAAAGCAACTGCATGCTAGTCACTGTGAGTGTCGTTTCTGTACTGGATATACATACGCTGCTATAATTAGATTTATTTTTTATCATAATTTATAATATATCCTAAGAAAAAATAATAATATTCAAAACAAAAGTTAAGGTGTTACTGTAACTGAACCGGTTACAACTTCTCATTTGAGAAAGTTTCATCACCTTCCCATATCACCAGCTGTTCTAATCAAAGTTTTATGTAATGTTTCCAGTACTCTATCTTCATGCTGTTGCTGATGGTCGTGAAGCTGACGTTGGGAATTCTGATCTTCGTGAAACTGGACGACGTAGTTGCTGAAGTACCCAAGTGGCTCAACGAAGCCTTCGCTCGAGACCCGACTTCCTTCCAGCAGATCGAAAGCACGGTGAGTCTAAAGAAATTACAGATAGGTCTCCAGGTCACCATATTTAATTTTTATTTTGTCAAGTGACAGAAACACATAATGATTAGTAATTACTTAAGACCTATGTTAGTAGTGAGATGTATATACATTTTCTTTATATAATTATACTTTCCAGTAGGAAAGCAGACACCAGCTGATGATTTATTGTCTCTGCATTCCAGCAACCATAGGTCCGTCAGTTTTAATTTGTGTAAAAACAATGCCAACGTGACATCCGATGATACGGCCAACTCCGGAAAGAGGACTTTGTAGGTCGTATTGAATTCATGGATTAAACGTACCAATCAGTATTTAATTATATCATTTTGTTAATTTTAACAAGTCCAACGGTCCTCAACATCTGCACGCTTCCTCAAATCTCATGGCTGCTCCGCAAACAGCTATAAGCCTAGCCTAGCCGCTGAACACTGGATAACATTAAACAATACTTGGTCAAAAGCTATTATCTCGTTACAGTTTTTAATCTTGCCTTTCCGTTTGCACTCGCAACAATTAATGCGCGTCATATGGGTCAGATTTAATTAAGTACTTAAACGTAATATTTGTCAGTACATGCTGATTGAGTTTTCGACCCAATAAATTGACATACTTATACAAGTATTGCTTTGATACAATCATGTGTTTGGTGAATAATCGGTAAATATATTTCTGTTTCTTTATATTGCCAATGTAAGCAAATATAATAGCTATTGATACAGATGGCAACACATTGATCAGTCAAATGGTACATTGTACTGCATGATATATCGAGTATCATGAAGTCCATATAATGTAATATGTAACACATTTTATTTCTACGAACTAAGAACTATATTTTACAGATTGTGTGACGGTGCGGTCTATTGAACATTAATAATATGTTTTATATCTTGCTATCAAGACTGCTGAAGCTATCGTCTTTTACAATGCGTTGTTCTGTTCATCGTATGAGAAAGTTATGCTTTGTTCTTCTAAAACTGTGTTTAAATTGATAGAGGGATCGTGTTAAGTGCCTAATCATGTTTCCCCTACTGCTTAATGACGGACTTTTCTTAAATGTGTCGCCATTTTCAGTTCTCATGCTGTGGCACGACGAGCGCGCTGTCGTACCTGAGCCCGACGCTGCCCAGCACGTGCTGCGGCAGCTCGCCGTGCACCGTCATCAACGCGTACCCCGGCTGCAACGGCACCGTGCAGGAGTTCTTCCACACATTCGGCATCGCCATCGGATCCATCGCCATCGTTGTCGTCGCTATTGAGGTAATTTATCCACAAATGTAATTTATGGCAAACAGAATATAACTGGTTGATCGTAAGCAAAAGAGGTTTGCAACAGGGAGTTGCTTGCGTGTGGCTATCGCTATGCCCTACATCACTATTAGGTATGCCGTAAATGACTACTATTATAAAATACAATATTTTTACATCGATAAAAGTTAGTCCTTTTCATAATTGGATGCATTGGCGTATTTTTGTAACTCTTTTACGCCAAAGCCAAAACTACAGAATAGATAGCAGAGAAAGATTACAGTAGTATAGTGTATAGACCAGAATAACAAAAAGCCTACTTTTTACCAAAAAACTGCTCGGGTAGGCGGCGGAAGCTAGTACAAAACTAAATTGATATGTAAATCTATGAGAAAATAAACAAGATATGAGAGCGATCAAAAGTATGGGATATTATCATCAACCATATTGATAGCTACTGAGCACGGGTCTCCTCTCATCAATAGACTTACACATATAAGAAATATTTACTTAAATACTGGCCTTTCCTGCGGGTGTTTATAAATGTTTATTGTCATTGTTTGGTTACACCTACAAGTTTCGTATGGTAGGTAGCCTGTACTTAATATGTACATATGTAATTTTTACGGCACTCGAGCTAGATAAGCGCCTCATAACGAGTGTTCGTACGCGCATCACGTATACACGGCCAGTAATCAATCGCTTATCAACTAATCTCAGCGATAGCCTACATTAAACTAGGTTGGGTTTTCGCTACTCGATACAGAAATGGACTAAATATATTATTTTTACATACATATTGATATACATAATATAATCAACCAAATTCTGTCCTACAGCGAGGCATGGATCTCCTCTCATTTTTGAGAGAGGTTGGCCAAAGCGCTAGCCCTCGTTTGTCTAGTGCGGGTTGGCAAACGTCATCGTATATCTCAGGCATGCAAGTGTCCTCACAATATTTTTCTTGACCGTTTAGGCATACGATAATTAAAAAAAAAATATATCAGAAATACATTCACAACAATTTGTTTTTTCCATAATGCCACTTAAACCTCTTGTGTTTGAGTGTGGCCCTTACAATTTCTCGTAACGTAATATATGTATACATGCTAGACATAATTAATTTAGAATTATACAAATGAAACATGGTTCAGTCCAGTTAGTTAATTTTACAGGACAGCTGATAAAAAACAAATCATCTGTTCCATATTTAATAAATACACAAGTAACTTTGAAAAATGAGTAGTGCGTGCCTTGGGATTGAACTCGAGAACTTTTACTAAGTAGTCAGTTTCGTTACCCCGCACTAGGATTTTCTCCTGTCGTGGGTGCGTTTACAAAGACAAATTTTCACATACACAAACACCCAGACGCGGAACAACTACCTGTAGAACGTACAAATATTTGCTCCATGCGAGGATCGAACCCTCAACCCGTGACGCACAAGCCGGTCGCTCAGCCTCTGCGCCAATCAGGTTGTCAAATTTTGACTGTAGTATAGCGGCATAATGTAATAAACGTTTCGAATCCTTTACAGCATCGATATATAAAATTGGCAGCTGTCTAGTTATCTCGTAAGTTCACACTTAAAGAGTCTTAGAGATATGGAGTTTCTTGCAGAATTCTTCTCCATGAGATCAACTTCTTGGAACCGTGCAACTTTTATAAATGCTTGAAAAAGTTTATATACAATGTAAATCCTTTGATTTTTTACTGGTTCAAACGTTCTTGGCCTTTGTATGTAGTTTTTTTGGAAAATTTACAAATGAGAGGATTTTTTTCGATATCGTACTTACTAATTTAATTTTCACCTTTCCAGCTGTTAGCGGCTGTGTTCGGGCTGTGCCTGGCCAACCACGTGCGCAACAAGAGCAGGAGAGCGCGCTACTAACCTTCATCTACTATTCCATCACAAATAACCATCACCACTCACCTAGCTTATAAGTTTACATCTAGTTGTATACTCGATTACATTAATAAGGCCTTTATATGGCAGCTCTTGTTTTATTTTATTATTTGTTTTGTCCAACACACTCGCCCGGGTAGTACTAAGTAAGTGTGTGTGTAACACCCTAGCTATCAAAAAGGGAGTGCAAATTTGATTGCGAAATTGATAATTTCTTAAAAGAGGGTAAAAGTAAATAAGCTGATTGGAACAGACTACTAATTCTACGCCGACGTAATCGCTGGTTTATAATACATGATTCCTTGCCCTGTGATTATCATTGTCTGTAACCTTATCATCAACCCATTAATGTCCCACTGCTGGGCACGCGTGTCCTCTTCTTTGAGAGGTATTAGGCTATAGTCCACCACGCTAGTCTACTGCGGGTTGGCAGACTTCACATTGGCCATCGAGACAAATCTCTCAAGCATGCAGGTTACCTCGCGATGTTTTCCTTCACCGTTTGAGCATGTGATAAATACGCACATAACTTCCGAAAAGTCAGTGGTGCGTGCCTTGGGTTTGAACTCGAGAACTCTGACATCTCAGTCCAGTAGTCACATCGCTAGGCTACCACAGCTCAGTCTGTAACCTAGCATCACGATACTATACTTACCTATGTGGTTAGCAATTGTAATTGACTTTAGTAAAGGCCTAAAACTTCCTGTTTAGACCAGTCCTAAAATAACTGGTACTGAAACACAAATCTTTAGGTATTAAGTATTGAATATGCACTGCGCCTTTTGCAGTATTTAATTTTGAGGAAAACCAAAAATATAATGGATTCCAAGAATGTGCAGCAGGGAAACGGTGACAACGGATGTAGGTTTATGTCATCCCCGTTAGTCTGAATCATTGTGTAACAAAACAACAACGAAAATATGTTATAAAATAGTTTTTGCCCGTGGCTTCGCTCGCGTTAAGAAGTATCATTATTAATTAGGTATAGTTTTCATACGTTTGTATGAAAACTATAATAGGGGATGACAGTTTTGTCATCCCCTATTTTATTCCCTTAGGGATAGAATTAATCAAAATCCTTTCTAAGCATGAAATTTGGCATGCAGGTAGATGTTATGACGTAGGCATTCCCTACGTCATAAGATCTACCTGCATGCCAAATTTCAGCCCGATCCGTCCAGTGGTTTGGGCTGTGCGTTGATAGATCACTATGTCAGTCAGTCAGTCACCTTTGAGTTATATATTTATATATTTAGATATAATATATATTTAGATTTTTGAATATATAAAAAACAAATATTGAACTGTTTACCGTAAATAGTAGTTTTTTGACGTTTAGTAATATTGGAGAACTGATGGCCGTTGGGGCTTGAAGGTTCTCGAGTGGCGACCGCGAACAGGGTACGCAGCAAGGGTAAGCTCCCGGCAAGGAGCACCGACCGAAACTGTAAAGGTCTTTCAGTCTCTCATCTCTGAAATCCGCTGGATGCGGATGGCGCAGCACCGGTCGTCGTGGAATTCCTTCGGAGAGGCTTATATCAGTGGACGTTATCAAGCTGAAATGATGATGATGATAAAAATGAATATATTTTTACAGACTTTAAAGTGGTAGGTATATGTTATTGATAATATGGAATCCCGCCGGATCGATAGCATCAGATCGTTTGTCTATACAGTCATCGACTATCTAGTACCCGTAACACAAGCTTAGTTGTACACCTCATAACTAGATGGCGCTGTGTGAAATGAGCTGGATTTATTTATTCATGTTGACATTGAAATAAAGCTATTTTGTGAGTATTAATCGCAGCTTGTTGACATGATTTAATACCACCGCGCGACGTTTTGGATCCTTTGCAGCGTCCATAGTAACAAGCAGACTAAGTAAAAGTGGTATGGCGGCGGCTGGCTACAGCTAATATAATTAGTACCTAAGTTAAATAGTACATAAATCATAGAAATAAATAAAACTGAAGTGTCTGTTTGTAATTTCAAACGAACAGCTTTTCACTTAATGCATATGAAAGCGTACACGCAACTTACATTTTAAAACAACATCTATCCGTCTCTCTGTTTGTTGCTTAATCTCTGAAACGGCTGGACCGATTTTGACGAGACTTTCACTCGCAGATAGCTATATAATTATGTTATAAGGAGTA
Organism: Craniophora ligustri; assembly: GCA_905163465.1. Classification (NCBI taxonomy): domain Eukaryota; kingdom Metazoa; phylum Arthropoda; class Insecta; order Lepidoptera; family Noctuidae; genus Craniophora; species Craniophora ligustri. The sequence goes on from LR990968.1 coordinate 14,148,230, forward strand.
ACTTAGGCTACTTTTATTTAAGAAAAAGAAATGAATTAGTGCTCCGCGTGACTCCAAAACGAGGGAGCGACCGAAGTGAGAGAAAGATGATTGTTTTTTTTATAAATTATACGCGGACCAAGTCGCGGGCAATTGGCTAGTTCAAAATATGACCTCTCCTTTACGAAGGTACTTAGTACGCAACTGTAATAACTGAAAGAAAGTCTTCAGTGAAAGTACTTACGTAAGGTTAGCGGAGACAGTTATGTTAAACTGGCCGTAATGTGATAATGGTTATCACAAATAACTAATAATCGTTCGTTCAGCGTACTGTGCTGCTATTGTTACGTTCTTGATGTTTCTGAGAGAAAGATTTCTTTATTATCTACTTATATTTTTTTTACTTTTCATTATATTGTGTGTTTCTCTAAAGAGTAACGCGGAGGATTACTTTACAGCATTCAGGGTTACTGGCAGGTGACGTGTTATAATTACATCAAACGTAGCTAATAAGTTAATCCGGCATGTAAGTCAATGATTGACAACTATAGAGCTGATATATAATGTGGCTGTTACTAAGAAATTGATTATTAAGCATAACGGCGGAGAAGAGCCGGTACGGTTGGTGCAGTAATCGAGCAATGGGCTTCTACGTCGCGTGTAATATAATATATTAATTACGTTCTATGTTACTTTATAAGATTTACTTACATAACGATGTCACTTAAAATACAAAACAGTAAAATTCGGCTTCTACGCTGCGGATTCCGTAGCCTTTAGGGAGATGGGTCCTAATCTCCTATTTTATGTGAGGCCAATCTTCATACACAAAATAAAATGAGAATACGGGATTTGTTAACACACCGACGATACAGAAATAATCCTAGTGAAAGGCTACGTAGTCTAGATTAACGCTGAGATCGTTGTATCACTAATAAATCCTAAACCATAAAACTGCATGAGCAGGTACCTACCAAAAAATTACTTTATAAATAAATAAATAAATATCTCTGGACATTATGACACAGCGTCCTCTAGTTCCGTGGTAAGCAACGAGGCTTGTGTTACGGATACTAGAAGGTTGATATACTACATATATACTTATACTTTTTTGTAGATACATAGATACATCCATGACTCGGATACAAATGTTGATGCTCACCACACAAACATTTGTCCCTACCGGGGTTCAAAGCATGGCCCGTAGCACAGAAGGCAGCGTTAACTACCGCTGGGCTAATCGGGTCGTCAAACCTCTTCCTTATATTCCCAAATATTGACAAAATCGGAGTCTGAGGAAAACAGCATAGTAATATGCAGGCCAGTAGGTATTAGGCTGGTCAAGTGTGGTGGGTGCACGACACACCATGTCTCGCTGACCCGGCGGATCTAACGGAACAACTGGTCCTCTCGAACGCACGGCCGGGCTTAAAGCTGCTAGCAGCGCTTTATCAGGTTTTTTAATTATTTTTATTGTCATTATATTATATATTCGGGCTTTGTGACTACTATGAGCTACTACTTAGATTATACTAATTAGCACAGGCAATGTAAATCATAAGTATAAATGTGAAACTTACTCTCGATTCCTCAGCGAAAAAGCCGCTCTATATGCCTCTGTCAGTGCTTTTTTTATGGTGATAAAGGGGCAAATGGGCAGGAGGCTCACCTGACAATAAGTGATAATCGCCACTCATGGACATTTGCAACACCAGAGGCTTGCAGATTCGTTGCCGAACGCCGTAGAAACCGTTTAGGTTTCTTAAAATATTTACTAAACTGACAGCAAACGGAATTCCCATGCTGTCAGAATAGTCCCTCCCTCAAAGTAGTATTTGTTGATTCACTGCGGTATTCTGTAAGGCGGAGGTACTTCCCCAGTCGGACAGCTCAATTTGAGCGAGACATCTCGCTATGCCCTACCTCTCGGGAACTAGCTGTTTTTAGCTGGTAGAAGAACGGCTTATATACTTCTTGTTGAGGTACAAAAAATCTTCATGTTTTGGGCTAGTGCTATCTACTTAAATACTACTTTTACCTTCCCTAGCTAAATGGTCAAATTGAAAATGTTGAAATAGGAGGTAAGTACTTGCTGTTTGTCGCAGTTTGTTCTGTCAGGCCTGTCCGTGACTATGATGCTGTAAAGGATATAAACTTCGAAAATAAACAAATATTTACCGCACAAAGTAGTTTTATGTCAGCACATTTATTTCTGTAGTTTGTCTTGTATAATCATTGTTAAGATAAAAACGTATCGATGGCTGTACCATTGGTATAATGGCCCTAGTGGTATAAATACTGCTATCAATATTTTATTCTGCTTTAGGATTGCGTTCCTTTCTCCATCAACACTATAATGAGAACTAAACTAAATAAATACACATTATTAATGATTGATTAAGAAAGCGCTTGATCCGCTTAATTCTCAATCCAGTATCATCCGCATCGGATATGTTGCCGGCGCCAGTGATACGTAAAAAGCGATTCAAAATAAAAGCTGGCTCCAAAAGTAGCAGCATCACGTAACGGGACCGCGAGTACCTGCAGCTTGCACCGGGGTCAACGACCTCGCCACATGATAACAAAAACATCGATACCGATATATTCGGTTAAACATTACTTTTAGTATGAATGTCATCGATTTTTCAAAGGGCTTTCGTTTAGCGACCATATGGGCCAGATCAAAAAATACAAAGTGTTTATTTTTACAATTTTACCTTAATACTGACTCATACAATTATTTCGCTTTATCCGAAAAGGGAGAATAGTGTTCAGCTACCAATACCTATCATGAAATGTCATCGATGATTTTGTAACCATAATTACGTATCTAAATTTTTAACTAGTTACAGCACAGCTTCTTCGCTTGGTGTCTTGGGTTAGACACGGAATAAGCATTTGTATGGCATAAAGGAACACTTGTTTTTGTATCTTGAGTTAATCAAACCGTAACTAATATATTATTGATGAATATTATGAGGGCAAACATTATGATACAATCTGCTTATCGCAGAGAACCACTTAAACTTCTAGAAGGTGTGTGCAGCTGCCAACCCGTAGGTAGTCGGTCAGTGTAGTGTTTTTTTTTTGTTAGTTTTTATGGCATGGCTCCTTGGCCTTTGTGAGTGTAGTGATTAGTGAACTAAAGCCACATAATCCTACTAATCCTCTGTCAATTAGGTATCTGTTGTGCAGGTGAAGTTTGTAATGTAAGTTAGGAGACCTATATTATTGTATCACCTAGAAAACTTGTAGTGTACCAGATGTTAGTCGATATACGAACGTCTCTGATGCTTTAATTTTTTACCAAATGCCAGTTCCATTACAGTAATGTAGTGTTCGAATAAATTTAGTTGCTCAAATTCAAGTTAAATCAGCAAAATAAGATGATGTACCAGTTTAATATCACTGTGTTATCGTCTTTGGCATCATAGAATATTTCTCAGTTATCAAATCTGTACTTATATATTTCTTTAGAGTTATAAGTTCATAAAAGCTACAAAGCGATAGAATTTAAAGGCAATCATGCTTTTTAAATTTTTTAGCTAGGAATTACAAATAATAAGTACCTAATATAATATAATATTTATGTCTGCAATTTAATTTTAATAAAAATTCTTATTACCTACTACAAATTTTTAGGCTTTTTAAGATAGATAGCGCCGATGTGAAAATTTAGAGAATTAGAGAAGAAGACGTAAATAAAAGCTTTTAAAGCCCGGACACATTTCAGCATACAAACATTCGAACCTAACAATGGAGGGATTCTAGAATGGACGTTCTAGAATGGCCTGTGGAAGAAAGTGCAATGAATTGACCTGTCCCAACTGACAGCACGCATGCGTCAGCCATTGTGTAGGTAGTAGGTACATGTAGCTCAACCATCATGTATACTCATAGATAGGGAGATCAACAACCCGTTGTAACATACCAGGCCGGTGGAACATTTACTGTTTTAAATACGTTTGGTAATTTTTGAATCGAATATCGATATCAATTTCCCGAGGTACTTTAAGATCTAAAACTGAGCACGCCTACTTTGACGATTGACAATTTAATACTACATTCATCTCGCATGTTTGTCATCAGAATGTAGGTTCTGCGACTAAATCTGTACCTTTTATTTTTAAAAGAGTGTCTACTTAGTTTTTTGCTGGACTGTTCCCAATAAAATCAACGTATAAAATAACACTTTAGAAATGCTTGAAAAGTTTATTTGCGATAAAAATTGATGATTAATGAAAGATTTGATACTAATAAGTGTACTAGTTGATTTTAGTTATAGTTGAGATAAGATTAACATTTACATTGATCTATTGATAAATATAAATAGGTCTCATAAAGTTCCCAATATTCTTATCTAATGGTCTACTTACAGCTACTTAGTGCGCAGGCGCACGTTTCTACGCGAATTGTATAAGAAAACGAGGGTAGCGGGTCGCGCCAACTCTAAAGTGACAGTTTAGCTCAGTTTAACTATGTCTGCGGTGACACTAAATCTGTTACATTGTTGCTATTCTTAGATCGACACGGTAGTTTTGTTAATTGTTTTGAACCCGGTACTCCTTACCCACTGTGATAAGTGATCATGTATGTGGATATTCTTCCTGGAATAAAGGTTATGGTTGGTGAATCATGGTTTATCATCATCATCAACCCATTATCCTACCACTGCTGCGCACGTGTCTCCTCTCATTTGAGAGGGATTCGGCTATAGTCCACCACGCTAGCCTACTGCGGGTTGGAAGACTTCACATGCCATCGAGACGAATCTCTCAAGCATGCAGGTTTCCTCACGATGTTTTCCTTCACCGTTTGAGCTTGTGATAAATACGCACATAACTTTCGAAAAGTCAGCGGTGCGTGCCTTGGGTTCGAACTGGAGACCTTTAACATCTCAGTCTACTGGTCATACCACTAGGCTACCACAGCTCTAGAATCATGGTTATTATTCGAATAATCTTTGTATATAAGTAGTCTGGACAGTTTAAGTCTGATTCTATATCGTATTATGTCACCATACAATACTATATAAAAGTTAAATCACAATACAAACACAGCTTAACGCCTCATTTGGTTTCCGAATGCGTACTGGCAACATTTATCATTAGCATCAACACGGCTAGATAACTGTAATATCTTCGCCCTAGATCCAGAGCTTCGGAACTAAAAGTTGTTTATATTCTAGTGAGAGCGGTCAGTCTAGTGTTTAGACAACCATCAAATTTTAAAACACATAAATTTCGCCAAACTTCGTCTTTGATCTAGCGACCGTAATCACGACTGCTGAACTTGTATTCTTAGGTTCCATTCGTAGGTCGGAATGTTATTGTGTTTATCTTTCAGTTCGCACCAACCCCCTAGAAGGGTAAATTTTTTGCCATGAAAGCGCGCCCCTATTTTATACAACTCAAAAACAAAAATGCGTGAATAGCATCTGCATGTCTACGCTTATCTTTCAGGATATTTTGGCGTGACAGTATATTATTTCCTTATCATAACATTTTGGGATGGCAATCTTATAAACATACAGTGGAAGAAAATAATAATAGTTAACATCATCATCAGCATGCTCATAATTAGGGCTGCACACATAAAAGTTTCCTCGCAAAGTTTAATTCAAACTCAATTATTTTTAAAAAACAGTATCTGCTATATAGTTTTGAATTTAAAAAAGATATAGGTATATCATTTAATATTGAGTAGGTACATATTTTTTTTATAAATAAATCTGTAGACCCGTAGAAACGCGTCTAAACAGTGGTAATTTTTTCTTAATTCAGCCTATTTTCAAACTCAAATTATTTATTTTAATTAAGTAGCTACGTTTCGTTGGCCAGTGGTACCTACGCGGTCTCTACTTTAGGACACGTAAGCTAGTTATACCCTTAGACCTTATTAATAAAGATAAATAAATGCTTAATAGTTTAAGACTGGTTTAAAAAGTCCTGTTTCCAATACTCACTTAGTTGTAGAAGCCGATTAGCACAATTCTCTACAGTTATTAGCTGGTATTATAGGAAATCTCTCATTTATTTGAAACTTGGCTTTACGGTTATTTTAGAAACAGTTGTGACATTGTCCTAGAAAGCTCTAAAACAAGTTGTTTTATTGATTCTGTAGATCGCCGCTAATCAGGTGCCGTGGCCGTCAAGCTGTGGAAACACATCAATTCTGTAAATATACGATTGTGATAATAACGGTCCATTTATTATCCTAAGCATGTAGCCGACTCAGAAGAGCTTTTTATATTATTTTTATAGTCATTTATATTCGGTTTCTAAAAAGAGATTAACTACTAGTTTCCACCCGCGGCTTGGCCCGCATGGTATATTGATAAAAGTAGTCTATGTTATAAACTAAACTAAATATCTGTGTGCCCATCAAAATCCGTTCAGCGGTTTTGCGTGAAACAGTAACAAACAGCAATCCAACATGGATTTGCGTTTATAATATTATTGGGATTTATCTATATTAAAACTTATTTTAAAAATAAAACTACGTTACTCAGTGCGATTCTACAAAAAATTACTTCTTCTACGAAAATTAGGACTCATAAACAAACCTAACCCTGACACCACTACTCTAAACATATTTATACCATGCAGCAATAGAACTCGCACCGATAGCAGATGAGAAGACGATGATACAAAATAAGAAAGAGGATAAGACAAAGGCACCAGTTACGAATCCATAATCTTTGGTCTTAACAAACACACCGATAATCGTACATACATTCATAACATTGAACTAAATACTATTTGTATCTATTATGGTAGGTTATTTTATACCACTAGAGTGGCAAAGAAGCTTAGGGCTGTTTACCCATCTGGTAAGCAGTTGCCGTGGCCTATTAACGTTTGCAACACATAGGTGCCGCTCGCTCGTTGCCAACTCTGTACAAACTGTTTATAGAATAGGGGAGTTAAGTACCACACTGACAGCAACTGGATACCTAACTGCCACGCTGTCGGAAAGTTTAATCCCCCAACGAGCTCTGTCAACCTTACTCACTCGCAGAAACAGCATTGTTGTTGCACAAAGTCTATATAGAAAAGCCTTTTAAGAAATTTATTTTAATTTTATCCGTGCCCAATAGTGGGACAGTTAATATCTTAATGTCTAAAGTTTCCACTTACTTGATTTTTATAGTCATGTCGATATTTTTGGTGCACGTCTGAGCCTTCTCAAGCCTTTATTAGTGGGAGGTATATTCAAATATAAGCTGCTATATCCATGGCGCCGCGTAATCCACGCATCGCGCATGCATATATTTAAATAAATAAAATTTATCTTAATTAAATCTGTATTAATCTGGAAATGTCCCCAAATACTGGTTTCCTTTAGTACGGTGTTTTGGGACCATTGACCATCAAGGTATGCGTATGTTAACATTTTTATTTTTTTATTACCTCCATGGGACCAATGTTGATTTAACAATAAACAGACATGGACTTCAAATTAAAATATAACATCTTGAAATAGCAGGAGCGATATATTATATAACATTATACACAGAGGTACCTGAGGGTTCTGAGCTTACAGCACTTGCGAAAATATTAATCACGTTATGGAAGATTAGCAATGTCCGATGATCACCTGGAAATTCACAACAGCTCCGGCGTTTTTATATGTATCAGGGGCTTTAAGGTCCTTTTTGAAGATTCTATCATTAACATAAATCATCGATAATGGTCAACGTTAAATGCCGTGCGGGGCACGTGATCCATTCCCAATAATAATAGTAATAGGGGAAGTTCTATATAACACATTTCTAAAGTTGCTACCTATAGGTTCATAGCGTTGAAATATAGAACTATGGTTTCTCAAACTTTATCTACTATCTACGAGATTATCACAATTAGTAAAAATACTTATTGTTGCTGGAACAGCTCTTAACTACACTCTTATACAGCATCTCGTAAGACCTTGTTTTCAGATTAAACTACTGAACCTGCATAGAGAGCGTAAAGAAGCGGCTGAGTCTTCGTGTCAAGTACTCCTTTCTCCTGGTTAATGGAGAAGTACCTGTGCCTCTCACGATAAACATGTACATCTGCAAGCTATTATATAATATCACTGAACCGGTACTCGTAAACAATCAGCTCAAATCAGCTGTTACCAAATGTCCATCTATCTCAATTGTGAAGCATTGTAATAGGTAAAGTAGTGCTCTATTACTGTCATGCCATTGTTCCGTGACTGCCGTGACTACACGCGTAAAGATACCTTTGTACATACCTACCTATATAATCTAGATACCTATCGTTAGTCATAACTGGCTTAGACGGTATACGCTACAAAGCACTAAGGTTCACAATCCAAATTTTACAAACGAACAAAATTTGTCTCATGTCGTAAAGCCAGGGCAGTGATAACTTTCTAGTTTTATGTTTTTATACATTCCAGATTCAAATGTAAGTACCAATATCATGATAGTGATGTAGCAGCAATTAGGCATATGAACTTATATTATAGCTTTAAATTTCTTAGCGTGTTTAACTCGATTCTTATGCTCGGCGACGAACCTACCCTAAAACCGAAATATATAAGTTTGAACATATTATTAATTTTTTGCGGTAATAGAAACACACAGTAATGTTAGCAGAAATAATAACGTTAACAATTTCACCACTTAAGTTGCTAACAATTAAATTGCTCTTGACGGTAAGTTGCAGTTAGACCACCTAATAAAGATTATAATTAAATAAACTAAAATAAATAACAAAAATAAAAGTTTGCAATTCTAACAATAAGCTAATAAAAAATCTATCTTTTATGTGTGTTTATTCTTATTATAAGTTTCATCAGTTACCTAACCATCTTTAAAAGTACAGAAAACCTTCGGGATAATAAGAGTATGTACTTGAATAATTATTGTGATATCTCCATATTTTTATTAACTGGTTAACATTGGCTGTTTCATATTCTCAAAAATCGTTCGACTCTTGTAAATCCGCGATACATAAATGTTTGTATCGAATGCCGAGTGAGCGAAGAATTCTAACAATATCTTTCTTTCAGAAAAACAATATACATATAATCAGCGTTAAATTAGTCGTAGCATAAAGCCCAGGCTACAAAAGGAACATAAATTACGTTTAGATAGAATGTAAAAGTACAGCAGTTGGTAATACGTCGAAAGTTTGTTTGATTTTCTTGCTATGATATTTTAATCGGTAGGTTAGAATAGTCTAAGGTTTTTTAGAAATTAAAGTGAGTTTGACATTTACTTGGATTATTACCCATTACTTAGATTTCTGTTCCCTAATTTTATTCACTGAATCAGAAGAAAATAATTAGTGCCCTAAAATTAACAGTTGATTTTCAAGGAGACGCTGCTTTCCGTAGGCAATTTAAATACAAATAATGACCAAAACATTTAGCGCCAACGTACGGAAAGCGTAAACATGTGCGGCGGCGGGCGACCGGCCGGACACCGTTAGCTCGTCCGTATAAATGTAGAGCCCCACCTGATCGCCTTAGTGTATCGTGAGTGCAACCATGAGACTGTACGCGTTCCTATTGCTCGTGGCCGCGCTATACGCGCACGCCGCCTCCATCCCCGTCGCCGAAACCGAGAAGAAACTAGTCGACGTCGTCCCTGATAACTTAGATAAAACAGAAAATGTATCCAGTGAACAAGAACTCATCGATCAGGCAAACACCATTAAAGATGTTGAAAACAAATTGCGTGTCAAACCAGAAGACATCCCCGTCAAAGTTGTTGTGGAGGATGCTCAGTCGGTACTGAAGAATATCGACATGGACGATGAATCGGAAGAAATTAACAGACCAGCCCCAGATTTGAGAAACCCTGGCCCACCTCAACGTCAAGAACATGAAACTCAAAACCCTGGATATTACGCTAATGAGGAGCAAGTTGTTTTAAAATTCAAACAAAGTATTAACGAAGCGCAGGGCGTTTTAAAACAAGGATTCCAGGGAATCACTGACAGCATTCAAAATATGTTAGAAAACAACGAACCGATCCAAAAAATACAACAGAATATTCAGTCCCTCCGTGAAGGTTTTACATCTCAAATTAACAAACTGAATGGAACCATTCAGAACTACTTAAATAACAAACCTGCCGCCGACCAGCCAGCTGTCGAACAAACTAAAGCTAGTTTCCAGCAAATCGAGAAAAACCTTAAAGTACTGAAAAATGAATTTAACTCGGGAGTACACAATTTGGCTGATGGCGTGCAAGTAGTTGCATATCTGAAGGCTGAACGTCAAAATCAAAACCCTGATTCAAACCCTGCTCCAGCCACCTCGCCACCCAATATATTCACTCAGTATATATCGAATATTCAGAATAGTATAAGCAATATGTTACAAGGCCTGTCACCTAACAATAACCAGGGCTCAGGCACAGCTGCTCCTGGCACACAGTCAGACACTCCTGCAGCACCACCCAACAATAATTTTTTCACCTTTATTTCCCAGTGGTGGTCAAACCAACAGAGCTCTATATCATCATTTACGACACTCCCGCCATCGCCAGTGCAGGGAGTTTCGGAAACAATCCAGAATAACCCATGGGGACAAAACCAATTCGTACAATATTTAACAAACGTGTTCTCACAAAATAAACCTGTGACGTCGGCTCCCCAGGTAACGCAAAAACCTACAGAAAGCAAACCTGAACCCGAAAAACATCCTGAAAGCAAACCGGAGGAGAACAGTGGATCATCAGAAAGTACAGAGAAGCCAGCTGCTGACGTGCCAGTGACTCCCGCCGGCCCAATTCGACAGATTCTACAGAATAATCCTATTAGCAAAGGCATCGCCAGCGCTGTACAGCGACTTCAGAATATTAACAACCCTGAAAAACCCAGAGATACCGTGAAACCCGAAAAACAGCAAAATGCAGAAGTTGTTAAAAAGCCAAATGAGGAGAAACCCGACAGTGAATCTAAAGGACACTACGGCTCCGGGGGTAACAATGCCGGTGAGTTAACATCATTTTATAATTTTCTTTGTACCCTTTTATTCCTTCTAAATATGTCATAACATAACTTAAACCGCCTTTATCATCGAACGGTTCAAAAGGAAAGTAAAGTACTGATGTGCTCCCACTGTCCACCTGTAGGTTTTTAGTTCCATATAATAGGGAACAGACCGGGTGCCAATTACCATTAACCGGGCACTGGTCCATACTCCGAGGTAATTCCAAGAAAAACAGTTGTATCCAGAACCTCGCACGTGCGACCTCTAGACCAATGAAGCAGTATTTTAATATAGTCTTAATAATTTAGTTTTGTGATGGTGATTTTCTCATATTTTACCTCTTGCATGTTAAGACATATATAGCTTCCACATATAAATCCTCAACATTGTGTGTTTCGATAAATGATTGTTATTTAAACGAAGGTTCGAGTTGTGCAAAATCATTTCTGCGTTCAGCTATTTACATGACATACATACTATCACGCCTGTTGACCCCGAAGGGTTAAGCGGAGATGTACCCACATTTTGCCGGTATATTGTAGGTCCCATAGGGGCGAACCTATTGCCATCATTAAATAAATAAACCGGTCACGAATTCAAACTACGAGAATTTCATGTTAAAACCCAATAACACTTTGCTCAAACTGGGTATGGTACGGCCTTTCTCAGCAGTAACATTTATAATCACTAGACCAATGACGAAAGTTATCCTCTTCGATCATTCATCCATGTTCATTGTTCCTTAAACTTCCAACAGTAGCGGCATGGGGTGCTTTCATCACCACTCTGATAGGTACCATATCTACTGCCGTTAATGGTACCACCACTGCCATCGGTACGGCAGTGAATAGTGCCATTAATACGTTTGGCACTAACGTCCAGGTACCGACACGTACTGTCTGTCTGTGTCAGTAACATAACACTGTGTTCGTTATATGTCATGCTTTTGTCTTTCTGTGTTCAAGATAGGATCTCTGGTCATGAGATCCCGTACTACCAGATTTGGATGATAACTTCATGTGTTGTTGTTTATGTTTTCTTAGCTCATTGATAATGAACTAAGTAGCACTAATTAGTTATCTTATTGTTTCTAATATATTTGTTTTGAAGTGGCTAGGTTTGCTTGTACATCATTGCCTTAGCCGTCTTAGTTGTCAATAATCTATCTTACCAGTTATTTCACGTAAATCTTAAATTATTTGTTTGTAAATAACATTCAATGTATGTATTTTGTAATTTTATATATCGTTTATTAGGTAATACATTACCTATTGATAACTAACAGTAGGTACCAATGTAAACTGTAAGATCAAAATACGCTAGTCGGCGACAAAACAGTCATGAAGTTTGCCTGCACTTAAAAAGCCACTTTAATCTCCAGTATGAAATTATAACACGAACAAATATCACAACAAAACATAAAATTCATAAATAATAGAGCGTAAATTTTTATACTATAAATTCTAGCTACCAAAGCTTCAACCAAAATATTTATTAAATGGTTTAAAAAGGGTACCTAGGTACGTAGATTTGACATAGACAATCAAAGGTCAGGTGAAAAAACCCTACTTAATGTGACCTCGAGTGAAATTAGCACTTCTGTTTCAAGGTTACTTTCACATTGCATCTTAGAAAAATAGATTTCTATGTTGTTCCTACTTAGAATGTATGGGCAAAACTCCACTTTGCGCATTAAATTAACACTAAATTTGTCAGGTAGGTATTCAAAATGCTAAAGGCTGTAACTGAGTATAAGTATACAGTTTCAAGCTTCGTTCCAGTTCAATAGCGTTTCATTTTGTGTAAATGTTTAATGTTTGTTCTAACAAGTCATATTTTGTGCAGGAACATCTTGCTCTTTATAGAGGCTATAAAACTATTTGGCCCTGGGCCTGCAGGAATGGAATTCCAAGCAAAAGTTGTTTTTTCAACTAATGTGATAGTAATTTCTCACGCCATACGCTAGCGTAATCATGGAGACAATTCAGCATCTTGTTGCTAACAATAATATTGATTAATATAACTGTAGGTTCCATTATATTTATTATGAAACTAATATCTGTTTTCTATTTTCAGGGGATAATAACAACAGTAACAGCAGCGGGCTAAAGGAAAACGAAGTTATTAAACAGGAAATTAAGCTACTCCCCGAAGTTGAGAAGCCAAAAGAAGCTGAGCTGAAAGAACACAAGACTGAAGTGGTCGTCGACAAGGCTGAATAAGTCATTAGCGTGATATAAACTTAAAATGCATTTATTTATTTATTGTTAAGACGTCATGTAAATAAAAAACGCGGTATAAGAAATATATTTTCTTCTATTGAAATGTTTTGATTTTAACTCTTGCTCTCACTCAATCTTACCCTAGCACATGCACATAGTTAATTTGATTTAAACAGAATAAGAGAATAAAGATGTTACATATTATAATACGCAGGTACTTACTACGTGCTTAATTGTACCACAAAGTGATTATATACACATTTGTTACACCTGTATGCTATGCAGGCCGTTGTTTTGTCATAGTACTTAAACAATATTATAACATTGTCATGATAAGTAGGTAAATATCATAAATACTCCGAATATCTACAAGTACCTACTTAGATAAAATGGGTAGACCTACGGGCTTTAAGTAAGTATAAACAAATGAATTATTGCGCAATACTTGACACCACACATGCACCAAATAACACATTGTATAGAGGTGCTAGATATTACATAATAAACATTTCAGAAATTGGGTAGGCGTAAACTAAGCATTCATCGAAGTATTTACAATTTTCAATCATAAACAAACAGTAATTAGGCAAATTTGGCAGTTGAATGTAGAGAACAAATGTTGAATAGCATCAAGACTTTATCTTAGTATAGAAAAGACAGAAAGACTAATAAAGAGGGCCTCTTAGCGCATTACAAGTAATTACAACTACAGTACAGAATGACAAGCTCGCGTACTTCATGCGCATGTTTTTTGTTCGTGAATTCAGCGTTATCTTATCTTGCTTATGAAGATGCAGTAGCCATCGTTATTTAATATTTCACTTAAGCACATCTAGCAGCAAGAGTGGGTCGGAGAGGGGGGGGGGGTCACTTCGGTATTATCTAATCTACCTACACCCGATAGTATATATTTATTATAGTCTATGACCTACACTAAAATATGACTGACTATTAAAACCACCACATCATCGGCACCGACTTCATACCTTTAAAACTAAAAAAAAGGTAAAACTGTATGAAGTTATTTTTTGCTTTTTAGTTTTTGAAGTTGGTTTTTCTTTTTTTTAAAAGTTAATTTATTTTATTCTTTTTAGTGTTGTATATATTAAACTTTTCATATCAGGTCAATCTAATAGCCTGAAAGAATACATACAACTATACATACAACTATCGATCCATATATACTTATAATTATGAAAGATTTTCCCTTCAACTCCTAACCGTTGAGGAGTTGTACCTTCCATCGTCAGATCATTACATGAGAAGTTGATTTTCAGATGCAAATACTTGAACAGCTTTGGAGAATACATGTAAATGTAATAAATGCTTATAACTGAAAGAATTTTCTTTTAAATCTTAACTGTTGAGGAGTACTACCTTCCATCATCAGCTCATCAACCTCAAATGATGATTATCACACAAATACTGGAACAATTTTAGTAAATATATTCAAAACGTGATAATTGCCTATAAAATTTGAGGGTTGCTCTCGATTTCCCTGGAAAATAAAAAATAAAAAAATAAAATCCCATCATCAGATCGTGATGTGGTTACAATGGGACCATCTGTGAAGTATACCCTTTTAAACAACAAAAAAATTTTGCAAATCGATCCAGGCGTTTTGAAGTAATTCGTGAACATACATAAAAAGATTCCGACGAATTGAGAACCTCCTCCTTTTTGAAGTCGGTTAAAAATACACTGAAATAGGGCTACATAGGGTGAATCAGTGGCTAAGAGCCAATCTCATGACTGTGAATGTTTCGAAATCGACACAAATTCAGTTTAGTTACTCCAATATCAATCACAAAAAAATAGAAGTAAAATTACATGTGTGTAACTCACCACAGAATAATACAACCTGTGCATGTTTGGCTCTAGGGAATTCGACATCAGTAAAATATTTAGGGGTTATTCTGGACGAAAAAACTAAGCTGGCGCCAGCATATAGACCTCACCACCGTGCGTATTAGAAAATTAATTTGGATTTTTAAAAGACTCAGAAAAGTAGCCGATCTTGAACTATTACGCACGGTGTACTACGCACTAGCACAATCAGTTCTCGCATACTGCATTAGGGTTTGGGGTGGCGCGTAAGACTTATATGATTCGTCTTGAAAGAGCCCAAAGATCTGTCCTTAAAGTGATGACATTCAGGCCATTCAGGTTCCCCACCAAAACTTTATATGAGAAATGTCAAATATTAACGACAGATGTATATTTTAGAAATCCTCATCAAACAGCACCTTATCACACCTTACGATAGTAATAGTATTCTCAAAAAACGCACCACACGAAACATTTGTCCAATAATTAAATGTCAGCTAGAAAACAACATAGTTATTTATCCATTCATTTATATAATAAGATAAACAAAGAGCTTAAAATAAATCAGCTCACAATGAAGGAAGCTAAAAGTAAGGCTAAATCATGGTTACTTACGCATGACTATGAACAACCCGAACTCCTTTTAAAATAGTACGTGTATGTCACGTGTATATCATACACCACATACCTACATCACACATTCATACACCACAAACACTACACACCACACACACTACACACCACATTCATACACTATACAACTAACACTAGAAATGTTTATATTTTTCTCTTCTATATTAATTTAATTTTTAATTTTAATTTATAATTATTTTTTTTAATTTTCCTTTGTGTTTTATATTGATTCTTATTGCATAAAACTTGGATCATAGTATTGGGAGTAGACACTGGCTCCTGTAACACAGGTACTATACCTAGCGCAGGAGTCATGGCCTCACTATTATTGTCAAAAAATATTTATGTCAATAAATAATTTTATTATTATTATTTTATTACTAGCGATTGCAGTAATTAGTACATGTCATAACATAACAAACCATCAAGCATGTCGTCCCTGAAGGGTTAGACAGAGGTGTACACCCACATTTCGCCAGTATGTTTTAAGATTTCATGTAATAGAGCCTAGAGGGCGAGCCTATTGCCATCTACCGGGCACGAATTGAAACTACGAGCTCCTACTGAGAATTTCATACAAAAACCCAATAATACTGTGCTCGACCTGGGAATCGAACCCAAGACCTCTTGCTTTACGACCACTCGACCAACGAGGCAGTCTTGTGTACATTCACGCGGGCGTAAGATGAAAAATTAATTCACTGTACATTACTTTTTTGTTATACAATAGCTCTTGTAGTAACGAAAACGGACCAGCCACATATTTTGACTAAGGTGCAGAGTTTGTGAAGTTAGGCCTTGTAGAGTTAGGGCGTGGACCGTTCAGAGCCTATTCAATACAAACAAACAAACAAACAATCAATCAATCTCTAAGTTTGTCAATCCTAGTTTCTTTTCTAGCCCACATATTGTTGAATATGTTAGCATCGTGAATACTCACGGTTCACAATCTAAATATGTTTAGTCTGATTGACGTAGTTATAAACCTATTCGTCTCTATCAGTATATATTTTGTGTGTTTAAACGTTTTTTTCAATCCAAAGACAGTAAGGCTGTGGAATGAGTCACCAGTCGAGGCTTGTTTTTTTCGAATTTTCACAGGATTGGCAAAGTGTAAGCTATATACATCTGGTGTTACTAACGTCCATAAATAAGCTACGGTAACTGCTTACCATACGCCGGACATAAACTTGAGATTCTGATTCAGTATCTCATCTCTACATTGAGAATGAATGTAGACGTCACTGCGACGTTTGGATGACAGCTTGACGAACTGTCAAGTCCAATAATTAGAGGTTATAAAAATGTTTGTGTAAATATTTAGAACCACATTCGCATTATTTGCAACACATTTTTAAATAAACATACGAGTATTATACTAACTTAAATAATAATTTAACAGAATGAATGGTTTAGCACTAAGAATAAATCGGGGTGGAGGCGGGAAATCTAAAAATTCTATCGGATATTCTCCAGTTTTAATTCCAGCTTCGCTACTTGATGATGCAGGTAAAATGCTTCAAAAATTTTAAATATTTTACTATTGTAAAGTGTAATTATGATAATCTCTCTGGCGTCACACTGACCCAAACTTTTACAACGACCTACCGTAATAATTATAACATAAATAAATACCGACTCATTATTGTTTCAGCTGAGAATAATTCTCTAATTCAGGAATTCATGAACTCAACCTCCACAGATGAACAGTTAGTAATTCTAAAAAACATATTGGACAAAAACAATGTTTCAGCTGATAGTGTTGTTACTAAGTTCTTAGTTGCAGTATTCTACCACACTGAAGCTAAACATCCAATAAAATGTTTTATTTCAAGGTAAGATTTTGTGGTTGGCAAAATCAGGGTGTCCCTGTAAAAAATCTTTGATAAAAGAATTGGTCTAAGACTTGCTGGGGAAAGCGGGGTGGATTTAACCAAACCCTCCTCCCTTCACGTTGACCAAAAAAAAAATAGTATTAGGTAACCAGTTCTTGCTGTAGCTGTGCTTTAGTACAACAATCCGTATGTTACTATTTAACATGTAATGGTAGACTATAAGATCTACTAATAGTTAATGATAATTATTTGTATATAATTTATTTTAAATATATTAATTGGCGTAAGAAACAGCATGCTTCACAACTACCCAGCATGTATACTAGAGAGATTAGAAAAATATAGACAATTAATAAATATAAATGTTTCATTAGCAGACTGGCCTTTAAATGATTACTATTTATTCTGGTACCAGTAGTTAACAGATCCTTAATTGATATTGTTCAACAAATTTCAGGCATGTTTCAAAAAACACAAACTTGCAGCAACCATTCACAGATTCCTTGGCAGTGCAGATGACTGCAAACATATCATGTGGACAAAAAGACTATAGGCAGTATGTTGACACTGTAAATAAAGTTGCTGTGTCTATTGAGAACTTTAACGCAGGTGTGGCTGCTGTCAGGATAGTTGAGGTACCTCTAGCGAGGTACATGAAAGACTGCTTAGAGTGTTGTGTGAGGACATTGAGGTATGTACAGCTCATTAACTTCCAAGTATAGGTTCAAAATCGTTTCCTAGAGGCCAAGTTCAATTTTCATAAATAATCCATCATTTATGGTTCAATTAAAATGGTGGAAGAAAAAAATTAGAAGTAATCAGCTTGTCAAATAGATTTTCTTAATTGTGAGTGAAGTCTACCAATTCTCATATAGTCAGTATGGTAGACTGTGCTCTGTTTTAAGAGTTGACCATCGATCCAGTCGAAAGACAAGATATGAGTTCATGATGATGCTTAAATTCCATATAAAGTAAACATAAATAGATACAGTAGTGGTAAACGTAACATTGGTTTCAGAGAAAAGGAAGGCTTATCTCCAACAGAAAAGAATGAAATATTCAACCTAACACATCTATCCTTAAGATTGCTCCTTCACATCATCCAGAAAGCTAACACTGATAGCATTAAAACATTAATCCTAATGTTTGAAGATATAAGGTTGATAATTCACGATCTCATATTTGATGACGACGTGCCTATGGACACCAAGTCTGTGAGCGGGATACTGTACTTGTCTATGCATGTTATGGAGAATGGTGACGACAGTTGGGAATGTGTAAGTTTATTTATTTTACATCATAATATTAAATAATACATTACATTAATATAATAAGGTATGAAATAAGGGATGGCAGTGTTATCGCTAAACAGTGATTTCTTCCAGACAACTTTAGTTGGTCAGGAAGAAAGTGAAAATAAATGGTTGTGGCATACTTTGCTAATTAACCTAAAATTACTAATAAAAAAGTTAAAAGAAGTTTATGAACAAATATAAGGATTTTACTTAACTTTTCGTTAATATGCAGTAGCTAAATCTCTTAGTGGTAAAAATATCAGTATTTTTTTACCATCGGACAACCAGGCAAACTGATAAGGGCATTATTTCATGGGTGAAATTCTCGAAACTAGCACTAAGTGTATTGCTTCGTCTTTTTTAATTGGTACTGCAAAGGAATGGAGTCAGTTGCCTGAGTCTGTATTTTCCGGCAAGTCTTTAGACCGCATCGTCATTTACCATCAGGCTATACAAACCTATCTAACATAAAAATAAATAAGAGCTGATAGTTCAAACAATTCTAAAACAAAAAATGTAAAGAATCTCCTAACAATACACACACTTACATCATATCAATCATTAATTCATATAAGTAATTGTTACATGAAATACAGAATACCTGTTATATTGTAGCTCTAGCTACACAGTATACTTGTTTAGAAAGTGATTATTGAATAACGAGTCTACGAGTTTATTTCAATTTTAACTGGTCTAGAGAATATTTAGAACTTGCTTTTAAACAATTGTTACACAATTTTCGATTACGATTACTGGAATTGGTTTCTAAACAAGCTATTACAAGTTTGGAGCAGCCAGGTTACGACAACTGTACTGTATACACTTTAGTTCAGAGTGTTTTTTTTTATGTCGTATGGGTGGCAGATTTGCATGTGGCCTATAGAATACATACTCGCGTGTTGCCCTGTAAAAACCGACTAGGCTTCAAAATACGGTAGTTCCTAAACTGACAGCAAACGCAATTCGGTACCTTGCTATCAGAATAGTCACTCCCCAAACAAGCTCTGGTAACCTCACCTACTCACAGAAATACAACTAGGTATTGTTATTTCACTGCGGTCCTCTGTAAGGCAGAGGTACTTCACACAGTGTGTGGATTGTTTTATTCCTAAAAACAGAGGCACTATAATACCTATTTAATATCACATCAACAATCTTCCATAGATACTTGACACCAATAGTACAAACGGTCCTTTGAAGGACCTACTGAGCCTAGAAGCAGCCCGCTTGAGTCTGTACTCAGCTATAGCGACCGTGGTGTCAGCAGAACATCTGTACACACGCACAGTGGGCAATAGCCCAGCCATACTCACACTAACCACCAAGATACTGGACATAGGGGACAGGTTTGTATCCATTTTGTTTCTGTAATATAACCATTTATACTTTAAACTTTCTACAAGGTATTAATTTCTTGCACTAAAGAAAGAAAACTAAAAAAGATTATTTTTGATTTTTGTGGTATGTCCAAGGGCTTGTCTGTAAAAATAAATGCTGTAAAGGATCCGAAACGTCGGAATCAAGTAATATCAAAATACCGTAATAAGTAATATATCTAAATAATTTAGTAAATTCGCAAAAGGAAAGTAGAGTAATATGATTTTACAGAGTACCAGAACAAATTTTTTATATTTAAAAAAATACGCTTTAAAATATTAAAATTTAAATTCTTAGTCACGTTTAAGCCTGACTGACTTGATTTTTTCCAGGAGTTCTTCAGAATCTGCTTTCATCCTCGGCGTGACCCGAACTCTGCTACAGATCAGCAAGCTCCTAGACAAGGTTCCAGACAGTGCCACAGGTCTAACCCTGGTTGACTTACTGCTGCTATTCACATGGTCCCACTTGGAACATTATATGGACAGCGTCAGACATCTCACTGGACAGATACTGGGGTGCGTTGTTAAATACTGCGCTAAGATGGACAGAGCTGGTTAGTATTGTCAACAACAAAAACATCAACTACATCATTTTAATTCGTTGAGTTGATATTATAAGCTTATATAAAGTCGGGTTAGACTGTAACAAAACACGCGGTTGCTAAAAGAAAATGTCGGTATCGTAATATCGGCGCAATTTAAGTAATTATAATTAAAGCGTGATACCCTTCTCCACATGTCAAAGAGACCTCGTCATCTCATTCCCTATAACCCTGAGTAATACCAAGATATCAATAATAAGGTCATTAAGGCCTAATAGCTGTGGTAGCCTAGTGGTGTGACCAGTAGACTGAGATGTCAAAGGTTTCGAGCTCGAACCCAAGGCACGCAACCACTGACTTTTCTCAAGTTATGTGCGTATTTATCACATGTTTAATCGGTGAAGGAAAACATCGTGAGGAAACCTGCATGCTTGAGACATTTCTCAAGGCCATGTGAAGTCTGCCAACCCGCAATAGGCTAGCGTGGTAGCCTACTGCGTGTTGGCAGATGTAAGAGTGTAGCTTAATTCCTCTCAAATGAGAGGAGACTCGCCCAGCAATGGGAAATGATGATGATGAATAATAAGGGCTAATGACAGGTCTCCGGCAAGGTGGACTGACTACCTGGTAAAGGTTGCTGGAATCCGCTGGATGCGGGAGGCGCATGACTGGTCGTCGATGCGATTTTTGTGGGAAACCTATGTCCAGCAGTGGGCATCTAACGGTTGATATAATGGTGAATAATACCAGTATTCTGTCGAGCAGGTGAGCCGGCAGCCCTGAACAAGCTGACGAGTGCGGTGCAGTCGCTGGACCGGTCGCGCAAGAGCTTCTACCTGAGCGTGGCGCGGCTGGCCGCCGAGCTGGGCGCGCGCCCGCTGCTGCAGACTGTCGTGCAGCTGGACGAGCTGCTGGATGCCCTGCACCTGCAGCCCATACACAACACTGTAACTACCGACTTCAACCTCATTTGTGTGATGACCTTGAAAATAAGCTACTAGATCGATTTCGGTCTAATATTATCAATTTAAAAGGAATGAATAAAAATGATGGAACTCGTGTCATCGTCACCAAACGCTTTCCATGAGCTATATGTATGCTGCGTATATACTTTTGTGTTTTTACTTCTATCCGTCAATCTTCAAATACTATCTCGCATGTTTTTGGAACGAAGTTAGTAGTATATTATTGGGCATTCTACCCCACCTGCCGTTCCGGCTTCGCCTCCACTTCGGTGGGATAGAATGCCCAATAATATACGATCGAATCTCGTCCGCTTCGACATTACGTACCTGTTTATATTTTATAAATAAACACAATTCGTCATTCCAAGTAATTTGACTAAACCAAAGCCTAACAGAAATGTTATAGCAACAAAATACAAATAATTGCATACTAGGCGCAGGCAATAGCTATCATTAGTACAATGATGTATAAAGTAAAATTAAATTAATACTATCATAAATTTTAAGAAATAACCATATCCATCAATTTGACTCATTGTTAGTAAAACTACCCATAGCATCGGACGTGTTATTATGAAGTTCATTAAACAACCTCATTCACTTCATCTTGATTCCATTTGCGTGGAATCACAAAACAGCAAACGACGACACGGTGAACTACTACCAAACACTATAAGGTGTATTATATGTGGTCCATCTAACTGTGGAAAAACAAATCTTGTAATTGGTTTGCTGTTGCATAAGAATGGTTTAAAGTTTCGTAATGTATATGTTTACTCAAAAACTCTAAACCAACCGAAGTATGTGTTTGTTGAAAAAGTGTTAGCTAACGTTCCAGATGTATCGTTTGCAAAATTTAAGGATAATGAGGAAGTAATAAGTCCACAGGAAGCTAGATGTGATTCAGTTATTATATTTGATGATGTAGCATGTGAAAACCAAAATAATATAAGAAATTATTTTGCAATGGGTCGACATAAAAATATAGATTGTTTTTATTTAAATCAAACATATAGCAAAGTACCCAAACAGCTTATTAGAGATAATGCAAATCTCATTATTCTTTTTAAGCAAGATGATATTAATATACGTCATGTTTATGATGAACACGTAAACACAGACATGAAATGGAATGAATTTCGTGAGTTATGTAGTAAAATATGGACTGAACCTTATAATTATCTAGTTATAAATAAAGATTGTCGTAAGAATGAAGGTGGCTATCGCAAAAACTTTGATAGTTTTGTAGTTTTTGATTGATCTAACGTTTATATAAATATAAAATTATATAAAAAATTGTTTATTCCTAATTTAACTGTGAAGGAAGACAGTAGATCATTTATTCAATTATTATATAATGGAAACATCTTTAAAAAGACAAATTATTACTGCTGCTGAAGCAGTTAAGAAAAAGGTCCGAAAAATGCGAAATATTGAAGATGATAATGAAAAAGCATTACAAACTGTTTTTAAACCGTTAATCAGCCCACTTAATCAAATAGCACAAACCAACAAAAATACATCCATCGAAAATTTAAATCATATTAATTTGAAAAATAATGATTACGCAGACCATCATGATAGCAATTTATCTAATGATGAATATGTTAAATTTGAAAGTGATTTGGAAAAAAATACCAGTATACCTGAAGTGGGTACTGATGATCAAGATCATGGTTATATTCAAAATTCTGAAGATTCAGATGATAATTCACAAAACAGTATCGACTCGTTCAAATCTGTTGGTGTCGGCGACAATGTTTCATCATGGTCTCTATCATCTGAAATGATAGATGATGTTCCTTTCGGAGTCAGAAATGAAAAAGGGAAGTTAATGCTCGGATGTACTAAAATAAATATTGGTAATAAAACTATCACAATAGGCACACACACATATTCATCCACGCCAGGGCTAAAGGAACTTTTATTAAAGAAAGATCCAGATTTAAATTTGGTTACCGAAAATGATAGACAAAATTATAAATTAATGTTGATTCATACAAATGCTCATAGACGTGACTATGATGCAAAAAAACCAATAAAAAGCAACAAAGGCAAAAAATATATGGACGTTATAAAACCTCTATTTAAATTGCCAAACGACAGCAGCGATCAATTAAAATTTCAAAAAGGGAAAGGACTGAAAATGCTGAAAAAATGGAATAAAAATGTAGACTACATTTATTGGGATGATCCTAATGAATTAGTTGAAAGATTAAAACTACTCATGGCTTCTCGAGGAGCTGGAAATACAGGGTTAGATAATGAAATAATATCTATTATAGAGGAACTACGCGAAGGAAAATTTATAAATTAATAAATATCTTGGTAAATAATTATGGTTTTCATTGTCATTTAAGCATTCTCTCTGTACACACATAATGAATATAGATAAATTTGGTCATCATATTCACAAAAGGATGCGATTGTCAGATATTTTTGATATCGCAGACAAAACAATATTAAAAACTGCAAATGGCGAGTTTAATTTGCAAATGAGTAGACTACGAGGCGTTATTAATCCTGTTGAAGCAGACGATGCTGCTAATAAGGAATATGTAGATGAGAAAATTGATGACTTGTGCGCTAAAAAAGATGTCCAAATATTAATAGACAAAATAAAAATAGAGATTACAAAAGAAATTCAAGCCTCATTAGACCATTTAAAAACAAGTATGACATCTTATATTGATCATAAAATAACGAACAGTGGTACGAGGAAGACTAACAATCCGTC
Organism: Craniophora ligustri; assembly: GCA_905163465.1. Lineage (NCBI taxonomy): Eukaryota > Metazoa > Arthropoda > Insecta > Lepidoptera > Noctuidae > Craniophora > Craniophora ligustri. The sequence continues at coordinate 14,172,600 of LR990968.1, forward strand.
TCAAAATGATAAAGCAACAGGTCGTGAATGAATTACATAAAACAGCTAGAAAAAACTTTGCACGTCGTTGTGTTATTTTAAAAGGAATCGATGACTTATGGCAAGCTGATCTTATTGATTTAAGAAAAATTAAAAATTACAATAAAGGTTTCAGTTACATCTTAGTTATAATTGACTGTTTTTCTAAATATGTTTGGACTGTACCCTTGAAGTCAAAATCAAAATTAGAAGTAACTAATGCATTTGAAAATGTTTTAAGTACATGTGATCGTTCCCCTAACCATTTACAAACCGACTTAGGAACTGAATTTTATAATGATACATTTTCAAGATTAATGAAACGTTTTAATATTAATCATTATTCATCGTTTTCAATTAAGAAAGCTTCGATTGCAGAAAGAGTAATTAAAACTTTAAAAAACAAACTCTACAAAACATTCAGTTTAAATGGAACCTATAGATGGATAGAAAAACCTTTAGAAAGTATAGTCTTTAATTACAACAATACAAAACACCGTACTATTGACTGTAAACCGGTTGACGTTAATATTGAAAATGAAATTCTAATAAGGAAAAATATTTTAAAATCACACAAGAAAACACAACCTAAAAAACACAAACTAGAAATCGGAGATCGTGTTCGCATAAGTAAATATAAAAATTGTTTTCATAAAGGCTATACTCCTAATTGGTCAACAGAAATCTTTAAAATCATAAAAATAAATGAAACTATGCCTACAACGTATAATATTCAAGATCTTCGAAATCAGCCAATTTTAGGTACTTTTTATGAACAAGAACTTCAAAAAACGAATCATCCCGACATTTACCTAATTGAAAAAGTTTTAAGAAAAAAAGGCAGTAAGCTGTTTGTTAAATGGCTAGGTTTGAGTGATAGTGAAAATAGTTGGATTGATAAGAGAACCGTGCTAAAATAATAAATGGTATTTAATCATCTATTATTATTTTTTCTCACATTATAATACAAACCATGCAAGGAGGTGGACTTATTAATAATTTAATAAATAATTTACCATTTGAGCTTCATTTGCCAGGTTACAATTACTGTGGACCAGGCACTAAATTACAAAAACGTTTAGCACGAGGAGACAAAGGCATAAATCAATTAGACGAAGCCTGTAAAGTTCACGATATAGCCTATACAAATTATTCAGACTTGTATAACAGACATCAAGCTGATTTACAGTTATTGAATATGGCAAATAAACGATTAAAAGCAGCAGATGCAGGGAAAAGAGAAAAAATTGCTTCTTGGTTGGTAAGCAAAGCAATGAAAGCAAAACTTAAAACTGGATCTGGATTAAAAACTTTTGGATCTTTAGTAACAAAAATTCGATCACAGATCAAAAAGTTAAAACCGAAAAACAAAGAAGACGTAATAAAGTATGCTTACTTAGCGGCAAAAAAGTTGTATTCAAAAAATTGTCGGATTCCTGTACCTAGAATTATACCGTTACCAAAAACAGGAGGTGTTTTACCGCTGATTCCAATTTTCGCTGGATTGTCTGCATTAGGTACTTTAGCTGGCGGGGCAGCTGGTATCGCAAAAACAGTAAACGATTACAAAAGTGCTCAAAATAATTTACAAGAATCTCAACGTCATAATAAAATGATGGAATCGATTGCGTTGGGTAGAGGCTTGTACGTCAAACCATACAAGAAAGGAAACGGATTGTTTGTAAAATGTTCAAAAAACTAATCAAGAGGTTACCTAATCGTGCTCTTACTAATATAGATATCCAGAATCATGCATATAACGTACCTTATTTCAGAGGTGTGTTCATGAAAGATCAATTACCAAACAAACCCAAACCTATTGAGAGCGGAGTTGTTAATTTGGATAATTCTAACAATGAAGGAACACATTGGGTAGCCTATGTAAAAGTGTATAAATATTGTGAATATTTTGATAGCTATGGCAATCTAAAACCCCCATTAGAGTTACTAAATTACTTTAAAAATTGTAATGTTTTTTATAACTATACGAGATATCAAAATTTTAACTCTGTAAATTGTGGACATTTATGTTTAACGTTTTTGTATGACTTCTGGGATAAATATATAAATTGAATAAAACATTTTTTAGTTTCATTTACATAATGTCACTCTCGCTGTCAATAACTGGTAACTCATCAGTGCTATCTACTTATTATTCTCCTACTCTACAACTTGAAGGAGAGTATGAATGTGCATTATTATATTTATCTACATTTAATTCTATACCAAATATTGATAATAAAAATAACAAATTTTATTACGATCATAACGTTATTGAAATTCCTGAAGGAGCATATGAACTGCAAGATATCAACGATTATTTAAAATCAAAAATACAAGACGCAGGAATCAAATTAGAGTGCAATAATAATACGTTAAAAACAAACATATTTTGCACAAAAGCTATTGATTTTACTAAAGAAGATTCTATTGGTAGATTGTTGGGTTTTGAAAAAAAAATAGTTGAAGCAAATAAATTACACGTATCACAGTCTCCAGTGAACATTCTATCTACGACTGTGGTGAGGGTAGAATGTGACATAGTGAGCGGATCATATGTTAATGGTCTACCAAGTCATATCATTCACGAGTTTGCTCCGAATGTACCACCTGGTTATAGAATTATCGAAGTACCTAAAAACGTAATTTACTTTCCCGTAAACCAAAATATAATTAACAGTGTGAATATAAGACTGTTAGATATTAATAATAATTTACTAAATTTACGTGGGGAGGAAGTGCAGCTATATTTACATCTTAAAAAAAAATGATTGATTATAATAAAACTAATAAATATCAGAGTACCTCTACTAAAATAAACAGTGCGTCTTGGGCTATCCGCAAGACAACATCAAACTGTAAGAATAAACTGAAACTTACTAAAGAAAATCATAAATTCCTCAAATCAATTGGTCTTCTAAAATGAGTTTATTAGATGTATTATCTTCTCCTGCTAGTGATAATAGCATTATTGGTATTGAATATCATTCATACAAACCATACATAACAAGTTTCAACAGAAACGATGAGATTCGCATACCTATTAATCAGAAAGATCTGTATGTTCTACCATCAGCCAGTACATTATATTTAGAAGGTATAGTAAATGTTACTAAAACTGCCACTAAAGAAAAAACTAGTGTTAAATTTACAAACAATCCTTTGATGTACCTTTTTCAAGATATTCGATATGAACTGAACGGTGTTGAGATTGATAAAATAAAAAATGCAGGCGTTACAACTACTATGAAATCATTGCTATCCATGAATGAAAGCGAGTCAAAATCATGTCGTTCTTGGGGTTGGGATATACATGGTTTTAAAAGTAGTAATGGTTCATTTTCTGCATCTATACCGCTTAGCAACATTCTTGGATTCGGTGAAGATTACAAAAAAATTATAATTAATTGCAAGCATGAACTGATATTGTTGAGATCGAATACAAACTTGAACGCTGTGAAACTCGATGCTGGAGAAGTCATAAACGATATTGAAATTAACAAAATCATATGGCGTGTACCACATGTTAAGGTATCTGATAAAGAGAAGATAAACTTATTGAAGATTTTGGAAAAGGATAAAACACTGCAATTAGTTTTTAGAAATTGGGATTTATATGAATACCCGCTATTGCCTAGAACTACAAAACATACTTGGTCTATTAAAACTTCATCTCAGATTGAAAAACCGAGATATGTAATTATAGGTCTACAAACAAATAAAAAAAATAATTCTGCTGCTGATATGTCTAGATTTGATCACTGTACTTTACGAGATGTCAAAGTATACCTCAATTCAACTTACTATCCCTATGAGAATCTAAACGTGGATTTCATTGATGATAAATTTGCATTGTTATACGAGCAGTATGCACGTTTCCAACAATCGTATTACGATCGCCGATCTGAACCATTGTTGAACACAAGGGACTTTAAGGAGATCGCCCCTCTGTTTGTTATCGACTGTTCTAGACAAATTGACAACCTCATATCAGGACCAGTAGTCGATGTGCGTGTAGAGTTAGAAAGTAATGATGAAATACCTGATCTAACTTCTGCCTACTGTCTTATATTGAACGATTGTATCATTGAGTACAAACCACTGAGTAATATTGTAAGAAAAATATCTTAGTTATTTTATTTTAACGCAAATCTACTACTATCAATCTACGATGTGCAAAGTTCATAGATTCTCAAATTGCATGAAATATATATAAATTCTGTCTTAATTTTGTACTGTTTAGTGTAGAAATATTTTATTAAAGTGTTGGTATAATGTAGGTATGTAACTAGTGTACCTAAAAGATAGATTAAATAAATGAATTTAATTCAAGGAAATTTATTTTATTTCATAACCCTACCCTACACTTGATAAATTTTCAATGTGGAATATAGTGAATAAATAAATAAAAACACATTTATAAGGTCAAATCATTTATTTAATTTAATATAAAAATAAACAGTTAAATAATTACAAAACTAACAAAAATCATAACCTATTAAAGACTTAGCAATTTTTTTAACTAATGCCTCCGTTTCGTTCATTACATCATCAACCGCATCTTGCACTACATATTGCGCATTTAATATAACATTTTCACTGTCACTATCACTATCACTCGTTTGAGGGTTATTGCACAGATCGATAACCGAAATCTTTATGAGTTTTAGACCTCTCTTCTGAATCCTATTCATAACAAACGATTTTGTTGGTTTCACAATATTACGTGTTTGTTTATCTCGTCGATGCCTTGATTTCTTTTCTTTTTGGATATGCGTGGTCTCTGGAACTTCAGTGAAGACCTCAGAAAACTGACCACAATGTCCTTGTCCATACTGACTGAACACAATTTCCGAATCCGATATCTAAAACAAAACATAAAAATATTAATAAGTATTCTGTCAAAAGTATTGTTTTGATATTAAAAATAACTAGGTATTTATAAAAACACTTACCGATGACATTGTGTGTTGTACAACAAGTTTAAACAGGTTACAACAGGTACAAAAATTAAAATAAAATATGTAATTATTTAAGAATTAATTTATTAGATGTCTTCACTACGACAACTATTTTATGAATGAAACATTATGGCACAATTATTTTTGGATATAATAATTTGTTGTTTTATAAATATGTACTTTCAATTCAGAACACATAAGTCACGATTTAGAATGTTCCATTGAAAACTGCAAGCTTGCTTTACCTACATTTTATATATTTACAGTGCAATGAACTGGCACATGTTCGCTAAATGTATTACAACACTGAGCTCATATTACTATATTGTAATAAATTATGGTTAGGATTTCTGTTTATGTGAAATCAATCTTATTACCTCACATTTAAGACACTATTCAGAAAATTACTTTAGCTTAGAATATAATAGTGCAGTCTGTTTAGTGACTGGTTTCCGAACCGTCGGTTGCGGGTTCGACAACAACGGATATACATATGTATATACAATTACAGTGGAATTCGTAATGGACGAAATAAAAAAATAAGTTTGATTCATCAATAAATTTATTTACCCTTTATATCATAATTAATATCTTAAAAATTAAACAAGTATTTTTATTATTTACATACCTCATAATTTAATCTAACAATATATAATCTATACAACATTTAACAATTTAAATTTCCCTTTAAAATACATGAATTACCCCATGCTCGGGTTGCAATATTACCTGGACGTATTAACCGCTTATCGTCATTATTAGAGAGCGCAATTTTATTAACACTTTGCGTAAATATTTCATGCTTTATTGATTTAAATAAAATGTTTTTTCTCCGAATAATCTCATTATTAAATAGTACATTCTCATAATCTGTGATGTTCAGATCACGTACCACGCTACTTTTAACCCCCTTAGCTTTTTTAATTATTTTATCCACAGTTTTTATTGAATAAAGTTTCGACCTCAAACCAACAAAATCAGTTATAATTTTACCAGCCATTTCATCTTTAAAAAGGCCTGGTATTTTTTTGTTTATTTGCGGTATCATGAACTCATTTTTAATGCTATAGTTGCTGGTATCAAGGTATTCCAAAAACTTGTGTTTTAAGTCGTAGTAAAAATCGTTGGTATATATTTCGTAAACAAACGAATCTGTGTCGGTATAACATAATTTTACCCTCTCATTATAAAATGGTTTGATTATATTATAATGGAAATTATACATGTGTGATTTAGATAGTTCTAAAACAGTGAAGCCAATATAAATCGGTTTGTCTAAAATTAACCGATCTGGTTTCATCTGGATTGCTACTAAGTTTTCGGATAAAACTGTTGCACTATGAAAGTAAGGGTTTGCTATGAGCCTTTCTGCATATTTTGATTTTTTTGTTACATTATTTTTATCATTCCACTGATTAACTAAATGAACAGTTACTCTATTTTCAGTGTTTTCGAGCGTTTTCCCAAAAACACTGTTATTTAATAACTTGAAAAAATCTTGTTCAAATACACTTTTTGCTTTTTGTCGCAATTGAGTATTTAATTCAATATACTGTTTCAAGTATGCACTTTGCCTGAATGTAATGACTCTATGGATTTTACGTAAGATAAGGCCATGTTCCAAACACTTCTTTAAGTGAATATAATGAATAACGTAATTGTATTTATTATACAAATTTGAAATAAGTTTTTTCGTCTTTCCTCCAGGTGGTATGCATTTTTCAGGACAAAAAGGTAAGGCATCATGCTCCTGGTGTAAATATTCAGGGTACAATAAATCTACTTCTAATATGTAACCCCACTCTGAATGATCTGTAATACTTTCCACATTTAATTTATCTATTTCATTTTGATTTAAAAATCTAAATCCGGAATAAGGTAAATGTTGACACATACTGTAACCATAAAGATTATTGCAGTCTAAATAAGCTATAAAACACTGCGGTTTTGTTACATCACAATCTTTCATATATTTATTGTTAGCCTTCGAATAGCGATGAGAGCACATACACAATCCACCTCTAATACCATCTTGAATCATTCGTACGATAGCTAAGTCAGAAACAAGTTCAAGCTGAACACCTGTTTTCATTAACATCGCATCAAAAGATAAACTAGGCGCGGTTATGTAAAACGCTGGGTCAAGTTTGTAATGCTGTTTACAGGTTTTACGAAAATTTTGAAATATATCAGTCAATAAAAGAACATCGGTTTTCAAATACAAATCAGTATATTCACCTAAATTTTGTATATTAAACTCATTCCACACTAAATTAGCATGTTTATAATCTTTATCTGAAATCTCCTCATTCGTTAAACAACTAAAAAAATACCGTTTAGCCGGTAACATTGTTTCTTCATAACATTTCCAACTAGTCATATAATCATAAGGGTATACACCTTTTCGTGCAAGTAATTTGAATCGATTATTTTCGGGAAAGTGACATCGTAAACTTATAAAATCCTCAATTGGTATGGTTTTAGCAAGTTTGTCTAAACTAGCTCCTAAAAAATGAAATGAATCCAAGAACCGGAGTTGTACATAATCATTATCGGTGACCTGCAGGAATTTAGAAAAAGAAATATATTTTTCTTTGGTTTTGGGTATAATATTCAATTTACCTGGCATTTCGCCTAATTTCTTTATGAATAAATGACAATCGTACCCTGATAAATTGTGAAAAAATATAGGTATAAATTTAGGTATTTTAAATTGTAGGTTACAATGTCTATGGGCGGCTCCACGGTATTTACCGGTTATATGACAGTGGTCTCTAACTTTATTTGTCCATAAGAGGTTTTCACATATATGACAGATAGAAGCTTCTTTATAATCAGACGCATTTTTTTCTGTAAATATCATTACATGATTTTGATTTAAAATTTTATAAATTTTTTTGACATCAGATGTAAGAAAATCGATAAATTTTGAAACACAATCTATACCGCGATAACTTTTAAAACTATCGTCAAAAGTATAATTTAATGAAGAAACAATGTTGTAAGCGAATGCCGCAGGTACGTGTTGTTGTAAACATGACGTAGTAGCGGTGTCAGATTCAAGAACGGAAATTGGATTTAACAATGTTTCGAAATCGGCATAGATAGCAAAGGGAACATTTTCTTTTCTATCTTAATTTTTAAATTTAATCACACTCCCCTTTTCTGGTAAAACAGTAACGATCCCTCCACACAAATGTTTATCAATCTGTTCAAGGGTAGGAAAGAACAATAAACAACTTTCACAGAAATATAATTTGCTATGATGTTTTGTTATCTGATTTTTAACAAGACGTGGCAAATCTTTTATAAGACAATAATGAGATGATTTATGATTTTCTAGGAACAGTAAGTGAATGCTCTTCATTGTTGTACCCCTCTTAACTAATTCAGGTTTGTAAAGGGGGCCAATTATTACCCTGTTATTTTTTAAACCATACACATATATATTTAAAAATGGGTTATTTTTTTCAAAAACAGAGATATCCGAAAACGATATTGGAAATGAAACACCTTTAACATTTAAAACGTCTCGAAAATGAGGATAAGATGTTACTCGTTCAGGATGACGAGTTGTAGGATATAAGGCGGCCACTATGCACCACAAAAAACAATAATCATCCTTGTTTTTGATATTCAAGCAAGCTTTTTTGGTTTTTATAAATTTAGGTAAATCTATATAAAAAGAGCCGCTGAGTGGTTGATATTTATTGATATTAATTTCTAAATGGGAATTACTAAGAAACGTCCATCCACTGTCTCTCTCCTGAAACTCTTCAATTTTTTTCAATAACGTAGTAGTAATTGTATTATAAAGAGTTTCAAACTCGTAATTAAAATGTATAGCAAAGTTTTTTGTCGCAAAAGATTTTAACTCTTGTACATCATTTTTGTACATTAAGAATAAAGAAAAAAGTTCAAAATTAATTTTTAACGCTGTATATTTTTTGAGAGAATCATCAATTAAACATTTCACTTGATCATGAATATCATTGAAAAATAATTCGGGCAAATTTACTGCTTCGCTGTTAGACGCAATAATACGGTAACTAACAATACGTCCTTTAAACGCAGAGTTAAGGATTTGAACGTTATCATTAATTGTTACAGCATTATTATTTTTATGTTTATTAGTTCGTAAATGACCAGTCCACGAACGTCTATCTATATGTATATTGCAAACCGAACAATGAGGCATTTTCAGTATATCAAAATAACGGATTAAAGTTGCACACAACAATATAAATATACCTTAAATATTAAGCGAAGTAGAAGATTATTTCCAGCACAGCTTCTCTCAGTACGTTTTGTTCAGTCTAGGTTAAACAAAAAAATATTAATCAAATCTTCACGTAGGTCATCTTAGTGCCGTAGTAAGTAGTTAGTCTTTATATATCCTGAAAATAATACAAAGGCATTAGAAAATATGCATAAATAACAAATAAAATACTAGGCTTAAGTAGATATTGATAATAATTATATGTACCTTCAAGTTTATGCACAATATTGATCAGCTATTATAAAATTTATATCTCCAAAATGTCGTGCTCCGCAGAAGCAGTTTATCAATAAATCTCATTACCCCAAGATGTTGTAAGGCATCAAATAACTCTGAAAATACAAACATTAAATTTAAAATTTATATATTAAAAATTTCTTGACGATAAAGAATAATAATAAAATAAAAAATAATTAATTAACATAACTAAGGTTTATTTTATTATGGTATGGACATACTCTGGTTATCACTACAAGCTATTTGTAAGTAAATAGGAATAAAAAATTAAATAATATAGTTTAATAATTACCTTACTATTTTCAAAGAACAATATCGACTTGTCGTATATTTATTTACTCATGTATTCTGTTCTACAGAATACTACTTATACAGAATAATGCGATATATAAAATAACTATCTTCGATTTTTACTAATTTAATAGTATATGATTAAGTTTTACGAACACATTTACTTGAATTATGTATTATTCATTATAACAAATAATACGTAATTCAAGTAAAGGTGTTCGATTACTAATCAAATAAATTAAATATTATATTTCAATTAATATCGTCATCGCTTACACGTGTCTTCCGTTCCAAATTCATATCATCATTTTTTATAGCACAGTCAGTAAATCAGTAGGGATGTACACCTACAATACTTAGCTGTTATGTTAACTCTGAGTAGCTACTGAGAATTTTATACAAAAACTCAATAACACTAAACCACAAAGGAATCAAACCATTGCAGTTGCACTTAACCACTTATGAGACAGTTTTATTAAATATATTTTTCTGCCATATCACATAAAAACACAGATTATTTATTTGACTTATCAAACATAACTATACTGTAATTAGATTTGTGGTTAAAGTAGGAAAGTTAAATAATTGTGTATAGGTGTGCCTGTGCATGTGTACAAATTAAGTACTTACTTATATTATACTTTTATTATTAATGAATCAACTTAATGTAAGTGTGTCAGCCCTAAGTAATTTAGGTACATCGACATTATAAAAATGCAACATTTTATTTTTAGACAAGCAATTTACCAGAAAGTCCTATGTGCATCATTACTTCTATGCTTTTGTGATAAAATTCTTAGTTAATTAATTTTGAACGATTAGTATAAAAGCTATACTTTTCATAAACATTTAACAAATTCGAGTTCGCGTCTACAAGAGTTGGTTCATCATCAAGACCAGTATACAGTGATAGTAGTGTTAGTAGTAATACAGACTAGAGTCTACAGTCTGCAGTTCAGAGCGGTTTCCACAACGCCATAGCCCAGAGAAGCGATTCAAATAGCTTAATAAAATGTAAGTATGAACATTAACTTAATTATTCTGCTTTCAGGTTATTTACTGACTTATAAAATATTCTTTAATTTTACTTTAATTCTACTTTAAACCTCCCAATAAATTGAGTACTTACGCTACTTTCTTTAGATTGTTTATACATACTTAAATTCCTTATTTCTTTATTTTAAAATTATTAGATTTCATTACTTTCTGCAACTAATATGTCCATTATGATCACGAACTTATCTCACTGTCAATAAAATTTAATCTGTTTAATTTAACCGTTAATCTTACATAATTGTTTTTTTAGGTCCGAGTCTGAAAGTGAAGTTTACCAAGAGTCGTCGAAGGTGCATGAAGATAAATCTAATCGCAGTCAATCAGTAACTGGAAAGCGCAAAGCATTGAAAAAATCACCTACCACTACAAGGTACTTATTTAATCTTCATAAATTTACTCAAGTGAATATAACCTACGACATACGAGCTATACTTATAAATAATAATATTTTTTTTTAATCATGCGTTCACGTTAACAGCTATAATGATTTCAATGTCCAGTGTTTCAAGGAATGCGATATCGCTCTATCTTGGTTTCATTCAACATTCACAGTGTATACATATAAAGTTATATTACAATCTTTTATACATTACGTACATGTAGCTGGTTTGGCTGCCTATGTAATAAATATATTAAGAAGTTCTTAAACTGAATACATATAATTTTGTTTATTTATGTGATGGTTATTTATTAAAGAAACAGGAAAACATGTAGGTTGAAGTATTGTTTTATATGGTTGTGTGATGGTACGATGTTTATTCTTTTGTTCTAGCAAAAAATCTAAGACTCTGGACATCTTCGGTCTAAGTCGTGAGCGCGGCGAATCCACAACAGGTTATCCTGTTCTGTCTTCGTTCTTCGTGAATCGAGTTGCTAATGGTAACGAACGGCGATCAAATGCTACATCTGGCAACTACTATGTTGATTTTAAAATATACAGGACGAGTGATGCGCGAGATACCGAGTCCATGGAGCTGTGGAAAAAGGCACTAGTACGAGTCAAGTTCCAAACGAATGAGGATTCTGTTCAGTGGCGCAAACTTCAAGACTTCATGCGGTCAGCTGATACGTTGTTTGACGAACAACCTATATTTACTACTTAATATTATACATTACAGTTTATTTAAGTATAATGTTATTTAACTTCAAAATATAATGATGATTTCATGATAACATTATGTTGTTTTATTTCATAGCTATTACGACGACCAGATTTGGCGCGAAGGTTTGTGTATCAGATTTTCGTGTCAAAGGTTGCGGGTTCGATTCCCGCTAGAGCGATGAATTTCGTCTCTAGTCTGGTTACAACTTTGATAGTTGGTACTGTTGTTCGTTCGCGTTAAATGTTAACGCAAACTCGATCGTAGTATCTAAATTTACATCACAACGTAACACATCACAAATTAAAACACATCACAATTTTTTTTATCACAATTCCAAACTCCGAGCTGATTGATACTGAGTAATTCACAGAAAAACTCAATAACACTTTCCTCGACCTAGGAATCGAACCCAGGACCTCTAGCGTTGCAGTCGCGCTTAGGACCGCTGGACTAACGAGGCAGTTATATTGTGTTTATCAATATGTTATTATAAGTTTTCAACGGTCTATATCACGTTGCGATGAACGATTCGCGCTTATTCGTCGGTAATCTTTTTATTGTGTAATTGTACGCCGTTAGGCATTCCGTCTCGTTTGAACAAGTAAATAATGAATTATCATTGTGATTCAACGAAGTGATGTGACGTACAGACAGTGACAGTGAACGAAATAAACAGGTACGTAATGTCGAAGCGGACGAGATTCGATCGTATATTATTGGGCATTCTATCCCACCGAAGTGGAGGCGAAGCCGGAACGGCAGGTGGGGTAGAATGCCCAATAATATACTACTGAAGTTCCTTATCGCGCGTTGCGAAAGGGGGCTAGACGGAAAAAATTAAGACAAAAAGTTGTAACGACACTTTTTGCTATAACAAGCTATTGTAAAAAAAAATACAATTTTATTACAATTCCTTCACTAATTAATCGAAAGGAACTTCGTTCCATCCGGGTGTCCCTTGACACCTCTCAAGTTTTATTTTTTATATGTACTAAAATTAAATGCTGTTTTCTATTACTAGAATACTCATTATTCCTATCTGTTTGGGATTATTCCAGGGAATACTCAATGACCGTCTTGATTGAGTGATATTTGAATGATTTATTGAGGCGTAATATTAAGCCTTTTAATTTTAATTATATATTACGCCTAAATAAATTCTGCCGTTCTATTTTTTTGTAACGAAGTTAGTCTCGCTTGATCGCGAGCCGATTTCCGGTTCCGTACGCCGATCGATCCTCTTCTCCCCCGCGCTGCTACCGTCCCTCACCCGCAGGCACGGTCACGGAGCTACGACTCAACGCCGATAGATGGCGCTAGACTTTAACGCTCTAACACTATCAATAAGTCCCGGTTCACCCTCTGTTGTGTGTCAAAACCGCCAAGTAGAGTGTTAAAACTTGCTGGTGTAGTTATCTCGTGTGTGCTCCAGGTGAGTGCAGCGCTGGAGATGTTACTGAAGAAGTCGAGCTCGGAGTGGTCGGCGGCCGAGCTGCACGCGGCGTGGGTGCGGGGCGCGGTGCGGCGCGCGGGGGCGGGGGGGCGCGCGCCGGCCGAGCTGGCGGCGCTGGAAGCGCTGCTGGTGCTGGCCTGCCGCCTGCAGCCCGACCTCGTGCACTACATGTCAGTACTGCCCCCCTTAACTTTATAAACAACTAGCTAATTCCCGCGACATCGTCCGCGTGCAATTTAACGTAAAAAAAATGTCATACTAACTGCACCCCCGTTTTACCCCCTTAGGGGGGAGTTTTCGTCGTGCTTTTTAAAAGGAACCGCTGCATAAAAATTTCATGTTTCTAACCCTTATATAGTTTAGACCCTGCGATGATATGGCTTCTCCTTTTGTATATATATTTATCTACACCCATGCTATAAATCCTCTACAAAAGTTCTTGAAACAGTTAGCTTATTGCCAACATTAAAATAGTCAGTGTCATAATAACCATAATATCATCCAAACAGGTGTTATAATGTTGTACTACATTTCATAATGCAACTCCTTTTTTACTCATCGAACAACCACATTCTCATGGCATCTTTATGAATTACAAAAAAAGAACATTGTCATGCACGCGCGTTTCGCTACATTACACAGCGCCGTAATTAAAAAAAAAATTATTCGTATTTTTGAATTGACGTCGTATCCCGCCATTTTTTAACCGACTTCAAAAAGGAGGAGGTTCTCAATTCGTCGGAATCTTTTTTTTTATTTTATTTTATGTATTTTCACGAATTACTTAAAAACGCCTGAACCGATTTGCAATATAATTTTTTTGTTTAAAACGGTATACTTCACAGTGATCCCATTGTAACCACATCACGATCTGATGATGGGATCCCAGGAAAATCGAGGGCAACCCTCAAATTTTAAAGGCAATTATCACGTTTTAAATACATTTACTTAAATTGTTCCAGTATTTGCGTCTGATAATCATCATTTGATGTTGATGAGCTGATGGTGGAAGGTAGAATTCCTCAACAGTTAAGAGTTAAAAGAAAATTCTTTCAGTTATAGGCATTTATTACATTTACATGTATTCTCCAAAGCTGTCCAAGTATTTGCATTTGAAAATCACCATTTCATGTAATGATCTGATGATGGAAGGTACAACTCCTCAACGGTTAGGAGTTGGAGGAAAAATCTTTCATAATTATAAGTATATGTATATGGATCGATAGTTGTATTCTTTCAGGCTATTAGATGGACCTGATATGAAAAGTTTAATATATACAACACTAAAAAGAAGAAAATAAATTAACTTAAAAAAAAAAGAAAAACCAACTTCAAAAACTAAAAAGCAAAAAATAACTTCATACAGTTTTACCTTTTCTTTAGTTTTAAAGGTATGAAGTCGGTGCCGATGATGTGGTGGTTCTAATCACCCCGCTCAAGGTCACTCGCGGTGAGTGTACTTACTACGTTTGGCTTGGCACCGACTTCATACCTTTAAAACTAAAGAAAAGGTAAAACTGTATGAAGTTATTTTTTGCTTTTTAGTTTTTGAAGTTGGTTTTTCTTTTTTTTTAAAGTTATGTTCAATAATAATATTGAAAAAAAATATATATTTTGTTGTTTACAAAAATGAGTGATACAAGCTTTGATAACACCACCCGATATTTCTAATGCAGCAAAGGACATTTCTAACTAATTATTACCAGAAAAGTCCAGAAAATATTATGAAAAGACATACCAAGATTTCATGAATTGGAAAATATAAAAGAGTAGTACATCATTTTCTGAAGATGTGCTAAGGTTTCAGAACCTTTATAGAGGATTCATATCATGAGTGGAAATAAAGTCTTGTATGCAACTGTTATAATTAGGTATTAAAACACTCATGTGATACTATATCAGCGACAATTTTCTTATTTATATATCTTTTTAAATATCAATTCCGCATATAAACTTATGTGGAATCGATAATGTACTTATCTTGCCTCTTCAGACATAAACCGCTGAACCGATATAGAAGCAAAATGGTATACAGATCCTATGAGTCCTTGAAATCATGCTATATGAGAGCAGAAAAGAGCAGAAGTTTTTTTACCCATGAAATCGCTGGCAGAAGCTGGAAATTGTGTCAAAGTAGCCATCATAACGTTCTACTAGTATAATAATGTACCTAATTTAAACACAATCTGCCTACCCCCATGCGAAAAAGGCGTGAGGGTATGTAAGTAGTTTGAACACAACTAATCGGATTACGTTAACGAAAATATAAACCAGGCATTCAGTGCATAGTTGTGTCTTTACTTTGAAAATTTGTATCAGTTTTTTTAGCAATGTGTGTTTATTGCAGTCTGCCAGAAAGGATTAGGCAAGTCATTCATTCTTACTTTTGACTTAAAAATTATTTATATGTATCATTATAGAAACTTGATAGTTTGAGCATGTTGATAGAATGAATGATAGGAGATTGTCGAAGAAAAATTATAAGGTTGATGTCAGTGGAAACGCTTGAAGGGGCGCTCTAGTAGGAATTATACATCTCACTGGTGAATTCCTTCAAAAAGGTGCGTAATACTCGTAACCGGCGCGCGTGCATGACAAGATGTATGGTATGTATGATATGTGGACGAGGCAAAAGTGGTATGCAGGGACCGTAGCGCGTGGCATTCTGTAGTTTCTGCCTACCATAATGGGAAAAAGGTGTGAGTGTATGTATCATATCAATTTTAATAAAGTTTAATCCTCGACGCAGACGATTGCATTTGGATTTACCGTGTGTGTTTGTGGCAACATAGCCCCGAACAGAAGAACCGATATTGATTCAATTTTTTTAACAGACTACCCTACATAAAGGAAGCCGCCGCACATGACAACCAGGAGTGCGATCTAAAATGTATCCTAATGTTACTGCGCGTAGCTCGCAAGTCGGGTGTCACCGACAAGCTGGAGGCCAACACGTCAGAGCACGACTGGAAAGGCATCATCAGCTATGATGTGCTACACCAAGCCACCGTGGATGCTGTCGATGAAGTAAGTGGAAAAATGAATTTTAAGACTAGCGGCCCGTCCGCACGGGTGGACATTTTTTTTTATTTTTATTTTATTTTAACCTTAATTAAAACGGCCGCAGGCCACTTACACTAACTAAGAGAACTAGAGAAGAAATCTGCATGCTTGAGAGATTTGTCTTGATGGCATGTGAAGTCTGCCAACCCGCAGTAGGCTAGCGTGGTGGACTATAGCCTAATCCCTCTCAAATGAGAGGAGACCCGTGCTCAACAGTGGGACGTTAATGGGTTGATGATGATGATGATGTTACTCGAGGAGAATATAGCAATCTAATGGTGAAAGATTTTTTGAAATCGGTCCAGTACTTTTTGTTTATTCGTTACAAACATGCAAAATTACAAATCTCGCTTTGCCCTACCTCTTGGACGCTGGTAACGCTGCTTCCTCCCTCTGCTGTCATGATGGACCAATTATTGTATATTTCAGACGAGACATCTATCTGTATCGCTGATAGTGGAGTCTCCGAAGAGTACCGAGGTGTTCGCAGAGGGCGAGCTGCAAGTGGTGCTGTACTACTTGAAGTACAACATCAATGCGCAGGCGCCGAACTTTAGACAACTCACGCTCTCTGTCATGAAGAAAGTAAGTTTGTGATAACATTTCTTGAACAATCTTTAATATGAATACTACTCTCAACGTACATACCATCACCCCTGTCGTCCTCAATGGGCAGATGCAGGCAAAAGTGTATTAATGTACACCCACATTTCGCTGGTAATTTTCAAGACCCATATAAGTTTATTTACAAGTTTGTATTTATAAAATATTTATTTATTTAGGAGGCGAATCCGTGCTGCTACTATGAGTTTTATAGAAAAACCCAATAACATTGCTCGACCTGGGAATCGAATCCAAGTCCTGTTGTTCAGCAGTCGCAGTTACAATCATTAGATTAACGAGCAGTTGTCAAATAGATAAATTCATATACCATCAGAGAGATTTGCTGTTGTCTCTAGTATATTTTAATTCCCATGTAATATGGGCAACAATAAATTTATATATTACTAGCGGCCCGACCCGGCTTCGCCCGGGGGGACATTTATTTTTTTAATTTAATTTATGCTCAGCTCCTATTGGTCGTAGCGTAATGTTCTATACCCTATAATCTTTCTCGATAAATTGACTATCCAACACAAAAATAATTATTCAATTCCAAGCAATACTTCCATTAGCGAGTTCAAACAAACAAACTCTTCAGCTTTATAATATTATTTATACCTAGATGTATTTTCTTTTTTATTATTTTCAGTTCATTAAACGTTTCGAAGACAGTTACAAGGTGATCAAGCGAGAAAAACAACCTAACGGCGTGAATAACAAGGTCGTTTATTACTTGCGGTTCTTGGAGGATTTACGTCGACAGTGTTTTGAGAGTTTACTGCCTGGAGCTAACTACAGCAGGCGGTTCGTTGCCTTGCAAGTCCTCGCGTGGTGCGAACAGATTACTTTGGAAGGATATGAAAGGTAATTTATGTCAAATAAACAATACAATACATACGTGTGTATGTATTGTATGTATTTTGACTTGTAATGTATTCTGCGGATAACGCTATGAGTTAGAGTTTCACATTTAAATTATTTTTATGTTATTCATTAGATAAGGCACAATGTGTTACTGTTGGCTGTATCCCAAATAAATAGCTAAAATAAAACATGTCGAATATAGAAAAAAAATACATGTTTATTCTGCACACACGTTGATTATGTGTCATCAAGTCAAATCGCCTACCTGGCTAAAGGTTATAAGTTGCTAGGAACCCCATGATAAATTCTGTTAAAACGGATGAACTATATAATAACAAAACTGTATGGTAACTGTGACATAGTCATTATAACCAACCACCTTAGTCGGCCCGTCCTATCCTATCCTTTTCTGGATCCATTGTCACGGATAGGTGGATCGTGGCAATAATAACGATGTATTACGATATAATAACGATTTATTAAGTTATAGGTAAAAAAAATTAACAAAAGAGACCGATAACTTGGCAACCCGATTAGTCCAGCGGTAGTTAACACTGCCTTCTGTGCTATGGGTCCCGGGTTCGAATCCCGGTAGGGATAAATGTTTGTGTGATGAGCATGAACATTTGTATCCGAGTCATGGATGTATCTATCTATAATATGTATCTATGTATTTACAAAAAAAATATATAATAAGTAGTATATCAACCAACTAGTATCCGTAACACTAGGCCTCGTTGCTTAGCTCGGAAGTAAAGGGCGCTGTGTCATAATGTCCAGGAATGTCCAGGAATATTAACTAGACTTAATTTAATAATATTAAATATGTATAGAAGAAGCAAATAATCTCAAAGAATTTTGAAAGCTTTTAAGATTTTGTCATGTTATAATATCATAACATTTGTGTAGGAGTTGGGAGCCGGATTATGTGGAGAAACTACTGCTGCATCTCGAGGACAGCTATGAGAACAACAAGGCTTTCGCGTTGGAGGTGCTGAGCAGCTGTCCCGTCGAACTGCTAAAGGTATGTTCATTCTTTTACATACCATCACGCCTGTCGTCCCCGAAGGGTTAGGCAGAGGTGTGCTAATATATACCCACATTTCGCCGGTATGTTTTACCGTCCCCATTTAAGGCCTTTTTAGACATGTAATAGGGAGCAAGTCTATTGCCATCAACCGGGCACGAATCCAAACTTTAAGCTGCTATTGAGAAGTTTAGAAAAAACCCCAATAAAAGTTTTCTTGACCTGGGAATCGAACCCAACCCTTTGCTCAGCAGTCGCACTTTACGAGCAGATTCGCATTATTTATTTTATATGCAAACTAACACTAATATACTACACTACAAAATTTAAAAATCTTAGCTTGAAATAAGCTAAAAAATACAAAAAGATTATACTACACTATGTCAAATTAGATATATAAATAACATAATCATACTTTAAAAACATAACTGAATCTGTAAAGTTCATAAATTGCACTTCTTGTTTCAGAGCAAAAAGTACTCTATCAGCTTGGATATAGATGATATATTCCGTCAAGCTTCTTCCTTAAAACCAACTGATTGCGTGTCTGCAGCTTATAAACTGGACCTTTTGAGACGACGCCTGCCTGAATATATATTACAAAATGAACAGTGGTAAGAAATAAATAGCTTTTGATCATTTATCGTTAATTATCTTAACTTCTTCAGACCATCTTAGTACAATTATATGATATTAATAATATATTATATAGAAAACTAAGATTATATTAAAAAGAGTCTCCTCTTTTCTATTGCATAAACTTTGCTGTGCCCGACAGGGTCCATAATTTATAATTGTGTTGTCCATAATTGTTCTTTAAATTTAAGCCTATATCTATTTAAGCATTTGTATTTTCATTTTGGAATGCAATAAAGTATTGAGTATTTACATGCAAACTAGTACTCTGCTGGATGCGGGTGGTCCAGGACCGGTTCTGGTGGAGATCCTCGGGGGAGGCTTATCTCGAGACCCATAGCACAGCAAGCAGTGTTAACTACCGTTGGGCTAATTGGGTCGTTTGGGATGATATTGTGTAATATTTATTCTCAATCTCTATTATTCAAATGATCAGTCGCCAAAACCGGTGAAGGATGACGGTATGAAGGTTCCGTCGTCACCGTCATCGTCTTTCAACGTCGTCGTCGTCCTTCACTGCCGTCGTCCTTTCTGCCGTCGTCCTTCACCGCCGTCGTCCTTCACTGCCGTCGTCCTTTACCGCCGTCGTCCTTAACTGCCGTCGTCCTTTCTGCCGTCGTCCTTCACCGCCGTCGTCCTTTACTGCCGTCGTCCTTCACCGCCGTCGTCCTTCACTGCCGTCGTCCTTAACCGCCGTCGTCCTTCACTGACGTCGTCGTCCTTCACCGTCGTCGCCCTTCACTGACGTCGTCGTCCTTCACCGCCGTCGTCCTTCACCGCCGTCGTCCTTCACCGCCGTCGTCCTTCACTGCCGTCGTCCTTCACCGCCGTCGTCCTTCACTGACGTCGTCGTCCTTCACCGTCGTCGCCCTTCACTGACGTCGTCGTCCTTCACCGCCGTCGTCCTTCACCGCCGTCGTCCTTCACCGCCGGCGTCCTTCACCGCCGTCGTCCTTCACTGCCGTCGTCCTTCACCGCCGTCGTCCTTCACTGACGTCGTCGTCCTTCACCGTCGTCGCTCTTCACTGACGTCGTCGTCCTTCACCGCCGTCGTCCTTCACCGCCGTCGTCCTTCACCGCCGTCGTCCTTCACCGCCGTCGTCCTTCACCGCCGTCGTCCTTCACCGCCGTCGTCCTTCACCGACGTCGTCCTTCACCGACGTCGTCCTTCACTGCCGTCGTCGTCCTTCACCGC
Organism: Craniophora ligustri; assembly: GCA_905163465.1. Taxonomy (NCBI): domain Eukaryota; kingdom Metazoa; phylum Arthropoda; class Insecta; order Lepidoptera; family Noctuidae; genus Craniophora; species Craniophora ligustri. The sequence continues at coordinate 14,193,386 of LR990968.1, forward strand.
CGTCGTCCTTCACTGACGTCGTCCTTCACCGCCGTCGTCCTTCACCGCCGTCGTCCTTCACCGACGTCGTCCTTCACCGCCGTCGTCCTTCACTGCCGTCGTCGTCCTTCACCGCCGTCGTCCTTCACTGACGTCGTCCTTCACCGCCGTCGTCCTTCACCGCCGTCGTCCTTCACTGCCGTCGTCGTCCTTCACTGACGTCGTCCTTCACCGTCGTCGTCCTTCACCGACGTCGTCCTTCACCGACGTCGTCCTTCACCGACGTCGTCCTTCACCGCCGTCGTCCTTCACCGCCGTCGTCCTTCACCGCCGTCGTCCTTCACTGACGTCGTCGTCCTTCACCGCCGTCGTCCTTCACCGCCGTCGTCCTTCACCGCCGTCGTCCTTCACCGTCGTCGCCCTTCACTGACGTCGTCGTCCTTCACTGACGTCGTCGTCTTTCACTGACGTCGTCCTTCACCGCCGTCGTCCTTCACTGCCGTCGTCCTTCACCGCCGTCGTCCTTCACTGACGTCGTCGTCTTTCACTGACGTCGTCCTTCACCGCCGTCGTCCTTCACCACCGTCGTCCTTCACCGACGTCGTCCTTCACTGCCGTCGTCCTTCACCGCCGTCGTCCTTCACTGACGCCGTCGTCCTTCACCGCCGTCGTCTTTCACTGACGTCGTCCTTCACCGCCGTCGTCCTTCACTGACGCCGTCGTCCTTATCTGACGCCGTCGTCCTTCACTGACGTCGTCGTCCTTCACCGTCGTCGCCCTTCACTGACGTCGTCGTCCTTCACCGTCGTCGCCCTTCACTGACGTCGTCGTCCTTCACCGCCGTCGTCCTTCACCGCCGTCGTCCTTCACCGCCCGTCCTTCACTTATTCTGTTCTTCCATAATATCCAAGTTTCATGTGTGGTATGGTTCTTACTATTATTTGGTTGCAAGACTTCAATGACGTACTCTCAGAATATTAAAAAACATTATGAAAAATAGAATAGAAGTATAAAACCAGAACAGAACAGTCATTTGCCCAACGAGCTTTGGTAACCTTGTTCACTCGCAGAAACACAACTATTATTATTTCACTGCGGACTTCTGTGAGGTGGAGGTACTTCCTAGTCGGGCAGCTGAATTTGAGCAAGAAATCTTGATTTGCCCTACCTCTGAAATAGCCGGTACGGTTACAGTGACGTGGCGGAGCCGGTGGCGTGGATGGTGTCGCGGCGGCTGGCGCGGGCGGCGGCGGCGCAGCTGCGCGTGTGCCGGCGGAGCGTGCCGGCCGCCGCCGCCTCGGCGCCCGTGTACGGCCTGCTGCACTGCCTCCGACACGCTCTGCAGCACGTTGACCCGCAGTATGTATAACCGCACAGTTACTTATTTATTTAGCCTGTTAAACTGGGTGAGATTGATCTTTATGACTGCTTCGTTTGTTCGATTGGCTATAGGATGTCTCTCAACTCAGTATGCCTTTTGGCAAAAGCCTCCTCCAGTAGTTGCTTCCTGTCTTGAGCAACTATCCTCCATTTGGGTCCTGCAGTAAGTTTCAGCTCGTGTTCCCAGCGTATTTGCTTTCGTCCTCGACATCTCTTGCCATCTCTTGGATACCAGTTCGTTGTAATATGGCTCCACTTTTCTCGTGTAGATCTCAACATATGGCTGGTCCATCTCCATTCTTGGAGGTCCATGTTTTCTGCTAAATATAAACTAGGTAATGGCAAATATTAAGGACATTTATTTTTTTATTATATCTGTAATGATTGTCTAGATAAATCAAAAATGTGTTTTACAGAGCAATATCGGATGACGACCGCTGGACATCCCTTATTGCCGAAATAATAGACATGTGCATGGAGGTGAACGCGGCCGTGGCCTCCGTCGTCAACAACTCGTCGCCGGAGGGACACCTGCCCATGGACATGTCCGTGTACGTCACCGACCATGGGAACTCTGGGTAAGGTATATCACACAACTGCTCCTTCATCATCAACCCATTAATATATCAAAACCTTCGCATCTACACGGTTGGGATAAAATATCACTAAAATTTCCGTTGATTTTGTTCAATTGAATTGATTGTCCCTTAACAAGTTGTTTCTTAAAGACTCATATCGATATCGGACACATTCCATTAATAGATGATGTAAATCTTCAATTACGCCACATTGTTCGCAATTGGGGGAAGTTGTTTTCTTCATCATAAAGGTTTTTTTTACATGGAATGTGTCCAGATCTGAGTCTATGAGCAGTCACAAGTAACCTTCTAAAGGAAAATCTTATAAAATAGATGTATATATTTATAAATTATCTTATCTTATACGTTTTGGTGTTGTATGGAAGCTGGTGTTTTATAAATTATGTTCCCTGTGTTCCTCAGTAACATAACGTTGGACGACGGCAGGCAAGTCACTGCTCAAATGGTCCTACTGTGTGCTTGGCGATCCGTAAAGGAGGTATGTCTACCATCATCCATTCCACAGATTTCCTCGATTTATTTTCGGTTTAGTGCCGCTTAACACCACAATCTGTGGTTTTCTGCGAATAAGTTGGCCCCCTAGGTTTGTTATATTAGTTTTGGCTCTCCGAACTTATTATCAATCAATTCAAAGCTGTTATGGTGGCTATGTTATTACTAGCTGGTTCCCGCGACCTCGTCCGCGTGCAATTTAAACTTTGCACCCCCGTTTTACCCCCTTAGGAGGTGATTTTTTTTAAATCCTTTCTTAGTGCTCCTCTACGTTATAAAAGAAACCCCTGTGCAAAATTTCAAGTTTCTAACCCTTATGGTTAGTCAGTCAGCTTCTCCGTTTACATATACATATATTAGATTCCAGAAATATGATTTTTATTACGAATGACTTGGTGTTGTCCAGGTGTCCTTGCTGCTGGGCGGCATGTGCTCCCGGCTGAGCATCCGCGGCGAGGGTAGGGCGGGCGGCACGCTGGGCGGGCAGCAGGTGCTGCGGATGGGCGAGCACTTCACGGCGCTGCTGGCCGAGACCAAGCACCGCGGCGCCTTCGAGCAGGCCTACGTCGGCTTCACCATGCTGCTGGCTAGGTAAGTACATTTTAATAAACGGTTACATTAAACATTATTTGTGTATGACCTTCTTGAAGTGAACACTGCATGCAATACACAAAGGGTGCATCACATTATTATTTTTTTATTTTTTTTTTTATTTTGACATATAACGTTTTAAACAGCGAACGGATATATTAAAAATATCAATTTCGTTACAAAGGCTGAACACATATGGTAAAATGGTGAGTGCTGACTGTAATTAGTACGGCGGATCGGCAAACTAAAAGTCCTTCTATTATGAAGACGGCTTCCTGTTCGTGGAACAGCTAGATTAATCTCTCGAGTAAGGAGAGTGTCTAATCTTCCATTTATTAGTTTGTGCAGATACACGATGTCTGCGATATTTCGTCTATGTTTCAAGGAGATTAATTTAAAATGTGCAAGTTTTTAATCATAAGACATAGGTTGTGGCAAAGATTATGCGCATATGATAGGTGATACAGAAATTGTTTCTTGCAGCTTTTCTAGTCGGGATATATGCACTGCATAGGACGGACTCCATATCTGACAGCAATAGGCAAGAATTGACCTTACATAGCAGTTATAAAGGATAATAGGTATCTCGTAGTCCTTAAAAAACTTTGTTTGGCGCATGACAATACCAGCTAAGCGTGCTCCTTTGCTTGTAATGCTATCAATATGTTCGCGGAAGTCTATCTTAGTATCAACCACAACACCCAGATCCCGTATGCTCGAGACTACAGTGATTGAAGTGTTAGAAATGTAATCTGTGGCTGACTTAGGATCCCGTTTACGTGTGAATTTGATGTGAAAGCATTTAGATATATTAATAGTCATTCCATTCTTAGAACACCAATGGTAGATTGTGTCAATGTCAGTTTGAAAGGACTTTATATCGTCGCGGTTAGAGACAATTCTGTAGAGCTTTAGATCGTCCGTGAACATTTGATATCTGGATGTTATGGCAGAATAAGAGTCATTTACATAGACTAAGAAAAAAAGGGGTCCTAAGTGAAAACCCTGGGGCACGCTAGATGGTGCTATTCGAGCAACTGATTTATAGCCTCTTATTTTTACGAGTTGTGATCTATTAATGAGATACGAATCACACCATCTAAGTAATGATCCAGATTGTATATAAGGATATTGTGATCGACCACGTCAAAGGCCTTTGAGAACTCAGTATAAATAGCGTGTACTTCTGTCTTATTTTCTATTGCTTCGTAGATGTCCGTTACATAGTTTAAAAGGTTTGACGTGGTCGACCTACCAGGCAAGAAACCGTGCTGGTTATTGTGAAACATTGGCTTTAGGTGAGAAAATGAATTTTCACCTGGATCGGCCTCTCAAAAACCTTTCCCATCGTGGACAAAATCGAGATTGGTCTATAATTTGAGATATCACTGATCTCTCTTTTTATGTATCGGAGTGATGTGTGCAAGTTTCCATTTAGAAGGAAAGGTTCCGTACAAAAGAGACTTATTAATTAGGGGATTTGGGTGGTGGGCATATCCCAAAAAAAAGGTGAAGAAGAATATGCTTCAGATTTTGTCGATGGTGTATGAATACTGGAAACCCGCAGTAGGCTAGCGTAGTGGGATAAACATTGGGTGGATGATGATGACGCTTATATTGATGTGTGGTGGTGTGCAGGCTGTGGCGCTGCCGCGGCAGCAGCCTGCACCGGCTGCCGCGCGCGTGGCTGGGCGCGCAGCTGGCCGCGCTCGCCGACCGCGCCGCGGCCGCCGCGCTGTGCAGCACGCGGCGCAGCGCCGGCCTGCCCTTCATGATACAGGTTACTTCACTCACTCTGTTTCAGCATCAGTTGAGAGAAGATGAAGAAATAAGTGGACTGTATAAATTTACAATTATAATAAAAATTAGGAAACAAACAGCGGTACAGTGAGTATTGTTGAACTAGTGGTCAGGAAGCCGTCGTGTGCTGAAGTGCCGCGCCGCCCGCCGTCACCCCGCGCCTACCGCCGCAGCCGCCGCTGGTGACGTCGGTCCGCATGATCACGCACTCGACGCGTGAACACACTATCTAATCTTCTACAATCATGTATTCTTTTGTTAGTTGTGCACCTCCAAAGCCCGCCTAATAGTAACAAGTTACGGATGTTTGCAACACCAGAGATGCCATTCGGACGCTGCCGAGAACAAAACACCGTTTTAAGGTTTTTTTTAAATAGGGGAGTTACTAAACTGACAGCAAATGGACTTCCCATGCTGTCAGAAATTCAAAAAGTCAATCTTCTAACGAGTTCTTGCAACTTTTGTTACCATCACTGCGGTCTTTGGTAAGGCAAAGGTACTTACCAGTCCGGCAGTATAATTTGTGCAAAAAATCTCTTACCTCTATCGTATATTATCCGTTCTTCAGGCGTTAGTGACGACAGAGCTGCAGGTGGAGGGCAACCCGCGGTGCTTCCAGGAGTGCATGCACACCCTGCTGCAGCTGGCGGGCGGCGGCAGCACGGAGACACGTGCGCACGCGCTGCACATAGTGCGCGCGCTGGTGCGGCACGCCGCGCTGGACGAGTGTGTGGCGCCCTACGTGTGTGACGCGCTGCTCGTCGCGCTGCGAGGATACGAGGGAGACTCCTGGCTGGTCAGACCCTACACTCTATACTAACTGATAACCGCGACTTCGTCCACGTGAAATTTAACGAAAAAAATCATTTATACTAACTTTTCACCCCTATTTTACCCCCAAGGGGGTTGAATTTTCAAAAATACTTTTTTAGTTTCTAACCCTTATAGTTTAGGCCATATGTCTACGTCTTTTATATAATATATAGATTACTAGCTGTCGATTGCGGCTTCGCCCGCGAAATTTTATACTATTTTCTCCTGCTCATTTCGCCCGTTAAGAGTTAAATTTCCGAAAACGACGAAACAAGCTCAAATGTTAAATTTTATTTTTCTTACTTAAGTAATAATAGTGAAATAGGGGTTGAAAGTTCTCATATAAACTTTCAACCCCTATTTCATCACCATAATATTTGAGCTTGTTTCGTCGTTTACTACAACTTCCCGTATACACTTTCACCCCCTATTTCACCCTCTTAGAGGGGCGATTTTTAAAATCCCTGAAATACGTGTCTATTTCTTACCAAAAACTTGTACTTGTACTTGTATGAAATTTCTTAGCACTAACTTTGAAAATTACAAATTTCCATACAACCATTCATCACCCATTTTACCCGATTGGGGATGGAATTTCAAAAAAAAAATTCTTAGCGGATGTTTTTGTCATAAAATGCATCATTTGTCAAAATTTCAAGGTTGTAACCCCTATGATTTAGGCTCTGCGTTGATGAATCAGTCAGGACAAACCATTATATGTATATATATATGTATATAGATATGCTATCCTATAATAAAGAATATTCTATATATCTATATATGCTATCACTACTTACTAAAACATAAAAAAATATTAAAAATACAATCATTTTACATTTTACAATTTATTTGTTTTTATGCCTTCATGTAATCAAGAACACATTGCAGCTAAGAAGGCTAAGTGAATTATAATTGTAATGTGATGTAATGTAGGAGCGCAACTCGTCGACGCTGCTGTTCAGCGCGCTGATGGTGCGCGTGTTCGGCGTACAGCGCTCGCGCGACTCGGAGCGGCTGTGCGTCCGGAACCGCATGACCGGACGGATCTTCTTCCTGCGGTACCCGCTCCTCTACGACTTCATGCTGGTAACACCACCACACCTGGCGTCTTCACACATTTCGCTAGTATGTTTTAGGTCCCATGCAATAGGGTGCGAGCCAATTGCCATTAACCGAGGACGAATCTAAATTGCTATAACACTCGACGAGGCCTTAAGCTTCTTCCTCATCAGTCGCTCTTACGATTACTACACCAACGATGCAGTCAGACTTTATGCTGGTGGCTTCTCTAGCGATACAAACAATTACTCACCTCAAACATGTATTTAATGTCACGTTGGCAGGAGAAACTCCAGGAAGTGAGCAGGAACGCGGAAGACCAGGTGTTGCGGCCGTCACTGTACCCGGTGCTGTTACTGCTGGCGCGACTGTACCCGTCCTCTCTGGAAGGCACCGTCTCCAACCTCAAGGTATTTATGTCAATAGTTTGGGCTTTGTTTGCTAACACCAACAACTAATCGGCAGTCGTCGTCAATTTTGACAAGCTTGTTCTAGCAATCTAAATCCGTTCAACCGTTTATGAGTAGAGTTACAAAAAAAAATTACAATAAAAGTTTTAAAGTCGGTGCCTGGTTTGAAACCACCCGCTCAAAGTCACGCGCGGAGATTTTATTAAATATTTTTGCACAATTTTATGAATATTGGCCCTGATACTAGAAAGTTCCTGTGTGTCTTTGGGGGAAATTCTTGTTGATATTATGATTATAATGGGTTGTTCGCAGTTGGTAGCGTATATCCCGCACGTGCTGTGTTGTGCCAGAAGCAGCGTGCTGAAGACACGTCAGCTGGCGGCCAAAGCTATAGTACCGCTCATATCTCCTGAACAGTGAGTATTATCATCATTATACACTTCGTCTGTTACCATCAGTGACGTCACAACATGGCGGCTACCGTTTTTCCAAAAACATACAAAATCATAACTCAAGTTGTAATAAAAGTCGTAAAATTTTACAGATATATCCCCCACATTCAATCAATGTTTAAGCTGCTTCACAATGTGGATATCAAGAGGAACTACTGCCACGGCATCCTGCTGCAGCTGACGAGGCTCCTGGACGCTAAGCCTGAGGACCTGGTGGTGGAGGAACAGCTGCAGGACTGCGTGGAGGGTACCCTGTGGGTACTGCGGCAGGCAACCTCCACCAACCCCTGCTACCTGATAGCTGATGAACTTGTCAAGGTTATCAACTTGGTCGTGTGGAGGTGAGGAGCTATATAACAAAAACTTTTAATTTTATTCAGTGGCACAATTCTAATCTAGAATTCCAAACCTTTTAGTATAAGAATTTGAAACATCCAACAATCTTGCATCTAAGTGATTGTGTATAGATGTGACATTTATAATGTTATTAATTCTACCTGGTACTGTTAGTCAGCTGGCGTTATAAATTATCAGTGTTTTATCGTCTCCATAACTGCTTGAACTCGGAATCACTTAGGGATTCTAACAATATTTAACAAAAGCTTTAAGCTGTTTTTTTGTTAGTGTTGTCAGCATTTAACAGAATCGCCTTGAAAAGTTGATCAATACGCTTTAGTTATAATTAATCTTCCAGATTCCCTGCTCTACCACTAGAAACTATAACTGACATTTGTTCGTGTCTACATACACTGATTTTCGACACTGAACCACCGGCTATAAGCCCCGGGCGAGACGTCTGCCTGTCTAATTCTATCTACCTGTACCTCGTACTAGCAACCAAGTTTAATTTGTCGGCTATACCTGATCTAGTGCACAAAGGACTTGAACATTCCTCATATGACGTGGTACTATCCGTTTTAAATTATCTTCTCATACTCCATAACGATTTGGAAGTAGAGACCTGCAAGTTTCAAGAACATTTAGTTACAATCGCTGATAAAACTATCTTAAACAACATCAAGAATGATCACTACATACAATTACTATGTAAAGTACTGACGAACAAGTATTTGGAGTGTCAGCGAAAGAGCTTGAAGATTTTGGTGCTAGAAGGCAACACGCAAAAGCATATTATAGAAACTAAATTTCAAGAGAAAGTTTCAGACGATGTTATAATAGAAAAAATGTTTGAGTACATACAAACTGAACATGAAAATCTGACTCATATATATTTGCAAAGCCTTTTGAACTTTGTATCAGATCGACTAAAGGGACTTAATGAAGGGGTGTTGCTGGATGTCATAAGGATGATTTTTGAGTGCAGTTCTTCTGAACACAGCGAGAATACCAGGAGTGTTGTGGTTGGGTTCATAGAGAGAAATATTCGTAAACTCTTTGAGTTAAATTTCAGCTCATTAAGTGAAGCAGATAAATGTAAGTGTTATTTATAATTTACATTACATTGCCTTTACTGATCAGCCTAAATAATTCTTCTTAACTCATCTGTTTCTGATCTAGTGGCTCATATAGTAATGGGAGAGAGCGAGATAGCCAAAGAGGCTTAAGCTTCTATCATAAATAAAATCTAAAACAAAATCATTCCCTAGAAATAAGTAGCTAATAATATAATCTCTGATCGAACAAGTAAAAATGGCGATAATAAATCTTAGTTTATTTCCAGTTGAATTACGAGTAACAATATGGGCGACCATAGTAACTTTACTCGAGGATGACGAAGAATCAATTCGGCAGCGAGTGTCCGATGTGGTGACCCCCATCTGCGTGCCCCCTGGCGGTATGCCCCCCGGCGGCGTGCCCCCCGGCGGTAAGCCCCCCGGCGGCGTGCCCCCCGGCGGTATGCCCCCCGGCGGCGTGCCCCCCGGCGGTATGCCCCCCGGCGGCGTGCCCCCCGGCGGTATGCCCCCCGGCGGCGTGCCCCCCGGCGGTATGCCCCCCGGCGGCGTGCCCCCCGGCGGTATGCCCCCCGGCGGCGTGCCCCCCGGCGGTATGCCCCCCGGCGGCGTGCCCCCCGGCGGTATGCCCCCCGGCGGCGTGCCCCCCGGCGGTATGCCCCCCGGCGGCGTGCCCCCCGGCGGTATGCCCCCCGGCGGCGTGCCCCCCGGCGGTATGCCCCCCGGCGGCGTGCCCCCCGGCGGTATGCCCCCCGGCGGCGTGCCCCGCGGCGGTATGCCCCCCGGCGGCGTGCCCCCCGGCGGTATGCCCCCCGGCGGCGTGCCCCCCGGCGGTATGCCCCCCGGCGGCGTGCCCCCCGGCGGTATGCCCCCCGGCGGCGTGCCCCCCGGCTGTATGCCCCCCGGCGGCGTGCCCCCCGGCGGTATGCCCCCCGGCGGCGTGCCCCCCGGCGGCGTGCCCCCCAGCGGTGTACCCCCCAGCGGCGTGCCCCCAGGTCGTGTGCCCCCCGGCCGCGTGCCCCCCGGCCGCGTGTCCCCCGCCCGCTGCGCTGAGATGGTGCGGGCCCACTGGCTGCAATGGACGGGCGATGAAGGGGTCGCCCTGTTTGCTGTCATCGCGCTACTAGACTTCAATTCGGTAGTGGTGGTCACTGATGAAGTTAATGATGAGGTAAAAATACTGGGCATAACGCTTTTAGACTGTACAGTAATCGTTAAACATTGATGAACAATTGATCTTAGTCAAAGTTAGGAAAAATTTACAATAACTGATTCTGCTATTCGGGAAACTCGAACACTACTACTACTTCTTTATTTATTGAAAAATATGTTTTGCCGACATCACCTATTATATTTTCTTAATTCTTTCCCTTTTATTTACAACTTGACCAAATACAGACAAATACACCCAAACATCGAATTCTTTTTACATGTTGTCACCAACATTTTGTCTCTAATAATATACTAAAGTAAAAACCGATAATAGCTTTTGCAAGAGAATTTAACCCGCGTTTTTTTTAGAATAGTCGCGGATTCAATATAATATCAATAAAATTAAACTCCTTTTATTTTTCCTATTTCAGTGTCGGGTGTTCGACCAAAACGAGAGATACAATATATTCCTAGAAGAGACAGTGTGGACGGACGCGTGTGCAGATATAATCATAAAAAACTACAAAGTCACTGACGCAAATCTCTCTGTCATAGACAACCCAGTCTATAAAGGAACTTTTGACAAATTGTGCAAAGACAATGTAGAAATATTCAAGAAAATGATTGCTGGACATAAATTACCAAAAACTGACGCGTTGAATCCGAAAATAGAATTGTTTGTGACAAAACTATGTAAAAATCACGTTAATGAATTAAGAAAAAAAAATTAATCAGTTTGAATAAAAATTCAATCAAAATAGTCTTAACTTTTCTGAAAGATAATTTTCAAATAGGTGTAAAAATTCAATTAATGTATCGAGGATGTGTATAATTTTGTATATTAATTTATATTATTGAATTATAGACTGTAAATTGTCTGAAGTCAGTCTGGAAAATGTGGTGTTGATTATTTTCATATTATTAAATGAATCATACATAAGTACATATAATTTTAAATGAGCACTTTTTAAATATATGTATATTGTAGCGCGCGTTACTAAACGTTTCTTACAAATCGTGCGTGTGGCTATCCTGCCGCGAAATCCACCAATGGTAGGCGTTCGCGCCCACGCCACAGCCGCTGTGCCCGCGTCGGTCTAGGCGCCACCGCGTTACCCCCCCCCGTTCGCGCCCCGCGCCCAACCAGAGCGGCAAACAAGCGCGTCCTGTGCGCATCTAAATTTTATGTGAAACATTGTGATTGTTGTTTCTGTAAAAAAATCTAATTATATTTTAACGTGGTGTAAACGTGGTGTTAGTTTCATTTGTTGTCTGCCCCAACACACACTACAATATAGAAATTAATTTAATAGACCAATTCTACTATTTTTTATTTTATTTAACAATAATTTTAACGTTCAACCAATGACATAGATACATATATGAGAAAAGGAAATTTAACGAAATAAAACTATAAGAATGTATATAATAATAATCAGCCAAGCATAATTTAGTACTGGAAATATTCAGGCACCATTGGTATGTCTTAGCAAAACATATTACCGTACATTATATGGATGCCATCACACAGTAATCATCAAACAGTGAGCACCTACTACACATATTTGGAAAGGTTTTACCAATTCATATAATGGAAATTCTTGAACGATTGGATAGACCAAGGAAATAATAAACATGTTGTAAATTATAATTATACCATCATATTATTTGTGTGTTGTAATGGTTTATGACCATGCAATTCAGTTCATCGCTTTCAAATAACCTTTTTTATTTTATTTACTATTTATTTATTTACTAACTAGTTTTCGTCCACATTTTATGTTGAAAATTATAATATAGGTGTTAACGTGATGTATTTACTGTAGTTTTATTAAAATCCGTTCAGTAGTCTTTATGTGAAACAGTAAAAAACATTTTGAAATCCAAACAAACTTTCACATTTATAATAATTGGTACATAAGATTATAAAACTAATAAATTTGTACTATTAAAACATAGTTTCATCTTTATTTATTAGAACAGGCTCAAAAATGATTTTACTAACCTGTTAATTAGGCGTAGTTATCGCAATCCTAACTAAACAAACAATGTATACAAGGGGTTTAACATTAACAGTCAAATCTTAAAACTGTTATTAGAAAATCACCGCTTTATGAAACAGTCTCGTTTAATATAATCTAGCAATCATAAACTATGTACAAAGTATAATGTACCTCAAACAATCTTGTCTCTTCGTATCCGATACACTTCACTCGCAACCTGATTGTTCTTAAACTTCATTCTTTGCTCTTTCTTTTCCTTAACTAGCGATTCTTTCATCTCTTTCACACTTTTTTCCACTTCCATATTGCTCTTCGCGGTCAGTCTATCAAGTTTACTTTTCAGACTATCTTCAGGAACAGTGCACTCTGTGTCGTTGAATAGGTCTTTTACTGAAACTAGTCTGTGTGAGTTCCCTACTCTCAGTAGTTTCTTCAGCCCTCGTGTAGTCTTCTTTTCTATGAGACCTAGTAGTCCCCAGTCGTCTCCTTTCTGTCCCTCTAAACCGGTATCAAGTTGCCATGCAGCATTCCTGACTTCCGCTTTTAACCTTTCACATTCTTCGAAACTGACGTTTCTGCTGACATTCAAAGCTTGTTCTAGAGGATTAACGATGTATAAAGGTAGTGCATTCGGTTTTCTAATGGCGGTGCCTTCGTTTATGGATATGGCTTTGTTTTGGAAGTCGAATTGCGAGTAGAACTCGAAGAACTGCAGCAGTAGGGTCTGCAGATCGGCTCTGGTCTGTCCATAGCACTCGGAGGGCAGCTTGTTCATATCACGCAGGAATGTACAGTTGAGATTATCTTCTGCTAATCTAACGTCTGCACTGCCTGCAATTGAAGATTATCTTATATGTATATAAAAATCTCATGTCAGTGTTTGTCGCTGAACTCCTCCGAAACGTCCCTCAACAGACATTATTTTTTTATTTTATGGTCAAAACATTTTTGCATTTTTTTTATTACTTGACATTAAAAAATAATTGGGGATTGGACAGTAATCAGGTTAAAATCTAAAATGTACTTATATAAATTACATATACTGTTTTACAATTATTTATAGAATAATCTTTTTATATATAAAAATCTTGTGTCATGGTGTTTGTAGCTGAACTCCCCCGAAACGGCTGGACGGATTATTATGAAACTTTGTATGTATATTTGGTGGGACTGAGAATCGGTCTTAAGCTATTTTTAACACCCCTTGGTTATAAGCATGTCACTCACCAGACTTTTTCTAATAATCCCATAGTTGTTACTAAACTCACCAGCTCGTTTAACAAGGCTCTTCATTGTAGGCAGTATACATCCGTCAGTCGATTTCTGCTGAAGGAAGAACAGTACCATCAGCGTCAGGGGAAAATTGGTGATCCATCGGCCAGGGTGCGGGTTGGTGAGACCCGCCGCCTTGGCCCAGCGGCGAACGGCGAATGTTAGGGGTCGTACCCGATCGTCCAAAGAACCGAATAGCCAGAGAAGTTCTGACATATAAACACCGGACCTGTAGATGGTGACATATTTAGTTAATATCAGGTTATTTACTAACATATTTTTACCTGGTTTCACAACAATAATTGATTTTACTTATTTCACAGGATTTCATTTCATTTCTCAGGAGGTTTTCTTTCACCATTTAAGTATCATCAGTGGACTCAAGTCTTTGAATTTCACAGTTCACTAGTCCGAACCGAGATTAAACATTAAAATACATAGCAAAGTTGTAAGTTTAGAAGATGGTTTAGTACACTAACATGTTATTGTAGCAGAGATCGCACTCGAGGTCGGTGAAGTCGTGCGCGAACTTGACGATGGGCACGCGCGCGTGCAGGATGCGCGCCAAGCGGGCGGCGCCGGCCAGCCGCAGCTCCAGCAGCTCGGCCAGCGCCGCCACGTGCCGCGTGCCGCCCGCGCGCGCGCCGCCGCGGCACGCCTGGAACACCAGCCGCCGCCCCGCGCCGCCCTGCCCGCACACGCCACACAACACTTACACACTAACATGACTATTGGACAGTTAACATTGGAAAAAGGGGCCTGAACTCACATGAACTACTAGAAACTTCATGTACGCCATGTGCTACAATTCCTGCATACCACTTTTATTTCGTCAACATTCATACATCTTGTCATGCTTGCGAACTTTCTGATCTTTTTAAAGGAGTTCACCAATTAGATTGGTATATGTTCTTACATTTTAATTCATTTATGCTGCCCATCTACTAGTATTACAGATTGCAAATATATATATTTAATATAAAAAAAGTATAATATTCACCATTTCTTCAGGGATTTCATTGGTCAAGACTAGGTCCAAATCACATCCCATTTTGCCAAATCCATTGACAGAGGAACCAAATGGCCTCACTGCTATATTAGCATACAGGCTCTCAAATACACTCTCTATCTGAAATACATTGTTATACTTAACTTCTGGCATTATAGGCTATAATAAAACTTACTACTAGCAGAGCTAGATTAGTTGGTTTGCAATAAAAATATATAGTCATCGTTGATTGAGATAAAAACTATCATATGATTCAAGTTGGACCAAACTAGTGGACAACCCAATTAGTCCAGCAGTAGTTAACACTGCCTTCTGTGCTACGGGTCCCAGGTATCCACCGGTAATCCCAGTAGGGACAAATGTTTGTTTGATAAGCATAAACATTTGTTTCCAAGTCATGGATGTATCTATGTATAATAAGTATGTATTTACAAAAAAAGTATATATGTAGTATATCAACCAACTAGTAACCGTAACACAAGCCTCGTTGCTTAGCTCTGAAATAGATGGTGCTGTGTCATAATGTCCAGAAACATCTATTCATTTATTAAACTACACACAGTATTTTAAGTTTAAAATCGGTTCACAAAATCATAATAAACAAACAATGTGACCCTAATTTGTGTCACATCTGTTGGTATGACCCTTGTGCCTCAAAACCTGCATGAGGACCAATCTCTGTCTGACCACACCTAAACAACATTAATGTGGCCTTTTTTTACTCAAACATTGCTTAGCCATTAACACAATAAGAAGACCTAATTTTTTAATATAAAGTTATAGTTATGCTCATCATATTTATCTTCCTATTTCACACCCCAAGTACTAGATTCATGAATTGACACTTGACAAACTGAACTAAAGATTAGACTATCAATATGTATAATTACTATATGTATATTTTTATTCTGGCCTTTGAGATGATATCTCACATATTCCACACTACATAATAACACATCTCTGATTGGTGGTTAAAATTCATATTGTGACTGAAATATGTTATCTTTGCAAATGGAAATATTTACGTATTTCTGATAACCGTTATTAACTTAATAGTTCTTAACTAATTAGAATATTACCTGTCTTGCCACCATGTATCGCAGCCTCACTCCTAGATCATTTAACATAGTTCTATCATACAATAATTGCATCTGATTAGATATGGTGTCACAGTGCATTAACTCCTCATATAACTTCTCTTCTTCAAGTATTGAGTTTCCATCTAAAGATGCCAGGGATATAGTTGGTAATGCAAACTTTTCCTTTTTACCAGCTGCTGCACGAAACCAAAGAAATGGGGAATTCAGGGCCATAGCCTCGACATCTTTTTGGTGGGTACTACATGCCTGAATAACATCTTTCAAGTTCTCTTCTGTACTAAACTCGACAACCATAAAATGCTGTAAAATATAAAAGCTTTTTCATATAATCAGAATGAGCCTGAAATTATCAAGTATACTGAAAGTTCTAAGTGTAATTAAAAGAATACCTCTCCACCAGTATTTTTATAGTGATGCATTTGATTGATGACTCCATATTTCGAACAGTAACCATATAATTCATTGAACGACAACTCTGAGTTGACTTGTACTATGATACTTCTTTTCGCCTGAGCCCTTCTGTGAGCCTCAATTTCTTCAAACGATATGAATTTCTTCGCAACATCTAAAATAAACACATAACCTACAAGCAACCTTCAAAACGAAATATCTCGTAATAGTGACAAATATCGTACCTGAGCATTTTCTTATAAAATAACATTTACATGAAGTTTGGGTAGAGTTTAATAATTTCTTAAACAAAAATGGTTTTCCTTTATTTATTAATGTTTGAAATATTACCGACATTTTTATTTGGACCCCTGACAAATGTCAAAAAAATGAAATAAGGAATAGAGATGTGCATTGCTCGCTCCACAGATTAGTGGTATGGTAATGTGTCAATTATATTATATTCACAATGTGAAAATTGATAATAAAATTATATGTAGTTAAATTAATCCTGGTTCCTGAAAATCCTGTAAATGAAATTTCATGAATGGGAAAGTTTAAAATGTGTGAAAGAATGAATTATATGATTATTATAGAAGTAATAAAGTATGATATAATTATATCTGAGATGATTTAGTAAATAAACAGCATTTTCATATTTATTAGTGGTGTGTTCTAGACACGTATTGATATATAGTAATTATAGTCTAGTTATACATTATCATACCATTCTTAATTTATTGTTTATTTTAATATTTAAAATTAGAGAGATGGATAATTATATAAAAATTATTATTAATGAGATTTTTAAAGTTATTGGATTTTTTTTAAATAAAATAAAATAAAAATAAAATAAAATTATAAAACTTTCTACAGTACTAAAATATTAGAACGCAATGTTTAGAACATTGGGAATGTTTAGGTCGTCCATCATAAATTATTAAAAATTTATATCGTTACGACATATTTGGCAGTATGGGATAAATTCCTTTGCATTATCATCAAAAAATAAAAAAATATTGAAGCAATTTGAGGTTAGGGACTGTCTGACCTGTCTGTTGATATCCAAAATATAATATTAATATTATTGCGGAATTTACAGAAAGCATGAATGTATGTTTCCTAAAATCCAAATAGTTGTATGATACTTCCAAATAATGAGTTCTAGGATGCTACAGCGGCTGTTTCTTCCAGCATTAAATTCCTTGAAAATAAGCCATCCTAACCTCGTCAGATTTAACGAGAGGATTGTTTACTCAAATGCGTTGAATTTTACAGCAGTTCGGAATTATGCAAAGAGCAAGGACAGAGGAAAAGATAAAAAAGGTAAAGGAGCCAAAGTACAGATCAATATTGCAGAAATATCTGAGATTGTGCCAGTGGATAAGCTGAAAGACCGATGCAGTGCAGCTATAGAAAAAATGAAGGAAGATTTTGCAAAGAATCTATCTCTACGATCCACAACGGGTTCCATTGAGTCTTTAACGGTCAAATTTGAGGGAAAAGATTACGAGCTACAGGAGCTTGCCCAAATTGTGCGCAAAAATCCCAAAACTATTGTTATAAACTTTGCTTCCTTCCCACAAGCAATACCTAATGCCTTGAAATCCATCCAAGGTTCTGGCCTTAATCTGAATCCTCAGCAAGATGGAACAACACTGTATGTGCCTGTGCCTAAAGTTACTAAAGAACACAGAGAAGCATTGGCAAAGAATGCCAAGTCTTTATACATCAAGTGTAGAGATTCTGTGAAAGATGTCCAAACTGACTTCATCAAGAAACTTAAAAGACAGAGTGGTGTGTCTGAAGATATAGTTTTTAATGTTCAGAAACAAATCAATGCAATTTGTGAAGAATATCAGAATGAAGCCAAACATATTTATGATTTTAAACATAATGAACTTGTAGGAAAATAATTATGTACAAGTTTGTTTGCATTTAATATTTAATAAGTGTTGAAATGTATATTAAAATCTAGTAGAAATAATTTGTATTGCTAATAAAATATAGATATTTAATTTTATTTCTAGTGTATTCTAGACCAAAATTCTATCTACCTACTTAATACCTGCTAGCTGTTTCCATAGCTTATAGGATTCGAACTACAGATTTTTCACGACAAAAGGCAGTCTATTTCCTTCGTGTTACAATCTATCTGTAAACCAATATTCATTAAAATTGTGTAGACATTTAGATTTGAAAGAAACTGAGTCCATTTTGCATTAATTATACTATGATTAGCTATAGTTTAAACTGTGTAAGTTTTTGTATTGCCTTGATGATCAGCAACTGCTGAGCTCTTACTCAGCAGTTGAACTCAAGACGTCTTGGTCTTCAGTTCGATTCCCAGGTTGACCCTATTATATGGGATCTAAAAACATACCGGCGAAATGTGGGCGTACATTAGTAATCCTTCGCATTTAATACTTCGGAAACGACAGGCGTGATGGTATGTTATGGTAGGCTCCACAGCGAAAATGATACTGATTAATACTATATGGTGGACAGTGGAACTAATACTACCTAACTGCCTAACTGCCTCACTGACTGAGTGCCTGGCCCATGTTACAAGGTGGTGACAGTATTGAATACTAATCTAGATTGCTGGGGTTATCGAACATTTAAAAGGATCAAAGTGATCAAACTAGTCTCTTGGTAATATCGCACTTCTTCATTGTACCTACAATAAATTAGCATCATCCCAGTTTAATCCAAAATATATTGGGATGAAACATTTATAGTAATATCTAGGTAGGTATCTTTTTTGGACTCATTGTCTTTGCTACCAATTTTAACCTATGAAAAATTAGGTCTTTTAAGGTTTGCTGTTTAATTTTATCTATCTATCCGTGTTTATATAATCCTTACCTTTTATATTTTCAATTTATTTATTACCTTGAACGTAAAGATCGCACTTATTTTAATCAACAGATGGCACTACGAGTACTATGCTATGTATTTTCTTAGGGTATTTAAATACTATGTAAATAAATGGTAATATTATAATAGATACTGAAAAGTTTTTAATAGATAATCAAATCTAATTTCGCTATTACCATATTACAGCTTTTATAAAATTTTACATTTTAGTCCTTAGTCAGCACAGGAAGTTTAACATTAAAAAAAAGTCAAACAACAGATGTCAAATTGAAATTTGTTTGCAAATAGCAAAACAACTCGATTTTTGAAGAATTAAATCTATTCTACATGGATTCAGCAAATAAAAATCGTAACAGATATGGTAGAGTTATGTCTCGAGTCCATAATTCATCTCGGTCAAGTCTTAAATCGAGTTCTTTTGTTACACGGCATGATATACCGACGTCTGTAAGACTTGGCGCCAAACCATCTGTTTCGAATGTGAGCTCCAGAGTTTTTAGTGAACTTCCAACTGTTTTACATGACTATGTGCCAGAATCAAGTCGCGAAAAAATTAGACAAACCTTTGTTGTGAAACCACGTAAGACTATCAAGAGTCTAGACCCGGCGCTATCTCCGACTCGTAACATTACGCGGGTATCGAATTCTACTATACGAGCGCAGAATTCAGCTCCTGCAGTTTTACCTAGTAATAGAGAAAGATGTTCCACTACCCATCTACGAGAATGTATGTCTAGCCGGTCTCACTCTAGATTAAAAGACTTGAAGGTAATAACAAGTAGTTTCTGAAAATTTTAATAGTAATATATTTTCTTCGTTTATAATAATAGTTTTAAGTTATACTCAAGTTATCTTTTCTGCCAGCTCATACCCCCTAAAGTGACACTGACCCTCTCACCACCAAAAAATTGTGTATTTAACTAGAACTACCAGACTAAATAATTTATGTACAGGACTTAAATTAATATTATGAATGATTCACTCTGCATCAATATTTGCCAATAATATTAATAATTAATATTTGAATAATACCTGCAACCTAAGTAGGTTAATTTAATTTATTTAGGAAATTAAATGTTTATGAAGTTTAGTAATATGAATGTTTTTAAAAATTTTAAAGTATGTGAATACAGTTAGATGAAAATTATTATAAGTAGAAGAATACACAAAGTTAAAATATATAATGTATCTTCTGATTCAAATTATATTATTACAGGATGAAATCAAATCATACAATGAGACAGAGAAGCTAATGAGGCTCCGTGCTAGCCTGTATAAGAAGTGTGGTGTAACCCTGGATGATGTAGGGAATGTGGCAGAAGACAAAGCTGTGCAGGTAGAAGTTCTGGACACCAAACTTGAAGGTGAGAGAGTACTCTTTGTTTGTTTCTCTCTAGAAATAATTTAGTTTGCATAAGTACATATATATTTCACCTGACTTACCATCAGGTGAGGCTATACTAACCTACATGTTATGCATATCTGATAAAAACAAAAAAGAATACTTCAACTATAACAATCTGTATTTATCATAAGCTCAAACGGTGAAGGAAAACATTGTGAGGAAACCTGTATGCTTGAGAGGTTAGTCTCAATGGCATGTGAAGTCTGCCAACCTGCAGTAGACTAGTGTGGTGGACTATAGCCTAATCCCTCTCAAATGAGACGAGACCCGTGCCCAGCAGTGGGAAGTTAATGAATTGATGATGATGATAACAATCTGCAGTACCAGTTAGTCAGCTTGACTTTCACCAGTAGACATCAATAATAAAACAACTTTTTACATATTTTATAGCGGTATATTGATCGTATTTTAACATGCCACCTAATTCAAATTTATTCAAAACAAGGGATGATTATGGAAGTCTGTTTATTTTTTTAGTTAGAAACATGCAATTTCATTCTAATATAATTCATTCAACATTCTAATAAATTCTAACTAGACTCTTAACGTTTTATAAATGCTTTTTTCTCTGAGTTTTGAAATAGCGGTTGAAATTTTATATGGGGAGATTTGAGAAGTACAAAATTCAACTTCGATAAAATAAATAAATAAATAAATATTTCCGGACATTATTACACAGCGCCATCTAGTTTCGTGGTAAGCATCGAGGCTTGTGTTACGGATACTAGATGGTTGATAAACTACATGTATACTTTTTTTTGTTTGTAAATACATACATATTATACATAGATACATCCATGACTCGGAAACAAATGTTGATGCTCATCACACAAACATTTGTCCCACCGGGATTCGAACCCGGGACCCCTAGCACATCAGGCAGCGTTAACTACCGCTGAGCTAAATGGGTCGTCAAAAATTTGATGCTTCTAGGTAAAAATAAAATGCAATATTATGTTGAAGGAACCGAATGGAAATACATCCGCAATGTGAGCAACGCCAAATTGAAGCCAGGGCCCACCTCTAGTGACACAATATTTACATCCATATTAAAATCTTGGTTTTAGAAATTACGTATTTATTAAGTGTCAAGATATTATAGATGCCTAATTTTGAATTAGGCCGGCGCAAACAGTCCCCGTTAATATAACCTTTTGTCACTGCTAGGAAAAGGGTCCTCAGTTCTCTTACTATTTTAACCTACACCAAGACCGATTTTGTTGTTGGTATGAAAGTATAGCGCCATCTGTCGGTCTATATTATGATGTAAGTTCTTAATAAGGCATACAGAGGGCACTGTCTACCTCAAACGTAGCTGTACATATCTTAGTTCTTAAAGTAATTGAATTACAGTTATAATATAGTATTTATATGTATCTAAATGTGATTATGTCCATGTATTGAACATTATAAATAATAATAAGTATTATTTTGGCGTATCCTAGCTGCAGCTATACCTATATTTCGGAGTACTTTCAACCAGCCGAAATAGCTCAGTTGGGAGAGCGTTAGACTGAAGATCTAAAGGTCCCTGGTTCGATCCCGGGTTTCGGCAATTCTTTTGCAATAATTATTTATGGTATTATTTTTGTTTCAGACTCTGGGCAGGAGATAAGGTAAGCGAATTGGATAGATTATTTTATTTAACTTAGTACTTATGAAGTAAATTTATGTAAAGCAATATAAAATAAATTACGTTTACGTTACCTTAAAATAATTTCGTACCTTGCATGTCATTACAATGAATACAAATTAAATAGGTATAAATAAATAAATGAGGTATAAAAATTTCATATTTTTGATATTTTATGGAGTGAATATATCTAAAGTCGCGACATTTCAAGTAGACTCTTTTTAGGTTAATATTTAAAATTATCAGAACATAGGAATGTGGTAGGAAAACTTACTACTATTGTCCTGTACTGAATTTCTTATCTTCGTTTCTTTGGTAAAGTTGTTGCTTTTTTACTGGTATATCAATTAAACAAAATACTATCGTAACTATTTGAAATCGACCACATTTGCACCTATAAAAAGGCAATATAAAAAAGAGTTAATTTGTCGAACATAATCTATTGTCTTTAGGGTCGAAAGTTAAACTCTAAATGAAAATAGCCCTTTATCGAGAGTAGCATACATATCTAAATTAAAGTATCCTCAGATAAAAAAATAACAAAGCAACATTCAAAGAAATAAGTGTTAAAATTATATAGATAAATCAAAAGTCTTTCCTCTAAGTAGGTTTGAAAAAAAAAATGAAATGTAAATAATACTATTTATCTTCCATCGCGTAAATGGGTCTATTATTTCGCGAGTCCTTGCATCGCCTCTTTAGCTCAGTGGTAGAGCACTGGTCTCGTAAACCAGGGGTCGTGAGTTCAATCCTCACAGGAGGCATCGAATTGTTACTTTTAGCATATTTTATTTTTGGTTTTTTATACAAATTTTGAATGTATATTTTAGTCTTTTTTAAAAGTATACTAGTGTATTATAATAAAATTTTAGAAAGTATTACATATTTGTTATATTATGTGTTTGTGGATTGGCCGCTTGAGACCGCTAAATTCAATTTTATTTATCGTCAATATAAAATGGAAACTTACAAACATAAACAGTGCGGTTCGCCTGCATCTTAGGAACGCAGAATAAACACCTTCGAACGTGCTTTCGAGCGGTGAGCGAGTGGTTCGCGTGCAAGTGATAGTGTCCTGGCACCGAACTAGTAATGACCGGGATTACTAGTTCGATTTGCGCATTTGAGGCGGCTAGCGTGCAAGGTTCGTGCAAATGTGTGGGCCCACCTTTATACAAAAGATCGCGAAATACTATATCGCTATAGAGATACAAAACTGAAGTAACTGAATCGAATAAGCAGAGAATTTTACGCTTTGCTAGAACTCGACCCCGCGTCCGTATGCCTTGATAAAAGTGATCAAGCAATTAATGCCGTACTCATAAGTGTATTCTCAAATGTTATTTTATCACTGCAGCTGTATTACGTTTATTTTAGTATTTTTTGTTGCGCCTCAACATTTGATAATTCGCCTTCCACATCCAGTCTAGCTCTGATTCTCCACGTCAGTGGCAGGCACCTGGCAGGGAGGTTCTATACTGTTTAAGACCAAAAACCGATGCGTTTGTTTTTTTATTATATTTTTTTATTGCGTTGATAGAAGACTCTATATCTCTATCAACCAGTTGACTGGACAACGATATGGTCCTAAAAGTAAATCATTTAGTTTTTTAACGTACGGAACCTGGAGTCGTTTTAAACTGATGCGATTACCAACAAAAAAAACAAGCTTTGCATGAATAGATTATTTAGGGGTTATAAAATTGTATCAATAAACAGCGATAAAAGTAGCTTTATTTGTATTTCAATTAAAGGGATAAATTGAAATTCAACGAAATATTTATATTCATATACCTACATTTTTTTTTCATGATTAGAATCATAGGAAGGAATATACATTTAAAAAACCGGCCAAGTGTGAGTCGGAATCGCGCACAAACGGTTCCATACCATTGACTACCAACAATTAGTAAATAACAGTAGGTAAATTGCGAATTACGATTTAGGACGTAGTAAAAAAACTACTCACTAGATCTCGTTCAAACCAATTTTCGGTGCAACATTCATTTTTTATCATTCTCTTATTTTAGAATTTACTACTTTGGAAGCGTCTCTTGCGCAAACTATTCAGTTAAAAAAAATATTAGAAACCTCACCATATTTTTTAAAGACCTATCCATCGATAACCCCAACGTATGGGATTGATGAAAAAAGAAATTTGGGTTTCAGTTCTAAGTATAGGGAACCCCCAAAATTAATTGTTTTTTTTTATTTTTGTATGAAAAGCTTAATGCGGTTCACGGAATACATCTACTTACCAAGTATCAACAGTATAGTTCTTATAGTTTTGGAAAAAAGTGACTGTGACATACGGACGGACAGTCAGACAGACAGACATGACGAATCTATAAGGGTTCCGTTTTTTGCCATTTGGCTACGGAACCCTTAAAACAAGTAAGAAGTCTGACTGGCTGTATAGAATATCGTTACGAAAAAGAAAACAAATCAAGTATGGTGTGCGTCAGATATTTGACGTGTTTTGTAGTATTTATTATTTTGAGATGGGCAAATGGTTCCCTTTTATCAAGGTTCAGGTATCCAAACGAGTACGTCGCGTCACCGGAGAGTATGCTGATACCCGAGGACATACCTGATGACTTGTACGCGATGCTGATAGACGACCGACCAGAACTGGAGGAATATTTAGGACCTATGAGAACGACAACAATAAATCGCCCTAAAATGCCATACCTAAGGAAAACTGATTCGCAACGTGTCAAATCATATAGTGATACTGAGTACCTCAATAAAAACGAGAGTAAAACTGCAAGATATAGTTACAGACCTGATGATCAGAACGAGGACACTGTGAATCATCACATCACAGAGACCGACAGTGCGAGACCGAACCCTTCACGAATGTTACCGTTCCTAACTCGTGAAGCAGTCAATAACAGTATAGTTCCTAAAAGTCTAGCTCTCAACAACAGTCTAGCTTTCAATGACAGTTTAGCTTTCAATGACAGTCGAAGGTTTTGGTTTCTAGGTGATATTGTTCAGGCGATCAATCCTTTTTATCAGGCTAAACACGTTGCCACATGCTACGTATGTGGCCAGGGAGCAGCAGATATTCCCTACAATCCTATATGTAATGACGCCTTCCACTCGCCAGACTGGCGCAGGAGGACACTACAAAGGTACCTGCGAGGCCGTTGTTATAAATCAAAGTTCAACGGTCAAAGAAAGGAGAAGTACACGTGGAAAGGTACGTACACATACTT
The DNA here is from genome assembly GCA_905163465.1 of Craniophora ligustri. Taxonomy (NCBI): domain Eukaryota; kingdom Metazoa; phylum Arthropoda; class Insecta; order Lepidoptera; family Noctuidae; genus Craniophora; species Craniophora ligustri. The sequence continues at coordinate 14,218,438 of LR990968.1, forward strand.
ATATGATCGCGGTCTCAAGTCAGGATTTGCGGGCGACTATAGGAAAGGTTGCTACAAAAGGTTTATGGATATTGGGACGGTGTACACTTCACGAGGCTGTAGGAAGAGTTGGCCGCAGTATGGCAATAAAATCGCGGATCACAGGTTCAGGCGTCTTGAATTCTTGCTGCAGAATGAAAAAGATGCGTGCATTCATAGCCCACATGCGTCTTTGACTCCGTTTTCGCGGAGCATCTCTCTCTGGGCTCGATATCATGTATGTGTTTGCTCTGAAAAATATTGTAACCGAGCCATCAGCTTTTATAGTAATAAGTCGTTATTATTTATAGTCTTATTATTTTGTTATTTTATTTAGCTAATATTATAATATATTTAACTGAATATAAACTATTGCTTTTTATTAAAAACCACAATCCAGATTCTGAATTGAGTAACGAATATAGATTCACTAATTTCAGCAAGGCTTGCAATACATACCTATAGCAGTCGAATTCCACAGCATAACTTTCTAGCAGTCATTGGTCGATTGGAAGTACAATAATGGCTTCAGGCGCGAAGGGCACGTCCTACGGTCAGTGACCAGTGACCCGGTCGTAGCGACCTGCGCCATTGGTGCTTCCACTCACTTCCTGCCGCTCCCCGCCTAGAAACTGGTATTGCTCCCGGCAGAACTTGCATCTCCTTGAGAGTGTGCAAGGATTTATTTCACATTTGTGTCGTGTTCATTTCAAAATAATATCCAAATGTTTTATTAGCTTAAGGCAATGAGGCACCCGACCCCTCGGAGACTCTGAGATCGTGTCGCTCTAAGTCCTAAAGCCGTAAAGTTTTTAATTGTTTGCAGATAACGGATGAAAATAATTAGAGGGTACATTAGATTATTTCTTCATGGGAAAATATACGTGTAGTTAAATGTTGTCAACTTCTGTTGGCTAGGTGTCATCGATCGTCTAGGCCCGTACACAACACTCAAGTGCGACAACGTGTCGCTACAGTTTAATGTCATGCAATCTCTAACGAGCCGCTAAAGCTCGTTAGGGGTGTTTCTTGCTTGTACCTATGTTATCCCAGACTGGCGTTTTATAATTTCTTGTAATAGTCTATTTTTATGGAATGCCAGTTTCCATAGACAATAGGTCGCAATAGATTTTGGATGCATTAATCGTGCTTTAATAACGGCCCGAAATTTCGATCCACAATCCATATCCATAAAATATGTCATTTTATAAATAACGACACCTATAAATTTTTTGGAAGGATTTTTTTTTCACCTGGTTTTACATTAATAGATTGTTTTCTGGAATAAATATTTATGCTTTTATATTTCATTATATGCATAATATGTTTTTAACTACATAATGTCTTAAAAGCAAATAATTTGCAATCCTAGTTAAACGGCGACTTATTTTATTGGTTCGGATCCTTAATCTAGTACGATCGGAGTATGGCGGGTAGAGGAACCATTAACTCGACTTGTTGTATATTGACATCATTATACTACCTTGACATAATAATAACTTACCTTTTAGTTCAAAAACCTATTGCAACCTGCATCTATTTAGGTGTTGGAGCTCTGATAATTGTCAGTCCGGTGTGCTGCTTAGCCGCTATCGCGTACGTGAAGACGTTTCAAACCGTTTATTGGTATTCCCCTGAAGGCGCGCGCGGCGATATTATCATTGTAAATATACTCAGGTGAACAGACGAGAGATTCTCCGATTGCGATTTGGTAATGTACAAAAAGGTACTGCTTCTAAAGGTTGGAAATAATTGTGTACATCTGAATAAATTTAATATTATTTTGTGCATTGCAAGTCCTCTTACAGAAACTAGAGATAATAACTAACATGCTCCAAGACAACAAAATTGAATACCACTACAACTTTAGTGTAAGGCAAACTCATAAAATTGGTTCTTTTTTAACATGCGAGACAGTCCCCAAGAACGCCTGCTCTTCATCGCTTCCTTGTATTTTTGTTGGGAAGCGGTGATGGAAAACTTCGTGTAATGAAACATGCGTCAAAGAAATCGCACGACTAGAGAGTCTCGTCTATGTTCAGTACATGTACGAATGTAAATCGAGTTGCGGGTGTTGCGGCAAGTATCCTCTCTCCACCCCGGACAGGTCTGACTGTAGAATAACAAAATGCAACCAGACAACCATCTACGAACACGGTTTTACTTACAAAAAAAAAATATTAAAATATGGGGTAGTTTTTCGATAAGCTACCGATAGATGTTGGTTACGTATTGTAAAATTTGAACACGGGTTTTTTAATATTACTGTTTTTAACGTCCATTATAGAAAGACTAGAAAATTAAAATGATATTGTATTTTAGTATTTTTAGTCTATGTGTTAATATGTGTTATCCGTTAAGTGGCTTTTGCATGAAAGAGTTAGATCCATACAAATTTTCGCGTTTATAATTTTAGTAGGATTATGTTAAGAATATCCGTGTTAATTTAGCTAGAAACAAAATAATACCACTGCAAGAGCTGCACCGATCAAAATGTATAATAAATTGAATATCCGATACACGAGCAACATTATAAACGTCGAGAAACGTGGCCATGCGCGAGAGTCGATAAGGTTTCCATGTTTTTACTGTTGGCTTTGAACTTGAATAATATTTTTATGCTATCAAATCGTTAGGTGCTGCTTGTATTACATACACACGTAACCTTAACTCACATTTATTGTCAAAATTCGGTGCTCATATATTTATTTAGATTACCTTTGCTTGTTTAAGCACTGCCACTGCAATGAAAAAGTGTAGTTAGAACTTAGAATTAACTAAGCTACATTAATGCTCTCTAGATAAAAAGTATATAAATTCTTTATAAGTGAACGTAAGACGAAGGTGGAAAACCACAAATATGGTCTTAGTCATATGCTCTCTCTGACCGCCAGGTCCTGGCTGATGATGCGAACTCCTCACAATTACTGATTCTCGATTGGCTACGAATGAAAAACCAATAGCATACTAATGCGTTTGTATTAATTAATTATTCAACCGCTATACCCGTAGAAGGTTGCGTAAAGTGAATTAATATTCCTACCGAGTCCCAGTTGACTTCCACGTTATGATCTGACTTCCGAGATGATTCGTGAATGCATATTTATAATCAGATCACGGTGTCGTACGTCCATTAATGTCTGCACGCACGTGACTTTTGATTTCTATTTCGATTTTCGATTGTATTTGTTTAATGAGTTACTTTGTATGCTTTCGGCGCAAACGGGCCGCTACTGACACCATTTTAGGCACTTTCTGGGATCGAATGAAATTAGCATTATTTTATAATATCGGATCTCAAGCCTAGAAGATTTCTTTTTCGTTTTTTTTTTTCACTTCATATCCGAAAACGTCTAGTGGTCCTAAGTGTGACTGCTGAACAAGAATTCTTGGGTTCCATTTTCAGGTCGAGCGAAGTGTTATTGGGAGCTCGTAGTTTTGGATGAAATCATCTTTATATCCCTGGACGATTAGAGGTTTAATGACCTACTAACAGTACAGTCCACCGGTTTATATTTCAGGGCCCATGTAGGTAACAGAATGTAATCCTAATGTGATTGATCAGTCACCAATCCAAACTCCAGGCTATTACACAGAATTTCATAGAACATTCTAGACACTTGAGAGATATTTATAATTTACAATAATCCAATCTAGATAATCATAATATAAGTTCATACAATTTCTGCCTATATCTGTTATAGACTGAAACATTCAATCATATGAAAAGGAATAATTTGAAAATGTGTATAAACAAAATTAACCTAGTTAATAAACAGAATTTCCATTTTCCAGTAAATCAACAATTTATTACGTATTTCCTTATATTTTTCAGTATCCTATAAATTACCATATTCCGAATGTTGACGACCCAATTAGTCCAGCGGTAGTTATCACTGCCTCCTGTGCTATGGGTCCCGGGTCCCGGTTCGAATCCCGGTAGGGACAAATGTTTGTGTGATGAGCATGAACATTTGTATCCGAGTCATGGATGTATCTATCTATAATATGTATGTATTTACAAAAAAAAAGTATAGTATATCAACCAACTAGTATCCGTAACACAAGCCTCGTTGCTTAACACGGAACTAGACGGCGCTGTGTGTCATAATGTCCAGAGGAATATTTATTTATTTATTTTATTTTATGTGTTCAGCAGCAAGTCAGAAGTGTGTATGTTACAATATAATGATAATATAGTATCTGTTACTCGATTGGATATCTGTGTGGGAGGAACACGAGGTCACGTATACTTTAATGGGATGTGCTTTTGACGTAGTAGATAAATCCTTACGTGACTATTTTATCTTGCCCAGTCTGATAAGTAAAAAATTACGTATATTGAGTAATGGCGGCTTGCGAAAAAATACATGTTTTAGAGATACGTTTTTTGCTTAGTGCTCATTAATTACTATCTCAATTATCTTGACCTTTATGTATAGTGGTCACAACAACAACAATCAATCCCGGTGCTTCGTTAGGAGTCTTCATGATGTTCAAGACACCCAACTACCGAACAGAAAGACTGAGGTGACTGAACATGGATGCTGTAACGATTTAGAAACGTAGGAATTTTAAAAAAAAACAATACACCGCGATAAAATCCGTAACACGTAGTTTTGTTTCATGACTATTCAGTTCATGTAGTTCAGCTATTTTTACAGTTATTTTTTATAAAAATAACTATAGGCGAACTACAATATATACAATAACATTCCCACCTTAATTCCTATATGCGTCAGTCGTATATGGGTAATTCTCACAAAATTCCGAAATTCGTCTATCTTAAAATGACAAAAAAAAAAAATTATATGATATTTATTTTATGTGCATTTGATAGTACTAATGTTATTAGAATTCAATTAAGTAGTGGTCCCAAAAATTATCACGTTTTATGAAAGTTATGAGGACATTAAAAAAAATTAAGGTGAGTGAATAACAATTAGGGTGAGGGAATAATTATTATAGATGTCATGAAGCTTTTTAAATAAAATTAGTTTTCTTTCAAATAAATCTATTTATTAAATGAAATTTTGTTCTTAAACAATAAGTAAGATCAATGAGTAATTCCAAAATTGGGAAGAAAAAGCTTCTTCTTCAAATTTTTTTTTTTTTAAATATTTTTGCATAAAGTATTCCTCTACGTCTTCTGAGTTGCTGCCTTCTCCGATTAACTGCTAGATTTCTTAATTCATCATTATTTTGCATAGGTCCTGGGCTAGGAGGTGGTGTATCATCTAACAGTCTTGCTAAATTCTTTCGCACTTTCACTGTTTTGTCTCTCTATGTTTGATTATTTTTCTTCCAGTTTTTCCTTTTTTGCCTTCTTTCTCAGGAACTCATTGCGGATATAGGTTTTACTTGACTTTTTTTATTTCAGGTATTTCATTCTTTCATTTTGGCTAAGTATTTCAAGTGTTACAGGATCAGCTTTAATTTTTTCCCCGCGCTTTCGGTCATATTCTTGCTTTTTTAATTTAGCTTCTTCTTTGTTTATCTTCTTTTTTTCTTGTCATTTTTTAACCTACAACAATAATGCAGCAATAAATTCAAGAGTTAATAAAAGCAAACAATAAAAAAAGCTAGTTAGCACACTCAAAAATCATTTCCTCATATATCATCATTCCCTCACCATAAATTGTTATGAGGGAATGATGGTGAGGGAATGACGAAATAAAGAATTACCGTAAAGGACTCGTAACATAACCTTACTTTTAAAGCGACTGTTCTGCTTAAGGAAATTACTCCTAAAAGCCATCTTATCTGTGCAACTTATAATCAGTTAAAGTACTTACCTTTTGTTTTTTAGAATGTGATGAAATGACGATCAAAAATTTAATTTAACCTAAACATTAATAAAATATTTTTGCAGCGCACACCCGAACACAATCACAGAAAATTCACCATTTTGATACATTCAAAATCAAAATCAAAATATCATTTATTCAAAGTAGGCCAAATTTAATTGGCTCTTTTTGAACGTCGACAATAAAGACAGCCCCCAAAACGCCCGCCCTTCACCGCTTCCTAGTGTTTTTGTTGGGAAGAAGAAGCGGCGCAACAAACTCCCCAACAACACAGTTCTGTCTGTTAATTAATTTAACGATTCTATACAATATTACAATGAATCAATTGGTACACAGTTTATCGAATCAGCTAAATTATTATTATTATGTGAGCTAGCATACACAAATCCATTTTACCAATAAAAATATATAATTATGAATATTTTAATACACACTTAGCCTCCATTTGTCTGTATGTGCCCGCTCACATGTAATAACACGTTTTAACAAGTTACAATAGTGAGTTGTCTTGGGTCAATCCGGTGACCATCTTGTACTGTCACTAAAATAGTCATTTAAATTATAATATGCCTTCTTGATAAGACAATCTTTTATTTTACGTTTAAAAGCGTCAGTCGGTAGATTCAAAATGTCACTAGATATTCTATTATAAATACGTATACCGACTCCCTCAAATGAATTATGCACCTTATGTAAACGGTGACTAGGAGCGCATAATTTATGTTTATTTCGCGTGTTAATATTATGAATGTCACTATTTTTACAATAGGAATGTATATTTTGCCTTATATATATTATGTTGGCATAAATATACTGTGATGCAACTGTCATTACTCCAATTTCTTTAAAACGTTCCCTAAGAGAAACTCTAGCACTTAACTGATATATGGAACGAATAGCTCTCTTTTGTAAAATAAAAATACTTTCTATATCGGTGGCTCTGCCCCACGAAATTGACATTGACATTAGTACCAACTTTCAAAAACTAATGGTAGCGTTCGTATTTTATTTAAAATGCGTTCACAATTCAACTGCCAGTAATAGTGTGAGGGAATGATTTATTTTTGTGGGACACATATAAATATTAAAATTTTTGCCACGTTTTTTTACTTTATAACGCTAATTTCGGGTTTTCCCATAAATTTATAATATTTTTAAATAATCCAACCTACTTGAATATATTTCGAATGATTTTTGTGCTTTTTTGGTAAATAAAAGCACATAAAATTGGTGCTTGGGACACAGTGAGGGAATGATGTTAGGAACATTATGGTTATGCATTTCTATTTATTAATTCATACGGCTTTAAAATCTCATTTGAAACTTTTAGGTATAGTTATGTGGATTGTATAGAAATATTAGTAGCATCCATTTCTTCGTTAGATTTTTATATAAACTCCAAGGACAAGAATTTCGGAATTTCGTGAGAATTACCCATATGTAGGTGTCATATTAATCTGGATAGGCGTCAGTGTTATATTCCTGAATAGTGTACATTTAAAAGACATGTTTCCCTAGCTTTTGGACATGATGATTTTAATTTTGAATCGTCGCGTCGGTAATGCGAAGGTCCTTTTTTTTCCACAGCTATGGCATACTATGGCATACCAATTTATTTGACAGGGCCATGAAAATTTGCGAGGTAATTTGTAATACCTGTTACAAATACCGCCGTATCGGATGACTGTTCCGTATCGAACGATACACATGGATAGGTATTGGAATGCATTATAAATGTGTGACATAACACCGCGGCTCCGACCACTGAAGGTGACTTTCAGCTGAATGGCGTTTTCATTATGTAGATACCTAGCTACTATAGAAAGATTGAACAGGTTGGTAGATATGTTGGAGAAAACTGAGTGTTCTCAGTTTTATGTCCAAGTTCTATGGTCTTTATACCATATGGATAGGCAGTAATTGCAGCAAAATAAAATAATGATTTCTAAGTCAAAGGTCTTGAGTACGACTTCAAGTATACCTATGAACTCCCCGAAATCATGTGCATATTCAATTTTATCACTCGTTGAAGAAAAATAAACTTACGCGCCTACCAACTTCATGTCATCCCAAACTAGGCTATAAGTCCACCGCGCTGGGCTAAAGCACGGTGGACTATAGTGTAACCAGCCTCTACCGTCCTGAAGTGGGATAAATGGATTGATGATTGTTTGTTATTTTGCACACGGATGCTTATAAAGGCTGAGATGGATTTCCAAAAACTATTTAAACTACTTTTTACGATTTTTTTCGCGGTATATTGATGTTATTCTAACTCGAAATTTTTATACTATCCAAAGCCATACCGGTGTGCCCGTGTGGTCTGACTGTGACCTTGAATGCTCTGGAAGACGCGACCATTACTCCACTATTGGGAAATGGAGTACCAGTAACTCTGGCTATAACATACTCAACAGGGATAATGGAATTAGCAGGAAACTAGAAATTATAGCTCGAGCATACGACTAAGATCGAAGAAAATAATATACCTATGGAGATGGAATAAAAATGTACAATCGATCATATGATGGCGATTGTTCGCTAACACCGTGACCAATCTGTGAAGCAGAGAGAATGACCGAACATAAATTGCGAGGCAGTAAAAAAATCACATTTCACCAACATCACGTTGTGATGATGCAACGCGCGATATCGCTGGAATGCAATTAAACGTGGCGATGTGACGAATGCCTTATCGCGCGGCCTTGACAATGACATTGCACGAGCTGTGGCAAAGGCAAGCGTTCCGCCTTGAACGCCATTGTTTAGTGATTTATTGTACGTAAAGGAGTTTTGAGCTGATAATAGCAAATAGAAATTCATGCTGTTATACTCTTTGTAATATTATATACACGTTATAATGTATTCGAGGCAAAAACCCATACTACTCACCTATCACAAGTCTGGTTAGTTAGGATATTTTCTTGACAACCGGCATTAGTGGTATTTGGGATTTCTAGCTAGAGCTACCCTAGCTAGTGGTAGCTAGAAATCCCAATTGTTGTAGGGCAATTTAAGTTCAACTACGTATGTGATAAGTTGCCTATATTTTTGTATTATTTGTACCTACTTTTTATGTTAAGATCGTCGTGTAGTCTAAGTTTCCGTAGTTAACAAAAGACCTTCTTAGTTTCGCAACATCTGGTTAGTCCATCTGTTTCTTTTCTATCTGTAGTTTAGGCATTTTTAGTACTTCTTCTTTTTAGTACTTCCGCCCGGAAGAGGTTTTCAAATATGTCCACTTTTGTGTGTGTTTGTTGTCAGGGAAAAAATATAACGAAATTTTAATTTTTGTTGCAAAACAATATATTTTCACAGGTGTCCGGGGACAAAAACATATTTCGCCCAATTTTTCGCCCGGGATTTTTGCTTTGTTTATCCGGCTTCGGCAATTTAGGTGTTGGCAGCCCTATTAGCTTTAATTGCACTGGATAAAAGGTTTCTTATGCACCATCATTCTAGTTGGGTACTGAGCTTAACCGGTTATTTTTATTAATTCGGTATGAGATCATGTAACTTCAAATTCTGACGTTACCATTCATGTCTAATTATTTTAAATTGGTAAATGAGTATGAATATACATAATACAAACAAAACATACATAAGTCCCAATTTGGTATTCAGAAAACTTACATTCACAACATCTACCCTCAGATTTACGTCTCTTATCAATTTATTTCGAATCATCAATCAATCAATATTCGACTACCTGCTCGCGAGTACTTTTGATTGGATAATTCACTACATAAACAAAGACTAATATCAAAAACGCACTCATATTTTGAAATAATGTAGCATAAAGTATTAGTTAACTTCCTGTGTATACGTACCATGTACTGTAATAAATGCAGATAGGTTACGTAAGATTGCGTGATTTTCCTCTAACGCTTTGTATACCTACTTATTTTACTTTTAAACGCCATGGGTCTTAGTTAATTCATTGTCACGACGTAAAAAAAGATTTCATACTAGAACCATAGTGTAATAAATTCTTATTACACTATGCTAGAACTAACGCCAAGTTATTGATGAATATTCATAAAAATATTCACAGTTCCAATAAGTAAAGTATATGTATAGGTACCTTTCTTCTTAAATTGAGGCCAAAAGTTTAAGCAAGCCTTTAAAAAATAAAAGCTAGTTAGTTATTCCGATTTTATTACGTTGATATGTGTCTTAAAAATGCATTCTTCTAACTCATTAAATGTTGCCGCGTAAACGGTAGCTGCCATGCTGTTCCCGCCGTGACGTCACTCACAGACAAAACACTAATTATGAAAAGGAATAAGTTATGGAGTTCGAGGTGGTCGGGATGAGCAATTAATGAATGATTTTTTACTTCTGTAAATAGTTCTTTTAAAGACACTTTTACAAGTCATCTATAAGATTGTTTTAGGATCTAGATGGCATCGGCATTTCCTTACTGACGACCTCTAAGATGGGAGCCGAAACAAACCCAGAGAATCATGGTCTCTTTTGATGTAATGAAGTAAGATATCAAACAGCGTAAACTTATCCTTGGCCTTGTTAATAACATGTGAAGATGGGCGGCTAGTCGGCTACTGCGACGGCTTCCTTGTATCTGCGCGTACGTGTAGTCTTAGTACGTCCTGTACTTGGAGTCATGCAAAACCTTCTATTTTTGGGAATCATTAGTCTGTCCATTTCATACTTTTTACGAATAGCACCTAGTAAGCATACACTATTAATTTCAACTTTTTTCTGGTATGTCGGTAAAAAGACGATATTTAGGAATCGATAATGTAAAAGCGAATGTATTAATCACCAAATATCAGTTATTATAACGTCTAATTGACATCTGATGGGTAGGTTGGTTGGATCGATACAGGACGCAGACATCCGCTAAAACTGTTCTGAGACATTCCCACGGGGTTGCAACCAACGAGATCAATGTGGGCTCACTCACAGCTAGTAGCGGATATGCACGATAGAAGACCGACTACACAGTCCATTACATCAGATTCCTTTGTTCTTCATCGTTATCAGTACCACCACCTTCCTTCATTAATTCGCCAATACTTCAACGTTCACAGAATAGGTACCTACATTATTGACTCGGAACACGTTCTCCGCTACCTGTTTAGGTATACTTTTATCGGCGATACTGTTTGTCCCGCTCAGTAGTGCGTTCTTTGTCTTTGCCAAGGTCATCCGTGACTCAATTTTATACTATACGTATTTATTTTAGGTACATACCTACTTATTTATATAGTAACCACGACCAAGTTTTAATTTGCGAACATCAACGACATAACAGACTGTAAGTGCACATTATGTACCTACTGTGGTAGAGGGGTTTTTACTTGTTGATTTTATGTTAGCCTCCTCAACTCCATAGAGCCCAATATTCCGTATTTTAAATCGTGGTTGTATCCAAGAATACGCCAATACCTATAGACGACCCTAGCCCGTGGGTTGACGATAATTACATTAATATTCATGGTAATCCATTCATAGATATTTAGAACCTTATTTGGGATATTTGTTAGCACTCAACCATATTCAGAGGCTAACAAATGCAGTAAATATTGGTTGGCAAACGCCAAGCTGCTACTAGTATAAGGAAAATAAAACGCAGGACTAGTTTCAAGGTAAACTGTTATCTGTGTACATAATTATAGGTACACTAGTCAACTGTTTAGCATGCCATGAATGCAAAATGTTTTGTATTTTATGTAAGTGGAATAATGACATAGCTGCGTATTTTCAATTGTTATGTATGACATGACACCTTGCTGTGCCATTCGTTTATCATTTCGTATTCCCTAATTTCGTTAAGTTGGGAATGGATGATGCGCACTACAATTTTCCTCTTCTCTCATGTCGGCAATAAACTATAATCCTAAATACTTTTATATCTTCCATCATGGAAGGAGTGATACTGTAGCAGAGTGCTTACTATGCGGTGAAGCGTCAAGGGATACGACGAGAGGCTTTTATTAAAAATAATAGAAAATATAATAGGTATCTGAAGAATGTAATTACTAACAAGTGAACAGTGACAAATACAATACATCATAACGAAAAAGAATACATTTAACAAGTATGTCACTTCAGCTGAAGAAGAGCCCAAGGAGGCTTTAATAGATACCATAGTTATATGACCACGTTTAGCCAAATCTCTGGAATTGACTTCGAATCCTAGTCATCGAACTTTTTTAAAATCTGGTGTACTTCATCATCAGTCGCAATTCTATCAATACCCATCACAACCATAATACCCTCAATGGCCTATTCTTTTTCAACCTGAGAGAAAAGCCGTATATAAAGGGTTAATAAATGGGCAAATGATGATAATAACTAATCCGAAAGTGTGAGCTTTACTTTTAGATGCCCCAAATACTTACTGATCAGATTTTAAGGAATACACAAATACCTTTCATCCTGGATAAAATGTTTATGAGAGATTTTTTATTAAGTCTAAGTTCTGATAAGTTTCGCTAGATGGCGCTGGCAAATATTGCAATAGTTGACACTCGCGATCAGTTATATATATTATGTTATTTATCATTTTCGAGTATCAAACGGCTGTAGTTGAAGGTCTTTAAAAGAAGGAGTACTCCTGTGGAACTCACGCACGACACAAATATTCCAAATTTTAGTCCACGAATAAGCAATGTCAAATATTTTGGTTATAATTCACGAGCGGAATTCGTATATAATGCATAACACCATTATTATGAAATCAAATTAAACACGTTTAAGGCTTTTCGTTCTCATAAGTTGTAACTTAACTCGCAAATATGTATCCGATTTTGCAGAAAACAAGACTACATAGATATAGTCGACGGTGGACCTGTTTGCTGCGTGTTTCACTAATTACACCTAGTATGCATAATATTCTATACATTGTTGCACAGATCTAAGCCATTCCTCTCATTGCAGTTAACTAACCGTTGGACACTTGAACGCGGTTTGCATTCTAGTTTCGGTTGTATAATATTTGCCATATCATTATGTAACCTCTTCACCGCTTAGAAACTATAGGCGTCTACAGACTGCCCATATTACTGCTTGAGATTCATGTTTGTTAAACAAATTATCAACGATATCGCTCACACTGCCAATATAGGTATGTATATTTAGCGCTCTGGAGTAGTTCAACAGAACTCGGGTTAGATTTGTGAGACAACAACTTACAATCACGAAATGTTGAAACATTTTTATACCGCATCGTAACGGTTTCTATTGGCACGTAGTAAAGTATATACACGATTTCGTAATCCAGATACATAATGTAAAGAATAAAAAAATGAAACCTGCTCTATCTCCCACGTGTTCGTCGATAAAACAAGCATTCACACAACCGTGTAGGTCTGAGCCTATTTCATATGAACTACTGCGCTGCTGAGAACGTTCTCATTCAGCGCGTGGCATTTAGTGGGGGGCATGATTGGGGGCCCCTTCACGTCACTCAACTCGGCTAAGGCCGGCCGTCGAACCGGTGATACTTGCCTTAACACAAAATACACCAGGCCCTCGTCTCTACACACCTCTACACGTATTCCACCGCAGAGACACGAACATTTATGGGTGTTTCACGTGTCTCTAAATGCTGGTTAGATGCAGGATTGTAGATATTTTTAAGTGCGTGAAAGGAACTAAATTACTGGCAAAAGAGAAAGGTATGCTAGTTGCTCCAAGTATGTGGCTAGCGTGTCGGTGTTTAGAGCAGGTTTCTGAATCAAGTTTATTTTGTTACAAAACTTGTATACTTGTGGAGAATATCTGTGACTATTGACTTTAAGAACGTAATTTTTGATGTTATGTCGGCTCTTGCTTACTTTTGGAAGCGGTGGAGCTATTATATTAAATTTTAAAAAGTTTATCAAATACAAAATTTATTCAAATGGTAATAACATAATTTGATAATCTTTATCGTAATCGCCCAAAGACCTATTGGTTGATTATTGGAATTGATATTATGATCTATGTCATAGATAGATAGATAGCTTAGGTTGAATAAAAACAACATAGGTAGCTTATTTGTTTTTATATAGTTTTTATTTTAAAGATCCGGGCATATTATTATGAATCGAATGATATAATAGTGTCTACTCAGAGTTTTTCACTATCAGCTATCGGCTATATTTCAAAGGCGTAAATGGTAAAATCCAAAAATAGCGCAATCTTTCAAGGATCCGGCTGAAAATATGATAAGATTTATCAGGAAAACCAATCTGCTATTAGTATGTCAAAAGATTATACTATCTTATATAATAAATGATTAAAGTGGGTCATATGATACAACGATTAGCGAACATGCCACAAAATTATCTGCCTTGCCAATGTTGCTATGTGCCCAAGCAAATACTAGGACTGATTTTAGCATAATTCAACATCTATTGTTTTAGATGGAATATTTTGATTGCGTTTGGATATTTTAGAATAGATTATACATTTTATAAACGGCGGAAGCTAATATTTGTAAGTACTTTGATACCATTTCAACTTTATTAAATCTCTTATTATACTCTTTTACACTCATTTCATTTACACTTTGCTCTATCTTTTACATCCATAGCCTAATAAATTAGTTAAATATTTCACCGATGTTATATCGGTTTAGAGTTAGACATGTACCAAGCATGTCTTACGAACAGGTTATACAGGTCAAAAGACAGTTACCCCACACCGAATAAAAACACAATCGATGAAGAAACCGGTCATGATTGTTGAGAACTACCTTTGAGTTGGGACTGACAGACAGAAATAATACAAAGTGCATGGCATCTTGGACAGACACCTTTGCTATCAAATATTATTTTAGTAATTCTAGTTAATATTTTGATCATGGCATGATTTATTGCTGTTTTACGTATGTATAAGCCTGTGTCAATGACAACGCTTATTTCAACACAATAAGACAGTACGTAATACATAGGCGCGGCTTTTAAAACCTTGCTGTATTTATACTTGATTCATTAATATTGTCAAGGATTTAAATCAGCATACTCAACAAAACAAAAATATGGCAGAAATTCTCGTTTGACTTGAGACCGAGCTACTTAATTCCGGCTCGACCTCATATGTGACAGCACATCAGGCATACGTGTTGTTTTGTTGTTATAATTAGTGGAACAGCAGCTGATGGCTCGTGGCTGGGCGAATTCAGACGCGTCCGCGACTACAACGAGGTCGCTACGTTGACGCTACGTGACTGCTCTAGGGTTGGCTGCGAGACTTAAGTCCATCCCCTCCACTTTGGTCCCACAAGATTATGAAGCACAACTTCATTGATAGCAGTCATACAATTGGCATAACTCCATAATTATGCTTAGATACTCTGAATTAATGTGTAAAACGACGCATCATACAAAATAATTTATTTATTTTGAGCTATAATTATTATTTTCTTTTAGCTTAGCAACGAAAAATAACAGTCTTATCGTATTCTTCGCCACGTATGGTGATTTCATTATTTGTACTGCAAGATGTGACCAAGTCGATAAAATAAGTGATATGATAAACATAGCATGTCGACTGATAACCGCGTTATCATTGTCGTGTACTATCTTGAACCTCAATCTGCACTTAGAAAACAAAATTTCGGTACAGATTTTTGATTTGTGTTTCTATTCGGAGTATTTATTGAAGTAATCAATCTGGTTAGGAAGGTTAATAAGTTGAACCGAGCAGGAGTATTGATAAATCCCAGGTATGTGGCAGCCCTGCACCGGCGCGTGCGCCGGTCGTTAACCCCGCTGCGCCGTGACGCAAGCAGGCAACTTTCTAACCGCACGCTACGTCAGAGGCGACGTGGTGGAGGCCTTGCCGCTGAAGGTGCCTAACGCGGACAATGATCCCGTGGAGATCGTAGCCGAAGTTATCGTGGCCTATCGCTATGTGTTGCTTAATACGTGCATGTCAAGACTATCGTATTGACTGATATTTTGAAGACGTCGAGATAGATCTCAATCTATGAAGGTCTTAAAACAATACTTATTTCATTTCATTCAATGATATCATACACTAAAGATGTTGAATGCTTTTAATATGAAATTATAACACTGGTGCATAGACTTCTTAGACTTAACTTTCGTTTATAAAGTTTTAAATTAATTCTTAGATTGCCCACATGAGTTAGCTAAACATGAATCTGCATGAATCCAGTTGAAATAAATACGGATAGGACGCGCCTCATTACTATATCCTCAGAGTATAGGTACAGGGAATTATTGTAAAACTACGACCATGTTGTTGTTCCGATGGAGGTTACGTAAAAAACTATTTGTAATACTATGTAACAGGATAATTATACTATTGGATGTTAAGCTTGTTATTATTAATTGATTTTAATGACCTATTTTGCTCCTCAATCCTCATAAGGCTACAATAGTAATATTATTACAGAAAAACCGTATGTAGAAAAGTTATTTCCCCGGCGAGACGGAAGAACTTCCTCTTTAAAACGGACACCCGTTTTGACGACACTGTTGCAATACCGTTTAGTAGCAGTGGTCACCACCTCTTTAACATAGACACCTAACAGTAGACCAATGGGAAAGAGACTAGTGTCTTTTAAAGCTTTTTTTTTCTAGATAAAATAAGTATGATCACTTAATATGCCTATAGCATTATTTATTTTTATTTATATTACCCTTCGCAAATCGTTTGGTTTGGATTGCTCTAAGATTTCTTTCAAATTATAGTGCGCCAGTTGAAGTGTAACGATCCTAAATAGATTTTACAGCTCTCAATTTGTTTCGCACCGTGATGTCTAAATTAGTTGGTTTCTAAACCAACGTCTGTTAGGCCCGGATTAAACGTGTGCCGATTTTATAGTCATTGATGAATGATTCTATTTAAAAACTTTTATGTGTATGCATGCTCTGGCATCTACATTGAAAACAGATCTCCGTGAGGCCTCTGGACTAGGTGTTGATGGTACTTTAATATGTTGTATTACTCGAAACGTGTTAGATTTACACGTTACAGTTTCAATATGTATGGGCTATAGGCAGAGCCCAGTGTGACTGTTCGCGCCGCGAAGCCGAACGCTCCGGTGTACATCTCCCGCCTACATTACACCACTAAGGCGGAGGACATCGTGGAGTACGTGCGCCAAAAACTTAAGTACGCGCCGAGAGTGCAGTTGTTGGAGTCGCGCCGGAATGTCAACTTTAAGGCGTTTGTGGTGCGAATACCCACGTGTTTGCTGCACCTCGTCTTGGAAGAGGAGTTTTGGCCGCAAGACGTGGTGTTCCGTCGCTTCCGCGGACAAGTGCCACAAGAACGCACGAATACGTAGTGCAGTGTTTTTACTAACATAGGCCTAAGCTTTTATTACTAACACGATTTGTATTTTTGATATATATATGTTAGTCTGTAAGGTATATATCTATGGGCCACAGTAGCCTGAAAATAAACGTTTTATTATTATTATTATTATTATTATTATTATATCTAAGAGTTATTGGGGAACCTGTTGTTTTTCTTTTAAAACTCAACTCGAACCACTTGGTTGCTTTTTGGATTTTGAAATCTGTGGGTATTAAGTAACCACTTTATAACGTAGTGCGTGTCTTTATCTATTATTTTCATGCTCATATTTATTCATAAAAAATACAGATTTTCAAAGGTATTGTTGGTTTTAGCTTAATTATTTGCTCCTAGTAATTTGATAAGTTTCACAAACAAAGGAACTGACAAGTCTTTCCTGTTAATTAGCAATTTCCCGTAATTCCTGCTTTTAGAACAAATAAGTAAAAATTTTCCTTATTTTTTATACAAACTTCTATTTTAAAATGGCGTCGTCGTCAAGATGATCTTCGCAACTATATTGCTTTGTAGGAAAACTCTTATTTCCTAAGCTTGTATTCATGAAAATTTACAAATCTACGGCTTTTTAAGATACAGAATATTCGATGCTGAAATTTTTAGATACAACAAAATTTTATTGGATGAAAAGTCTTTACGATATGACACCTATGAAATTTATTTACAGAATAAATACTAAAGGAAAACGGACCGTTGATATTGGACTTTCTAACGCATAACTTTATGAGTGTTATACGAAGTCATGAAACACGGTTATCATAACCCGAATGTGTTGTATCAAAATTCATTGGGTGTCATTTCTCGGGCGATTCAATTTCGTTTTTATCCCGAGTCACGTACACTGGTGCGGCGACGCGGCCGGGCCGGTGCGGCGCGCGGCGCGGCGCGGCGGGGCCATGTGGGTCGACGAACGGTAAACTAGACTTTCTTTTTTATTTCATCCACTTCTCGTCCGCTCGCTGCGGAATCATCCTCATCCAAATAACCCACGTCTACACTACTACGTGTTTTGTAAACTTGACCAGCTTTAAATGTTTATTTAGAACAAGAAATCTGCTTCGATTTTTTATTCTGTTCTCGGAATTTGTTTAGGCTATAAAATGTGTTTCCACAGAATATCACCGGTGAAACAGTTGCAGATATTAG
Organism: Craniophora ligustri; assembly: GCA_905163465.1. Classification (NCBI taxonomy): domain Eukaryota; kingdom Metazoa; phylum Arthropoda; class Insecta; order Lepidoptera; family Noctuidae; genus Craniophora; species Craniophora ligustri. The sequence continues at coordinate 14,236,710 of LR990968.1, forward strand.
TCAGTTCTGGATAAATTAAGACTGTTATGATATGAAACGTACACTAGATATATTTCATGCATATGATTAAACGACATGACCGTATAATAATCTAACCTACATAATATGCACATGGATTTTTTTACCGATGTAACATTGATATTATTTAATCCCGTTTCGAATGTTACAGCCTCCATAGTCACGGACAGACTGAGTCTGGTCTCGTCTAATATTGTAGTAAGTGCATGAATACATGTTATGAAGAAAATTTGTATATTAAAACACTATTTCTCGTGTAACATTGTGGGTCAGACTCGGCTGAAAGAATCTTTTGTTGATGTTAAAATGTTGATAGATATAAGGCATCTTATCGCGAGTCCCAATTCTCAGCCGTGAGTTGCTTATTTAATTACTGCTTTACGTGTCTAGTGTACTGCGTAACACTTAAGTAACTTTTTAAAAATCCACGATTGTCACATTATTATATTTATAGATAGTTGTGATAAATATCAGAGTTCTTCAACTTAACAGACTTTTCAATCGGACAGAAAATATGTATTGCCTTGTAATAAAACTACTGGCAAAAATCTCGGCATAAAATCCGTAAAATATTCGCCTAAGTGAAAGAAATAAGTATAATACAAACAAACCTGCTTGACATACCTTTGAATAGGACCTCATGCTTATCTTCAAAAGCTCTCGTTTTATGTATTTATACTAATATGTTTGTATGAGCCATCTATCAGCCAACCTTTGGGTGAAAGACAGCAAGAGAAGATTTGAAACAGACAACAGCAAAGTGCTTTACCAATAAGTACACTAATCCTGAACTTGGATGACCTTGTGCTATTTTCCATACATTATCATGTAATCATCGTTATTATATTACAATCGCGGAATACAGTGCTCAAGTTAATCCGCCCGGTGACGCATGTTGCATGCTCATGTGATATTACTATTTGTTTGAGCCGTCGTTATCAGCAGCTTGTCACCTTTATCGCGTTATCGTGCCAGCGCGGAGCGGTTCAACAGGGGAAGTGTTTGTTCTCGGAATTCCTGCCTCTCATGTAGGTTTAACGAATTACTTCGTAATTACGTCACAAGGGTTCGGGACAGTTTAACGCTGTCGTTACTAGACTTACTAGTTACAATTATGGCTATATCATAAATTCATAAGCGTATCTTCGCTGTCCGATTCCTTTAGCTTTGTTCGTTGTCAAATTTTAACTGTTGCTTGTTCGCTTCTGCTTCTTAAAACTTACTTGGGTAGTCTGATTACTGTATGACTTTATCGAATTTATATTGCATTATTGTAGATGAATTTAAACACTTTCTTCACAGTCAAGAGTTTTCCCATTCAGAAAATAAGTAAGTTGTTTATAAATAAACTAGTACTTAATCATTGTTAGTTATAAAAGGAATAAAAACAAAGCTTAGAAATAGAAACCAACATAAAAACGTGTAAAATGTGTAAGTGATACATAAATCAAAAATTATTACGCAAAAATAAAGGTTGGTTCACAGTGGTTTGGCGGAGCGTGGCGTGTGCGGGAGCGTCGCGTCGCGTCGTCGCGTCCCGTGACGTGCACCGGCCGTGACCGTTCCGTTGGCCGGCACGATGACTCGCATCTGATACATTTTATTTATTAAGCCGCGCTTTTTGTTGGCCGTTGGAATCTCGCTTTTAAACCGGTAAGCTTTGTTATTAAGTGAACCCACGTAAGAACGTGGTAGATATGGAATTATGGATTGTGTCTAATATTTGTACCTATCTATTTATGATTTTACGTCGTATAGTCTGCAGAGTCGAATCTTAGGATCTTTTTGTGGGCGAGCTTTGCACTTTGCCCGACTAATTAATCCAGATTTTTTTTACTATAACCCTGATACATTTCGCCTATCTATATATCTTAATTTATTTGCAGTATCGTCTTAATTTAGTGTCTTTTTTTTAGTCTTTCTTTTCAGTGTTTAATGTGGTTTGTTAACACCTAATGTCTTCGTAATTCGTATCGTAATCACGCAATATTAAACTGATTACTGGTGATTGTTCGTGCGTGACCCGGCGCGGACGCATACTATTGTCGGAAACTATTGTGCATAACGCTAAGTATTATAATTAAACATGCTATGGTTCACACTCACGTGATGGAATAAGCCTAAGCGCTGTTTCTGAGAACTGGCTTGCGTGGAAGAGGGGCGGGCGCTCCGCTCCTAGCATCATTTCATTCAGTGCTGAATGGATGACGAGCGTCTTCAGCCATTTCTCACATATAATATAATAATGATTATATACAGTATCTTGAATTTATTCATGAAATAATCATATGTTGAATGGAAAGTTAATTGCTTATGTGAAGTTTACTAGACATAAAATGAATGAAGGAAGACAAAAGTTTGTATTGATTCCTATAATATAATGCGTGAAACACAATAGTTGCGAACATCACGCCAATGCGATTAACAGATGCTCAACAATTGTAAAAGATACCAGCGGACTGATGAATAGATTTCCCCTTGCGGTACGCGCGTCACCCGCTCCCGCGCCCGCCTGTATGCTGGCGGGTACACTGCCAAAACAACTAGCATCTACGTTCATTTGATCCACACGCACCTGTGCTACGTATACGCCTCTACTCTAAAAACCCCTATTTATCTTATATATTTATCAGATGCAAACTTTGGTGTGGTGGATGCAACTACAAATGCTACGAAGTTCTGTGCTGTTAAACAGTTAATAATTCCAAATATTTAACTCACTGCTATCTCAAATGAATCTAATGCCACCGCACTAACGTAGTGCACTAGCACTTTGCACTAGCAAAGCATACACCTACAATAAATGTATGGAGTCTAGATATACACATTTCATCAAAACGTTGTTCTAACATTTGTAAAAAGTATAAGCCCATCATACTTCTGTGTTCTTGCCAATAGCTCTTCTGCTAACATTGAGTTTTTGGTATACAAAATTTCCCTGAACTGGGTACGCTTGATTCCTTGTCGTGTATTTTGTTGTATATTAAATTATCACATGCATGGCCAATATCCAAGATCGTTAGAAAGCGCATCAGCAGTTTGCGCTTGGCTCGCGGAGCGTGTCGCGACGTGGGACCGACACGCCACTGACCGACAGTCAGCAGTGTGTGACCGATGTGGCAATGCCTTTACAATGCTGAGCGGAGCTCAATGTGATGCTGGTTCTGCTATTTATGTAACTAAATATATTGTAGCACACCAAATGATCCGTAAAGACCGTTGAGTAAAAGGCACCTCACATATATTAGTGATGTATCCACAAAAAGCTGAAGTAAGAAATGTAACATAAAATGTAATGGCTCTATACAATTCCTTAGAATTCTGGAGCAGCCATACACTTTTCACAGAAGAACTCAAGTTTCTTATTGTCATTCAAAACATTCGTACGCTTTTCTCCTTACCATGTGTTACCATTATGCTGACACAGTACCTACTGGGTGTCGATAAAGGCTGTGCGCGGGGTTTGCGGGCTGAAGGAGGAGGGAATTTCGGATCACGATTTACTCGAGCGCATCTGTCCCGGCCGTGCTCCTGCGTCCTTCGTCCGAACGTATCGTGCATACTACGAGCGGCAACCGCCAGGGACGAACTGGAAACACGTTCTCAAATCAACGTTTTGGTAAACTTAATTTATATGTAACATCTTCCAAGATGGTACTGTTTGAAATATAATGCAATATTATATAATATAATAATTCGTTAGCCGTATATTATTATATTATAATTTACGGCAAACGAATTATAAAAAGTTTACGTATAACATTTATATCTTTATTTTGAGAATATTTAAAATAAACTAGATATATTTTAAAACTGTTTATGCTGTTTCAATGGTGGGTCGTTTGGATTTTATGCACCTGTCGGACACGCTTTAATGATACCATAAAATATCGTTTTCGCATTTACTTACAAATTTACGCATTTCAAGCAAGCTGAAGACGATCATTTAAAATCTTAATATGTAATAAAATCAAGTACTACTTAAAATTGTACACCTTCGAAGGTATTTTTATTTATAACACCTACTGCTAAACTTCAGCTGCCGATTTTGTTTACAGTATCGGCCGAATTTGTAATTCGTAAAACGTAACCTACAAACGAATTTCCATTCATTGCGTTCGCTAATAGCTCTGTTGCTATAATAACGTCAGCAGTATTTATCAAGCCAGTGGTCACCACATTAATGGCCGCCGCAGTTTTATCGGCTTTGGCAAATCTCCTCCGTGCCTACGCATATCCGGCATGTTGAGTTAACCAGTAATTAATGATTGTTTGGCTTTCAACAGTTTTCATTTCAGTTTACTATGGTCTAGGTGACGTGGTGTGTGCAATTATTTGCCTAGTTGTGCATTTTGCACAGAGGAAATGAGCACAAAATGTTGTTAACACACATATGTATGTACAATTGTGCATACCAGCACACCTGTCGTCTCCGATGGTTAGGTAGAGGAGTACTAATGTATAACCACATTTCGGCAGTATGATTTAGGTCCTAGGGGGCGAGCCTATTGACATCAACCGGACACGAGTCAACTCCGAACTTTTACTGAGAATTTCATAGAAATACCCGATGACACTTCAATTAACCTATTTATAAATACGAATCCAGCGTTATTAAGACTGCCTTTTCTGGTAAGGTATGTGGTCGAATCATGATTTATATAGGCTAATGGTTGTGTCAGATCCATCGGTATTTATGCTAGTACTCTTATCAGAATCTTTGTTGCTTAGCTCGGAATAGATAGGGCTCTGTAATAATGTTAGGATATTTATTACTTTATAATTTTCACTCATTATTCTACTTAATGGATTACTCTGTGGTGCTCTCAAATATTTGTCTTACTAACATTGACAGATTAACGTATAGTGAACAATATTGAAACAATAATAATAATAAATTATAGATTATATTAACGTTTTGTTCATCAGTATTGAATGTTGTAAATACAGGCATTATGAAACATACTTAATTGCCTTCCCAGTTTGCTATATACAATACGATAAGAGAGAAAAAAGATTTATGTGCATGTGCAACATGTTGGTGCTACTAAGCAACCAACATGTGGTTTTATGATTTTCTCGGTATTGATTCATGAGTTGTGTTAGACAGACGCTATTCATGTAATGTATCGAGGTAATATATATCATCGTAAATTATTAGATATTGAAGCCATATGTGTTCGTGCTACCATTTAAATAACATTCCTTTTATGTTACATGCACTTGTTAACATATAATAAATGTTGGCAACAGAGATGATTAAGTGGGGCTCAGACTTATCGGGGCTAGACTAATTGTTGCCATATTTAGTCTCCGAAGATGTGAAAATTCTTTGCACAAAAAAACATATATTGACTATTGGAGGCATGTTAGGCCGGTGTTGGTAGTCTGTAAACAGGTCTAATTAATCTGACATTAGACATTAGTGTTCCTTTTCACTACCCAGTTGGGATGCTCTGGGTAAACTACCGATATCGGTGTGCATCTTGTTGGTGGTAATAAAGTTTCCTGAATGAGTCTTATCTCATTAGCACGTCCACATGTTTTTGATTTCCGAACATTATTTTCATATTGCTATCGCACTTCTCCAAAATTGTAGGATAAAAATGTTGTTTGCCATTGGTAGGTTAAAAACACCCTTTATAGGAAGCCCGTTCAGCATGTTATTGATTATGCAAAACAAATATTTTTAAATTTGCTTTCCGTCCAACAAAGATGTTCGTGCAGTGCTAATATGTATTTAGTGTTAAACAACATCACATGCTTCAAAGGACAGGGTAAAGACCGCGGCCCATCAGTTTGACAACACGGTGACGGATGAATATCGGTATGTAACGAGCGATGTGCGTCAAACTCTGTGTGTACATCGTTTAGCGGGAGCATGAGAACTAGCATGAGTTTTCGTTTTACGTCAATCGCATTAATACATTTCACGTGGATCCAAGTGTTAATCGATCCTCACGAACTTGCGCTCATAACTGAAGCACTGTATCCGCGGACGATATGATAACAACTCGCGATGCTCGCTCACAGTATTCGTGATGCTACCACCGATATTCTTCCATGACTTGCTTACGCAAATCAATATCGTAACTCAGATAATTATCATGTGCTTGTTAAAATTAAATTAGCAAGTGTAAGTCGAACTGTTATGAAACTTAGATTTCTGTGAGGGAAAAGCGATACAATGTGTCATTGTATTCGAAGCTGGACTGATGGTATTTTGTAAAATTTGTATTTGTGAAATATGGTTTACATTATATCACATATTTTTCGTAACTTATCAATGTTGTGTTTGTTAAGAGCTTGTTGGGTAACAATCGAAATCCAGATTTAGCAGAATTCTATATCCAAAAATGCCAATGCAAATATTGTCCCAAATAATGAATTTTTAATCCATAAAAGAATACTAACATATCTGGTTTTGCATAGAACATTGTGTTCTGATATTGTATTGTTCTGGACACAATTGCTGTATAGGTATGTCTATTATTCTAAATACTTATTTTGCAAAAGAACCCTATCTCGCGTGAGCTAGGTATAGGTGAATTTATGTGTAATTGATCATTATGGGGTAGGCCATTAAATGGGCACTAATTCATCTGAGCTGCTGCCTATATTTTTTATCCAATCCAACCCAAAAGCAACAAGTCACACTATGACAACGAGAACTTTTGTTCGGTATCTAGTTAAAGCAGTGGTGGTAAAAGTTGTCTGAAGGTTGATTCAGGATATTTTATTAACGGAATAATAATAATTCGAAAATAAGTTTGCTTTAATTTAATTATCAAACCAAATATTACATGGATGTAACAATAGAGTGCGTCTCTGCAGCTCAACACACCTCGCCTAAAGCATGACGTAGTGTCGCTACGTTTCGCGAATGCCAAAGTTTTGGTGCGCCCCTCGGCATACTGATGCGGGCTCCGCGGCTGACTGAATACCGAACGAGCACTGCCTACATGGGTCCTTGGTGCGACGCGCCGTGAGTGCCAAATTACGCGTAATGCCAGCCCGATGGATTTATTGTTCCAGCCACTCTGTGACGAGAATTCGTTTCGATTTTCCTTCAAATACTTCTTTCCCGTTTAGGAAACTGTATTTGTACGTATTCACGTTGATGTTAGTGAGTGTTACTCATTCCGTTATAACTTATTTGAAGATAATTGTATGTCGAATGTTTACATTCGATCATCCAACTATTTACTGTTTAAGTCTTATGCATGTTTACTGAATGTTTGGTGTTTGGCACATTTAAATAATATTACTTTCTACGGATTTTGTCGCGGTATGTTAACCGATCTTACCGAGCAATCAACTAAAGATGTGTAACTAGTGTTGACACCTTTCAATTGATTGATTATTTTAAGCCCGACGTTTCGGATTTTTTTCAACATCCATTGTCTGTCCGTGATCAGCGTTAGAGTACTCGACGTTTGGCGTCACTGGGAAACCATGGAATCCGTCAAAAATCAATAGGCTAAGATATGTTAAATATTAACTGGAAGAAGACTATAGCTAACTGTTGCATGTTTTGAGTGAACGCAACCTGAGGGACCTGCACGAGGGACGATCTCTGTCTGGCCACGCCTAACGCTATTGAAGTGGCCTCTTATTATTCAGACGTTGTTTAGGCCATTGACACGATAAGAAGAAGTGAACGCAACCAAATGACAGAAAGCGCGTCAATATAGCTCCTGTATTTTTTTTTATCTAGGTGTATTATTTTACTCTCTCTTCCGTCTGATAAAAAGTGCAAATCACGCTCTGTGTACTAATTAGTTATTTTATAATATATCTAAATTGATTTACTAAATCCTCAGTTTTATTTAACTAACAGGTTATGGGCCCAGAATCTTTTTTAAATAAGAAAATTGAGCGCGTTTGACAGTATCTCGATCAGGGACCTGATGATGAAATGACGATGCAGCCGAAGATGTAGCATGTAAGCTCAAATAAAGTTTATTCACTCTCGCCTCCTAAGATTTTTGTACATAATAGTTTTGATAGGCATAACGAACATAATTATTATGATCTCTGACCAGACAAAAAAATAAGTCAGTGTTCCAGAGCCTGATTTATGTAGTGACATGTGACTGACTCGAAATCTTCCTGTATTGCGTCAAACCACCACAAACAAAGTTACGCCCAGTTACAAACAGGCTTATTGTTTTAATACACGTGCGTCTCCCCGTCCGTACTTCAAACACTTCCGTCTACGATAATAATACCGACGTTCCTGAAACTGGAAACTGGATTTCTAAGTATTCTCCTGTGAAGATTTTTACCGTTTGTTTTTAATGTTACTAAAGACGTTTTAATGTTCTTTGGCTGTGGTATTACTGATTGAATTATACGTAGTCTCATGTACTGATGTCAGGCTGATAGGGATAAATGTAATCATACTTTTGTGGTATTACTACTGTTGTTATGTTTGTTTTCGATTATCAAAAGTATAAAGTACCAAAACTTGTGCAGATTATCTTAAACAAAATGAAACCACAACTTGGGTACATAATCGGATTTTACATTGAATTAATAAATTCTAAACAAAAAAAAAACAGTTAAGTTATTTTTGATTGCAGAGAATTTGGTCTAATTAACTACCAGAGTGCGTAAAAGTACCACGAACATGTGGTTGTATTAGCCACAACACAAAAGTTTTACAGCATTTGTGGACTATATAAAATGTCTAGTAATTGAAGCCAAAAATATTAAAATACGCTAAGATTAAGAAGATCACTATGAAGAACAAGATACACTATGATCTAGAATTGTAGATCCAAATTAAATACTATTACTTATCACCAGGAAAGTACAATACACGCAGAAAAGTTATAATGAAATTATTTTAACTAATATTCGTCGGTAAACCTGAATATCGGAGCGTATGTTAATTTCTGACAAGTGACTTCCTGACAAGTGCACACGTATTTAAGATGCGATTTGGAACATACACCTGTTGCCTCAACTCCTCTATATTGCAGACAACGTCAGTAGTCAATCGTAAGACTGAGACGAAACTGTGAAATTATTAATAAGCTACTTAGAAATTCAAGCTGAATACCGACATGTGCAAGTAAATGGCAATCGACAGCGTAGGTACTTAAATATCCATAAAACAGCGTTCAACTCCTTGCAAGTAGTAATTTTAACCCAACATGTGCGCATAAAAACGCTTTGATTTGTATGAAAAAGGATCAGTGGCACAAAGTAAGGTTGTGGAGATAACCTTGGTGACAGCTGCACCGGCAGATGGTCGATGCCGTCATCATCCTCATAACAAAACACAATATCGTGAATATAAAGTAACTACAGAAGTTTGTGCAGCTTTATAAACTGTTCGACACTGTCTTCCCTTGTATTGTAATAATGTAACATGATCCAATTAATTTTTATGGCATTTTAGAGACGTTTTGGTTAACGTATGTATGTGTTAAGAACAACATGTCTCATGATCTGTAATCCACTTTAGGAGATTCTGATGGAACAGCAACATACACAATCGGAAGCAATTATTGAAGAATATTAAATCAGGGTTAGTGTAAACAGCATTGGTGTTGTATTTCCATTGTTTTTACGTTACCAACGTCTCAACGAGGAAAAATAGAGATTTTTTACAAGCTCAGAAATATTGTTATTGCAAACATTGAGAGTATGATTCAGAGCCATTAAAATATGTATGCCAGTTGTTAAGATATGTTCTTATGTATCCGTTAGCCCTCGTCATACTACTATGACGAGTTCTGGTGTCAAAGCTCTAACCTCATGCCTTTCGCGCTAAACTTCCATTTGTTATGCCATCCATCCTTCATATCTGACTAGAAAAAGAAAATAATTTTAGTAAATACGTAACTATAAATCGCCTGAAGCTTTTTAGAGCTTGTGATTCAGTTGTTGGCTAAAAAAGTAGTTCCAAAATGAACTACTATGTTAACCAATAAATATATATATATATAAATGGTATAAACGCAAGTGTTATTGACCTAGAACAATACTCAATTACGCATTCCCCAAGCCAAGTTATGCAGGCATAAAAACTGAGCACGCAACTCAGTCATGAATCAAGCATAGCCACAGCAAAGCCTTTATGCATAAATTCAACTAACCGGTGTACTGCATCAAACTCACTGCACAGGCTCAGAAACTGCTACACAGACTTACTACAAGCCTGCCTTATTAAACTTTCTATATGTCAATTTCAAATATTTCCAGTAAATTATGTTACTCTACATCTTCATATTTTTGTTCTATATTTCATCTACTTTTTTTTACTAAAGATTTAAATTTCTTAAGACTTCGTGCTACAATCCTATGTTCGCTGATCACGCTACTACGTTATCAGAGCTCTTCATTCAAAAGACGCAGGCAAGTAAATAATCTAACAATCATGCAAGTAACTTCTACACAAGTTTTTACTTTATGTACATTTTATCAAGTGTGTTTATTGAGGACAGATTCCAAGATGTTGATATCAGCGCATTGCATGATACGCCGAAGATACAAGATAACATGCAAAGCAATGTAATCAGCACCTACATGGCATGGTTCTGTCAACAGTGTTAATATAATTGCATCGTCATCGACCTACTTGGTGCTGTGACGTGGGATCTGTGATTGTGTGCGTGTGCACACGTAAACCTGTCGTCGAATCAATTTGTACGTATGTCATAAACAAAGCGTCGGTTTTTTGTCGAAGATATCGACTTGTTCTTAAAACGTCTGCATGTCATGCGGAAGTTTTACGCAATGGCCTCTTTTTGTCGTAACCTAAAATTATTTCGTCACTACCAAAGCTTTTTATTTTAACAATTTCACTGTACCCATCTGACGGGTGTTTGTCATATTTTTTGTTAAACAATCAGGCATTATATTTGGCACTGTAGACTTTTGGCAAGCTTGAGTTAAATAATTATCTAGTAAAAAGGGTAAAGTGAAAAATGTCAGCAAAAAATGTAGCAAAGCTTTTGACCGATTTTCCTCATCAGTATTTGTATTATTTGGACACTCTTGAATCATACTAGCTACTGAGAATTACTGGTGACTTCAGATCTGCAGTTTTTGTAATGTAAGTTACATTAGTAGTTAAAACATGTTTTCAGTGATTACCTACTTAAAAGTTGCCTCTATTTAGTCTGCGTTTAGCGAACATTTTGCAAAAAATACTGGCATAAAATTCGCCAATAACATTACTTTTGTAAAGTAGTATCATATCAATACTTGTACACAGCAACCTGAACCAGAAAATATTATCGAACAGGCCACGTGACATGTTGCGCAAACAAGGATGTTGGCTCAGGTGCGGTTTATGTAACCGTCGTAGTTTACTACGGTAACAACCGCTCATTGTCCGGGGGGCGTGACTCAATGTTTGTTTGGAAATTCTCTAACATATCTTTTACACGGGTTCTTATTGACGGCTACTCCCCTAACATACTTTCCCTTTGACCTTCAAAACTTGTCACAAATAACGGTTAACGGTTTCGAATTCAAACCTCGAGCATTTGCATCCTTTCTTCGACATTTCAATTTAATTAGATATAATGCATGTAATAATCAACAAAGAAATGTTAGTCTGTAAAAAATAAGACTCAAATTTGAAACATACTTCGAAATCACTCTCACTTCTACAGTCATTTTTATTCTGTAACATAACAGAGAGCCTTACCTCGCTTTAATTTTCACCATGTAGCGTTGATATAGATGTCACTCAAGTGACTAAACTTAATACATACAAACAGAATAACTGATAGAGTTTTTATGTTTTAAAACAGGATATTATAATTTACACCTTAAAATTGCTAAAAAGGCAGTTGAAGCAATCAGGGCGATAGTTATTGAAAATTATTCCTTTTATAATTATTATTGAACAGCAAGCAAAGCATCTCGGATTTGCTGTTTTAGAATTTGGCAGATTTTGTGAGCCATTAGGTACTATAATTATGTTTGAAACAAACGAGTCGGAAAGTATTTTTATTAGTCACAAATCATAAAACAACTGTTGGATTTATCTGCCGTGCACTGGTCCGTCAACACATCTCCTTTCATGCTTCCTACCAAAAAAGGCGGCACTTTGTGAAAAGCGAAATTTCTATAAACGATACGATCGTCTTCCAGTGGTAAAATAATATAGTGAACGCCGACAGAATATAACAAAATAACAGTTATAAAAAGTAAAAGTCGGTCATAAAATGCTAAAATTTTACAAGTTACAACTCTTTTCGGTTCCGTTATCCTTTTAAGAGATTATACAAAAAACGTTAACAACCGTGAAGCGAACGCTCCTCACAGCATAACGTTAGTTTTTGTTAAGAAAAGTTTTCCAGTTTCTAGTTTCTAATTTGCAAGAATGTCGTGTCCTTACGACAATTCACCATTTTGACTGTACGTTGTACAAATTGAACTACATACTTACTACCAGTTACTGCGTTTCGTTTTTGCCAATGGTCGGAAGTACGACTGATGATCAAAAGGGTTCCATTTTCAGGCTCGCCCCTATTAAATGGGTCCTTAAACATACCAGCAAAATGTATGTGTACATTATGTACTAATGTACACATACCTCTGCCTACTTTTGAAGTTAAACTTGAATTATAATTGTCATGAAATACCAATTAAAACCAGTCCGGCAATACATAGTACACTAATAAGCATACAATAGAAATAATTGGAAGACTTATCTTATGCAGTAGTTGAAACATGAAATACATCAAGGCCACGCTTTAATGTAGCATTCTAAACATGTGCAAGAGCCTGAGAACTACAGGTCGTGTATTTTGCCATGTCGGCCATGAACTGAACGCGGGTAGAAATAACTAGCGCTGGTAAATATTTAACGGTTCATGTAATGTATAAATGCGTGTACACTATTGCTGGCTTTATTAAGTACAGTAGACACCTAAAGGCTGACCACCAACTGGGCTATTCTTAGCCCAGTTGGTCAAGTGTGGGTTTTTAATTAAGATTTATTCGGTTATGAATAATTATTCCTTGTTAATTAAAATATAAATAGTCGAAGTTTATGTTCGGCATAGAGTATAGACTCCAAAACAGCTGACTGACTATTTTGATGAAATTTTCAACAATCTTTATGTAAGCCGAGAGGTGATCCTGTAAATTTTGGTAGTGATCTGATTAGAAGAATTTCATTTGTTCATTTTTATAATTTACTGTTACATTTTCCATACAGGATTATAGACTTAGTACTTTACCTTTGCAAAGTTGGGCCAGGTAAAGCTGTAAATGTAAATTTACTCAAAAGTATCAAATCGAGAAAATCTTCCCATATCCCAAACACCGTTATTATCAGCAACCCTATCCTATTTAATAAATGTACTTACTTCTTTGTAACGTCAAAGGTGTGAAAGTGATACTCGTGTGACTGATGTAGTGAATGGCCAAAATAAACGGAAATGAATAAATACAAACCGAGATATCCGGCGGTATCCAAGGCCACGGTCACCAAAACAAATACCGGAAATGAACTAGTAAACGCCAATTGAAACTTTCAATCATAAACACAAGTTTGGACTTGTTAAAATAAAGCACAAGTTTGATACATATAAGTTTTTATTTTTGCCGTGTGACGCAATCGTTTAAAATGTTGATAACGTGATATTAATAACCTGATCATTATAGAAACACGTTGTTTTGCCACATTATGGTGGTAGAAGAGTGAAAATTTACGGTTATAATTATTTTTTAATGCCAAATCATTAAAAATACAAGAAAAATCTGGTGATGGACATCCTTATCACCTAGGTGTATAAAAAAAGCCTACAACCGATTTCCGAGGAGTTTAGCGACAAACACTGTGACACGAAATTTTTATGTATAAGAATCTTAAAATGAGAAATGTCATAGATACAGATTTTTTGAGTTTTTATATTTTGAGGTTTTTAATACCAATGAACCCAAAAGTATGATTATATAACTTATACATAAATATCATAATATATTTATAAGCTTTTAAGCAGAATTCAGAGCAACCGGAGGCGAGTCCAAATAATCAAAATGGTCAAATTGAGTCAAAATGGCCAAAAAACCGTGGTCGTCTTACCACTCAAGCAGAAAATAAGAACATGGAACGGAGTTAGGCAATACGACGTTGAAGGACATGACTCTTTGTCCAAAACTTCCAGCTTTATTGATTAACTCTTGAAATTCGAACAAAATATAAAAGCGGGGACCATTACCAGTTACTAAACAAGCTAGCTTTATGTTCCTCAGTCCCTGTAAGGAAGAATATAAAAAAAATATAAATCCAAAACACGCACTGCAACATTCAACATTTTGTATAACATATATGATTTTCAACAAATTGTCTTTGTCACACTCAGGTGCAAGATCGCGTCATGAACTCCGAACCAACCAATATCAAACATTGACCTATCCCTAAGTGCAAATACCTAATGATAGGTAAATATAACATACATAAAAACCAGGCATCAAAATGTTGTGTTAAGAAAATTCGTCTAAATGCACGAAAATGCAAATTTATAATGCTGCGTTTAGCCTCTAATATTAGAAACGTCATAACACTTAATTAACTAAAGCCAGTACCGTTTTAGTGCTAATTTTCTGTATAGTGTTTTTTATTGAGTGGATGTTCGTTTTCAATTACGTGTAAGCTCAACTCAGTTAATTAGTGTTGTTCATTTGCTATGCGCCATGGATCGGATAATCCGTGCATTCAGTCTCGTTTGTTGAATCTCGTTTTCCCAGTAAACAACCGACCCTGCTAGGCTTAAGCAGATTTGCTATTCCTGTTGTTGTTTGGTGCATTTTTAGCATGTTAATTCTTCACTACCATTTGAAGTTTTTAATGAACCTTATAAGTTATGTGGGGATGATGATCAAACGCATTGGTTTCATAAAAAACAATGTACTTTGATTAAAGTGCATCATGCATTATTACCAGCGGTATCTACCAACAGCTTTTAGTAACTTAGTCCAGCAAAGAAAAAAGGATGAATCCACTTCAGAAATACTCAGCTCAAGTCTACGTTTTATTTTTATTATTGCAACTTGACTAAATATATTCAGACAATACAGAAATATAGCTACTATAATATACTTCCATGCATTCCTTCTTTAACTGAAAACGACGAGACGTTGGAATTTGGATTAAACCCAAACTCTGGTCATTTATTATAAACTTTCACACTACGTACAAAACAGTTAAAATTACGACGCAGGAGTAAGTGTCGTGTATGGAAAGGGAGAGTGTAGTACAGTCAACTGTTTTAGACCAAATTTTTATGTATATTATTCATGTAATGGTTATTGTTATTGCACTTTGTGTTAAGACAATAAATCAACCTTCAAGGTTTACTTTCGCCCGTAAATGTTTTTAGTATTTTTAAATTTTTATTAAGAAAGAAAAATTCAACCTCAGGCGGGACTCGAACCCGCGTCTTCTGGATTGGTACTCCAGACGCTCTGCCAACTGAGCCACCGAGGTATCCGCCTGATGTGTTGAATTTTTCTTTCTTTATGTTACTTATGTCTTTACGGCGACATAGCAACATCGATTGGACAATTCTGCCCAACCCAGAATTCTCCCTTTACAGCGAGTAGATTCCGGATGATATTGCGTTACCTTTATACAATCTTTTTGTATTTTTTAGCATATTTCAAGCTAAGATTTTTAAATTTTTATTAAGAAAGAAAAATTCAGCCTCAGGCGGGACTCGAACCCGCGTCTACAAATACGACTACAAATTACATCTTCAAAGTACAGTAGAGAAATGAACTATTTTTAGGTTATATAATAGATATCAGATCTAGCTATAGATCTAGTATTGAAAGCCTGTACATAAGGACTGCTAAGGACACAGACTCACAGAAAGTATTATCCTGACAAAATTTTAGTCATTCAAAAATTTTGCTTTTTGTGACTGCAGAGATCTAGTGCAAGCTATTTCATATTTTCAGGGGTATCCCCTTTCCCCAATCACCGAGGGATTCACCTACACGAAGGAATTTTTGAATAAGCCAAATACCATTGACGTGCGCACATATTAGTTTTAAATTGTTTGCCCCTTGATACGAAAATTAACTTGTCAGTCTGTTGACCAAGTCGTATATTAAATACCAAAAACCTATCGTCGGTTTTCGTGATCATGAGACCCTATGAAGTAATAGGATTACATCACGTACCGTTGGCCATAAACCTGCAAGTCACTACATTGCGTCAGTTTCGATTGTATTTTAATACGATTCCTATCAAGTTCGCTTCGCACCACGTTATCAGTTTGTATACAGATGCGGGAGTGATCGAGCGCTGTTTACGTTACTCGGAGCCTTGGCACTGAACGAGGCTATGACGTCACTCGATACACGCCACAGACTACACGGGATCGCAGAAGGTCGAACATGGGTCGTTGCTCGCACTGCTTTCATGTATAAAATCGATTGTTCATATTTATTTTTGACGTCATTGCGAGAACAGATGAAATTATGTTTTACTTAATAAATCGTAGCTTAATTCATCTTCAATAGATTATAATTATTATATCTGAAAGTATTAATTAAAAAAAAAAGTTTGGTCCGTAATGTTAAACAATTGAAGGAATCTTGAATGACCACTAACACAGAACAAGGTTTGGAAGGAAACTATGCTTAAAAATGAAAACATAAAATAAATAATACACGTAAGTGAATAAAATTATTCAGGTGTTATTACTTTGTAAAGTAACAGCACGCAAAAATGGGTGACTCAATCGCCATAAATAAATGGCCTTGGTAAGTCTGAATAACATTGCTAATTACAGAAGCCTAACGTATGGCTATTTTATGTTTTGACTTAACACTCTACAGAATAGGTTAGAACATAGGTTATTATTTACCCAGATTGTTCACAGCTCTATAGTTTACAGCCTGCAGGATAAGTGGGTCCCAGTGTACCTCCCTGTACTTTATGTCTAAGATAACCCTCTCATGATCACGGAAATCAAAGATTTGCTGACCTTCTGGTTTCAGCTGGGCTGTTGATCCCCGTTCCAGTGTCCATATCATATACCTATATTATAATAAATATCATCCATATCAATATAATATCAGTGTCAATCCATATAAATAATATGCGTACTGGACTGGATGCGGTATAAACCGACCGACGTGAATTTCCACGAAATATCGATCAAAGGTTCGTGATACTTACGTATACGCATGATTCTGATACCATTGATTATTATGACGGCTTAAAGCCTATCTCAATGTCGCCAACATTTATAATAGGAAAAGGATTTTGGAATAACATTCTTGATACCAGATTATATCCGTTGTTATTACTTTTTTTGAGGACATTAGTCATGGTTTCTGGGAACAAAAGTTATGGAACTTGTTTCATTGTAATTGTTAGTTGTTGCTGCCGATTTTTTTCTTATTATAAACAAATAAATATATTTCGCGGGCAGAGTGCCGCCTGCCGCCCTTGACTGTGGAGCCACACTGATGACGTCAAACCAGCGCTATTTTTGTATAACACATAAACATTCGTATTTCCTTGTTATATGGTACACTCTTGAGAAATAATATACTTTATAACCACTATTTGAAGACTAGCCTTAATATAAATCGTGCCGAAAGATGTAGGCAGCCTAACTTGCGTCAGCACGGCTTGTAAACGGCTATTTTTTACCGTTTACTGGCGTTATGCAATTGTTTATTCCTGACTTCATCTCACAGGGTAACCACAGTTCCTATCGTAAATGTACACATTATTTTGTTGGTATGCCACAACGTTCGCAACTGGAAGGAAATACAGTTTAACACTAAGTGTGAATATGACGTCATGAACGTTCTGAGTACTGTGCCAAACGGTCGGAAAACTTCCGGCCAACAATTGGACGAGAAAAAGCTCAAGAAGAAGCATGTTAAGAGGTTGCTTCAATAACTAAGTAAACATCTAATTTGATAACCGCACCACTTTCTGTGACAAAAACAGTTTTTAAAGTGACCTGGTGACTAAATCGGAAAAAACCATGTAGGCCTATGCGGTTGAAAGTCAAAATACCAGGTGCTTAACTGTGTCAACTGTGATTCACAAAAAAAAACTTGTAATATTGGTGTTGTAATCGATGGGCGAAAAGCCAAGCTGAGGAATATCTACATTAAATCATAACTCATTCCGTATTTAAAGTTGTAAATATTTAACTTTTTCAATATCATGGGACTTTACTTTCATACCCAATATGAAATACGCAACACTGTATGAACAAGATGGTAGAAACTGTAAACTGAAAAATATATCTCTGTCATTTAATCTGGCGTCTAAACCAACAAACCGTCTGCGATTGACAAACGTCTTTTAATTACCTATCGCCTTTGAATGTTTTTTTTGGAACAGTAACCAGGGCATCAATTTTATGAAAGCGTGTTCCCTCCCGTATGACGTCATTGGCTAGTTCAATGCCAAGAATCCCTGTGCGATAAATGAGGTCCAGTCCAGCGTAATAAGTTCTGTCAGCGGATCGTTATTTACATGAATATGAAACACATGGTGTTTAGGATGGCTCGTTGAATGTATTATCGGACAAGTTATTCATGTTTTGCCAGCTGAGAAGGAAAACGAGCATTCAAGGGCCCCGATGTTTCGCAATAACGTTGACAGTTGCGTTTAATTTTTGCCCTAAAGTATCTAAAATATTGCTTTGTGTAGCCCGTAGGTTTATTTATTCATCATCATGAGGTATGGTATAGGTACCTGCTATACTTAAAGCAAAGGTCTGGATCATTGGGTTCGATAAATAAAATTAGAATTTGCTTCCAACTTTAAGTCTAATCCAGTTATTTGAAAATTAATTGATTATAAACGAAAGTATGTTTTTTTGTTGATAGGAAGTTGGAAGCGCTAATAATGTCAAATATTTATTGCCCCTTCAGCACGAGATTTCGTTTCTTCCAAATCATTAAATTAACAAAATGAATGTTCAGTCTGTGAGCAGTTCCACAAATAGGTAACAAGTTATTTTATACATTGCAGAAACAAGTTTCCGACGACCGGTTTCTGTGAGTATTAGTCGTTCATTCGTTAACAAGGACAAATGTATATAAGTATCAACATCTGTTCAATTCGATCAGGATTTCTAGCGCTAGTACCACTTTTGGAATAAATATAAATAAATACCAGTTTAGCAACAGCTTGAGTACATTATTGACTTGTGAATAATGGCCAATACTTCTTATATTCGTTTGCTGACAATATGAATGTTGTTTGCTTCGGTATCCGGAATCCTGCATCAATAAACCTAATATTAAATCAGCTTTTACTAGCGTCACCTGTATCCATCTACCACGGAATGTGTGTAACGGAATTTTCGAAACTGATTTTCATCTACTTCAAACGTCAGATTACCTTGAAATTTAGCACAGTTATCTAGAAAGTTTTCATTACTATCCTTAACAAGATTTTCGGTATTAGCGATTGATTATGCAATAATTGAGCTGTGGTAGCCTAGCGGTGTGACCAGTGGACTGAGATGTCAGAGGTCTCGAGTTCGAACCCAAGGCACGCATCACTGACTTTTCGGAAGTTATGTGCGTATTTATCACGTGCTCAAACGGTGAAGGAAAATATCGTGAGGAAACCTGCATGCTTGAGAGAATTCTCGATGGCATGTGAAGTTGGCAGACCCGCAGTAGGCTAGCGTGGTGGACTATAGCCTAATCCCTCTCAATAGAGAGGAGACCCGTGCCCAGCAGTGGGACATTAATGGGTTGATGATGATGATGCAATAATTTATCTAGATTCTAGGCTGTTTACAGAATATTGTGTAATGGATGTTTGCTGTTTCGTATAGGCTTATGCTTATGTGCCACTTAGCCGCGGATGGTTTCTGGTGATACATAGTCCTATAAAATAAGTAGATTACCAAATAATTCATCGTACCACAACGTGATACCCTGATTGTTGTCCAACCAAAAAGCAAAAATAAATAAAAGTTGAATGAGATTTATATTATGTTATACAAAAAGCTGTAGAATCCGGTCGAGCAAGGAAAATATATATTTTAGAGTCACGTGTGATATGAGACAAGAAACGATGACGTCAAAGTTTTGTTTAAAAATAATTAAGCAGATTACAAGTACCTATTGATCTGAAGTGTTAACCTTATAAACCCAATACATCAAAAGTTTTCTATTTTAATATTGCAATAGCTCTTTAATAAAGACTGAAATTTATAGTGGGTTAGCTCGTGATAATTGGTTCTCAAAAAAATGCAAACCCACAAAATATGATTCACGCCAGGTTAGCCTAATTAAATAGGTACTAACAGACTAGAGTTTGCGACGTTGATAATCTACAAATTAGAATATTCTTTCCCAATTGGCGCAGTGCCACAGATGTAGACGTACGAGTGGCTACGAATGATATAAATTTACGGAAACGCTTCAAATTCATAGCTCTTTTATATCTATTTGAAATATATGAAACAGATTTCGTAATTTAAGTCTATGAATGTGTCAACACAGTGAGACTTTAGTTTAACATTATAATCTGTGAAGTTCTAAGAGCGGGTGATAACAAATGGTACAGATGTGTGAGCAATGACGTGATGGGAGGGCAAGACAAATCCGCTAGCGTTGTCATTACGATCAACTAAACATGTCATTATTGAAAGTCAACATTTATGTGTGTAACATAGGTTTCACAAGATCTTATTATAGTTAGGAATATTAAACGTGATACGCTTTATTTAGCTAACATACGTACATAGTACAATTTCCTTTACTTTTTTGTCAAAAATACTGGACCTTCTCTGAACTTTTTTGTAGGAATGATCTATTAAACTAATCGACGTTAATACTGTTTGTGTCATGGTCCTAAACATGACTATTGAAGGTGAGCTTTTAGTTTTGATTTCAAGTAGAGAGTTGATTGGGACCTGAACAGACCTAGACTGTACGTGTACAGCAGTAGAAATCTTTCTAACCCTGCGTGAATGTAAGTTACATTATGTACTGAATACTTAATAGTTGTGGTTTTTGTATTCAGCTGAAGGGACTCCAATCTGCCTGTTAGTATTTCAACAGCGTGTTGCCAGGGTACTCCGAAGCTTATTCACAACGATTAAATCCAGACGTTAAAAGCATACTGTAATTTAGCCATGGTTTTTAATAAGGCATGTAATTGAAGCTTGCTATAAGTCAATCGGGGAAAATTATAAATAAAAAAAAAGAAATATGAGATATACAATACATTTTGTGTATATCGGTTATATGCCTATAATTCTAGAGCTTTTAGCCTAAAAATGCACAAGGAATAAGATGGTTACATTTCGTCAGATTTCGTAAACATAATCCACCTTGAAGTTATTTATTCAGTGACGTTATCGAATTGAAACTGTATCTCACATGTAAATCGGTAAATTGATCTATATACATATTTTAATATACTTGATAAATTTGTAAGAATCTAGCGTACATTGCCGTTTTTCACGAAAAATGACTAGAAAAACGTCTTAAAAAAACCGAGCACACTCGTACCGCGCAACGCGGAATATTTAGTTAGGTAGTTGCCCAGTTAGTCGACTATTACTCGTTAACTTGTAAAGCTTACTCACATGTGATTCTGTGATAGTTTTCGTTTTATATACACCTAACTATATTTCTGTCTTGATTTTTTTTAATGTAT
The DNA here is from genome assembly GCA_905163465.1 of Craniophora ligustri. Classification (NCBI taxonomy): domain Eukaryota; kingdom Metazoa; phylum Arthropoda; class Insecta; order Lepidoptera; family Noctuidae; genus Craniophora; species Craniophora ligustri. The sequence goes on from LR990968.1 coordinate 14,258,368, forward strand.
CCAAAAGCAACTATAATGTAACTAGAAGCAGTATTTTTCTCAAAACCAATATTTTGGAAAATTCTAAATATATTTTTGTATATTGAATATTCGGCCTCAATCCCAACAGAAGAAGAATTATGTGATCACCATGATAGATTCACTTCGGCTGATGCTAGAGGTACATTCTTAAATAAACTACTCTTTTATTCAATTTCTTCAGTTACCTAGTGGTCAAAGAGTAAAGCCTAGTAACAATCAGAAACTTATGACAAAACTTTTGTATAAACATTTTTATACCTAATATAAAAATATGAATCCACGTCTCAATCAGGTAGCTATTCAGTCACGATTTACGAGGGCGGGCGTCCTGAAGTCTAACCTCTCTACTATATCAATAACCATTGACGTCATCCCGTTATCTCCGATAACAGCCGCTGTTTAATATTTATCTTCGTGTATTATATCTTTATCTGTGTTATAAATATCTGTTTGTTCGCCCACTACATTATGTACGGTACTTGCTATAGAATATTTTTATTGTTTACTTGATTTTATGGATTTATATTTAGGTATCTAGTTTTATGTTAATTCATGCTGTATAATTATGATTAGAGACTATTGTTTGTTATAAAATAATACTTTGAATTTGTAATTTTCCTACAAATCTTTGGTTGAATTAACGCTTCTGGTAGATATGGTTGACCTACAATGCCGATTTTTTCTTAAGTTTGGGATTAACTTTTATAAGTGTGCATTACGTTTACTCCTTTTTAATACGTATATAGAGAAGTCATAGCCTATATTCTTTGAATTAATTCAACAATATGGTTAAGTATAAAAATTTTCAATGAATAAAATTATAAAAAACTTCAATGTGCCTTATTTTAAGAGCTTCCTAGTTTGCTATGATCAGGAAGACGAAATGAAAACAATGCATTACCGCATTGTATTTTTATTTAATTTTAAAACTATCAAACAAAACATATTTCTATCCATGATTCATCAGCTTATCGACCAAAACTAGATTTGAAGGTGATGTATTTATAGCCTGTTCAAAATGTTATATTATCGACGCTATGATTATTCTTATTTAAAATACGACCTTAAGCCACAACGAGAATAATGGTTTTTAATTAAAAGTAGTTTATTATCACTATGTTCAAGGTTAATTTTAACAACCTAAACTGTGACGCAGAAACATATACGTAATTAATCTATTTCATTATCATGGCCAACGTTTGGGTTCGGTTTATATCGGTAATATTTTACTTAAAAAGTCAAAATAACAATTAAATTCATTAATATTCAAACTAGGTCAAGTATAATTGGGTCTTTTTGAACGTCCACTAAAGTGCGTGCCTGCTTACTTGTGTTTTTGCTGGGATGAAGAAGCGGCGCAATAAACTTCCCAGCAACAAATTATTGTCTGTTAATTAAAAATAAATAATTATATAAACAAAAAACAAATAACAGGCTGCAAGGTAGCTTGGCATAAAATTATGCGTTATTGGAAATTGCAACATAACCAGTATTTTTCGTTATCATATGTTTTTTATATTATGATCATCATCCTCATGATTTTATATAATTTACGCAAACATATCACAATATACTTATGTAGTTAAAAAAATACAATGAAGCTATATGTCGTTTGTATATTCTATTCAGTCTATGCTGTCCTTTGAAATAACTAATCTTTGGAAAACCCACACTGATATTAGCCACGTAATATAGTTATTACAATTATATATAAACTTATATCTTGAGCTATTGACCTGTGATGTTATCAGAAATATACTTATTGTGCGGTGTTAATTAAAATATTGTCAACTTGATAATTATGATAACGCTTGTTCATAACTTGTAATCGTCATCATCAACCCATATTGTCCCACTGCTGGGCACAGATCTCCTCTCATATGAGAGGGATAAGGGTATAGTCCACCACGCTAGTCTACTGCGGGTTGGCAGACTTCACATGCAATCTGTCAAGCGTGCAGGTTTCCTCAAGATGTTTTCCTTCACCGTTTGAGCATGTGATAAATACGCACATAACTTGTAATATGTTAATGATATTTTTTTACCTTATCTAATGCTCTCTAAGCGACGTACTAGTAGTCCAACTGATCAACACAAATGTTGTACTATAATCGTGTTTGGCAATGGCATTCTAAAACGCTAATACGACGAAATATTCTGAACCGAAAGAATTTTAATTTGTACCCCTAGTATTCTCTATCGGCAATAAAATTGAACAGAGTTAGACATATTCAATTTTATTGCCTGTCGGGCCGCGGAATGGGGAAAGTAAACATTAAACATACTATGTACAAGGAAACTATATAATTTCCTAAAATAGAAAAGTCTACCAAACCCGTACGTATACCCGCCTTCTAATCAGGCAAGTCTATAAATAAGGAGAAACCATACATTCGTGAAACAACCCGGTGACGATGACGTCATCATCTCGGTAATGACGAGCGGCCGGGGAGGTGTTCGATCTCTTACGTAATAGTTTCACTTACTTCGTCCAAAATTAGCCGAATGAACCCCGTGCCGCCATGTGCCCGTGTCACCGTGGGTTGAAAACAACGTGAACCGTGGTATTTGGAGTATTGTTAGAATTAGAATACACCGACGAAATGTCAGTCATGTTTATGTTGATGTATTTTATACAATATAACTAACCTACAAGTTGGTATTTAAAATATTCATGGATTTGGATCTCAAGAGACGAAATTCGTGAGCGAGTTTTTATTCCGTGAGTTGGGGTATAAGTGCCACATCACAAACTGAAAAGGTTTGCTAACACCTGAAAAACTGATAGTACAACCAAAACAAAATAGGTCAAAGGAGTGACTCACTACTGGTAAATAATGTTTTCAAGCTCACAAAATATACACAACAGGTAATGTACAAATTATAGTGTACTGTGCACCTAAATATCATAAATATGAACATCATGTGGTGGGAGGTTGTAAAAATAGAAAACGCAAAGTTATTATACCTCCTATACTAAGTAGGTATACGAGACAACAAACGGTACTCAGTGAAGTATTTACTGCGCAATATATTATAATAATATGTATTAAACAACATACGTTAAGCCACTTCTAGAAGTACCTAACTATTGTGTAAGTAAACATAATTTGTGTGACGCTTTGATATATTGTAATTAACATCTTTGAATACCTATATAATGATGAATATCCTTACATTATGACTTATGGACATCATAAAGCTAACATTAGAATACCGACGTTACTGAACGCTCTTTTGTCCGGCTAGTGTTCTCACTAGTACCTAGTTACAAAAACGGCTTATATTATCTTTTATGTAGTAGAAAATCAATACACATACACTGGACATGAACATAGAATGATGACTCAGTCACATTCGGCGTGAGATATTGATAACCATCATTGTCAAAATAACATTTAATTTTCTGGTTTAGGTTTAAGCCGCAATTTGGTACAAGTTCATGTAACAAATTGCTAACTCGATTGGCGCAGTGGCTGGGCAATCTGCTCGTGCGTCATTGGTTGTAGATTCGATTCTCGCACGAAGCAAATATTTGTACTATCACCAGATAGAGTTCTTCCGTGTCTAGGCGTAGGTGTGTTTATCGTACTAATATTATAAACGCGAAAGTTTGTAAGTATGGATGTATGGATGTTTGTTACTCTTTCACACAAGAACCGCTTAACAGATTTGAATGAAATTTAGCTTACATATAGTTTATTTCCTGGATGAGTCCTGGATTTACCGAATAAATATAATTACAGTTTTTCGGGAACTGCTAGTATGCCTTAGTGGACCAATTTTCTCAAAAATCCATGACGATAAAAGCAATTGTACCAAAAATCTTGATTGTTGTTGATCGATTAAATTGACATATTCAAATACACGTCATGAAACATATATTTTATCAATTAAACGAATTAATTATGTTATTTTTTTTCGTGAAGCGGTACATTGATAACATAGTAATGTCGTAATTGCTCGCAGCGGAATATTCCTCTTTAGATGACTCTAGGGTCAGTTATTGTTTTTAGTTGCGCGTCACCAGGGTGGACAAGATCAACATGGAGATTTTTATTGATACTTGCTTCACCAATATGAATCGTAATAATTTGTGCTTGATTCTTATTCTCATCTCAATAAAATCTGAGCTATACGTAGTGTATTAATCAAACAATACCTACATATATGAACGGTTTTAAATTATAGAATCAGGTGGGAAATTATCGCTGCGTCAGTTTTTCTACAATTGTATGTTGATTATAAACCTACACAGTGGCCACCTAACGGGTGTTATAGATATATATAATTAAATATATCACTTGTCGTGTATGACAGCCCTACGTATCAGCCGGCAGGTCAATCGTATAGACATATGAATACTTACGTAGGAGATTACGTTCACTAACACTGCGTAACGTTGTCCGCACGTGACTAATTACGGCCATTTGTAGGCCTATAAATAAACCAATGGCTACGATTAAACGCTTAGATCATACTATGTTTAATTACAAATATATTGTCATTTATTTCAACGTTTGACACGGGTTTTGGTAAGACGATTTGTATAACGTCATTCGCGAGATGAATCTACGAAACGATTTCTATTTGATATATTACAAATGTGTCATTAAAATGACCTCACTAAGAATAATGTTGGTATAAAACTCATTACTTTAGGTTTATTTTTGTCTAAACTATGAGTAAACAGCATTATTTCCTAAAAGGGAATGACTATAATTTTCCTGCAAATTTATTATCGGTTACGTATTATCAATTAACGTGAATACGTCAGCTACTTAAATTAGAACGATGGAAGCTCTCCATCATTAAAGTTTAAAAGTGTTTCGTATCACGCTACGGAGCCACGAAACGCGGGTAGTCAAACACGAAATGTCACTATTAATGTCAGCAGTCGCAGGTCAAATGAGGTTAGTGTCTCGTGAATTATGGATGCCGTGCACTTTTCCTAAATGTGAAATTACGTCATCACGTTGTATACCATTGACGTCTCATTAATTATGCTTTGTTATAATGTGCTTAAGCCTCTCTCTATATCTTGACTTACATGAAATAACGTCTTACATAACTTACATTTGTAATTTTTCATCTTACTTCTTTTGTATCTTGATGACGTTTAGTTTTCACAAGCTGACGTATTAACTTAACATATTTCATGCGCTATTTTAATTGTCTTGTCAGGAAAACGTTTCTTATCTTCTAAACGCAAATGTACTTGCATTTCAAGTAAATAATCTGTACTACATATAAGTTCAAACTGGTAAAAGAAAAACACAATGGAGTGAGTATGTAGGACGGTATAAATACTAAAACGTTCAACAAATTACTGATCCAAATTACTTTTATTTATAATGTTGAGGATCACACGAGGACGGTAATCATCGCGTGACCACTTGCTTTTGCCTCCACGTGTACGTGTAGCAACTACGTGAAACAACATGAAATGTCAATGTCGATGCCACCTATTAATAAGAAATTTGTAACAAAATGCAGTCAGTATTCGTTATTTTGTGGAAATACTTCAAGCAAGTGCGTTTGAGTTATCAAAATCACGAGTGGAAATAATAGTAAAGTTTTATGTACTTGTATATAAATAGCCGAAGAGAACATGTTGATGTTATCTTCACTTATAAAACGAGATATAGGGCCTAATCCATCATCATCTGAAATCTAGCCTATGCAAGAATCGGCTGAATTATTGTAACCAAACGCTACTTATCCTCTGCACTGGTTATGACAGCATAGATAGCTATTTAGAGATAGACTGTAGCCTGTTTGCGCCGATAGCCTTTACCGAATTCGATGCACGTTGTCAAAGGTACAGTAATAAATTTCAAAAATATACTTATAAGAAATACTGATACGTGACCACGCAACAAGCCACTAAATATTTGATGTGCCTAGATTTTCCATTATATTTGCAGTATAATGGAAAATCTAATGAAGAGTGTTCCTCTGTTATTGTTCTTGTTTGATCTGGGTACCTATATTATTATTATATTACTGTACGTACGTATGTTCCTTGTTATCATCTAATTAATATAGGTTTATAGCAGTCAATTCTCAGCTTCTCAGCTCCATCTGTAAATATTATGAATCAATGTTAGAAAGACATTATTACTCCTTTGAAGAAGCTAGTTGTTTAAGTTTACTGGGAAGGGAATCATTCTTTTAGTAACACTTTTTTAGGAATACAAGTTTGGCGCAGATTTGTCTTACATCACATAGTTTCAGGAAGTCTTACTAAGACATACATCTGCAATAACAATCGTCTGTAACATTACCGTCCATTACAGTTTATTGTCGTGCATTAGCCTAAATGCACGTCCGCTCTTACAGCAATACATCCGTTAACACAACTTTGACTATTACTATGAGCTAGATGCGGCAAAGACGAATCTCGGAAACTAATCGAAAAACCTATGCGAATAAATGGAATAACACATATGTCCGTCTCACTGTTGGACAATTCCTTTCCATATAAAGTTGTCTGGCGCCATCTCTGTCACTTCGAGAAATACATTTACCACGACTCTGACATACCTTGTATGAGAATGCAAGCGGAAAGATCAGACTGTTCAAGTATGTTAAGCTCCAGTTCATTTAAGGATATCACAATGTTGTTGCTAATGAAGAAATGGAAGTGACGCTCGTTCGTCCGAAGATGAAAAGGGAGGAAAGGAAAAAAGATCACGCTATGGCCTTCATCGTATCGTGTATTTCAGACGGACAGAAGTGGTCGCAAAATCGTATCACAAATGAATGTCAGTTTTAACCTTAAAATTATATGACTAGGTTAACAGTAGGTGACAAAATAGAATTCGATGAAATCGCTAATACATTAGTACCTATTTAGCTGTTAGCTACGTTTCATCATCATCATCATCATCACATCAACCGTTAGACGTCCACTACTGGATATGGATCCCCCAAGGATCGCCATGACGACCGGTCATTCGCTGCTTGCATCCAGTGGATTCCAGCGACCTAGCTCCGTTTACTAATAATAAATTAGTACGTTTCCTATTTCATTCATGTAGGTACATTACTTAAATTTAGTTCTTTCAGATAGTACAATTTTTTTCATAGTTTGAAGCGTGTTGGCTATTAGTCTGGATCACAATAACAGTAGTGGTATCTAGTGCGTGTAGCACTTTCTAACTCCCGCTCGCGTGACTGTGCCCGTCTGGCGTGCACTCCTCTAATTTGCTCACTGTTAGGCTTTGCGCCAGTTGCTGGTTGCGGTGAAAAGTACTTTAGTTGCATGTTCGAATATTTATGGTGATTGGCGAAGAACGCCATCCTATTATTTTAAGGAATATTATGTTGCTAAATCTTCATTTTCTTTTTATTTTAATACGGATAGGTCTAACTGTTATACATATTAAACTACATATGCTGAATCAACAAAGTATTATCCAAAATACTCGTATTTGGAATGCGTGTTGTAAGTTATTGTGCATCATTATCCACACGTTGCGTGCTCCATCCACAATGCTGTCTAATGGTGGTAGCACACGAGATGGGGATTTCCCTTCGCTGATGGGGGTGGAAGCCCATAACAGCAGAGCTCCAAGTCACTAAGGATATTAATCGTTCCTTGCGTGCTAGCTAACATTATTACGTCCAAACATAATTTAAAAATTCAAACATTAGCATTTTTGTAATAAATAAAAGACTAAAAGATGAAGTAGTTTACTTAGGCAATACTGACAGTTTATGGCTTTGGTAAATTAATTACTCGAGTGGATTAAATCTTCAGTAGGGTCCTCTTCAATAGCTTCATAGAACACGTACACCGCCGCTCGTGGGGTTGTTATTCGCAAAACCTCTATGATTATCTTTAATGTTCGCAATTAAAACAAATAGCATGCGGGCAAAAATGATCAAGAATTGAATTCGTTGTAATAGCGACATATAATGTTCAAAATAAAGTGATGTAAAACAAACATGCAAGGACGAAAATATTTCTTTGCTACAACTTTACTAACAGTTCCTGTAATCAAGTAATCACTAATTAGGAATTTAATGTAAATTAGGAAGTTCGTGTAATTAGTGATTACACAAACCTGTTTTATCTACGAAATAATATAAAATGTGACGTCCTCCAGCGATACATTTGTCCATAAATACCATGAGGTTCGTGTTATCGGAACAATCCTGTTCTTTATTCCACCGTAGAGGATAGAAATGTGTCTGTGACGTGCGTCACGCTAGCCACCCGCCACGGAAACCGCTCGCGTGAGCAGCGGCGTGGGCTCAGCACGCAACACGCGAGCCTCCTACTGTATTTATATGGACAAGGGTGCAGCTTGAATCATCGGGAATGCCAATGTTTGACTTATTAAAAGACTGGTTACTGGGGAAATACTTATAATAATTACATACATCAATTACTCCTCCTCCATTGAACATGAGCGAACTTGATCAACCATGTGATGATAAATGTTGCGTTATAAAGCAGTTTATGTGTCTATTCTTCCCCACCAATTATTCACATAGTTATGACCGAATGCAATGTGAAACTAAATCTGTGTATGGATCTTACCAGCGTCATTGCACAATAGTCCAGAATGCGGAAATAAAACTTGAAGGTTTGCCTTACAGATATCATCTAAAATGCGTTTAGATTCTCGATAAGCTTTTGCAAAAACAATGGCATCTAAAAAGCCGCAGCGTGAACCCTGTTTCGAACAAAGATGGAAGGCGTAGAACAAACAGAATTAATTAAAGCACTGGAACTGATTAGGCATGAACGTGAAGCGAGCGATGTGACCGATGTCATATACACGTGGTCTCAAATGCCTATGTAGTGCCTATTCTAAGCTATTTCTGTAAGCATTCAAATATTATGTAAAGGGTAGTACGGAGTGTGGTCTCCGGTTCAAACAAAATTTGTGCTGCTTTGCTTGTATAAAATAAAACTATGTAGTAACCCGCTCTGATTTTGCGAAACCGTGGTAAATCCACATTTCAATATAAATGTTCCATATTCTTTGTCCAAATGTTGTACATATTCTTTATCCTGTTTCAGATTGAATCTAAAAAACTATATTTAAGTACGTAGGTATACGTTTATAGTTATTAAGAGACTTCATGCAAGCATTTAATGTTAAGGTTTAACATTTTACAAATATTCTCATTATTTTACCAACCCAGAGGTGGAATATTCAAAAGACACATACACTGCCAAAGTTCACGCCCGTGATACAGGATCTGTGTTTAGAAATCAGTTGGTCAGGATAGATTTTTAGATGGTTGCCGTTACTTATCATGTCAATATTTACCAATCATTAGAGTGTATGATATGAAAGAACTTAAATTAACGGCATAGCTAAAAAAAGTAATAGAAAGGACGTTCGCCGCGCTGCCGCCTTTTCAAAGGATTGACTCATCTTGGCGGTTATTGTTTCTTACTTCTGTACCTTTTATTATTTACTTTTGGACTTTAAAAGACAATAACTACTTAATTATCGTAAAAACTTACTAGACCAGTTACAACAACTGTACAACGTTATTTATATACGTTGTAAAGTTAATATAGGTAGTCGCAGCGTATATCTTTGTACAAACTGTTTTCCTAGCAACAATTATCGTAACAAAAGGTCTAAGAAATTACTTCACTTTTACTACACTTTCTACTGTGAATGTTATCAGAAGCATAATATCAACTGTACCTTTACTGAACGCGCCCGAATTGTTACTGTACGGTATATTACCGTTAGCACTTTTTGCATTAACTCCCAAGACCACCCAAGTTTTTAACACCTTCGTTGAAGCGGCCGTAAGTTTTACAACCACATTTACTTTTTTACTGACGTCATTCTCGAGTTTTAATACAACAATGGATGCTGTTGTTCAGTTGATTCTGTAGGCGCTTTTTAATACTTCTTTTTTTTCTAATTTCATAGTCTGTAAGACAGGGATTATAATCTTATCTAAGTTGCTTACGCATTGTTTCAGTACTTTGAATTGAATTCGTAGTATCGTCCTTCTAATCGGTTAATTTTAACACCTTCGTAATCTTGTGGTGTTGCGATAAGTTGAGGTAAATCTTATCTATATCACGGGATACATACCCTAAAAGATATTAATAGCGAATAAAATATCATCAAACACGCACCACAGGAAAATTAACAGACTGTTTTGAAGCGTATAAAATCCCATGCATTATAATTATTTATAATACTATTCGATGCTGGTAAATTATGCATGCTAGTGACGTATATGTCAAACAATACCATGAGTAATAAATACACGTCTCTTTGTTGCAGGTAAGATGGAGGAAACCCTTTGTTTCTGCGGCTCTCTGCTTCCTTTCATCGCACCCTTCCTTACAGTTCCCCTTCTTTCTATTTGGTTTGTTTTCAACCCATTTGACAAGAGTTTTTCTTGTTCCGGATCACGTGGCTTAACAGATGCAAGGTAATATTGTATACACAACTTGGAAATATTAGGGATTTATTACAGACTTATAGGTATAGTATAAGGCAGCAATAAATATTATATATATTTACAACTGCACGTTACGACTGTTCCTATCTAGTAGCTAAATACCTGTATGGCGTCTGTTCAAGCAGGCGCTTTCAATCGTGTGTGTTTGCCCAAAACGGAAACCAGATGCATTGCCTATCAGAACAGGAATCCAATTATGTTGTCTTGTCATTATTGTAATTGCCACCTTATTTCATTTATTTACAGTCCAAGATAGATTGTGTAGTGTTGTATGGTGGCACTTGAAACAATAGCGCCCAGTGATTCAACATTTATCACTCTTGGAATATTAGTCGTACGTATATGCATAGAGCTATTTACATTGGTACAATAATGTACATTCGAAATAATTACTTCGTACAATTTTTACACCACGTATCAATTCAGTTCATTTGCTTGTTATTGGCTTTCCGTATATTTATATACGGGAACTTCTGTAAACCAACGTACTTTAATCCCTCGATGGATCAATAAATGATTAGACGAGGCATTGTGTACTTGTCTCTTAGCAAGTATGTAGCACTTGTAATTTTTGGAGCTGAACTGAGATTTCGAAATATTTCAATTCTTAGTTGTACATACAAGAAATACTGACTCGACCCTAAGTAAATCAGGACAAGAGCAGGTGGTTGATGATGCAATATTGCAAGATAATATAACTTTTAGGTAACTATATGAGAGATAAAACAGGCTTCTCTTACCGAATAAAGTATAAAAGTGTTTAGGAATTATTCAAATCAGAATCAGCTATCAACAAATACCGGACTTGTACCGGTTACAGCATTTTAAGCCCACTTCACAAAAGAGATATTCCTTCAACCTTCAGTTATGCGGGACTTTAAAAATATCTGGTGGGAAATGATCGCGTTATGGCTATTAAACGTGTAGATAAACAGTGTCACGTCCCCTATTCAGTCACGTTACTTTTCGCTCAGCCAAACAAGATGTGTTTGCTATATCCAAAACTGGTCCCTGAAGGTCGACCACTTCCACATACATGTTCACTCGATCGGCTGTTGCTTCAAACCCATTGTCGTCTATTCATTGCCATTTTATTAGTTTGAGAATTCATCTTTTACTATAGTATCCTAAATATTTCAGAGCTATCGTGACGGGGTCGTTTGAATATAGCCATTAAAGACTAATCGTGTCATAAGCGGTTCATAAAATAAAATGATCTTTGAGCTGACCGGGTTTGTCAGGGTCAATTAGTCCACTTGAGGAGGGCTCCGCGTACAAATTTAATAAAACATGTTCAAGCTCATTTGAAATTTCAACTTGACCATGATTTACGGGAGCACGACTTGTTTTAAAAGTCGCCGTGGCACCACCGCTCCGTCAGACCGGTCGTTGCCTTACAAAAACCTCAGTGAATGTATTACTCTGGCGCAACGGTGGGAAGCTTCTCACGACTCTTCGGGGAACTGGCTTGGCACCCCAACTATACGTCGCCTTGTCTGCTTTTTAGTATTTACCATGATATATATTACGGAGTCACTAGACAGGAACTATTGTTTCGATATCCAAGTTATATTTCTGGCTATGTGTTTCAACAACTGTAGGATTGATTAGAAATTTTGAATCATTCTTGATTTTAGAACGTCATCCGTATTACGTGATAAATCCAGTGAATAAGCCGAAGATAATGAGTTGCTATGACTATATTAAAAGCAGTACAAATTATATAAAACGTAAAGCATGTCATATCAATTCCAGCAACAGCGATGACTGTTTTAAAGTCAAATGCGACTTGGAGTCATTCACAGACAGACACTGTGGTCCAAACTTTTAGTTACCCAACCTTACCCACTTTGGACCTTCTCTTCTCTGTTCGTCACTGTTAAAAATAATACATAAATTAACACAGGCTATATTGAAATGATGCAAAGTCTGAGATATATTCCCAAGCTTTATTTTGAAGTGATACTATTGTCTGACTAAAAAGGCCAATGTTTCGGCGTCTAATTGGTGTAAGATTTTCCACTTGGCTCACCACATACAATGGTTCACGGGAACTGTTTAGCATTTAGCGCAGTCGCGAGTCGCAAGCACCCGCGCCGCGCATCGTGAGAATGCACTAGGGCGCCGGCATGCCATCGACTTCAAATAGCATTACGAACAGTTATTTAGTTGTACACTATTATTTAAATAAAACTTTGGCCTACACTATTTCCTCCGGCACCTTTACTAACAGAATTTTTCACATACACAAACGACCAGACACGGAACAACTGCCTGTAAATCGTACAATTTTTACTCCGTAGGGAATCGAATCCGAAACCTGTGACGCACAAGCCGATTGCCCAGCCACTATGCCAATTGAGTCGTCTTTTATATAAACTCTAATAACTACGAGGAATAAACATATACATATTAACTTTGGACCAAAAATATTAACTGCTTTTATGCGAGTTTTCCTGTTATATTAAACTTTGGACCGGTACATATTTAAAGTTATACTGGTGTTTTTTTATGGGTTTTTTTCCATTCATATTATAAATTTATGGAATGCCTGGTTTTACCAGTTCTTTGCAAGAATCATATTCACAATCAGGTTTTCTATTTTAGTCAATATCTTTGTTTTAGTCTTTAACTACCTTCCCAAAAGCATTTTTTAAGAAGTATTTAATTTGGTAAAATATAGATTTCAAAACTTAAGTTAGGTTTAACTCAGTGTATAATACCCCAGTAAGAATATATAAAATTAGTAGATAGATGAAAGTCGTATCAGTATTTTTAAACTTTAATTTAATTTGTTTCAGTAAGTACAATCGGCACTTTAAATGTTTGGTATGTTTTAAAACTTGTGTTTAGATAGTTAAATTTATAGGATATTTTTATAAATGACTCATCAAGTAAGTTTGATGCAATCGAATGTTGTATTGATGTCATTTTACTGTGAAAACCGTGTTTTAACCGACCGTTGTACTGCATGGCGTATTTAATTGTAGTCGTCGATGATGTCAGCTGGTGATAATCTTATCTTAAATGTAACTGCGTATACTAATTATACATTACTTGGATAATTATCTTACGTGCAAACCTATAATATTGTGTTCTGATAATTAAATGTTCTAAGCCGTAAAAAGTAAGCCTGATTTGGAAGACATGAACAAGATCATCACTCTAGAGTTAGACAGAGCCTAAGTCGCGAGAAATAACGATTATAATGTCAAAAATCTTTATGTTTGGTACTTTATTAATTCCAGCTAAAATCAGACTACGGAGGTACCGCTGTTATGCATTATTACCAAAGCTGTACAGCGGCACAGTTAACTTCAATAACAGAAAAACTAAAAATATATATGGCCATAATAAACGGACACCTTACAGTTTTATTTTTTAATATTATACTTATTATAAAATCAAGGATCTTCCCTTGTTTCAGCCGCTACAAAAAATGTATGTTGTTAGTTAACTTCACGACTTTCCTATGTCTGTTATATGTATGTTACAGAACATAGAATCAAATTATTGTCTAGTTTCGTAAATAAAACGATAGACGGGTACTCGCGTACACGCTAGTGTCATTGGTAGCAACGCCGACGCGCCAGCTAAAGATGGCGGCTCGTGACGTCACCGTGCGTTTCCTTTCACGTCACCTTCACCTTGACATTTGAATTTGATTCTAGAACGTGTCGCCGTACGGTGGCCGCTCATCCGAAACGCGCATTGCATAATTACTGGTGTTCCTCGATCTCACGTTACACAACTTTTATTGATAGGCTTCGTATCATAAACTGTGTAATGATTGTCTGCTACCTGGTAGACGCTTTGTTAGTTTCTTAGATTAACAGGAAAATGTAGTGAAAAAGATTCAACACGTAGGTCTACTCTTTCACAAGCCTTTAAGCATAAACAATGCTTCGCGGTTTCTCGGTTATAATTTAATTTTATAGACGATTTTAGTTTTGTACATATTTTACAATCTAATCTAATAAATCGAAAATAAACGGATAAAAATTTAAAATTAGACGTAAAATTGCTGGTCAATTATGGGAAGGTACAATTTTTACAAAACTCAACTGGAATAGATGAGCAACATAGGCCGCGTTTTATCAATAATAAATAATTAGGGTGACAGAAAATGCGTAATAAAACTATTACATTTTCACCTTCTTGACGCGTAACACTTTAACGTCCACCATGTTTGTTAATATAAATATTGTGATCACCATTAGGTAATTGAAGGAGTTAACTTAATGGGTACTTTTCACTTAGACACCAGTTTTCCAATTCATTTAAGTTTTTTGTTGAATGAGGATCCTAAATAAACACTGCACATACCTCCTGGGCTATAAGAGTACTTCTCTCCTGAATACCAATGATCTGGATCGTAACAAATTGTATCCAGAATCATTCAGGCAGATGAAGTGTTTATAACATCAAAAGATTAATTTTATCGACCATTACGTCCAGATACTGAGTCCAATCTACATCTAGATTTATGATGTTTGCGGTTACAAAGCATTTCTTGATGAAATTGAGCCATAAAATGTTGTGTTTCTTGTTCTGCAGAGTCTCTGATATGATAAATTCCTTTTTTCATAGAATTGGTAATATTGGGATTGCTTCTCCTCCGTTTAGTATTGCAATTGCTGCTCAGTTTTCTTTAGTTCATTTGGCTGCTGTAATGATCAATTTATGCTGTAAGATACTGATTTCTGATACTAACGCGAATATTGGGGCAGTATACTAAAACTATTTTTACGGAATTTATAGCATTATACATATTATGTTCATGGATGGTTTCGAAGTTCTTTACATCCTAGTTATAAACCTTAATTTAATTTTACCTTAACTAAATTTAATTAAATAAGCCGTCACAGTGAATCTTCTAGCTCACATAATTCGTAGTTTTTAACTACGATAACAATTTCCGTATTATAATAATCAATCTTTAGTATGACAGTGTGATGTTAATATAGTTTAGTAACGATTTAACAATAGTTGAAATAATCCTTAGCGGCGTTGTTTTTATGGATGACTGCATGAAGTTCTATTTTACATAGATAAATACGTATATTTATGAGACAATAATAAATAGTAGTACCGTCCATACAAATATCCTCAAATGAAGATTTATTATTATTACGTACTTGCGGTTTCTTCTGAAGCAAGTACATTTAAGTGCATAATGAATAACAATAGTAGTTGATCATACAAACTGATGAATGTTTAACTGTTTACCCACTAACTGACTTATAAATAAGTATGATTGAATTAAATTTTATATATTCACAATTTGCTTAACGTGACATGAACATGGCATTAGCTAGTGTCATCACAGAGGAAGTTTAGCGAATATTTTTCCTTATTTTTACTAATCGGTGGATTGGCTCTATGGAAAGTTAGCTGGCATGTTTTTCCTCTTCTTGGATTTCACCTGCAGCTCATAGTATAAATAAAATTTTCAAGAACTCGTAAAATACCGTGGTTTTGATGATTAACACTTCTATAGTTACGGCTGCTAGGTGCCTAAGTCTTGATTCTTTTTTCAAAGACCAACATGTAGAGTATCTTTCGCGGTACTTGATCTATTCTCAAATTCACTAGTTAGTATGAGATTTACTATTACTTTTTTAATATTCTAGATCTAAAAATAAACTAAAGGTTTATTTTTGTATATTATTGGCTATCATAGTTCAAGAATGTAAAGTGTCATAATGCTGTATTAATAAAAAAATCCTGATGGCACTTATTATTGTAGCAAGTATCAAATGTATTAGGTATCGGCAATCGATAACAAACGCATTATCCACATACGTGTCTGATAGCCCAAACGAAGGCTATCTCTCCAAAGCGCTGCGGGTCCAACGTCTACAACATGTATGTAACGTGTTGATTGTTTACAATAAACCGTATCACTATAGTACGATAGCTCAATATTACACTACACTTACATACTATTGGGTTGGGTCATCATTTATCTCCAATTTGTTTTTAAACTTGGTACGCAACGTTTATTTTAAGCTCTTGTGATTGCGAAGTGCATTCAGCTAATATAGCTCTTTAATTTAGTTAATTTATCACTTGTGCTTAACTGAATAGACATTAAATTTGTTTGCGCAACTAAAGTGCGAAATAAGAATTGTTATTACACATAGTACCCATAAAATAGGATTCATCATCATCAATCCATTTACCGTCACACTGCTGTGCACGGGTCTCCTCTCATTTGAGAGGGATTATGCCACCAAGCTAGTCTAGTGCTAGTTGGGAAACGTCACTCACACCCACCATCGAGAATATGAATAATGATGTTTTTCTTCCCCGTTTGAGTATGTGATACATGAGCACGTAACTTCGAAATGTCAGTAGTGTCTGCTTTGGACTTGAACTCAAACCTTACTTCGTAGTCCACTGGTCATACCATTAAGCCATCAGCTGATCACACCACTCTAGGCTTCCCAGTCTTTTATTCAATGTACGAAACAGTTCAGTTAGAATAATACTTGTAACGTTAAAGAGTGATTGGGCGATGGAATGTTTATATTGTAACTGGTCCGTATCATCTGTACACAATACACATATCTATGTTGTTTTGACAAAGTGATATCAATAAAATCGGATTTAAGTATATTTTCTTCTTATCGCTCGATGCGGATTTGAAAGTCTAGTGAATGCTATCACGTATGATCGATCACTGCCTGCTCGGTGTCTGTGTATTAATACTTGCGTACTATGTTTGTACATATCAGGATAATGTCAGTGGCGTAAGCAGTGACAATACAGTTGGAGCTATTGAAATTGATAGTAGCGAGGTCAACCCAAAAATAACTGTAAGACATTTTCTATGGCTTATTTTGTTTCAATTATTATGTCTGTATATTGACTTTATATCGTATTATCACAAGCTCAAACGGTGAAGGAAAACATCGTTAGGAAACCTGCATGCTTGAGAGATTTCTCTTGATGGCATGTGAAGTCTGCCAACCCGCAGTAGGCTGGCGTGGTGGACTATAGCCTAATCCCTCTCAAATGAGAGGAGACCCGTGCCCAGCAGTGGGACGTTAATGGGTTGATGATGATGATGATGACGATGATTAGTATACCTCTGTCTAACCCTTCAGGGACGACAGGCGTAATGGTATGTTAATTTATTTTATACTTCAAACTGAAATCAACTTAGTCTAAATAGTACAAATGAAAAAAAAGTAGATAGAAAATTAAGTTCGTTTTATACTACAAACAAAGTTGTGTGACTTAGTACAATACCCATCAAGGACCGATGATGCAAAACCCTATATTATCTATATCCGATATCGAACCATGATATAAACCTTATTTTGACATGACAGTACTATTCTCTCCTATCAATGATGTATTACACGCGGACACGGTACTAAATAGCGCGTAAGAAATATAAAGAACGCGTCAACGTATTGATAAAGCGAATGGATGGAGGAGTTGGAGGTCGGGGAGACAAGTTGGAGTAACAACATTGTGTTACTATTGATAAATATGTCGGCACTAGCTTCAGGTCGTAACTTCGTCTGCGTAGATTAGTATTTAATTCTAACCATAACCTAAGGTAGTCGTTCACAGCATCAACGCGATCTATATCTTGATAGAGTGTCTGTTATAATACTTATAATCGTATTTCAGATTGTCGCTCAGCGAAGCCGGTCGTCAGCCAATCCAATTTTTCATCAATCTGGTTATTTATTTCTTAGCTTCTTTTAACAATTTATCGATTCTGCATACAAACTTCTTCGATTTTGCTCTTTTAGGGATGAATTCCGGGACAAAAACAATCCTATCTCCTTCACCTAAATCGGTTCAGCGGTTAAAGCTTGAAGACAGACAGACAGACAGATATATTTTCGCATCTATAATATTAGTATGGATGGGGACGTACCATTAACCAATAATGGTGAGTTGAACCTCGTGATTGGACACGTCTTTTATAATGATGTAAACAGACCTATGTGGTGTATGAACGTTGTCCATAATGCTACAACATTAAAATATCGACTGTATGTCTGTCTTACCTGTGTCTGAACTGGTAATGTAAGTAAATATGTCCTTTATTTCTTTCTTTTCTACTGTTTTACTGATCACTTACGCGTCGCGCCTACTAGATATTGAAATAAAACTGCCTTTTTACGGTTTTTATGGTGGTGTATAGAAATTATTTAATAACGACGTTTCTATCCTTTACATCATCCATGGTCACAGGCAGACTGAGGTGTTGGTTGTCTTGGTGTTATCACAAATTTCTACATCCGACAAGTTGTTTTTAATTAATATCAATGTACCGCGATGAAATTTGTGAAAACTAGTATTTGAAAGGTACTGACTTTTTAAATTTGATCTCTATTAGTATCGACAGTGACGGGAGAGCCTTCTAACAAAACACTGTGGTCTACTATCACTGGAATTGTATATTATTGTAATCCACTCATCAATATACGTATTTAAAGAACTTTTCATACGCGTAACAGACTAGATAAGATATAAAGTGGTAACATGTCCTTGTCTCGTAAATCTAAGACTTTCGAATGTCGACTACCAGCATTAAGTAGGCACAGAATACTGAAAATTCTGACGTAAATGTTAATAAGTATCGACTGTCTAATACCTACATAGTATTATACGTTCTTTATGAACTGGCATTTCGATAAACATCGATAGGCATAGGTACTTGGTAAACTTTAGTTCTGAAGGGTTGTCTGATGTTTGGAGTTCTGTGACTGTTATTATATTCTGATTTTCGTCCAATTATGCGCATCGTTCAAGTCAAGGGTCCAACGTATGTACAACATCGTCAAATAGGATTTGAAGGGGTATTACTAATATTTTACACAAGTATGTGTACGTGTTTCGAAATACCACGCAGCTTATACGTAGATAATGTAAGTGTTGGCTTCACTTCAACAAACAACTGATAAATTGATATCGGCACTGTCGCTTATCTGCTTGATAACAGTTGACATCCATTTACAATCCAATGTAACGGAATCCGCTCCGATTATCATCTCTATGTGAAGAAAAAAGTAATGTTCCTGGAAAATCCGCTGAACACTGTTTATTCAGCTTTATTTATAGCTTTAAATGCAAAATGTTGTATTTATTATAGCAGACTTAAGTACTAGTACATCCGTACGTACAGTTTATAAAGTAGTTTACTTAATCCCTTGTTTTTATTTTCTTGAGAAAAAATATAATTGGTCTAAGCGATTAGCGCGGTGAGCTAGGTCGTGCACACACACCAATTATTGTCCTCGTAATCATCTAACAGCCATAATGATTGATGAGCTGTTTATTGACGTCACTGGTCACATTGGCGTGACGTCATTTCAATCTTACATTACTGTGACATTATCACCTTTGTTACTTTATTACTCAAATGCGTGTAAGCACACACGTATATTTTAAAAATTATTATATACTTATCTTTACCAAGAACTCTAAAAATTAATATGAATTAAAACAAACGGTTAATGTGAAAAACATTGCAATTTAAATATTTTATCAATAAACTGAGATGGAGTTAATTGGGTGACCTCGCGTCGGCAGCGATAATGCTCACCCTCGGAGATTCGCAATTGTTTTGTAAATACATAACGGGTCCGCTTCACACGATAAGCGAACGTACTAGTGGCTCCGTAGTGTGGCCACACTTGTACACACATCGGTTACGTCGTCCGCACTTGTTGAAGAGATTTAAATCATCAATTTATTGATCCTTAAAATAACATAGTTTATGCGCTGCAACAAATAACGAGCGAACACCATAGTTTTATTGAGAGGAATGCTGCTAAATGCATGTTTAGTCAGATCGAAATAGGTTTATAAATTGTACTAAATAAAAAATCTTCCTAATGCAAGTACTCGTATGTGTTGTTTAGTCTACTGCGTTTTCAGTCAACATTAGTTTATTATTTCAGTAATCAAACAGTTACAGCTATGTATTCACAAATGTTCATTAATTTGAAACTGAAACTAAACTAGGTACAAACAAAATGCGAAGGTCATCATCAATTATCGCCTGCCACCGCCCGTATTCTTCTCTGATTCAATTATTTCTGTATCAGTTTTAACGTTTCCTGTAAATTGCGTTGCATTTTCCTTAAAATGCTTTATTACGTTATTTTGTTTTCAATGTGCACACATTAACGATCGTAGGTACGTTCGTGGACGTTTTAACCTACAATATAATTTTGGTTTATATTCAGCGCTGGAATTATCTGCTGTTATCTGTGACATGTAAACATCCGGTTATTCGAAATTACACATCAATATAGCAAATATAGCATGTTACGTATTTAGCCGTATCGCAATGGAAAGTTCCTCTGGAGCGCAGCCGTCGATGATAGCGCTTATCGAGCACGCCGCGCCGACGTGGTGAGCGGTCGCTGTGACAACACCACACCATTACTAATTACATTGTTATTTGGACATTGTTGCTTTGTGATGAAAATATTTCTTATTATCGCCATGATTTCACGACAGAATCACTCGAACAAATATTTTAAATTATAATTGCAGGAAAACCTATTCAAAAAATCCAGTTTCTTAATTCCATATTCAATAATTCAATGTAGGAGTGATTTTATTTACATCAGAATTTCCAGAAAACTTGTGCACGTTCTTCTAATTGCGTATTAGCCTGAATTCCGTGAATCGAACGCGATGATTCCTAACTGTCTGAGGTGTCACATGAATAACAACAATGAAGTAATGCCCACAACAGCACTAACTCGTTATGTGATCCGTTACGATAATGTCGAAACAGGGTTCTGGGAAAAGGCGTGTGCAATGACAACACAGTTCGTAATGTGATGAGCTCACGGCACTCGTAAAATTTCATCAACTAAGCAATTTTCACCCTTATATCTTTTAAATAAGAACGGTCTCACTATTGGGTATTGCAAAACGTGTTCGCAATGCCAGATGGAATTTTAGCTGTTCATGTTCTTGAAACATAGTTATTAGGTGTGAGCTGAGTATCAAAAAAGGTCGGTAGGTAATACTTTGTTCTCGACCTATTTACTTAACTTTGTGGCAACATTTGCTGTTCGTGCTATCCGTTTTTGTTCATTTCCTGGTATAAAACAGTGTCTTGAGAATGGACTGTAGCATTCTGGTTCTAGTAGACGAATATCGTAGTTTCTAATATTTTGAAGTATTTTCCAGTTTACACACAGACACCTTAAATCCTGTTGGTCTGACTTAGCGTGCCCTTGTATAAAATTAAACGCAGATACGATAACATCGATTACCTACATAGGTGTTGTTATGTAACCGACTGTTTGTATGAAACATAGATAAACCAAGTGGCCTCACTCATAACACTACGGTACATTGATAACGTGAGTAATTTGTTCTAGAACATCTTGACATCTGTATTTGTGTAGCCGTAAAATGTATAAATATTGCCAGCTTATACTTATCAGCGTCTGGCGATGTTGTTCTAAGTCGCAAATATGTTGTTTTTAATGATACGAGTAGTATTTATTTCGGGTTCAGTTTAAAGTAGGTCGATTTTCACTAGCTCCAGCATCCACTCCGCTTGCTAGATATCATAATGCAAAATTTCAATTGTACTTGACCATGGATGCTGTAAAGGGTCCGAGACGTTAGAATGAAATAATATCGATATACACTTTACCGATTTCGTCCCTCAGGCCCAAATAAGCAGTAGGTAATTTTAAGAATTACAACACTATATGTCCTCGTGGTCTTTCCACACATCCCGCAACAAAACAAGAGTATTACATCATAATTTCATAATTACATATAAATAATTTTCTGATAAGGGTTCAAAGTCCATAGTACCAGGTAAGTAGGTATTAAAATAATGTACCAAAAGTATTCAAGAACCACGTTACTCGTGAGAACGGAAAATATACCCAAAAAGGATCCTGAAACACTCAAATGTAATTATATTTCCGCATCGCTGGTGCCTTATTTAACTGATAGATCACTGTCTCTTTTGCCATGTTTTGGTCTTTGTTATAAAATACTCTGAGCAATAGATAATGCAAAACCACAGTATATATTGCTGTCACTTTCAGACTTCTTGTTAAGCTCTTGTTCTTGTTAATTAGAATCAATTTATATTTGAGCGAAATAAATTATTTCGTTCAAATATAGATTGATTCTAATAAAAACGTAGAAAAACCCAATGGCCACTTACGCACACCGCTGTCGTTTGTTATTAGAAATTCTAATAGACCATAGCCTTCAATTAGATTGGCATCAATCTTTAAAATATGATTGTCTTTCTATACCATTTCTTCCACTATACTCAAGCGTTCTCACCCTTCTTTGTTGTACTTCAGTTGTTTATTTATTAATTTCTCACCATAAAAATACAAAGAAACTTACTTACTAGGTCGTACATAATTAAACTATGGCTAGAGACATAATATATTAGGCAACCAACTGCCAAACTAGGTGGGCCTGTATTTTGGCAGTTAGTATTGTTAGTTGTATCCATGCATTGCAGTAATATATTGTATTTCTCAAGAGCAATTACCACAGGTGCTATCCATAGACATCCTTATTTGCAGTTATTCAATACTCTACCTATTACTATTATGATAATTGTCCAACGGACGAACACTTTAACGTGTCCTATCCTAAGTCCTATCATTTTTTCTTGCGGTAAGGTGTTCAAGCTACGCACTGAGTATAAAACGGCAGCCGTGACACATGCGCTATACAACATGATGTTTACGCTGAGGTCATCAATCAACGCTGTTTACCTACGACAAACTAAGTTCATTGACGCCTCTGTCAGCTCTTTGTTCGCGACCATTATGATGTGTAAATGTCATTACTAAGAAACGTGTAATTAGCACTGTAATATAATTGTATGAGATTGAAGACGATTTTCTATTGGGCATTTTTATTTGTCATAGTCATGTCTAATTTTTGGCGCCTGTTAGTCTAAGTGGTAACAAGATTTAAGTATGTACTTGTTTTTACCCACAGCCTCACTGTAATACACTCGGCAGCTGGAGGTTGTCAATTTATTGGTCTTAAATATACTTCAATGAATAATAAGCTAAGTCTTCTATAAATAAAAGCTAGCAAGTGGTGTGACGGAAGTGTATGATAACACAACACATGTATTTGGATGACTCCGCTATACATATAATGTCAGGCAAGTCTGCCCGCCTGTCAGCCACACTTTCCGTTTCCACAGAGGATGCGTCTATTTGCGTACATAGCACGTTATCACTTGTCGCAGTTATTTGCATTCTGTAACGTCAGATTCTAGCCTTAGTGTCAAACATCATAATACTGTCCCTGCGGACCCTGACATCCATTAAAAATATAGTAAATACAAACGGAATCATGACGTTGATCATGTAGAACTATAGAATCGTTTTACTTCTCATAAATTCGTTAATATTGTCAATCAATGCTGGCCCAGGTCGAGCAGTGTTATTGGGTTTTTCTGTGATTGACATGATTCTCAGTAGCAACCCCTATTACCTACATGGGCGACACATAATGGCGAAATGTGGGTATACATTAATACACCATAATACTAACCTTTCGGGGATGACAGGCGTAATGGTTATGTTATATTTCATCACTTTTTTATTACACGCATCTAACTTATAATTAGTATTCGCGAAAATCAATGTAGAAGGTCCTGTATGTGATATTTAACATGATTGTTCCTAATTTCGTGTACATGAAACTTGATAGTCTGTAGTACGTATAATAGGCGCCGCCTGCGCGCACAACACAAGGCCCCGCTGTCTGCCGAGCCTCTATTTACAACCGCACATTGAGTATTGAGAAATACGAATTTCCTGTTACAGTTATCGTGTTACCTGGAAATGTGAATCGATAAGGTAAGCTTACACACAAATGGGTGCGCCAACAAATATTACCCACGTGGTCTCACGTGGTTTTCACCTTGCTCCGCACCCACAAATCGGAAGGTTACCTTTTTCGCTTCCTCATTACCTACTATTTATACTAAATGTCATGGGCAAATTGTAAAAATAATATACCTACTGCGGTTTGTTGTACTTAAGCTGTACATAATCGTAAACTGGTATCTATTATTAGTTCCTAGACCGTTAGCAGCCGGTCAAAATAAGGAAGGAAACTTGTTTTTAACTTGTCCGTGTCTGAAAGGCAGTCTTGATGACATTTTAACACGACTCGGCATCATCTTGAGGCAGATGATATGTTCTATCTTTTTCCTCTTGTCATGTCGTCGTGCCCGATGTCACACAACCAAATTATTACTAAATTATTAACGATTACTAGTTACATTAAATGAACAGTACATCCATATTAGAACTGCGTCATTACTTCACGTTAAACAATATGTAATAAATAACAATATTTCCTTTTTAGTCACCTTTAGTCGGGCTTCAGGGAAAATGCGGTGTTTCCATTCTTTGCAAAACAGGCAAACCGCAAAGTTCTTATCACAATGACCCACAGTTAGCGGTGGTGAACTACCACATCATTACGTAAATATAATATTATAAAGTGCTAACTAAGAAACACCAGTGTTTTCCTTAAATGTATTAATATTATTATAAAGTAAATACAATATATTATAATTTAGGAAGTAAACTTTGTTCTAATGGTGTGATTGATTAATCCTACAAACACTATTGTCATGTTTCCCCGTATTTTCTGTTTACTTAAAAAATAATAATAATTGTATTTCCACTATATTACAGTAATATCGTAAGAGCCTGCATGTATTTCCCAATAATTTTCAAAAGTCATTATGTATGAGGTGATACAAACATTTATTCTTGTATCATGTTTTCCTATAAAATTTAGGTGTGTGCCTAGGGATTCCCAACTTGTAGCTATTCAATAGGTCATTATAATAATTGATTCCTATTATTTACGGTCGGTAGGTATTGTTGGGGTACGTTCTGTCATCGGCCTATTTGTAGTGAAGGTGACATGAGAGGTGTACGGCGTACGGCCGGGTCGGATCGCAGTAACCAGGCCAAGGATCCTGCGACCCGGTCGGCGAGCCCCGGCTATTGATCCCCAGCTGCAGATGCTGCGCCCACCGGCTTCGACCAACTTCATCGTTTGTAACTAACTTATAATTTACCTGTGTCTGTATTTATGCTGCATATTGTATAATAATTGTACAAACTTTCCTAACGACGCCGTTAGTTGGAGTTATAGTTAGCTGTGTTAGTAAAGCCAGACTCGGACATAACCATTTATTTTATCTGAACTGGATGTTAAATGCATATGCAAACCAAAGCGTACACCGCAGTTTTCAGTTATTTAAAACCGAAAAGGTACAATTGTTGCAACAATATGATGAGGAGTCTACTTATGAATGTAGTACCTATATTCTAAATGTCACATATTATGGGATTGAAATAATATCCAGAATAACTCAATCTAAACATTCATGCTGTATGTTGTTTAGGAGTTATTTAATAGACTAGTGCAGCACGTCTAAGACCATGTTTGGTACTTTTAATTGAAATGGTCATTAATCTAACAACACTATAAATATACAGTTCCTATTGGATTTTCTGCAGATCCCTTCGGTATTTACGAAATCCGTGGTCGACCAACGAAATTAATAGAATAACTTAGCTATAATAAATTGAACGCATAAAACATTGAAATTCTGTTTACACCTAACAATACAAATACTTTGGAAGCTGGTTAAAAATGTAGATTGATATTACCTACATAATTTACTTTATATGTATAAAGAAACGTTTCACGGCGTTTAGAAAGACGGTACCATAGGTGTGTCAACAAAACTAGATCAACAGGTGGAGCTAACAACCTTGGCAAAACTGGCAACCGGGCCAAGGATTTAACCACCTCTGCCCCAACCCCTACGGAATGGACCCACATCTTCACTCACTCCGGATGTTTGCACAAGATCGTGGGAATCGTTGGCATACATCGATTTTTTATTATTTGTTAATATGATCAAAACGTAAAAAAAGTAACGTATATTTATTTATTATTAGGACATTCAGCGGTTGTTGTTTTTTTTTAATTCTATATAATTTATAACAATAGTATGTTAAATGCACAACTTTTAAATGTGTAATAACATCACATAAATCATTAAATAAAAATATATATATCAATAAAGTCAGATAGCACTAGAGTAAACATCGTTATAGATGACGAAATACGAGTATGTTTTAATTGTTGTGCCCTGAAAACAGACACCACTTAATCCTATGACTTGATTTTCGAAGCTGTCAGTTGACTAACAGAGTAAAACCAGCCAAAAACACAATCAAAGTTGGCTTACTTAAAAAAAACAGTTAATGCAGAATTGAAGCGATCAAGAAGTTACTTTCTCATTCTTCGTGCATCATCAAAGGTGCAAATAAACAAAGACTTTACTGAATCTGAAAAGGCGGAATCGTGTCTTACCAACCTTCAGAAATAATATTTTTTTACAATACATAGTCATAATGTTTATATAATTAAATTACTGGCTAGTAATTTTATTATATTCTTAAAAATAAATAAGTTTTTATTTTATTTTCGTAAATTAATTAATATACTGCAAAAATATAAGCCAACGTTAGTGAATTTTGGCATTGCTAGCCTCGGTACCGCAAATTATTTTAAATGTAATTGCAAAAAAATTGCCGTTCGCTACATAAAAAAATACCTACCTAATATAGTATTTTTACTCATATATAAACAAAGAACTGACTACGAACCCATTGCGTTCGTCACTCGCTCAAAAGTATTTTTTTTTAATATTAACTGGCACCAACTCTATAATATTTGCAGTTGTACTTTAAGCATTTTTGGAGAGCACGGGCTGAAAAGTAAGGACCGGGTCACGTCAAATGAGGCCAAGGATCCCCTGGGCACCGGTTATTGATCCTCTTCCCGGTATGAGGAAGTCAGCGAGACTGTATAAGCAATAGACGAGACGGTTGAACTTCCGGGAAAGGCTTCCATACCTTACAAAGAAAAGATTGCTTCAAAATAATGTACAATTCTTCTATGTATTTATTGATATGGAAAAAGAACTTCTACAGGCCTATTATCATTCTCGGAACGACAAAACGGGCTTTATTTTCTAAGCTTATTGGTAATTAAGTCATGTCCAGTGCCAAAACTCAGGGTGGTGGACCCCCACCGGGCGAGATATTGATCGCAGGCTGCACCAACGCGCACTGCGATGTCTGAAGCACGGAAGGTTTTGTTTTGCTTACCTAAACCTTCCTCCTTATTTTCCAATGTATAAGATTTTACTGATCTGTACAAAGAATCTATAATCTTTTGTGTTGAAGTCTAATCTTAAGCCGACTTAAAACAAAAGGTTACTACAGCTTTTCAACTTTTGCCAATAAAAAAACGCTAAAGCGCAGTTACATCGAACTCAATTGTCATGTTAATAGCAACTACCTGTCACTTACAAAGAACGTTGTATAACAAAAGCATTTCAAATATTTTTATGCAGCTTAACGTGTTATTTTGAATAGGTGACCGATTACAATAATCTACGTAAACAACTAAGATAGAACACATCGAGCGAACAGCGAAGCTACTCAATTACCGTGCACCTGTCAAGTAGTCGCCACTACGAATGAATGCAGATATTGGATGGACATAAATGGATGGTCCATTACATTAAGAATAGCACCAACAGAGGTTCGTAAAGTCTCTTCATTAGCTCCATCCCCTTTCATCGCATTCGTGTTCATACATGCCTCTCACTAGACTTCATTGTTTTCAGCAAGTCTCCCTCAAGCACAGACATTAACAACGTGTGCACTTATGGACGCCATAGCTGAATTTAGCGCATTCAGATGTGTGTGTGTGTGGGCTTGTCTGTGGAAGTAAAGTAGTGGTGCTAGTACTTTATCTGTTCCGCTATGGCGTGTTGCGATGGGAGCGCATCGACCGCTAAACAGCCGAATCGATGTCGTTGCGCATGCGCCCTCGGCCGGCGACGGCGCTCGATAAAAACCGAGATTACACGTCGTCACCCCTCGGTTGCGTCGCCGAGGTAAACGACTCGAAAACGTTACGATAGGTCTTGATGTTAACATACCATTTTGTAATATTTTAATATCATTAAAATATTGGATTTTAGCTAATCCAATATTTTAATACTCAAGACACCAACATCAGCCACTTGTGTTTTCTTTATTTACATATTCATAGAACGCGCTGGTGAAAATTACACAGACACGCAGCATCCACGTTAATGGCACTGAAGGCTGACAGTATTGAGAAATAAATGAAATGTGAAGTGTCAAAATTGACTGTCAAGTGTGTGTGTGAAAAAAGTATATAAACATCGGAACATATAACCAGGCGGTTATATGTATGATGTATATATATTTTTTTTAATCGGCGAGATTTATTTTCCACACTGTCGAAAACTACTCTGTAATAGTATAATGAATACTGTTGACACCAATTTTATGAATTCATCATTATTCATAAAATTGACCTATCGAAAAACTCTAGACAGTATAAATAAAATCCTTCCTTCCTCCGTCCTTATATTTTTTTTTAAATAGTGTCTATGGAGTTTCTTGCCGATCTTCTCCATAAGATCAACTTCTTGGAACCGTGCAATATAATTTTTACATTTATAAATACATGAAAAAGTTTAATTGAAATAAACACCATTAAATTTATATGATTTATCTATAATAATCTGCCGTAAGATATTTCAAGGCTATAACGATCTGACGGTCTATCGATTTGAAACTTCTGCACCATACATACACATAGGAAACAGTCAGGGCACTAGCCGTACCTACGTGCAGTACACCTACTGAGAGGAGGGGTGCCTCCTGCCTAGATACCTAGATCATACGTTTCATGTATAAGCTGTCTGGAATTCCTGAATATACATAGGTATATTATCATCATTGTCAGTGAAGTTACTATGTGTGTATAAAACTACTCCTTTATGTGTCCCGCGATCTTTTACAGCTGGGCTCACATTAGTAGCATTTTGGCGATTAAGGATCTAGGGTCGTTCGTTCCGTTACCAGAAATTATATCAAAGGGGTTGAAAACATCATCTTTTTACAATAATACGTTATTGTACAGTTGACTTGCAAAGTTTTGCATTCACTGTAGATGTGTTATCAATAAATACAACGTACTAATTCGTGTAGCCGTACACAAAGGCGGGGTGGGGCGCAAGTTCATGACGTCACCAATCGATTACACCCCTGCCCTCAACCCTTGGCGTTACAGGATGATGTAACGCAATATTTTTGCGGGGGTTGTTGAATCATAGTACTCCAAATGTAAGTAGACATGAAACCAGACGAAACGGTATAACTGACATGTTAATATTTATGCAACACTTCTATTTGATGTTGGCAATCTATATGCAAATAGGTAAACACAAAATATGTAGTTCAGTACGTTCTTCTCCGGTTTCTCAACCGATTTACTTTTGCCTTTATTTAGTATCTGTAGAACAGAATTAAGTTCTACTTCAAAACTTGGTGACTCGTAGTTATAGGTATTTTTATACGTATTTAGCCGCAGTTTCAGTATAACAAACTAATAAGCTTACTTTCCTTATTATTTTCAAAAGTTTGTTTTCATAAACAATCATATGTCCATGTAAGGCATAATAATTGCAAAGTGAAGACCTAGATGATACTATTCTCTTGTTTCTGTTGGAAGAAAGCCATTTATGGTGTGAAAAAATGTACTCTGTAATACTGCACAATAAAACAAGGAAGGGAGTCTGTTACCAAAAATAATGCATTTTTTTACATTGCGGAAAAGCCTCATGGACCGTTCCACCGCTGAGGGAGGCGACGGGGTGTGTCATACTCCACCCAGAGTGGGTGATCTACCACCTCAAAACTGCAATTGCCTATCTACCAGCCTTCTCGTCGGAGCCATGGGATTCGAACCGTAAACTACAAGCAAGCTGTAGCGAAAACAAATGCAAAAATAGTGGGGCCGTTTTTTTTTCTGATCAGTCGACGTATTTCTTTAGTAGTTCTCTTTCTTTCCGCTGTCTCCTTCCAGCGCAAGATTTGCTCGCAATACCAGGTGATGGCGTCTCATGGCAGAGGAACACAAAATTTAAGCTAATATTTAGGTCTTCTTTAAATCTACATATTATCTGTTGCCCTTTAATGGTGTGACACAGGTCTGGTGGTGCAATCTATTCATCAATTCATGTAAAACAGGAAGTCGAATTCGGAAAATGTAGCATTAAATCATGTTGTTACTGAAACAGTACACTGTAATAAATAATATTAGCTTAGAAAGAAAAGAAGTAAATTAAACACCGATATTCAAACTCCATAACTTACATAAATACATAGTGCAGCAGTTGAAAAGCGTGATTGTATAAGTTTACTAGTTAATACGTGAACAGAACGTAAATAAACATTGACACGTGTTTATGGGTGCGGGTTGGCGCATGCGCCCTGCACACAGTCATCCTCCCATCGATCCCTATTCCCGCGGCACATTATACGTGACGGCAGCCTAGCTTGACCCCACACCCAGCTAGCTCCCACCACTTATTTACAACTTTTTGCCCAAACATTATGCAATAAAAGATTTTTTCCATCCAGTTCAAATTACCTACTAGCAGGCAATCTAAATTATAGTGTTGCCAAAATTTTGAAGTCTTTTTGTCATAACATTGGATGATGAAGAGAATAGTGCTTTAAGGCGTACCATATATTCCATTACCTATGCATAAAAACGTGAGATGCATGCCTTGGTCCATGTACAAAACTTGACTAGCCAAAGAACTAATTGAGCTAGCATAGCAGCACAACGATTCCCTATAGATATAATACGTGCAGGCTCCCAAAATCAATAGCCCTGCGGAGGGTGTATCCCGACTGCAGTAGCTTGGATCGGATCAATTAAAATACAAATGTTTAATATACGCCTTGTTGAAAATCAAATAGTTAATGGTAAAATTCGCGATCGCGTACGTTCACTACAGCCAACTAGATGTAAATAAACAGTGGTTAACACGTGTGTCAATGTTTTTGATCGGACAGTGCGCAAGCGTGATCGGTCAATTATTAATCATGGCTTTTGCACTCTTTTTTGAATGGCTGGCGAAATATTTTGTTGGACCCGTTTTACCATAGATAAAATGTCAAGGGCCAATTTTGATTTTTTTATTTTTATTATTACATACACGTGTAGCCATATACTATGACCTTATTACGTGAAGCGGTTTTATTTCTATTTTTTATTTTTATATGTCATATCATTATTACGATAAGTTTGTCATTAATTTGTCCTTGTCGCTAAAATTATTACGTATTATTAAAATACCAGAGGTTGTGAACTGTTGTGTGCGTATCATTATTTTGCTCGTTTGCTTGATAAACTAGTTCTCCGGGATCCCAATATAAATTTCGGTGATAAAGTTTTGTAACTAGTTTACTTTCCCGGTGAATACTTAATTGCTTATTAATGCGTTATAAAATTATCCAAACTCCCATTCTCTTCATTTAAGCGGACCTTCCTGCAGTACATAATGGTATAATTATAATTAAG
Organism: Craniophora ligustri; assembly: GCA_905163465.1. Classification (NCBI taxonomy): domain Eukaryota; kingdom Metazoa; phylum Arthropoda; class Insecta; order Lepidoptera; family Noctuidae; genus Craniophora; species Craniophora ligustri. The sequence goes on from LR990968.1 coordinate 14,290,366, forward strand.
CGGTTTACTAAATAGTAACCATAGGGAAACTTCGACTGAAACCAATTAATCATCCATCCCTGATGAAGTAGAACAGAGTCCAATAGTTGATTTGATTACTTGATTGCAAATTTTGGACACTGCAAAAATTGGCAGGAGGTAAAAGGATGCTAATGCTAAGTGCTAATGATGTTTGTTACTAGACTACATTTTATTAGTGCACAAATGGGTTACAGAGCAGCTCTCCCAACGATAAAATTATTTAATATCGTCAAATTCGCTAATCTCCCTTAATCATTTTGTAATAAACATTACCCACTATGTAGTATTTTAGTAACCCACTCGAATTATTTAAGATATCATCGGACTGTCTTTATGTCTTTCTGAAGAGTCCAGCTATAAATAAAATCTCTCCTAGACTTTTATAATTGAACTCTGCTCAGAGAAAGAAGTAGGTATCCATTGCTTATAGGTAGATGTAATTTGATATGAATCATACGGATAGCAAATATTTTTTTATTCTGAAAAATTAATCCTTTTAAGTCTAAAGTCTGTTCAAATGTATCCTAACCACTTCCATATCACGGATTTAAATAACAAAAGAGAGGAATTGCCTAAACCCAGGAGAATGGCATTAGACTCTTAAAAAATTGCTGTTATGATAATTTTAAAAGGGTAACAGTAAGATCCAATACTATTACGGCGGTTGCGTGGGCCACGATGTTTATTCCGTCATCCTCGTTCTCGTCTACCTGGCCGTATAACTGTTTTTCCCTCAATCCTCGGTCGCATACAAAAACCGACAGGCCCCGGCAGCCTTCATTATTATTAAAGCACAACAGAAATGAGCGGCAACATGGCGGTGTTTAACTGCGAGTGCGACGTTGCCGCGCCGCACGCTTGGCTGACTCGTCACGTGACGTCACGTCTCAAGATGGCCGCCACACCGGTCGTGATGTCCCCCCGCGCACTCCCGTCTTCCAGCCGGATCCGATCGTGTTGCTCGGTAATAATAATTTAAAATGCAGCCGTCAGAAAGGAAACCGAGCGAGAATAGATTGAAATTTAATGCATCGAACACGTTGACTATACGTGTTCACATTAATTGTTATTCTACAACAGATGCTGTTTACTTTCGTTGAATGTTATGTATAGAATAGATAGTTGTAGCGGAATCGAGGGCCGGCTAGTATGTATGACGGGAGACTCCGTGATTCATTTAATTAATGCTCCAATTGCCTATCTAATCGGTGACACATTCTTTACTGCGGTTAACTTAATCGATATAAGGTAAAGATTATTTATTAGTAATTAGTAGGTACCGTTATAAAATCTGCTTTGTTTATTAGTATGAAATAAACTGCTTTACCTACCCACAACTTTTTTATTATTAACATTTTATCTCAATGCACAATTTATTATAAAATATAAATCAGTCTTAGGTAAGTAATTGATAGTCGTCGATAGGTCTACCGTGTATAAATTCTACTTAAACTATGCAAATTTAATGTCGAAATAATATATAGTTTCTTAAATGTTGTAAGTTGATTATAGATAGGTATACAATATTAACCTAATTGCATCGTTTAAGGCGTGGATATTGTGCTAGGTGCATGTATCGTGTTGGTTATCGTGCGATAAGCGTGTTGTGTGTATGTCAGCCGGGGACGGGCGAGCGGACGCGCAGCGTGGTGCGAGTGGCGCATCCGCGTCGCGGCTAACGGCTCGTCCTCGGCGCGTCGTCGTGCTGCGCGCGCTGACGTCACCGCTCGATAATGGCCGCCGCCGCCCCGGCCCCCCGCAGCTGCCTCGGCCATCGGTTCAGTCTCTCGTCGACCTGCTCTCGGAGCGAATGCCTTTAACGTTACGCACCTTTGGCATCCGACGTCCGCTAAGGCGAGTGTTTAATTGTTAAGTGTTTTATGTGTACCATGGTGACGGTGTTTATTGTATCCGGCAAGAAAAATCTGTGACAATTTACAAGAGACACGAGGAAGACCGATCTCTCGCACACCGATCAACACCCGGCGGCGAGATGTCGGTGATGCAAAAGAGACAGCACTGCTACCTATGCGACTTGCCCCGCATGCCGTGGGCAATGTTGCATGAATTTTCAGAGGCGGTGTGTCGCGGGTGTGTCAACTACGAGGGCGCAGATCGCATCGAAGTAGTTTTGGACACTGCTAGGCAGCTGAAGCGTGCCCACGGATTCCAGGAGGGTCGCGGGCCGACGCACTCCAAAAGTGCTCACCGAGCACCGCTAGATGCCCATCAAAATGGAGCGGAACCCACAGCAAGGGGTCAACCCGCGCCTCCAGCACATCACGCTCCTACAACTGGATTTACATTACATCATCCCCGACCGACAGCGAGTGCTGGACTTTTAGCAGAGTACGGAGGCAGGCGTGAGGAACATGAAGGCAGACGACTGGCGCATCTTCCAACACATCACCTACCAACACACGGTGGAGCGCGTTTGGCGCCTGGTCTTGCATTAAAGCGTCAATTGGATGAAGATGACCATCAGAACCACCACGAACCCGCTAAAAGGCTTCTAGAAGAGCACTCTCGGCCACCGCTAACTCGCGGTGATTCTCTGCCTGCAGTATCATTAGCAGCTCCTTTTGCGCCCGATCGCGTGTTCAAGCAGGAGAAACATCCTCTTCGCACACCGTCTTTTGATGCATCTTCGTTTAAATCAAATGGTAAGTCTCCTTCAAAACTACTTTCACTAGAATCTTTGGAGATTCGCGGAAAAAACATATTATCAAAAGTCGACAACCAATCTCAAATGATCCATAGAATCTAACTTAATGATTAAGTCAGCTTCGTGAGTTTGCTGGAGAAAAGTTTTTAGAGTCAAATTTCATGTCTTGATACTCATAGTAGTATCCAAAACGTCGTCTTCTTCATGTTAATGTTATTCAAATATTTACCAGAGGGAATAAACTACTTGAAGCGACCTAAAACTGCAAACGCGCCAAGTCACCGTTCCTGACATTTTCACGAATTGGAATCTGTTTGCCTTTACCCAAAAATGTAATAATTATATTCTCAGTACTCTTGAAATTTGGGAAACCTGATCGAGTATTTATAGTAGTACATATGTTTTTGTTAAGATACTCAAAAGAAGACGTCACCAACTGATTCAAATCAATATCTGGGTGATTTCTCTTTCCGAAAATTGAGCGCGTTTGGCAACATCTCACCTGATGGTAAGTGACGATGCAGCCGAAGATGTAGCACGGAAGCTCAAATAATGTCCGAAAATAATAATAATAGAATATTAATATTTATTTGCATTATTTAGCTATTCGAAACGTAAAGGCTCTTTAAACATATGTAACTGAAATTAGACAGTGTTTCGTTCCCACTAATAATGGAAAAGATTTATACCTTCAGAATACAAAATAGAAATTCGACGCTAACAAAAACCTCAAAACCATTCGCTTATGAAAACTTACGATCAAAATATGTACATTAGATTGACCATAGAAATCCATTGTTTACAAATAAAAATGTAACCTACATGTTGTAAAAAATAGTTATTCGGTAAAGTCACGCGTAGTTTGATAACACGAACGATAGCAAACGAACGTGAACGTGCTCAGACGGATGAGTGTGGATGTTTTGCGCAAGCGTCCGCCACGGGATTCATATCTAGGTAGGTGCATTAACTCAGTCCATAAATACAAAACCGGTCCAACTGGTTGAGCGTTCTCGAAAGCGAGCCCGCGCCCGCGGCCTCTCGCACACCACCGCACTACGTACAAACACCCACGTAATATAAAACGCGGCACAGCGCCGTGAATGCATGCACGACACAGCGGTGTGGCAACGTCGCGTGACGACATTTTCGCTCGCGTACGTATGTAGGTAGGCCGACGGGCGAAAAAATATAGCGCCTGCCTACGCTTGGCAGAGTCGCTCGACCACATTCCGTTGGCGTGTGTATAGGGAGCTCGCGGCCGCTCGCCACGAGCCGCCGGCCAAAAAGGTCACCGTGCGTGACGTCATCACAACCATATGGGCCGTGCCTTTACACAGAACCAACTGACCATAATTCACGCCCTTATGCACGTTACGCTAATGAATAAATCAATGTTTATCTTCAATGACATTAAAAGAAAGTGGTTCTAGTCAGTTGCATTTAGAGAAACATCGTTGGAAACAAAGCACATTTTCCATGTTAGTAAAGTAGTAATAAAGTAAAATAAGCTGAATGCTATTTCTTTAATTATAATTATAATATTGTAAGTAAACTACACAATCTGTTTTTCATGTAAGTAATATAATAAATGCATCGGAATCTGATGCTAAGCCTTTGACAGATCTAAATCAGATTCATAGAGCATTTTTTTATTTATTTTGATTATTTATCTTGATTTCTTGAGTAATGTGATACTGCGGATTGGAGTTTCTATAAAGTTTCATAACATAGCAACGGCCAGCTAACAGCGTACACATACGGGACCCCCATCGCACGATGTTTGGCAACGTCGCACCCTGGCGGCTCGTTCGCGACACGACTCGTTGCACATACGAGTGTGGCACTCGTATCTTCAATTATTATACTTACCTACCTATCTAGCATAGGAGTTAGTCCGAAAGGCCCGCCGACCGCCGCGACGTTGTGTGACCAGGCAGTGACACATCGCCGTTCACTACGTAACTCGTATTAACACACAATGCTATTTATAAGACATTATATGCGTGTGCGAACGTGTGTTTACTATCCGTCGGTCCACCGCAAACGATGTGTCATTCAACATTGAATGTGAGGTTATTCGAACAAATTGAAATGATGTCGAATGTCTCTGTTGAAGCGACAAAACTCGCGACCGACGTTTTGTGCTACATACTATTCTGAACGGTGACATATTCAATAAATTTTCACTTTTGTTTTACACAATGGAATTCATGTTTCATCGCTATAGAAATATTACTTCGACTGTTGTCCTCCTTTATGTTTGTCCACACAATTGTTTATATTATGCAACATACTTTAAGTGTGGTAACAATCTTGGAACTGTAGGCACCAAAACAATTTATAATATAAATATAGTAAACGGCTATCCTCTTTTATACAAAGTTAACATATAAAAATAATAATATCGACTTTTGATAGTAGGTGTTACATCACACTCATTACATCACATCACACAAGCACTAGTTCCATTTTTATGATCCGTAACAATTATTCCTACAGGCTATGGTAACGCGGCACCGCTAACAAATGGCTCAGCCGGATCACCACTTGGTCGTACCGCTGGTTCCCCCCCGGTAACGGGAGTGACCGGTGCTGGCCCATCTCCGATGGCCGCGCTCATGTCGGTTGCTGACACGTTACCTCCAGGCTCTCCGCGGTCGGCAGGTGGCTCACCGCCACAACCTCCTACGCAAAGGTCCGCTAGCCGCTCCAGCCAGCACTCGCCAAATTCCTCAGGTACGATTAAACTTTAAATTTCATGAAAGTTAATATAATCTTAATTACGTCATAGTTTAGAAAATGTGAGATAACGGCAAGCCTTCTTTCTCCAGTTAGTTCGTACCGTTGAACAAGACTCACTATAATTAATTAAACGTATCAGTGTTTCGTGTAGAAAAGAAAGTAGTAGCGAACATATCAGTTTTTGCAAAAGTTGCCGGTGCAGATTAACGGTAGTTCGCGTTCACTGTGTCGTATCGTGTGAGGGGTCGGACTCGAGCGGGCGTCCGATCGCCGCGCCAGCCGTGACTCGGCGTGGCGCCCGACGACCGCTTGCGCCCATACCGTCCAGCTACAGTCTGCTGACTATTCACGAGCCTCACCGCGACACGTGGCTGAAGCGACAGCGGACGCCACTTTTGTATTACTTAACTCTATCTCCTCTGATTAACTTACGTATAGCAGACGGTAGCTAACGATTCCATTTCGGTCCGGCAGGGTCGAACGGCGGGCGGCGGTCGTCGGGCTCCCGGCACGTGTCGTCGACGACATCGGTGTCGTCGACAGAGGCGGGCGAGGGTGCAGAAGCAGTTGCGCCTACCCCTGCGCCGCTGCTCAAGTGCACGCTCTGCCAGGAGCGCCTGGAGGACACGCACTTTGTACAGTGCCCCAGCCAGCCGCACCACAAGTTCTGCTTTCCCTGCTCCCGAGACTCTATTAAGCGACAGCAAGGATCAGAGGTGAGTGCTTGACATGCTCCCATGGTTCAATTACCCTTTAAATCAAATATTTTACTTAATTGGTTAATTATTAACTTGGCCGTTTCTTGTCTACAGGTATACTGTCCAAGTGGGGATAAATGCCCATTAGCAAACTCAACAGTTCCGTGGGCATTCATGCAGGGTGAAATCGCTACGATCCTTGGCGAGGAATTCAAGCCGAAGAAGGAACGGGAGACCTAGGGCAGCGCTCCGATGCCCCGACTTTACCTCTTGTCCCTCTCGTTGTGAACTATGCACGGGAGGAGTAGCGACTGTGCCGCGGCACGCGGCCGCAAGCGTCGCAGTGGGCGCGCGGCTCCGCGGCGGGGCGAGGCCGGGCCCTCGTCCGTACAAACCGATCACTTGTATATAACTTTGTAAATATTCAACTTATACATTTAGTTCGCTCACTGATATCTATCGATGATTCGGACATGGGCTTTTGTGGCCGGTGAGCGACGTCATGCCGATTGGCGCTGTGTTGGGCGTATCGCATCTTTTATTTAATTTATTTTGGAGCTTGTGGAGTTGAGTCTGGTGCCAACGATGAGCTCGGTGCGATACTCCAAAAACAGCGCATGTCTGTTTTTGACGATTTTTCGATTATTACTTTGTGGTGTTGACGTCAACACGATTCACGCTAAAGAAGTGATGATCTGAAGTCCTTCTCGTACGGAGTTGACGATACATTTCGAGGATAGTACACTGCTTTGCGAGCAGACATTTCTTCGGATGCCATTTTCTTAGTTACCCGTAGGTCCCGAACCATAGTGAACATGGCATTTATTTATGTGATTCTTATATACTATACAAGTATTATACGATATAATAATCATGACATATTTTATGTAGTCCAGAGTACTGATTGTAAAATGGTAGTTATTTGATAATGGAAGCGCAATGCTCCCTGTACAGACTAGATTGATGCATATTTGTATTACGGCATTCAGCGCATGCAAATAGTCTTATTTTACTATGAAGCGATTTATTCAGAGTGGCTCGAGTTCCGTTACTGTCTTGCATTTGGCGATAAAATTCCGCTTAGGATTTTCTTTGACTCATCTTTTTAGCGATACTGATATTGAGAATCATTCAAAATTGTATTTAGTAACGCGGCTCGCTGGAGTCACGTGTTTTGAGTTGTTTATTATTTAGTAAGGATAAGTTATACTTTACTCGGGAGTGTGGTTCGCTTGCGGTGCAGCCGGGCGCGCGAGCTCGTGCGCGGTTGCAGCGCGCGCGCTGGAGAGCGCAGTATTAGCGAGATCGCTTTGCATACGTGAAGGGGCGTACCTAGTCATTTTGTAAAATGTCAAATTGTCAGAACCGCGAACACGCGGCCGTTATAGGAACTCTTAAAACTCGCTGCTATTTGTATAAAGTGAAGTAATCATTATATTATTATCATTATATATGTCATAATGTTAAACGATTCGTAGTGTACGTCAGTTTCGAAAGCTATCAGACGACGTTTAGCGTTTTTGTGTTTCTGAGCAGATCTGTGTAGTGTGCGATTTGATCGATCTTGTATAGTTGATTTCTTTATTGGTGTTTTTTAAAATGTAATAAGTAAAATTTTAATGTCTGCTGAATCATTCTCGGGATCATTGTTAAGTTTATATATTTCTGCTAATCAGAACTTAATCGTACCTACTTCAATATCATTAAATTCGATAGCTTTTATATCTTTGAATCGAGACGATACAGTGTCTTTAAATATTAAAAGTTAGAGCATACAATGAAATTGATATGTCGATTATTTATTTTAGATGTTATTCGTGTACATATACGTACGTTGTACATACTTTGTCTTTATGTAAATATTTAGGTAGCATTGGTATACAGCCAATTCAATCAGGCTATAGATCCAGTATTAGTAGGACATGAGCCATGTTGTTTATTATATGTATAGTCATTCTTATTTGGAACTATTACTCGTTGTTTTTACCTGAAATACTAAAATTAGTTTTCGATTATGCTTAACAGGAAATATTAATTCTATGTAACTGTATAACTTTTTCATATAATTTTCATATTGAGTGCGTTTGTGCTCTATTTCGCCTATATAGTAATATATATGTGTCATTTTATAATAAATTATGTACTATTCAGATGGAATTAATTTAGTTGTGATGATGTATCGTATTTTCACATTGTCATCGGGCTTTTTATCCAGCGTCGCGTTTCTGATAGATTCGAAATTGATATTAGTATTATCAGTGGAAATCACCCGCGGAACGGGTTTGTCAAATGTTAATTAATTCTCGCCAGAATTGGCAAAGGTGAAAATTGTAAGCACAAATTGTGCGTTTAACTTTTTTTATGGTATTTGTAATGTTACATGTACGTCAATGGAATATATATTTATGTACCTTATGTTCTGAGTTCTTTTCCACATGGCGTTTATTTTATTTTAATGTTTTAGACACTATGTATATACCTACTTACCGTTTTTATCAAATATTGTAAATTTTGAACAAAAGATTTCATAAGAGCTTTGGGTATTCGTGGTCCACTATTGTGGATCGTTTGTATTACATTTTCGCTATATTAACGTACGTGTAACATATCAAACTATGATTGTCCGCCTTTACCCATAGGCTTGTTTGTAGACGTCGATAGATTATCGACTCAAAAATATATTTAATTTCGAGACTTGTCTCTTTCTTACAGTAAGCATCAAGAGAAATGCTTCGATTAAGACGTTAATGTAAATGTTGGTGAAATACAATTGATGTGATTTTATATATTTTCGTATTTTTATTTACCCTGTACACCTGAACGTTATTAAAAACTAAATGTCTAAAAAGACAAAGAAACACTTCTTTCTACGTAAAAGATATTACGAAGCAGATAACATTGAATCAACGAAAGCTACACATACTTGAAATAAACCTTTAGTTTTATTATACTATATGTTGGCTTAGTTGTATTTCCTCTAATATAAAATCTCTGGGCTGAAAGTTCATACATCCAAATGAACTTTCAGCGTCAATGAATATATGCTTAATAGTACACTATAAACCTTACCTTTATCCTTAAAAGCTACCTTTAAAATGTTACTGAGATAAACATGATTTTTCACAACTCGGATGTATGTACCCTATTGTTCTACAAACAGATCTTGAATATTTTATTCGCCCGCTTTGTCCCACTGCAAGACAATAATATCCTTCGTTCTGTCCAGAATGGACTGAAAGTATGAAAAGTATTTTGAGTTGAAGAATGAATTTAAAAGTACGTAGGAACAAGGCAAAGAACATAATTCTGAAATATACTGAAATAGTGTATTGTCGTCTTAATATCTGTTCTACTGGTAATTAATTTAAACGATTATATAGCATTTTTTATCATTTGTCTACAGAACGGAGCGGGGGTGCGTCGGAAAGGATGCCGGAGCCCCTCTGCCTGACCAACAGATGAGAAGCGTTACATCGCGTTACCCAGTCGATCGATATTTGGTCAGTATTTTATTAATTATTATTAAATTTTGGGAGGACTCTCTTTAGCTACAGCTTTAATTTATCCTGGTACCCATCGAGATTACACTCTACAATTAAGTAAGGTGCATAATATTTCGATCAACTGTTCGTAAATTAATAATTTGTTTAACTAGCATATGCAATACCTTGCTTGTCATGAATGTATACTGTAGGCCAACGTTTCCTGTTAGGATTCACTTAATAATTTATTAATATCTGTATTTGTGTTAAATCTTTCAGGTTGAGAGCAGCAAAAAGTTTGAAATGGTTAATATCATAGATGACGATATATGGAATACTGAGCCCGCATTAAAACCAGAAGATGAAATAATATTAAGGAAACTGCATGAAATGCTGCAATCGACTGCGGATGATCTGAAGCTGCTTTCCGGGGAACTTTCAAAATTTCATGAGCCGGGCGTACAAGTCAAATCCGCGCCCACACCATTAGACGAAGAATTTAATGAGAAAGTGCATATTGAGGAAATTGTAAATGCCAAATTCCACGGGTACAAAATTATTGATAAATTGCCTTCATGTATGCCTGATCAAAAGTTGAGGAAAGAGGTAGCAAACGATATGAAACCTTCAGTGAATTTGCCAAAACATAAAGCTAATAATGTAAACGCACCGGTAAATACTCAACCAGTAAATAAGAAGCCTATTACTAGTAGAAATTTAGGAATAACTCGCACAAATATCATACAAATAAATGGTATCGAAAATAGCACTAAGACTGAGAAGCTTAACAATGGCAAAGTAGTTAATGCCCCAACAATTGCTTATAACGAATATTCTTACAAATATGTGGAACCTAAAGTTAAAATACCACGCAAAGCTTTAAATATACAAGAAATGCCAAGTATAAGTATAAGAAGTGAATTGAAAGAGCAGAAAGTTTTACATTTAGATATATTACCTGAAGTTAAGGACTCCGAGAAAGCTTGTATAGAAACAAAAAATGTATCGGTTGTGGCGATACAACATGAGATTCCAAAAACTTCTAAAGAGAACTTACCTATCGACACTAAAACATTGACAACTACAATACCGCACGAGAATCATCATTCATCACAATTTTATCAACCTACTACTACGAGAAAAATATCAAAAATGTCTACATACGATAGTAGTGGATCTACTAACAATATAAGCTCCGACACACAAGTAAAGTTAAAAACACAAAAACGTATCTTAACAAATATTAGATCGTCTCCAAAGACTTCGGCGCGAAATGAGCGTAAAAAAAATAATAACAAGAAAGAATCTGAAACACGGTCGCACATGAATTTAGATGAATGGAGAAAACAATTGAATTCTGTGTATGGAGTAACAAATTCGAAGAAAGGTAAACTTACTAAATCTAAAAGTAAGGTAAAGATATCCCCAAAAAAATCAAATATACATCAAAATATTGCAAGTAAACCCAATAATGTTAATAAAATTGAATATATACCATACTCGAAGCTAACTGTTGGAGGAGTAAGAGCTAGCGATATTGAAAGAGAAATATCAGAAATCCCTAATAAGAAAGATTTACAACTGAGCCCCATTCTAGACAAAATCCTCAGCAGTCGGGAAAATTCATTTAGCAGAATCAGCCGTCAAGAGCATACACCACGAGAAGGGAACAATTTCCTAACTACATCAGATGAAAATTTATTACAAGAAGTAATTGACATAGAAAAGACAGTCAGCGAAACACTATCAAAAAATATTAAGAACGCAAATAAGATACAAGAAGATAAAAAAAATCAAACAAATACGAGCGACAGCGACGGAGTTAAAGGAAATGATAGTTACGCTGACGATTTTGAAGAAGAAAAGTCCGACCAATCGGTGCAGTCAGAAAGTCACGACAGAAATAGTACACATTCTAATTATAATAAATCTAGCGATGAACAAAAAGATAATGCATCCGAAAGTGACGACGATGAGAACAACGACCATATTTATGATAGAAATAGAGAGCCGAGTACATCAAATATTCAGGATATAACATACACTAAAACATCGAATCTTTCCTTTAAGAATACAGTTGATATATTTGAGTTTGTGCATTCTGTGGATACGCAGGACTCTGCTACGCAAAGTAATGCGGGAAGAAAAATATCCCTTAAAGAAACTCAGACGTCGCCTACCAATGACAGTAATATACAGCCGATACACAACGATCTTTGGCCAAGCATAGATCCTAAAGGCGAAGTCGAAAAAATGTTTCAAATAGAAAAAGAATTTATTAAAAAACTCATAGTTGAAGAATATGGTGAATTGCTGGAAAAGAATATTGATAAACCGTCGACTTCTAAAGACACTGGGACAAGAAGAAATGTTACTGCATCGCAAAAGAACACTCAAACATCTCCAGCACACGTTAAACATGTTATGACGTCACCGACGAGGACTAAAACTAGGACTACATCGCCTTTTGCAAGATTAACTGTTGATCATCAAACTAGCCCCTTGGTTTTCGTGACAAACGAAGAGGAAATGAAATTGGAAATTGAAGACGAAGATGGAATATCTATAAACTTATCGTCACCAAAATTCAGTTTGCGTTTGCCACAAACTTCCCGCGAAGTACTGTCCAATTTAGAAGGCCGGCAATCAAAAGCACAAAAGAAAAGTGCTTCGAAAATAACAAATATCAAGAAAAGTAATATAACAGCCACAAGTACCAGTTCTTATGATGTCAATTCTTCAGATATTAGCAGTTTGGGCGAAGTTAGGTTCAGAAGAAAATTAGGCAAACCCACAATCCATTCAGATACGGAGTCCGTTACTTCCTCGTCTGCCATATCAGATTTCCAGTCAAGCATATTACCTTTGAGAAGTGAAGGGGAACTAATTCAATGTCGCCGCAAAAAGGCGACACAAAATAAAAGTGAAGGAGAAGCCAGTTTTGGGATGATCTAACTTGGAACTATTAATTTTATATGATGTTCTTAGTTAATTATTTTGGTGCCTTAACCGTTGAGTTTAATGCAGCTGTATCATTTATGAGGATCAGTACTGATGAAGAAAATGTTTTATACGATGTTGTAAGAAAGGACGGATATATTTTGAAATGAAAAAGAAAAATGTGTTACAGTTGTTTGACAATGTTGGTCTTTATGAGCTTAATTATTAACAGGCGGTGAGCCTCGTAATCGGCCTGTTAACTTGCTTATATCGCCTCAATTATTATTTCGTAGCTTTATCGTCACCACGACAGATGAACAATAGTTTTAGATATTGAAACCTGTAAATTTTGGAAGAGTTCTTGTATATAAAAAAAATGTTATTAAGAAATTAGTTCTGGGCGGCCGAATTATATCTCCTTATTGGGAGATGTTCAAGTGTCGCAGTGATAGAATATGTACACTAAAAGTGATTGTTACAGTACTGGTTCTCATCATACCTACATAATACTAACGTGTGTTCATTGTCAATGTTTGTTGTTCACCTAAAGTACAAATCAGTTAACGCATGGTTATAATTATACTTTTAATTTTAATGTTTAAGTATCTGTATATATTTTCTATTATATGCCATTTAGTTATTTTGTAATTAGGTAAATAAGCGTATTTTTGCATTATGATTATGACTGAATAAACAATTATTATTGAGTAGAGTATTTTTATTTATTACAGTTAAATTAATAAAATATTTTCTATAGCTGATTCCCGCGATACGCGATCCCGTTTCATACTAACTTTGCACCCCTGTTTTACTTACGTTGACTTTTGGTTACGTTTTACACCCCTTCGTAGGTGATTTTTCAAAAATCCTTTCTTAGTGCTCCCCTACATTATAAAACCCCTGTGCAAAATGTCAAGTTTCTAACCCTTTTAGTTTAGGCCCTGCGTTGATATGTCAGTCAGTCAGTCAGTCAGTTTCTTCTTTTATATATATAGAAGAAGAAGAACCTGTTTGTTTTGCCCGTGTGGAAATTCTCCAGGATACTCCCCGCCTGCACTATAACCGCCTAAAACACGGTGGCTAATGTCCAGTCCCGTCCATTAAAGAGATAAGAGTTCTCAAATGAACTAATTAACTAATTTGTTTGGCGCCCCTATCTCATCACCAAATTAGAAACTGATACACAATATACTTGATTGCATGAAAAAAATCCAAATATGAACGTCTTCAAACAAAGCTTCGGAGCTCAAAGAAAAACGATTGTTTATAAAGACCAACTGACTCGCCTAATAGAAAGAACCATCTGAGGTCTAGTGTACAGAGGTTAACATCCAAGGAAAAAGAGGAAAAGGAATTATAGATATCTCTAACATACACAATGAAGGACCAAGTTATAGAAAAACGTAATTACCAGAAAAAACAATTCGCGCTCTACTACTGATAGACACTTGCAGACAATGCAAAATTTCGTCTAATGAATTCAACATAATTATCACGGTGGCATGTAAAGCAATTTAAAACAAGCACCTACGTTATACAATATAATCCTTAAAAAAATAGCAATAAAATATAAATTAATATCTACACCGTCATCTTAATATACCTAATGATGAAACTGATCTTAAAAACAATACATACAAAACATAGTTACTACGACCACGTTATTCTAACCGACACTACATATTGTAATCACATCATAATAAACCAGACAGTACTTTCCTAGACAAAAGTTATAAAATTGCACAGACTATTGACATAGCTATCTACCTACCAAACACTCGTACTGCACAAAATACTATAACTGGAAAACTGGCAAAGTATGGTGATCCTAAAATCTTAAAATCGAAATAGCCCGAATGTGGCGTCTCAGGAGTGTTACCATAGTCCCTATCGTTCTATCAACAATAGGTGTAATACCTAGCTCCATCAGTCTTTACGAACACTTGACAATCCTACAGATAATATATGTAATTTACAGAAAGCTGCTGTCCTGAATAGCCCAGTATATATCATCTTATTATCATTATTGTAATCACAACTATGCTAGTCTAGGCTAACATTTGGCTTCGGCCATACCATTCTATAAAACCGGCACAATATAGCTGAAATGTCTGATGTCACAAGAAATGTCTGATAACGAATAATAATAATAATAATTTACCTTAGAACCCTGATTCTTTCAGTTTCATTTGGCAATTCTTCTCAGAGGTCATCAGTTATGAAATGCCAACACCATCTTGTTCCAAAAAAACTTAAATTAAACTCAATCTTGTATAATTGGTCGTGATGTTGTGGCTAAAAAAAAACATTTAAAAAGTTAAATGCTTTTGACTCCTTAGTAAATTTAATTAAAGTACTTAAGGACTTCTAAGTAGATGATCTAAAAATAAAGTTAGATTCTTTGTGATATAGAAGCAATATGAAAGTATTGCTTCTATATCACAAAGACCTATATATAACCTATCTACTTCGCTACTAACGCTTGTAGAATTGAGGTTTACAGTTTCTTATGGTATTTATTGGAATTAGAAAATGTCAACCTATACATATTTTATTGTCCGTGACTGTACACGTGTACATACATACATTAAATGCTTAAATGTTATTGACAAAGATAAAAGATAATAGGTCATAGTGATGTTTACATGTTGGTATCGAAAATAACGAGTATCTCATTAGGGAGCAAAGAGGCCAGTTGTGCCGATCTCCAAATACTTATTAAATATTTAATGTATCAAACATTTTGTCTAGTATAATATCCCTTGTAAATAATGAAGTTATTAATTTATTTTTTACTTTCGTTAACTTGGAGTCGACAAGTGTTCAGCCGAGTCCCGGAACTATCAAAAAAATATGATGAATACTATCAACCTGAACAAGTGCATATTTCATTTGGAGGTAAGTTGGTAACTCCGCCCCTCAAGCGAGTCTTTGACTGGTAAGTTTTTAAAAAGCTTAATTATATGACATCATAACATACCTTAACATGTATCCCTGAATGGTTTGGGAGTGGTGTAAAGTCTACACCAGGAGTTCACTGGTAATGTAATAGGAGATATTCACCGAAGAATAAATGAGGCAGCAAAAATGCTTGGCACATCGCATTGTAATGCAAAAATTACATATTCTTAAGTCTGAATGTTTGGCTGAAGACTGAATCAATATTCCAGAGAAAATCAATGACATAGTCGTGACATGGTCTACGTTCAACGATACTGGTGACACGCGCGTGCGGTACGGCGAACGAGTCATGGACCAGGAGGCGAACGGAACCCGCACGCTGTTCATCGATGGGGGACGGCGGAGGCGGAGGCAGTACATACACACCGTCACTTTGAGGGATCTCAAGTTCAGCACCAGATACGGTCAGTATTTTGAATAATCTGGTATGATCAAGATGGCTAGTCTTAAGTCTCCAGGTTAAATCCAAGGTACCCGTGACTTATCGAAACCATAATATTTTTTTTTAATTTACGTTCCTTCACTTAAGATAACGAAGGAAGAGTTCGTGAAATTTAGTGCCTGAGATTTTTTTGGCGACTTTTACGGCGTGTAATCTGCCAGTTCGCAAAGAGCCAGGGCGGTAGAATTGAATGTAACCCCATTTCATTCTGATAGGAGCCCAAAAGTGGGACAGTTAATGAGTTGTTGATGATAATATTATTACTTATATTGTTTAAAAAATACAGTTAGGTACGTTTACTTTTAAAATTTGCACGCTGATATATTTATCATATTCCTCGGCCAGTGCTCTCATTAACGACTATCAGCAATTCTATATTTAATTCTGTCCTCAGTGTACCACGTGGGCTCTGTGTTTGGATGGTCGGATCAGTTCTCTTTCGTCACCAAACCTGAGGGCGAGAACTGGGTGGTGACCGCAGCCATTTATGGAGATATGGGCGTAGAGAACGCACAAGTAGGTTCTTTTTCTTCTACATAATATACATAACATACCATCACGCCTGTCGTCGCCGAAAGGTTAGGCAGAGGTATACTAATATACACCCAAGTTTTGCCGGTATGTTTTTGGTCCCATGTTATAGGGGGCGAGCCCATTGCCATTAACGACTCCAAACTTCGAGCTGCTACTGAGAATCACATAGAAGAACCCAACAACACTTGGCTCGACCTGGTAATCGAACCCAAGACCTCTTGCTTTGCAGTCGCACTGACCGACCATTAGACCAATGAGGCAGTAACATAATATATACGATAAGAATATCCAATTGTTGTTCAGAATAGAAAGAGAAGTCATTCAAATATGCTTATATTGTGTTAATTCCCTCAGTCGCTGTCCTACCTTCAAGAAGAGACCCAGAACAACAACCTCGACCTCATCTTGCATGTAGGAGACATGGCTTATGACATGGATACCGATAATGGTTTAGTTGGAGACCAGTTCATGCGGCAGATAGAACCAATAGCGGCGTATGTGCCGTACATGACGTGTCCTGGCAACCACGAAGAAGCATAGTACGTATAACATAAACATACTATTTTATTTGTCATTACTTGTTAGGTATATGGTTTGTGAAAAATATGCTTTGAAATTACTCATTTGGTTGAAAGTAGGTACCTACTGTCGATATGAAAACAATGATTAATTTTATTCTTTTGACGGAAAGTCATCAATTAATGACAACAAAACCAACGGTCTTAAAGTAGATAAATAAATATATATGTGGACATTATGACATCGATATTTAGTTCCGAGCTAAGCAATACAATGAGGCTAAAACTACATATGTGCAGAGGCTATAAAGCAGAATCTTGATGTCGTTAAAAGAAGAGTTCATCCTCAAGAGTTGTTTCATTCCTAAATAAACTGAGCTAATATGTTGTAAATATTCTAGATCAATAATACGTATGCCACCACACACCACACACCTCATATGAAATAAAACCTTTTGATTTGATTTGACACAATTTTAATAACTTTTAACGGCGTTCTCAGTAACTTCAGCAACTACGCGAACCGCTTCACGATGCCCGGCCGGGACTCGAGCCTGTTCTACAGCTTCGACGTCGGACCTATCCACTTCGTGTCCATATCCACTGAAGTATACTACTACCCGAAATACGGCATCAAACTCATTATCAACCAATACGACTGGCTAGAGGAAGACTTGAAGAAAGCTAATCTATCAGAGAACAGGTGTGGCACTCATTTCTTTTATTTCGTCAAAATATGTTTAAGTATTTTCTTTATTTGAATTGCTAAAGATTATAATGGAATCCGCTGGATCGCATCCAGCGGATTCCATCATGATCTTTAGCAATTCAAATAATGACCGGCGGCGCATGACCGGTCGTCGGGGCGATCCTTGGGGGGACCTATCTGGACATAGGTCTGTCAGTATCAGTGGACGTCTAACGGTTGATGGAGAGAAAATAACAATAAAATATGAATTCAAGCTAAAATGTATGATACCATGTAGTAATAGATTAACATGAAATGTCTTCCAGTGTTAATGAAAATACTTATTTACTTAGTAAAAACTCATCAAATAGTAGGTGTTAGTGGGGCCGAACTCTGTCGATGAACTTTTATCGAAGTGGGTTTGCTGCTAAGCTAAGTTACCCATAGAGGAAGCAGTAATTTATCATAATTAATCGTTATTTTCCTGGTACTTTTCATCAAAGTCTTTAGTAGGGATCAATAACCTTAAAAAATCTGCCCTACCAGTTTATTAGCTTCCAGGGTGGCAGGTATAAAACGTTTGGTCAGTGCTGTGAACAATTAATATCATTCATTAAACCACTATCTTCTACTTACAAAAATTACTCACATGTTCTTTTCAGATCGAAGAGACCGTGGATAATAATCTTCGGGCACCGGCCAATGTATTGCAGTGATAAAAAAGACGTCGACTGCGAGAAAGAACGTACAAGGACCGGATTTGATGGATCTTGGGGTGAGTAACTGAGCAGTACAGTACCTGGCAAACTGAGAGCGTTCATTTGGTCGAGACCTCAGCCCTTGGTCCTATAACTGGGCTTCTTTGGTCTACTTATTGAAACTGCCCATGTATTCTCATATGTATTTGCAGTGGCGGACTAACACATTCTTCGCCAGTAGTTTATTGAAAATTTGCGGGTCCTAATAATCACAATCTTTCGTATTTATTACACTTTTTTGCCAATTAAATTACAATTCCATAAAAAATCAGGGAAATATCAGCTTACATTATTATTGGAAGAATAAAAATGGTCCAAATGCCCCCCTAAAATCTGCCGCCCTAGGCTTCAGCCTACCCAGCCTGCTGGTAAATTACTTTACCACTTTGTATTTGTATAGCTCTGGAGCCCTTCCTGAAGGACTACGGAGTGGACCTGGCGTTTTGGGGACACGACCACTACTACGAGAGGGCTTTTCCCCTGTACAATAACCAGATGTACAACGGCTCTACGGAAAACCCCTACGTTAATCCTGGGTAATGCTATTTATATATCTGCGTCTTATTTTTCAGCCATCAGGGTCACGTATTTTTTAAACAAGCTTTTATTGGCATCACCTTATATCTACGTAAGGGTATCTCTAAGTGAATTTCATCCACTTCATAATGTAAGGTTTACTTCAAATTCAGCACACTTAACAAAGACCAATGACAATAGAATTCCATACTAATATTGATAATGAAGGTGAAGGTTAAGGTCGCTGGAATCCGCTGGATGCGGGCGGCGCATGACCGATCGTCGTGGCGATCCTTGGGGGAGACCTATGTCCAGCAGTGGACGTTTAACGGTTGATGTGATGATGATGATGGTGATGATTAATAATGAGAAAGTATAATTGTGTGTCTTAACTTTTCAGGCCTAAACCAATTTCGATAAAATTTGGTATGGATTTTTTTTAGCACTTAGATTTTTTTTAACTTTATGTATAAGTGTTGCCATCTAAGCGATCAGTTACTTATGGATTGTTTACTGTTGCAGTGCTCCGGTTCACATTATAACCGGGTCAGCTGGCTGCAATGAAGAGCACTCTGGTTTCAGAAGTAAGTATATCTTAATAAAGTGCGATAACTCTTTCTATGTTACAAAATTGATTGGGTATATTATTCATTAGAACTGGCTTCTGGTGGATAAAAGAAAATTACGATTTTAACACTCATAGAGACTGTAAATAGCTGTCTATGCAATACAATTACAATTGGCAAATTCTGATTGTATTGTGATTGTGGTCAAACGCTGACCTATAAATGATAAAAAAATGTATCATGCTCTCTTGTTATAATTATTTTAGATTTGAAATGTTTATAATATATCAATAAGTCCGGAAGCATCATCTTGGAGTACTAATCCACTTAATCATAGACTGAAAGAAATAAATGTAATTTGAATGAGATATGGTATTCTACGCAAATGTCCCACTGATCTTGCATTGACGTGCGTCGGGTCGTTAGCTCCCTCAATAATGGTTGAGCTAAACGATGGCTGACGCATGCGTGCTGTCAGTATGGACAGGTCAACTCAAAGCTGCACTGGTGCTTTCTTCAAAAGGCCATCTCAGACTTTAACCTGCATCGTCAGGCTCACCATCGCCCATGATTCTCTGAGTTTGTTTCGGCATTTCTTCTCAGAGGTCGTCAGTTAGGAAATGCCGACGCCGTCTAGATACTAAAAAAATCTTACACGACTTGTAAAAGTGTATTTAATAAGACCTATTTACAGAAATAAACAATCATTCAATCATATGATAAACAAAGTAAGCCGTAAATGGTAAATAATATTTTTTTATGATGTAATAAATACATATTTTGAAGGGTAGTTAGTCAGAACGGCCTAAAACGAATGGTACGCGGGTCATTCGACCGTAAACAAAAAAGTATTTAGCCCGACCCGACCAGTGATAAAAATTTGAAAACAAGTTCAATGTTATAAACTACATCAAGTACATTCGGCTGTGATACAGTGTAATGTTATCATCGTGCAAAGTTGCCAATAACAATAAAAAGTGTGTACTTAGAAATTTACTTGTTCGATACTGTTTGACAGACGACCCCAAACCATGGTCCGCGTTTAGGAACAGCGCCTACGGCTACACCAGGCTCGTGGCGCACAACAACACACACATCTACTTGGAACAGGTATATTTATATTAACTATACTATCTTTATTTACTAACAATATATTTCGGATTCGACTGACAAATGGATTGATATAGCTGCACTCATCATCATCAACCCATTAATGTCCCACTGCTGGGCACGGGTCTCCTCTCAATTGAGAGGGATTAGGCTATAGTCAACCACGCTAGCCTACTGCGGGTTGGCAGACTTCACATGCCATCGAGAATTCTCTCAAGCTTGCAGGTTTCCTCACGATGTTTTCCTTCACCGTTTGAGCATGTGATAAATACGCACATAACTTCCGAAAAGTCAGTACCACAGCCTTGGGTTCGAACTCGAGACCTCTGACATCTCAGTCCACCGCTCGGCTACCACAGCTCTGCACTCAATATCTCTTAACTAGGTACTACTATAAAGTCTGCCAACCCGCAGTAGGCTAGCGTAGTGGACTATAGCCTTATCCCTCTCAAATGAGAGGAGACCCGTGCCCAGCAGTGAGACAATAATGGTTTGATGATGATGTCATATAAAACCGATTTTATATTACGAAACTAGTGGCGGAAATTAGTTCCCTGACAAGTTTTACAATCCATGCATCGATTTTACCACTCATGCATTGTAAAATTGACGTTTACACGTGAAATTGTTGATGAAATTAATATCACGGGATACTTTCATGCGACAAGTTTCATAATGTAAATTCGGCAGAGGGGCGAAGAGTTTTGATTTGAACGGTACGCTAAATACCAAGCATCTTTTCATTGCATAAAATCTCGACAGTCAATATTAATGTAGGTTTTACTTAACACTTTTAGTAATAAACATGATTCGAAGATATTTATTTACGACAACATCATTGTTATTTGCGTAAATAATCATAAGTATCAAATTTTTTATATGATAAGTTTAACTGATTCCTGATCATCGCAATAGTTCAAATGTTATATTTTTTCTATGTTACTTAAATATATTATTGATAGTAGATTTGAATTCTTGAGCTAGTTCTTTAGATACTTATCAATGACAAACTGACACACTGTTTTGAGGGGCATTGGTGTAATTATTTGTAATCACATCATACTAATAAATAAATAAATAATATTCGTCGTTTTTACAGTTATACCAAATTTGCAACAATACACAAAAACAACTCGCCCTTAGACGTTGCACGATTTCGCGATATTCCCATTTATTTATTTTTTCATGACTTACCTAATTATATTTTTTCAGGTGGATGTTGAGTCGAAAGGCAAGGTAATCGATTCGATCTGGATCGTCAAGGACCAACACAAAGCTTACGATATTAAATAAATTTCGACTTCAATCGTTCTGCTTTACCTTAATTTCCCAGTTCTTAGGGAACAATAATAATAAATGTATAATTTGCAGATTTTTGAAAATTAATAAATATTATGGAATTTAAATTGTTCCTATCAACTCTTACATAGTACATCTTATACCTTTAAACGTTTAATCCTTATCAAAATTACCTACTATTTAAGAAAAACAATCCCATCAAAAATAGTAACCATCAACTCACGTAGAGCTAAGTTTCTAACTTTAGGCGCCCTAACCATACAAGGCCTAACTTCACAAATTCTACAAGTGTATACCTTAGTCAAAATATGTGGCTTGGCCATTTCGCTACGTTCACATAGATGTACGCGTTAAAGCCTTCTAGGGCATTACGAAGTACATACCTTGAGAAATTTGATTATCATCAGTACGTCGTCGACGAAATCAGGGTTTAAAGATATCAATAAAATGTAAAGTATGAGAGCTATGCCATTTAAACTTTTTAAGTAGGTTTAATATGTCCGGTATTGACAACAGAATTCTGTTTATCTGGTATAATCCAAACCCGAGTTGAGGGTTCAAAAAAAAAACGACGAATCCCTTCGAGGAAAGGTAGGTAGTGCCCTTGCGCTGCGCTCGGCTCGTCTTGGCGGAGCCACTAACGTGACTCCAGATTAAACACGCGGTAGCGTGTCAAACCAAGATCAAGCTAGCAGAACTGGCGACCAGCACCATGTGTCACATTACACGAAACATTTGCAGCCACGGCAGCCACATTCAAATTTGACTCCCTCATAATAAACAAAAAAAAAATACGTTGAAATCTTTATAAAATTTAATTTAATTTTTTAGATATCAGTGTAAACTTAAATTCAAATTTGTGTGGGGACAAAAATATTATAGTAGGATAAAACCCATTGGAAAAAGATAATAGATCAAAAAATCCAAGAAAAATATACGCGCGCTTTGAGGTCGGGAAGTGTATGGGAGTGCGTTTTTAAGGGTACAAAGTGTTAAATGGCAAAGTTGCCAAGTTGCAAGGAGGCCTTGATATCTAAACGGACTAAATAAGTTTTAGTCATTATCATTATACATATTTTATATTGCTAACTCCGAACAATTTCGACAATTAATTTACCGACGATTTATTCATGATGTGAACCCGTGATGTGAAGAATACGAATTTGCGAAGACTTGGAATGTCACTGTCAGCAAGTGACAAGTGACATCTGTCCGTTTCATTATAATGTCATAGCGAAAATAGTAACGGTGCGGGGTGTTTTTAAAAACAATAACAAGCCATATCAAGGGCAATCGCAATCAGTAATTAAATGAGCTTTGCGCGACATCGTATTGTGACGACGATCGCATATTAATTTTCAAATTACAAGCCGATAATATTTGTTGTATACATAGTTAATACTCATAGACATACGATTATGAAGTTATTAATAATTTCGTTGTTGTTGGGGATAAGTTGGGGAAGAAAATTACAAAATCCGAGCGGTATTAAATATGATTGTTCTCACTGCCAGCCAGAACAGGTGCATATTGCCTTTGCAGGTAAGTCTTAGTCATGTGCTATTAAATAATAAATCACTACAAGAATAAATCAATAACACTAAGTATCAAATTAACTGGGGTCATAAAAGTAGATTTATTTTCAATACCTATTAACTATGAGTAACATAATCACAAAGAAAATAGGTATCTATGTTTACACTGTAGTTCAATGTTTACATTGTTCCAGTTTCTTAAATAATATTGTCCCAGTTCTGGTTTCTATACCAAAAACAATAGGAAATAATAATGTGAGGTTTATTGAGCTATAATTATCAATAACAATATTATAATTTTAATTAATTAAAATTAATATTATCCTAGTTTATATTGTTGTAACTACTGATCTCTCAACACATAGTGAAGATCACTAGAGTCTAGAGAAACAAATTTAGAACATAGATTTATTGATAATTTGAATGAAAAGGATTTATTATTATTTAAACTTTAATCTCCTTAGAATTGAAATGATCAAACATCCTAGTTGAAAATTCAAACCGAGCTGTGGTCATCGCATATTTAGTTATATTGTACTTTTGTAACAACAAGTAACCATATTTAATGTAGATTTATAATAGTTGTCAATGTGGACACTAAGTTACTTATCAGTTATGTACAGATGATTATTAAATATAATATTAGCTTTGCTGTCCATGATGTAGGATTGTCTATCATGTTTGTTTATGAATTGCGCAATATTATACTTATTTACTTGTATAAATAAAAATTCTAAAATATTCTTTACATGTATTATATATTTTTTTAATATAGATACCTAATAGTATCAAATAGTTTGGATTTGTATGTTATACATTAGCCTTTGTCACCACAATGATTGCTAATCTTTCAGCCACTTATTCAACTTCTAAAAGTAATTGCAATATTACCACCATATCATTGTTTGTAATTCAATCTCCATAGTTTCATGCAGACTTATCATTTGATATAGGTTTCATTGATTGTTATGAGTTGCATCATAATAAATAACACATTATAGTTCAGTTTACATAGCTAAATTATTTCTGTTACTGTTACCAAAACTGGTCCTAATCTAGCTTGTCTTAATGGAGCTACGCTTCACTGATTCGTCATCATCAACTATCCCACTGCTGGGTACAGGTCTCTACTCATATCAAAGGGAATTAGGCTAGTGTCCATCACGCTAGCCTAGTGCATATTCAGAAATTCTCTCAAGCATGAAGGTTTGCTCACGATTTTCCTTCACAGTTTGAGCATGTGATAAATATGCACATAACTTTCGAAAAGTCAGTGGTGCCTTGGGTGTGGTATTCGCTGTCTCTCTGGATAGAAGTCCATACCTACCGCGCCTTATTCTACCCGCAAGGATAGCGAAAACCTCTTTGTGAATGAACAGGAAAAACGCGTCATTACCTACCATTATATCGTAAACAACTTGACATACCTAGAGAACACAATAAGATATCAAATAATTATTTAAGTCAGTCAACACTTGGATACCTATTATTTGTTTTTTCCATTTTTCAATATGATGTGATATTTCACAAAGGTCTTTTGTGTCGGTTCTGTTTACGGAAAACATTTTTATATCTGAGAGATTTTTTTAAATTCGATGCATTTTACTTGCCCTAATCATCATCAACACATTTAATGTCGACGACGACTTCTGTAAAGAAATACCTTAACAAACTCAGAGGATCGTGGTCTCTTTTAAGATACAATACAAATATCTTTGTTTACTAGATGCGCGCCTGACGATGTAGGTCAGTCTGAGATGGCCTTTTTAAGAAAACACCAGTACAGCTTTGAGGTGACTGTCCCCGTCCATACTGACAGCACGCATACATCAGCCATCGGTCACACCACTCAGCTATACGAACTTATGTTATATGCCCTATATAATTATAATTTATGCATTTCAGAAAACTTGAACGACATAATGGTAACGTGGTCTACGTTCAATGACACTGGCGAGTCGAGGGTCCAGTACGGCGAGGGTATCATGGACCACGAGGCTGTCGGATACAGCACGCTCTTCGTCGACGGAGGAATACAGAAGCGGGAACAGTACATACACAAAGTTGAGCTGAAAAATTTGAAGTTCAATACAAGATACGGTGAGTTTTCATTTTCCTTATGAAAGAAACGTTTAGCAGCAAAACACGAAATGTAACTGTGTTTTTACGGATGATGTCGCGGTGTATGTATAGTATGTATTTAATCTCACCGGTTCATCGGGACATGGATGCTGCTTCTCCCTCTTCTCTCTGATCTGGATACTTATCGCAGCCTCTTTTCCGATACAAATATTTTATTATAAAATCTTTTTGTATTTTTTAGCTTATTTCAAGCTAAGATTATTAAATTTTATTAAGAAAGAAAAATTCAACCTCAGGCGGGACTCGAACCCGCGTCTTCTGGATTGGTAGAGCGTCTGGAGTACCAATCCAGAAGACGCGGGTTCGAGTCCCGCCTGAGGTTGAATTTTTCTTTCTTAATAAAATTTAAAAATTAAATATTTTATTATTGTTCACCGGTAAGAAGAATACTGAATTAATTAAAACGGTGTTTTGACGACAATAATTTCCGATTAGCTATTTTTAAACCCACTTTCGTATATCGTGTTTGTGTTTCGCATGTCGGTATCGCTTAACGGACGTTCATCCGGTATTATCGTGTTTACTTCGACATCGCAAACCAAACTAATAAGGAAATATAATTCTTTGTAAAATGATGAATCAAATATTGTTTTACATATCTTCATTTACGTTATATACTACATAGTTAACCTGGCCGGCTAATCAAACAGGTAGCACAGAATATTTACGTACCCAACCACCAAATAACAGTTTGTCTGTTATATCCTTCTTTTATCACGACTTTCTTCTTAATCTTCTTCATATATTCAATGTATCTATAAACAAAAATTAATGTTGCTAAGGGCATTACTCGAGAATGGCTTGACCAATTCAGCAATTTTTTTTGTATGTTTCTTATGGCCCACGGTAGGTTTTAGTTAGTTAGCTAGTTATTAATATTTCTTAGAATGTAAACTCAACTACCTGTAGACACATGTATACTAACCGGTCAGACAGTGCGCTAACGATCATCAATCCATTATTGTCCCACTGCTGGGCACGAGTCTCCTCTCATTTGAGAGAGAATAGGTCGTAGTCCACCACGCTAGCCTATTGCGGGTTGGTAGACTTCATACGCCAAGGAGAACATCGCTCAAACATGCAGGTTTCCTTACGATGTTTTCCTTCATATACGTACATATGTGCGTATCTTTCGAAAAGTCAGTGGTGTTTGCCTTGGGTTTGAACTCAAGATCTTTGACATCAGTCCATTGTTCACACCACTAGGCTACCACAGCTCAAGCGATACTTTGTTTGCAATACTATATTGATGGAGTAGCTTTCTGGTGTGTGCAGTATACCACGCGGGCTCAGTGTACGGCTGGTCGGAAGAGTTCTCGTTCCGCACGCCGCCAGCGGGCCAGGACTGGCCCGTACGCGCTGCTATCTTCGGCGACATGGGCAACAAGAACGCACACGTAAGATATTTTGTACTATTGTAACAAAGAACAAACACCTCAGAGTTATCTACCAAAATACTTCGTTGAAAGTTCATCGAGAGTATCAGTTTGGGGGTGACCCGTTTGAACCTATTTGACTCTGCAGCTGAGATACCACGTTAAGCCATTAAATTTAGATAGTTATTTTAATCGCAACAATTTAAAAAGTTAAATAACTTAAATCTAAAGATTTGTATGGACCCGGTGGTTAACGGCACAACTTACTAGAAAATTGGAGTGGTGTATAATTATACTTTTTGATTGTTTGTTTATAACATCACCATTTGCCAATTTATAGCTGGGTAACAGGACCCCTCTCATTTGAGAGAATTTAGGCTATACGTGTATAGTGAATAGTCCACCACGCAAGGTCTAGTGCTACCTGGCAGACATACGCCACCATAAAAGTCTCTCAGGCATGCAGATTTCCTCTTGATGTTTTCCTTCACACCGTTTTAACATTTATTAAATAGGCACACTTCGACAAGTCACTAGCAGGTGTTTTATTATTAAACTCGAGACTTTGTCTTTACCGTCCAACTGGCATCAGGCAATTACTATTTAATTGAGTTCTGAACAAAATCTTGAGTCAATGACTGGCTGCTAAAGTGAGCTCGTAATATGGTGATGGTGCAGTCGCTCTCGTACCTGCAAGACGAGGCGCAGCGCTCGCGCTTCGACGTGATCGTGCACGTCGGCGACTTCGCGTACGACATGGACTCGGACGAGGCGCGCGTGGGCGACCAGTTCATGCGCCAGATCCAGCCGCTCGCCGCCGCCGTGCCCTACATGACGTGCCCCGGCAACCACGAGCAGGCCTAGTGAGTCACACAATTTTTTTATGGTGATAAGGTAGCAAACAGGCAGGAGTTTCACCGGATGGTAAGTTATCAACGCCGCCCATGGACATTTGCAACACCAGAGGCTTGCTAATGCGTTGCCAAACCCCGTAGAAACTGTTTAGGTTTCTTAAAATAGGGAATTGCTAAAGTGACTAGTCACTCCCCACCAAGCTCTGGTGACCAAACTCACTCGCAGAAAGATAATTATTGTTGATTCACTGCGGTCTTCTGTAAGGCGGAGGTACTTCCCCAGTCGGGCTCAATTTGAGCAAGAAATCTCGCTATGCCCTACCTCTCGAATGCTTATATTATTACTAGCTTTCGCCCGTGGCTTCGCCCTCTTGGTAGGTTGATCAAAAGTACCTTATATCCTTCTCCAAGGTTCCGTCTTTATCAGCACCAAAATTTATCAAATGCTCAGTCAGCGGCTCTGTAGTTCACGCGTGATGTCGTGACTAAGGGAAATAGGGAAATTCATTTTTATACATATAGATAGTTATAACGTCTTCGACCCAGGAGGACGTGCCTAACTTAATGGAACGTTAGAACTTCGTAATGGGACTGAAATTATAGCCCGCCCGAACGAATCCGTCAGTTACTTGAACTAATAAAGCTTTCATATTTTAAATCATGAATTAGAAGGCAACTGAAAAAGGAAATCCTTAGGATGGGAGCTAGTAATTTGACTGGTACATAAAAATTATCATTATAAGTACACTCCTATACTTTTGCCCTGTTGCCAAAAAAATCCACAACGAGTAATATCAATACTTCATATAAATAATTCATTTCATTTTTTCTACCATCATTTCCTATGTCATTCTCAGCAACTTCAGCAACTACGCGAACCGCTTCTCGATGCCCGGCCGGGACTCGAGCCTGTTCTACAGCTTCGACATCGGGCCCGTGCACTTCGTGTCCATATCCACTGAGGTGTACTACTTCACGAATTACGGCATCAAACTCATTGTCAACCAATACGAATGGCTCAAGAAAGATCTGGCTAAGGCCAACCTGCCTGAAAACAGGTGAGAGAGAATATAATTAGGTTTAGACGACCCGTTTAGCTCAGCGGTAGTTAACGCTGCCTGCTGTGCTATGGGTCCCGAGTTCGAATCCCGGTAAGGACAAATGTTTGTGTGATGAGCATCAACATTTGTTTCCAAGTCATGGATGTATCTATGCATAATATGTATGTACTTACAAAAAAAAGTATATATGTAGTATATCAACCAACTAGTATCCGTATCACAAGCCTCGTTGCTGACCACGGAACTAGATGGCGCTGTGTAATAATGTCCAGGAATATTTCCAAGAATATTTATTATTATTATTTATGGCATCGGCAGAGAATTCTACACCTTGGAACCAATCTCTTCGAGTACTGTGCGGTTCCATGTTCCAGGAATTTCATACCACGCACAATCAGGCTGTGGAATGAACTACATACCGAGGTTTTCCCAAACTAATGGGGTTCTTAAAAAAGCCTCGTTGGTCTAGTAGTCGTGCGATGCGACTGTCGCGCAAGAGGTCTTGGGTTCGATCCCCAGTTCGAGCAAAATGTTATTGGGTTTTCTAGAAATTCTCAATAACAGTTCGTAGGTTGGATTCGTTATTTAATCTTATGGCTAATTTAATATTATCTCTATATCTTATAATAACAAATGATAAATAACTTTATTTCTATACTAAATATGGACTATTTTTCAGGAGCAAGCGGCCGTGGATTATTCTGTTCGGGCACAGACCGATGTATTGCAGCAATTCTAATGATATCGACTGTGGGTGTGAGTACACCAGGGTCGGTCTGCTTGGAGTATATGGTAAGTCATACAACGCATGCTTCATAGATGTACATATCACCACGCTCGCATTGCCGGAGAAGTAGCTAGAGAAGTACCACATTCATTGCATGCATTGGTGCATCTAGACTTATTTTTCAGGGGAGGCTTGGTCCCAGTGCTAAGTGATAGAGGACGTTGGGGCAAATAAATCCCACTGAAATTATCAAAACATTTTGGTGCAACATACTTTCTTAGCAATACCTCAACAATGTTAGTTATTCTGTACACATCATACCATATAAACTAAACAATAAAACCGTTTGTTATTTCTAAAAAAATATAAGCTATTCATATTTTCCTATCACCGACTGTAGTGTTGAATAATGTTTATATTACATTAACTGCATTCATAGTAACTGTGAATGTTGGAATAATAATAATAATAATAATAATTTATTGATCATACAGAGGTAAAATATTACAATAATAACTTACAAAATAATTAGGAGGTAAATACAATGTTAGGTGCCTGTACTAGGATGAACCTGTGTCACAGGCGGCAAGTGCTTAACAGATTATTTATGAATTAATAAAATACTACGATTTTAATTACGATTAAAATATTGTAATAACTCAAACAGTAAGTAACATAAACTAAAAACACAAAAACGAATAAATTAAATTAATTAAATTCTAAGATTATTAGGGGAAGCAACTTATTTCATTTTATGACAGTCATTAGAAATTCAGTGTCATCATAGGACAAGGATTGTAAATGTTTATACACTACTGATTTAGTACTATAGTAATTAAGGGCATATATGGATAATATCTTATTTAGTCTATTGTACAGGAAAGGGGCTAAAAATGAATAAAACCTATTTGTGAAAACAAACCTCGACTCGGAAAGTGAAGTACATACAATATCTTTCCGCCTTTTGGAGTTAGTGAGGTTATCATTATACGACAGGGTGGCATGTTTTTTAAGCACAGTTTGCATTATGAAAAGTTGTCGGACTGTGAGAACATTGCAACTTTTATACAATAGGTCGGTGGGGAAAAGGAAAGGTCGGGAGGTGGCTACTTTTAAGATAGCACGTTGGGCTCGCTCAATGGTTAGCATTACTGTTTTTGGGGCACCACCCCAAGAAGTAATGCAGTATTTAATAATAGATACACAAAGTGCTTGATATATCTGCTTAATTAATTTGTAATCCGCAATATAACGAAGTTTTTTGAAAACAAAAATTAACTTACGTATTCTATTAGCTAGAGTTGCTATATGTTTTTTAAAGGATAGGTTGCTATCGATTATAATGCCTAGATATTTAACAAAACTAGTGTTGTTAATAATAGGACAATTGCAAGTGTCAACCAGGGGATCATGACAGTAATGTGCATATAATTGATTAATACTAGGCTCAGGCTGACGCATGCAGAAATTAATAAAAGTAGTTTTTTCAGTGTTCAGTGTTAGTAGATTGCGATTTAGCCAGTTAATAACGACATTAAAACCTCGTTGTGCATAATCGTGGACGTCCGAGCTCGAGTCAGCGGAAAAGATTAGAGCAGTGTCATCTGCATACGAAATAATTTTGCCGTAGTCTATAGTTAACTTACAGAGATCGTTTATATATACCAGGAATAGGGTAGGACCAAGTATACTTCCTTGAGGAATGCCAAAAGGTGGATTTTTCATATCTGCACTTGTAAAATTGCCTATTTTAACACACTGAGATCGATCACGTAGATAATCTTCGAAAAATTGAAGCTGTGTGCCTCTTATTCCTATTGCCTCTAACTTTTTTAGAAGTAAAGAAACAGACACTGTATCAAAAGCTTTGGCCAGGTCGAGGAAGATCCCTGTTACATGTTTACCTTTCCCCAGTTCCTCAGAGATATAGTCGGTCAAATGGTGAACCGCGTCTGCTGTTGACAAATTAGATCTAAAACCAAATTGGTAAGGGGAGAAAAGGGAATATTTTTCAAGATATGATACTAGTCTATTATTGACTATTTTTTCCAGAACTTTAGAGATTGAAGGCAATAGGGAAATAGGCCTATAGTTTGTGACGAGATCCTTTCTACCAGATTTATGAATGGGAATAACTACAGCCTTTTTCAGATATTTAGGAAAAATCCCCTCACGTAGGCAGATTTGGAATATGTAAGTTAAAGGAGGGACTAAGATATGTCGAAATCTTTTCAGGACTGTGTTGCTAATGTTATCCCACCCAGCCGCTCGGTTGTTTTTCAAACTTAGAATAGTTCTGTCTACTTCACTTTCGTCTAGATCTAGCATAACAAAGGAGTTTCCACTCTGGCCACTGGACAGATTGAGTGTCGAGCTACTGTTGCCCACTTGTATCTTTTCAGCTAGATTCTTCCCAATATTTACAAAAAATCTATTTGCATTGTCTGCAGAGGAGATAGGGTTAGAATGTGTGTGCAATAAGCTTGAGTCTGAGTTAGAATTCTGTGACGTGAAAGTGACGTTCTTAATCAGTTTCCAGAGCTGTTTACTGTTATTTCCCGCTAGATGAAGTTGTTGCTTGTCATATTCAATTTTTATTTTTTTCAATAGGTTATTACAGAAATTCCTGTACCTTCTGTAAGATAACTGTAGAATAAGATTATCAGGAAATTGCTTAGCTTTCTTATGTAAATTGTCTCTGTGCCGTATGCATCGAATAAGGCCCGGGGTTATCCAAGGTTTAATGTTAGTCATTTTCTTGCTCAGTTTAATAAGCGTTGTGTTTCGTAAAATAGCTTCACGCACTTGATTAATAACATATGACAAGGAAATGTTAGCGTCAGCAGTACAGTAAACTGGGTTAAAATCAATATTGCATAAATTGTGTTCAAGGCTACACATGTTAATTTTTGTTTTTAGTTGCGGGTGAGCAATGCGCTTAGTCAGCGACAAATCGAGGGTAAGTAGGACAGCGCAATGGTCTGTTATTGTCGAGTTAGTTACAAGTGTTAAACATGGAAGTCTGGTTTTAAGCATGACGTGATCCAAACTAGAGCCGCTTAGGTGTGTTGGTAAAGTGTGGGAAGGGAAAAGTCCATGGTATGCGCATATATTAAGGTAGTTCTGGGTCCCTGCATCGCTAATATCAGAGTTAATATTTATGTTTATGTCGCCAGTTAAAATAATATTTCTAAAAGAGGAAAGGGACTGTACTAAATTATTTAATTCACTGTTAAAAACGTTTAAGTGTCTGAAAGAAGGAGGTCTATAAATAGCAATAATTACGATGTCAGTGCCGATTTTGATTACAAGGCAATTACATTCTTGAACATCTGGTTCCTCGACTGTTAGGAGTAAAGATTTCTTTGAGTATATTACCACACCATCATTCTGGTTAAAAGATGACGAGCTGTAAAAACTATTATAACCCTGTAATTCAGGGATGCGGCCCGCACGGTTGGATAACCAGCATTCGGTAAGCACAATTATATCACACTCGATATTAAGCCTATGGAGAAAAATGTATAAACTATCTATATTCTTATAAATACTCCGGATGTTTTGGGTTAGTATAGTTAATGGGTTATTGTAATCAGAGAGATATTGTTTACAGCTTTCCGAGTCACACAGTTTAGATTCATATACAGAAGTATTATCTAGATCGTTCATTAGAACGTCGGCCATTTAAAGAAAAGTATATACGCTAGTAACTGCTAAGACAAGTAAGGGGAGAACGGCGCTCTAGGCGCCCCCATAATCTATTGAATTAATGTACCTTTTTTCGGCTATTGTTTTCGCCGGGCAGTCAGCAGATCCTGTAGCATGATTGCAAGGCTTCTTGAAGAACAAGCAGGTAGCGCATTTAGGATCTTCCGCTTTTTTCGAGCAGTCCTTAATAGAGTGACCTAGCTCACCACAGTGGCCGCAAGTGTAGGTAGCCTGCCGACATGACTTGGCTGCATGACCAAACTGCTGGCACTTGAAGCATCTTGTGACCAGAGTAAAGTCTCTGACTGGGCAAGAAGTCCAATTCACAAATACTCTGTCGTTGGTGATTAGGGCTTTACGTATGACTGCAGGTACTTCTATGATGTAGTTGCAGGTCGCAGCATCCTTTCTTCCTGACTTGTGGCTTAATTTTATACAGGTCAAAAACTTCTCAAGGGAGGAATCCTGTAGTTTTTCGGCTAAATTTTGGTAGTACATGCAGGTGAAAACCTCATTTTCCTGCATTGATGTGGGAACTCCAATTACTATAACTCTCGGCTTCCGCTTAAAGGGCTCGTCGATAGTAAATCCCGAGGTCTTCAACTGCACCGATTGCTTCAGCTTCTCCGCGTCCTCCTTTGTGTCAGTGCTGATTATGACACCACCATTCTTGGTCTTCCGTAGGCCTCGAACATGGAGCTTCATCTGCTCAGGACAGATAATTTTTTGGACCAGGGACTTCGTCTCCTCGCTGGACTTCAATTTATCATTTGGATAAATGGCAACGGCACTTTGATTTGTCGGCTGAATAAAACTATTGTTACCTTTTTTAACCATTTCAGCAAAAGAGGACCCCGCGGCAGGTTTCGATGATTGGTCAATACTTTCCTTCAGGTCAAGTAAGCGCTGGGATAGGTCAACCTGGCTTCTTAGCACTTGCATAGACGAATGGGCTTGAATTGCTTTAGCCTTAAGGGACTGGTACTGGACAGCCATTTGTGACGTAAGGTGACCCACTTTA
Source organism: Craniophora ligustri (assembly GCA_905163465.1). Taxonomy (NCBI): domain Eukaryota; kingdom Metazoa; phylum Arthropoda; class Insecta; order Lepidoptera; family Noctuidae; genus Craniophora; species Craniophora ligustri. The sequence goes on from LR990968.1 coordinate 14,324,733, forward strand.
CGAGATAGCGCATTAATTCGAAGTTTTTGCTCCGAGTTCAATTTGCCGCCTTCGGCAATATTGCATACCTCATTTAGGTTCAGTTCAATTGCAGTCATCCAGTTCTGGATCTCAGGTGTGGAAATAATTTCCAGATTATCGCCACTGTTGTTTGGGTGAGGTGTAGGTGCGGGTGAAGTTGCGGGTCCCGGTGTAGGCGGCGGGGTGCGAGCAGTCCTACCGCTTCGGTTGAAAGGACTGTTTTCCATTATAGGTTTATAACACTTAACATTTCTTTGAAATATTAGTTTTATACATAATTATTGTGGCACAGTTTATGTTACTACCGGCTGTTCACAAAAACGAGGTCAAGATTCAGCATAAAAAATAAACTGTTAATTTATATTATGCAGTTAATCAACACGTCTGATCGTGACAAAAAGCGACAATACAATACAATGTGTGTGCCAATTATATATTTTCTTGAAAATAATTATATGTGCATGGCATTTTTTGTCGTATGTCAAAATATGCATTACTATAAACTATGTACAGTAAAAAAAAGAAAAAAATAAACTTTAAAAATATGTATCCCTACAGTTACAGCTAATAAAAGTTTTGATTTAACTAATAATTATTTTCGGTGTGATTCTTTAGATATTTGATTTGTGTATAACATTTAAACATTTGAGGTGCTGCTTGGTTCAATAATAATTTACATAAAAAGTGTAAATCTTACTGAGGTTGTTTATATCGTCGACTAATGGACTATATTAACGACCCAATTAGTCCAGCGGTAGTTAACACTGCCTTCTGTGCTATGGGTCACGGGTTCGAATCCCGATAGGGACAAAAATGTTTGATGAGCATAAACATTTGTCTCTATCGGGATTCGAACCCGGTTAATATTTTTTTGTAAATACATACATATCTTACGTAAATACGTAAGATGTGTATGTATTTACAAAAAAATAAGTATATATGTAGTATATCAACCAACTAGCATCCGTAACACAAGCCTCGTTGCTTACCTCGGAACTAGGTGGCGCTGTGTCATAATGTCCAGAAATATGTTCTTTTTTCTTGATAATACATACCCATTATACGTAGATACATCCATGACTCGGAGACAAATGTTGAACATTTTGACGGTGCAGGTCTGGAGCCTCTGCTGAAGCAGTTCGGCGTGGACCTGGTGATCTGGGCGCACGAGCACTCGTACGAGCGCAGCTGGCCGCTGTACGACAACCGAGTGTACAACGGCTCACTCGAACAGCCCTACGTTAACCCCGGGTGAGTACACTACAGGGCTGCCAGATTGTATCTTTTGATACCAAATTGGTATAATTGGACGATGGTATAATTCGATAGAAAGCAAGACGCTTCACAAAAAAACGGTCTTGCCGAGAAGGATAATGGAATAATCGAGGGATTTGAGCTAAAAATAAAAGCTCATCCAACATAGAATGGGCAGCATGGTATAATACCATCACATTTGGTATAATTGCAGATACTAACTGGCATAACCGCGTCGTTGCTTACTGGCAGCCCTGGTAGACTATTTTATAGGTGGCTTATCATCATCAGCCTATAACCGTCCACTGCTGGACTTCAGCCTCTACTAGTCAACGCCGGTGGCTTCACCAGAAGTGGGCATTCAATAATCTTTAATAAATTTATAACAGCTATTACGGGTTGTACCATATTGAGTTTATATTCTGCTTCTTTTTAGAGTTCTTGATATTAATATGTGCTGATTGTTGTAATTGATCTTATATACTCCTGTTTGTTGTAACAAAATATAAGTGGTCGTCGTTAAGCTAATGTAGATGCTCAGCACCTACACAGAGTAGGATTTCTCATAGCAATTTCTCCTGTATCGTGGTGAACAAACGCAAATGTTAACAATGCACAAACCGGCCATACAAAGGAGTACCTATATATTTTGTACCCTGCGTGAATCGCGCCTGTCACTTTACATATTACAAAATCTATAAACAGTAATAACTATAGGTCCAAATATGATATAATTGGGACTTATTATGTTAATCTGTTGATAATTTTCTAGTCAAGGTTTCCACAAGAATATTGAATATAAAATAGCTATAAATTTGATCTTCAATTTGCCTAAATAAATACACTTTGCAAACACGTCACAAGTGGTGTTACTACTAAACAGATGGGTCTTTTTGACAAAATCTTTAGAAAACTTAAAGGCGTTTTCTTCAAACCGACAAAATGCTTTGGTCTTTTTAATGCTATGCTTGCTTACATTCATGGGTTATTCATACCAACTTACTATACTATGTTTACTGTTTGTAAGTATTTTGCTAATGCCTTTTTTCAACTGTCACTTTGTGGAAGAACTTTTGGATTTCGGATACTACCTATTAGTAAGTGTGAAAAGTGTCTTGCACTAAACAAAGACTGCTAACTAATTATAAAATATACAAATATATACTATACAGTTAAGCGTTTTAACCCTGCTTTAAGCCGAAGAACTAATCGAATTCTTGACGCGGAGTGGAGGAGTACGAGATATAAGCCTAACAAGCATCCTGCGACATAATTCTGTTACCGTGCTATCTTCACTCGGTTCACTGATACTGGTCTAGTCTAGACGAGATATCTAACAACAAAATTATATCATGTTGCACATGTTATACTAACTAGCTATTGTTTGTTGCGTTGCGCTCGTTGGATTGAGTGTTTGGTGATAAAATGTATAAGTATATAAACTAAATTCTAAAGGTAAATATCTAATTCTATTATATTAATTTGAACAATATTGTTTTATTCTTATTTATAGTATTACGTGTTTTAAAGAGCAATTATTTTTTTACAATTAATATATATTTTCAATCAACGCGTTAGGTTTAAATTTACACTTCATACTATTTTTCTAACTTATAAAGTAGCTCTTGTAGCTAATAATCTTATGTAATACGATCAGCACCAAACTCCAAATTACACTGTATTTGTACTTTATATAACGTGTCTGTGGTTAATTCATCAATTGCGTTTATATATGTATATAATTATATTGCCGTCCAGTGATGAACGTTGGCCGTCCCCAAAGAGCGCCAACTACCCCGGGCTTGGGCAGCACGCATCCATCCCCTGCAGGCCACCGTCTTCAATCGCCTTCAACTTAATACTAAGAAAATAGTATTAGGCCCAGTTTCCACCAAAGCGGAGAGGAGTAACCAATCAGAATTCGTTATTCCCACGTCTCCTCTCCGCAACAATATCGGATTGGTTACTCAAAACACATCTCCGCCCAGCTCCTCTCCGCTTTGATGGAAACCGGGCCGTATTCTGCTTTTTAAACTAATATACTAACAGCTCAAGGCCAATATCGCCTGTACAAGTAGAAGCGCTTGCTTTGCGGAAAATCTGTAAGCTAGTACCCTAGTTTCGAAAACGATCATACAAATTAGAGTTCGGATCATAATTCAATTACATACCTACATATTTTGTATATTTGTATCCGTGTTTGTGTTGCAGAGCACCTGTACACGTGGTGACGGGGTCGGCAGGGTGCCAGGAAGCAACGGATCCTTTCGTACGTAAGTATATAGACCACAGAACATTCATTACTAATAATAATTACTTACTTTATTAGTATATTCTGTTGTATTGAACACTCGTTATTTAGCACAGAAATCAATGAATCAACAGAATCAATCTAATCTTCGGAAATTAGTTTTATTATCTCTTAGTGTGGTTATAGCGAAATTTCTTGCATAATTCGAGCTGCCTGACTGAAGAAGTACTTCCGCCTTGCAGAAGACCGAACAAAAACAGCAATAGCTGTGATTCTGCGAGTGGGTAAGGTTGGGTGACTATTCTGACAGCATGAGAATTCCAAGTTGCTGTCCGTGTAGTATTAACTCTTCCCATTTTAAGAAACCTAGACGCTCCCAATTTTTGGGGGTTCTTAAAAAAAAGAGCGAGTATATTTCTACAGGGTTGTCCACGCGAGAGCGACGCTCCTGGTGTTGCAAACGTCCCATAAACTAGCCCGAGTATGAGGTTCAAGGCATTATAATATAAATTATATTCGTTTTCCAGCGAACCCGCCGGAATGGTCGGCGTTCAGGAACAGCGACTACGGCTACACGAGGTTCGTGGCACACAACAAGACTCACGTCTACATGGAACAGGTATACTACTTACTGTATTCATATTTATCATCATCATCATCAGTCAGCTGTCATGTCAGCTGGAGGACGTCAACTGCTGGACATAATAATATATAATATATTTATAATAATTCATATTTATAATTATATACAAATAGGTCCATGTAGTTTTTAAGCTATCGACAACATTTCTCAGACGTACATAACTTTACTTTCCTTTCCTTTCCTTTAATTTGGTAAGTTATTTGATTATAAATTGGATGTTATTGTTTCAGGTGGACGTGGATTTGAAAGGCAAAGTGATCGACTCATTCTGGCTCGTCAAGACACAACACAAACGTTACCACATGCAATAGATTATAAACACTATTATACTATAATAACATGTGACTTTGTCGGATACAGTCGACACTGGTAGTGGGTAATACGGGAACAGCTGTATGGCTAGTGAAATGTCATTTTGCTAAACTTAAATCGATATAAGTACTATAATAATATTAATTAATTTATGTTCAACTTGTTGTCAAGTTTGAAGATTTATCCGACAAAATTATGCATACCGATACCAATGATTTGATTAAATTTTTGAAATGTCATATTTATTACCATGGCAATATGCAACTTAGAATTTTGTAATACTCGATTAAAATAAATAAATGCTTAGTTAAGAAAGCAAACAGAAATTATCATTTACTTGTCTACTAACATATGAATTATATTTAAGCTGTTTAAGATATGAAATAAATATGCCTCGCTTTGGAATTTAAAATGTATTACAGAAAACGATTACAAATTATAAATTTAAATGGATCGCGTAGTACGTCCAGCGGTGACCGAATCTGTAGGCGAGTAGCGGGGGGCACGGACATCGCCGTCGATCCGCTGTTACCCCCTCCACCCGCGCGTCCCCCGCCGCTACTGGTACACGCGTATGATGCGTGAACAAAGCAAATCACTAACAGATCTATCGGTAGCAGAACATATGGAATTATATCCCTTAAACCTTAATTAATTTAGATTTTAATTAAATTAATTAGCTTATGAATCATGCAGTCCATTGGTAAAACCAAGTACCTACCTATATGAAAATCCTAAGTAGTTTTTGAGTTTATCGCGTTCAGACATTGAATCGGTAATCATCTTGGATTCATAACTCGTGAATTTAAAAAGATATAATAAGAAAAAATCATTTTTTGCAGCCATACTGAAGCTACACGTTATATACTCAATTACAAGTAGCCCTCAAATATAGGATTGCCTTTTATTCTCGCCTTAAACTGAAAACGTAGTACAATATTTGTAATGTTTTATTATTTAGCTGTAAAAAGACCAGGAAAATAATAAGTTTATTTTTATCAAATACTCAGTAACAGCCTGAGGTACATAGAACCCAAAAACATAAAGAACTGTAAATCTTCAACAGTCTCCTCCTTAATTATTCTACTACTTCTCAAGATACAAGATTCTCCAACGTAATTTATTAGCAAAGTCTTAATCTTAAGAAAATAAATACATGTCGTGGTCTAAAGAACATGAATTGAATGATTAAAATCCAGCTTATTGAAATCAAAGCAACAGTATTTGTTAAACTTTCATAGTTATTTTGAAATAGCAGGTCAAGAACTTCCTGATAATCAATAATATCTGTGTACTTTCACAATTTCAGAGCACCTGTTCATATAGTGACGGGATCAGCGGGCTGCCAAGAAGGCAGGGACCATTTTCTTAGTAAGTTTCTTAAATAATAGATGCCTACCTGCACTTCCACACGTACCACTGACTTTTCGGAAGTTATGTGCGTATTTATCACATGCTCAAACGGTGAAGGGAAACATCGTGAGGAAACCTGCATGCTTGAGAGATATTCTCGATGGCATGTGAAGTCTGCCAACCCGCAGTAGGCTAGCGTGGTGGACTGTAACCTAATGCCTCTCAAATGGGAGGAGACCCGTGCCCAGCTGTGGGACTGTACATGGGTTGATGACAAATGAACTGCTTCTTAAGAAAGGATCTGTCTGCAAGATATGCAAGGTTACTTAGTTGAATTCGAACCTGGATATTACTATTTCGGTCGGGATATTTATGTACGCGAGATTAAAATATGGTGTGATGTATATATAATAAAGAAAGAAAACAAAAATATTCTGCCAGTCTCAACACAAGGCTAAATACAAAACAATAAATTCAAGTCTTATCCTAATTACGTATTTTAGTCATCCATCGTGTAATGACTTTATTATTGTTTTGGAGTATTGGCTATCATCATCATCAGCCTATATTCGTTCACTGCCGGACGTCGGTCTCCCCTAGTGAACGCCGCAGAGAGTTATAATAAATAAGAAATCCTGTTTCACCCACAGACCACGAACCTAAGTGGTCGGCGTTCCGGGCACAGGACTTTGGGTACACCAATTTCAAGGCGTTCAACAAAACCCACATCTACATGGAACAGGTGAACTTCATATTGCAATAAACAAATATTAGAATAGGAAAATATAATTATATACATACATACACGTAGATTTTAACGAAATAATAATGTATAACGTAGAGTAGTCAATACCTCGCTTCGAAATCAATAATAATTACGTTAGATTTGTTCTGGGATCATGATTTATATGTTTGGAAAAATTTCGAGGTATTTAAAATTTGAAAATGAGGAGGGAATTGGTTTTAACATAATATATCGACCTAAATGTATTTTGAAAACAAGCAAATGGACATAAATAATTATTGTTATATCCTTTTCTTATGTTATTTGTTGGAAACATGTTTCCAGACTACAAAAATGGTTTTAATAATTTGTTTCAGGTGTCGGTAGACCTCAACGGACAAGTGATAGATTCATTTTGGCTTGTGAAGAGCAAGATTACACCTTTCTATTAATTTTGTTATTAAACACTAATTTTATAGATTAAGCGTAGCACTATTTTATATCGAAATACTCAAAATGATTGTACCTATTTGTTGAGTTTTTTATTTGCAATAAGCAACCAATAAATATTTGCTTAGTTTTAGAGTTTAGAATATGTTAAAACAATATCTATTTTATACCACCGTATTTAATAACTTAAGCAGTTACTGCTTAAGTTACTGTAACTTATTGACGTTTGCAACATCAGAACCTGTAAAAAACGATTTTTTTTTAACTGTAGTTCTAATACCTGAATCTCTTGCAGCTATGATGATTAATTAGTGTAAACATTATCTTGTAAGATTCAAGAATTGGTAGGTAGCCTTTTTACAAATATTGTATTTATTGTATAACTATATTTTATTTGACCCCAGCGCTATATGTCTGTTAATCTGACGATTATTTTTAACAGTTAAATCTATATTTATCTCTATTCATTGCTACTATACTTATCTATCTATATGTATTAAAATGTTAAGTTGGTTTGTGTATGGTTTAAAATCTCAAAAAGTTTGGAACGCAATGTTACAATTTTTACAAGGTTGTATATCAATCAACCTTCTTCAAATCGATTGTTTTTATTTTTACCGCCACGGGATGCAGCTAAGGAGCTATAAAAACGTTGGATAAGTTTAAATACCTACTTGTTTTTATGGCTAATGTAGATATTGTTGGCTAGTTGCTCAGCAAGTATTGTTTAGTAATAGTTGTTTTTCTAGCCCACTTAATGCCTGTAGTAAAATTGTACAAGTACAATATAATAAGTCTCATTACCTCAATATGTAATTATTTCTTATACGTACTTATCCTGTTCAAAGTTATATTAAATTTTATAAAATAAAATTTCAATTTATTTATTACAACCCCTTATTGCATGGGACCTAAAACATACCTGTGAAATGTGGGTTGTCCTTAGTAGATACACTTCTGCCTAACCCTTCGGGGACGACATGCGATGGTGTGTTATATGTTAAATGCTTTTCGTTAAAACAGTCGCTTTTAGTTACGATTAATCGATTATTATTGTTTTTGTATTTTCAGCGAAAAGTTAAATAACATTTAAATTAGACTCCATATTGACAACGCGCAATGTGCAGGTGTAGGTGCTTATTTCAGGTGTTACTGATTAATAACGACGTCAATAATACCGACGCCAATAATTACGACGTCAACAAGAACGACGCCAATAAAACCGACACCAAATAAATCGAAGCCAATAAAACCGACGCCAACAATACCGACGCCAACAAAATCGACGCCAATAATACCTACATCACCAATAAAGACGCCAAAAATACCGAGGCCAATAATCCGGCGCCACCAATACAGACGCCAACAATACCGATGCCAATAATAATAACGACGTCATCAATACCGACGCCTACAAAATTGACGCCAAAAATACCGACACCACAAAAAAAAAACGTTACGAAATCGACGCCAACAATTCTAACTGTGTCAATACCGACGCCAACAAACTCGACGCCACTAACAAAGACGCCAACAATACCGACGCCAATAATAATAACGTCATCAATAACGACGTCAACAATACCGAAATCATCTATACCGACGCCACCAATAAAGACGCCGTATAAATCGACGCCAATAATACCGACCCCTATAATACCGACGCCAATAATACTGACACCAATAATAACGACGTCAAATACCGACGCCAATAAAACCGACGCCACCAATACCGACGCCAACAAAATCAACGCCAGCCACCAATGCGTTCCAACATAATCGACGCCTATAATACCGACGCCACCAATAAAGACGCCTACAAAATCGACGCAAATAATACTGACGCCATTAAAAAGACGTCAACGATACCGACGCTAATAAAACCGACGCCACCAATACTGACTCCAACAATAACGACGTCAATAAAATCGCCCCCCAACAATACAGACCACATCAATACCAACGCCAACAAAATGGGCGCTTTCAATACTGACGCTACTAATAAAGGCGCCTACAAAATTGACGCTAACAATAATAACGACGTCAACAAGAACGACGCCAATAAAACCGACACCAAATAAATCGAAGCCAATAAAACCGACGCCAACAATACCGACGCCAACAAAATCGACGCCAATAATACCTACATCACCAATAAAGACGCCAAAAATACCGAGGCCAATAATCCGGCGCCACCAATACAGACGCCAACAATACCGATGCCAATAATAATAACGACGTCATCAATACCGACGCCTACAAAATTGACGCCAAAAATACCGACACCACAAAAAAAAAACGTTACGAAATCGACGCCAACAATTCTAACTGTGTCAATACCGACGCCAACAAACTCGACGCCACTAACAAAGACGCCAACAATACCGACGCCAATAATAATAACGTCATCAATAACGACGTCAACAATACCGAAATCATCTATACCGACGCCACCAATAAAGACGCCGTATAAATCGACGCCAATAATACCGACCCCTATAATACCGACGCCAATAATACTGACACCAATAATAACGACGTCAAATACCGACGCCAATAAAACCGACGCCACCAATACCGACGCCAACAAAATCAACGCCAGCCACCAATGCGTTCCAACATAATCGACGCCTATAATACCGACGCCACCAATAAAGACGCCTACAAAATCGACGCAAATAATACCGACGCCATTAAAAAGACGTCAACGATACCAACGCCAACAAAATGGGCGCTTTCAATACTGACGCTACTAATAAAGGCGCCTACAAAATTGACGCTAACAATAATAACGACGTCATCAATAACGACGTCAACAATACCGACGCCAACAATAACGACGCCAACAAAATCGACGCCAATTATACCGACGCCACCAATACGTTCCAACATAATCGACGCCTATAATACCGGCGCCACCTATACAGTCGCCTACAATACCGACGCCACCAATAAAAACGCCTACAAAATCAACGCTAATAAAACCGACGTCACCAATACCGACGCCAACAAAATCGACGCCAATTATACCGACGCCACCAATACGTTCCAACATAATCGACGCCTATAATACCGGCGCCACCTATACAGTCGCCTACAATACCGACGCCACCAATAAAAACGCCTACAAAATCAACGCTAATAAAACCGACGTCACCAATACCGACGCCAACAAAATCGACGCCAATTATACCGACGCCACCAATACGTTCCAACATAATCGACGCCTATAATACCGGCGCCACCTATACAGTCGCCTACAATACCGACGCCACCAATAAAAACGCCTACAAAATCAACGCTAATAAAACCGACGTCACCAATACCGACGCCAACAAAATCGACGCCAATTATACCGACGCCACCAATACGTTCCAACATAATCGACGCCTATAATACCGGCGCCACCTATACAGTCGCCTACAATACCGACGCCACCAATAAAAACGCCTACAAAATCAACGCTAATAAAACCGACGTCACCAATACCGACGCCAACAATAACGACGCCAATAAAATCGCCCCCAACAATACAGACCCTATTAATACCAACGCCAACAAAATGGGCGCTTTCAATACTGACGCCACTAATAAAGACGTCTACAAAATTGGCGATGATAATAATAACGACGTCATCAATAACGACGTCAACAATACCGACGCCAACAATAACGACGCCAACAAAATCGACGTCAATTATACCGACAACTAGAGTCATAACGTTTTATAAATGCTTGAAAAAGTTCATATGAAGTAAAAACCTTTTGATTTGATTTGACGCCACCAATACGTTCCAACATAATCGACGCCTATAATACCGACGCCAATAAAACCGACGCCACCAATACCGACGCCAATAATAACGATACCAATAAAATCGACGCCAGCTATACCGAATCCACCAATACGTTCTAACATAATCGACGCCAATAATACCGGCGTCGTTATTATTACTCGTCATCAATACCGACTCCAATAATAATACCGACGTCATGAATACCGACGCCAATAATAATGACGTCAACGATACCGACGCAACCAATACCGACGCCAACAAAATCGACGCCAATAATAATAACGACGTCACCAATATAGACGCCAACAATACCGACGCCAATAATAATAACGACGTCATCAATACCGACGTCAATAATACCAACGCCAACAAAATCGACGCCAATAATAATAACGACGTCACCAATATAGACTCCAACAATACCGACGTCAATAATAATAAAGACGTCATCAATACCGCCGCCTACAAAATCGACGCCAAAACTACCAACGCCCCCAATATAAACGCCAACAAAATCGGCGCCAACAATACCGACACCACAAAAAAAACGCTACAAAATCGACGCCTACAATAATAACTCTGTCAATACCGAGGCCAACAATACCGACGCCAACAATACCGACGCCAATAATAATTACGACGTCATCGATACCGACGTCATCAATACCGAGGCCAATAAAACCGACGCCTGATAATACTGACTCTATGAATAATACTGACTCTATGAATACCGACGCCTACAAAATCGACGCTTTTGATACTGACGCCAACAATACCGACGCTACCAATAAAGACGCCTACATAATCGACGCCCATAATACTGACGCCAATAAAACCGACGCCAACAAAATCGACGCCAATAACACCAACGCCAAGAATAACGAAGGTAACAATACCGACGCCAGAACCTACGTCTATAATAATAACGACCACAATACCGACGTCATCAATACCGACGCAAACATTACCGACGCTACCAATAAAGACGCATACAAAATCGACGCTTATAATACCGACAACACCAAAACAAAACGTTAACTAAATCGACGCCAACAATACCCACTCTATCAATACCGACGCCAACAAAATCGACGCCACCAATACCGACAACAACTAAATCGACGCCAATAATACCGACACTATGAATACCGACGCCAACAAAATCGACGCTTTTAATACTGACGCCAACAATACCGACGCTACCAATAAAGACGCCTACATAATCGACGCCAATAATACTGACGCCAATAAAACCGACGCCACCTATACCGACGCCAAAAATACCGACGCCAACAAAATCGACGCCAATAATAATAACGACGTCACCAATATAGACTCCAACAATACCGACGTCAATAATAATAAAGACGTCATCAATACCGCCGCCTACAAAATCGACGCCAAAACTACCAACGCCCCCAATATAAACGCCAACAAAATCGGCGCCAACAATACCGACACCACAAAAAAAACGCTACAAAATCGACGCCTACAATAATAACTCTGTCAATACCGAGGCCAACAATACCGACGCCACCAAAAAAGACGCCAACAATACCGACGCCAATAAAAATTACGACGTCATCGATACCGACGTCATCAATACCGAGGCCAATAAAACCGACGCCTGATAATACTGACTCTATGAATAATACTGACTCTATGAATACCGACGCCTACAAAATCGACGCTTTTGATACTGACGCCAACAATACCGACGCTACCAATAAAGACGCCTACATAATCGACGCCCATAATACTGACGCCAATAAAACCGACGCCAACAAAATCGACGCCAATAACACCAACGCCAAGAATAACGAAGGTAACAATACCGACGCCAGAACCTACGTCTATAATAATAACGACCACAATACCGACGTCATCAATACCGACGCAAACATTACCGACGCTACCAATAAAGACGCATACAAAATCGACGCTTATAATACCGACAACACCAAAACAAAACGTTAACTAAATCGACGCCAACAATACCCACTCTATCAATACCGACGCCAACAAAATCGACGCCACCAATACCGACAACAACTAAATCGACGCCAATAATACCGACACTACGAATACCGACGCCAACAAAATCGACGCTTTTAATACTGACGCCAACAATACCGACGCTACCAACAAAGACGCCTACATAATCGATGCCCATAATACTGACGCCAATAAAACCGACGCCACCTATACCGACGCCAAAAATAACAACGCCAACAAAATCAACGCCACCAATATCGCCGCCACCAATACTGACGCCAACAAAATCGACGCCAATAGTACCGACGCCACCAATACAATCCCCAACAAAATCGCAGAAAGTAAAACCGACGCCTACAATACCGACGCCTACAATACCAACGCCAACAATATCGACGCTTATAATACAGACAACACCAAAAAAAAAAACGTTAACAAAATCGACGCCAACAATACCCACTCTATCAATACCGACGCCAACAAAATCGACGCCACCAATACCGACACCTACAAACTGGACGCCAATAATACCGACGCCACCAATAAAGACGCAACCAATACCGACGCCAACAAAATCGACGCCAATAATAATAACGACGTCATCAATAACGACGTCATCAATAACGACGTCCACAATACCGACGCCATTAATACCGGCGCCACTAATACAGTCGCCAATAATATCGGCGTCACCAATATAGACGCCAACGATACCGACGCCAATATAGATAATAACGACGTCATTATCTATATCAATACCGCCGCCTACTAAATCGACGCCAGAACTACCAACGCCCCCAATATAAACGCCAACAAAATCGGCGCCAACAATACCGACACCACAAAAAAAACGCTACAAAATCGACGCCAACAATAATAATTCTGTCAAAACCGAGGCCAACAATACCGACGCCACTAATAGAGACACCAACAAAATCGACGCCAATAACACAGACGCCAAGAATAACGAAGGTAACAATACCGACGCCAGAATCTACGTCAATAATAATAACGACCACAATACCGACGTCATCAATACCGACGCAAACATTACCGATGCTACCAATAAAGACGCATACAAAATCGACGCCAATAATACCGACGTCTATAATAACGACGCCAATAATACTGACTCTATGAATACCGACGCCTACAAAATCGACGCTTTTAATACTGACGCCAACAATACCGACGCTACCAATAAAGACGCATTCATAATAGACGCCCATAATACTGACGCCAATAAAACCGACGCCACCAAAATCGACGCCAATAACACCGACGCCAAGAATAACGAAGGTAACAATACCGACGCCAGAACCTACGTCTATAATAATAACTACCACAATACCGACGTCATCAATACCGACGCAAACATTACCAATAAAACCGACGCTACTTAATCGAAGCCAATAGAACCGACGCCAACAATAATGACGCAACCAATAACGAAGCCACCAAAAGCGACGCCATCAAAATCAACGCCAATAATACCGGCGCCACCAATACAGACGCAAACAATACCAACGGCAATAATAATAACGACGTCATCAATACTGACGCCAATAATACCGGCACCACGAATAACAGACAATAACAATACCGACGCCAATCATAATAACGACGTCATCTATACCGACGTCATCAATACCGACGCCAACAAAATTGATGCTTATAATACCGACGCCAATAATAATAAAGACGTCATCAAAAACGACGTCCACAATACCGACGTCATCAATACCGACGCCAACATTACCGACGCCACCAATAAAGACGCTTACAAAATCGACGCTAATTACACCGACGCCAATAGCAACAAGGACCAATAACGAAGCCACCAAAAGCGACGCCAGCAAAATCGACGCCAATAATACCGGCGCCACCAATACAGACGCAAACAATACCAACGGCAATAATAATAACGACGTCATCAATACTGACGCCAATAATACCGGCGCCACGAATAACAGACAATAACAATACCGACGCCAATTATAATAACGACGTCCACAATACCGACGTCATCAATACCGACGCCAACATTACCGACGCCACCAATAAAGACGCTTACAAAATCGACGCTAATTATACCGACGCAAATAGCAACAACGACGCCATCTATACCGACGCCAAAAATAACAACGCCACTAATACCGACGCCAACAAAATCGACGCCAATAATACCGACGCCCCCAAAACAATCCCCAACAAAATCGCAGCCAGTCAAACCGACGCCACCAATACCGACGCCTACAATACCAACGCCAACAATATCGAAGCTTATAATACCGACAACACCAAAAAAAACGTTAACAAAATATACGCCAACAATACCCACTCTATCAATACCGACGCCAACAATAACGACGCCAACAAAGTCAACGCCAATTATACCGAAACCACCAAAAAAAACGTTAACAAAATCGACGCCAACAATACCCACTCTATCAATACCGACGCCAACAAAATCGACGCCACCGATACCGAAGCCAACAAAATCGACGCTTTTAATACTGACGCCAACAATACTGACGCTACCAATAAAGACGACTACATAAACGACGCCCATAATACTGACGCCAATAAAACCGACGCCACCTATACCGACGCCACCTATACCGACGCCAAAAATAACAACGCCAACAAAATCAACGCCACCAATATCTCCGCCACCAAAATCGACGCCAATAATACCGACGCCACCAATACAATCCCCAACAAAATCGCAGCCAGTAAAACCGACGCCTACAATACCGACGCCAACAATAGCAGCGCCAAGAATATCGACGCTTATAATACAGATAACACCAAAAAAAATACGTTATCATAATCGACGCCAACAATACGCACTCTATTAATACCGACGCCAACAAAATCGACGCCACCAATACCGACACCAACTAAATCGACGCCAATAATACCGACTCTATCAATACCGACGCCTACATAATCGACGCCCATAATACCGACGCCAACAAAATCGACGCCAATAACACCGACGCCAAGAATAACGAAGGTAACAATAATACCGACGCCAGATTATTATTGACATAATAACGACCACAATACCGATGTCATCAATACCGACGCAAACATTACCGACGCTACCAATAAAGACGCATACAAAATCGACGCCAATAATACCGACGCCTATAATACCGACGCCAATAATACTGACGCCAATAAAACCGACGCTACTTTATCGAAGCCAATAGAACCGACGCCAACAATAACGACGCAACCAATAACGAAGCCACCAAAAGCGACGCCAGCAAAATCGACGCCAATAATACAATTAATAAACAATACCAACGGCAATAATAATAACGACTTCACCAACACTGACGCCAATAATACCGACGCCAACAATAACGAAGCCACTAATACCGACGCCAACAAAATCGTCGCCAATAATACCGGCGCCACCAATACAGACGCCAACAATACCGACGCCAATAACAATAACGACGTCATCAATACCGACGCCTACAAAATCGAAGCTTATAATACCGACAACACCAAAAAAAACGTTAACAAAATATACGCCAACAATACCCACTCTATCAATACCGACGCCAACAATAACGACGCCAACAAAGTCAACGCCAATTATACCGAAACCACCAAAAAAAACGTTAACAAAATCGACGCCAACAATACCCACTCTATCAATACCGACGCCAACAAAATCGACGCCACCGATACCGAAGCCAACAAAATCGACGCTTTTAATACTGATAACACCAAAAAAAATACGTTATCATAATCGACGCCAACAATACGCACTCTATTAATACCGACGCCAACAAAATCGACGCCACCAATACCGACACCAACTAAATCGACGCCAATAATACCGACGCCTACATAATCGACGCCCATAATACCGACGCCAACAAAATCGACGCCAATAACACCGACGCCAAGAATAACGAAGGTAACAATAATACCGACGCCAGATTATTATTGACATAATAACGACCACAATACCGATGTCATCAATACCGACGCAAACATTACCGACGCTACCAATAAAGACGCATACAAAATCGACGCCAATAATACCGACGCCTATAATACCGACGCCAATAATACTGACGCCAATAAAACCGACGCTACTTTATCGAAGCCAATAGAACCGACGCCAACAATAACGACGCAACCAATAACGAAGCCACCAAAAGCGACGCCAGCAAAATCGACGCCAATAATACAATTAATAAACAATACCAACGGCAATAATAATAACGACTTCACCAACACTGACGCCAATAATACCGACGCCAACAATAACGAAGCCACTAATACCGACGCCAACAAAATCGTCGCCAATAATACCGGCGCCACCAATACAGACGCCAACAATACCGACGCCAATAACAATAACGACGTCATCAATACCGACGCCTACAAAATCGACGCCAGAACTACCGATGCCCCCAATACAAATGCCAATAAAATCGGCGCCAACAATACCAACGCCAATAATATCGACACCACAAAAAAAAACATTACAAAATTTACGCCAACAATAATAACTCTGTCAATACCGAAGCCAACAAACTCGACGCCAATAATACCGACGCCACCAATAAAAACGCTAAAAGTACCGACGCCAATAATAATAACGACGTGATCAGTACCGATGCCAATAAAATCGACGCCAATAATACCGACGCCAATAATGACATCAATAACGACGTCCACAATACCGACGTCATTAATACCTACATTACCGACGCCACCAATAAAGACGCCTACAAAATCGATGCCAATAATACCGACGCTTATAATACCGACGCCAATAAAACCGACGCTACAAAATCGAAGCCATTAAAACCGACGCCAACAATAACGATGCAACCAATAACGAAGCCACCAATACCGACGCCAACAAAATCGTCGCCAACAATACCCACTCTATCAATACCGACGCCAACAAAATCGACGCCACCGATACCGAAGCCAACAAAATCGACGCTTTTAATACTGATAACACCAAAAAAAATACGTTATCATAATCGACGCCAACAATACGCACTCTATTAATACCGACGCCAACAAAATCGACGCCACCAATACCGACACCAACTAAATCGACGCCAATAATACCGACTCTATCAATACCGACGCCTACATAATCGACGCCCATAATACCGACGCCAACAAAATCGACGCCAATAACACCGACGCCAAGAATAACGAAGGTAACAATAATACCGACGCCAGATTATTATTGACATAATAACGACCACAATACCGATGTCATCAATACCGACGCAAACATTACCGACGCTACCAATAAAGACGCATACAAAATCGACGCCAATAATACCGACGCCTATAATACCGACGCCAATAATACTGACGCCAATAAAACCGACGCTACTTTATCGAAGCCAATAGAACCGACGCCAACAATAACGACGCAACCAATAACGAAGCCACCAAAAGCGACGCCAGCAAAATCGACGCCAATAATACAATTAATAAACAATACCAACGGCAATAATAATAACGACTTCACCAACACTGACGCCAATAATACCGACGCCAACAATAACGAAGCCACTAATACCGACGCCAACAAAATCGTCGCCAATAATACCGGCGCCACCAATACAGACGCCAACAATACCGACGCCAATAACAATAACGACGTCATCAATACCGACGCCTACAAAATCGACGCCAGAACTACCGATGCCCCCAATACAAATGCCAATAAAATCGGCGCCAACAATACCAACGCCAATAATATCGACACCACAAAAAAAAACATTACAAAATTTACGCCAACAATAATAACTCTGTCAATACCGAAGCCAACAAACTCGACGCCAATAATACCGACGCCACCAATAAAAACGCTAAAAGTACCGACGCCAATAATAATAACGACGTGATCAGTACCGATGCCAATAAAATCGACGCCAATAATACCGACGCCAATAATGACATCAATAACGACGTCCACAATACCGACGTCATTAATACCTACATTACCGACGCCACCAATAAAGACGCCTACAAAATCGATGCCAATAATACCGACGCTTATAATACCGACGCCAATAAAACCGACGCTACAAAATCGAAGCCATTAAAACCGACGCCAACAATAACGATGCAACCAATAACGAAGCCACCAATACCGACGCCAACAAAATCGTCGCCAACAATACCGACGCCAATAATAATAACGACGTCATCAATACCGACGTCATCAATACTGACGCATACAATATCGACGCCAAAACTACCGATGCCCCCAATATAAACGCCAACAATACCAACGCCAATAATACCGACACCACAAAAAAAAACGTTACAAAATCGACGCCAACTATAATAACTCTGTCAATACCGACGCCACCAATAAAGACGCCAGCAATACCGACGCCAATAATAATAACGACGTAACAATACCGACGCCATCAATATCGACGCCAACAAAAATTTACGCTAATAATACCGACGCCAATAATAATAAAGACGTCATCAAAATCAACGTCCACAATGCCGAATCTATCAATACCAACGCCAACAAAATCGACGCTTTCAATACTGACGCCAACAATACGGACGCTACCAATAAAGACGCCTACGTCATCGACGCCAATAATACCGACGCCAACAAAATCGACGCCAATAAAACCGACGCCAAGAATAACGACGTTAACAATACCAACGCCAATAAAACCGACGCCAACAATAACGACCCCACCAATACCAATGACAATAAAACCGACGCCACCAATATCGACGCCACCTATACCGACGCCAACAAAATCGATGCCAATAATACCGACACCACCAATAAAAACGCTAAAAGTACCGACGCCAATAATAATAACGACGTGATCAGTACCGATGCCAATAAAATCGACGCCAATAATACCGACGCCAATAATGACATCAATAACGACGTCCACAATACCGACGTCATTAATACCTACATTACCGACGCCACCAATAAAGACGCCTACAAAATCGATGCCAATAATACCGACGCTTATAATACCGACGCCAATAAAACCGACGCTACAAAATCGAAGCCATTAAAACCGACGCCAACAATAACGATGCAACCAATAACGAAGCCACCAATACCGACGCCAACAAAATCGTCGCCAACAATACCGACGCCAATAATAATAACGACGTCATCAATACCGACGTCATCAATACTGACGCATATAATATCGACGCCAAAACTACCGATGCCCCCAATATAAACGCCAACAATACCAACGCCAATAATACCGACACCACAAAAAAAAACGTTACAAAATCGACGCCAACTATAATAACTCTGTCAATACCGACGCCACCAATAAAGACGCCAGCAATACCGACGCCAATAATAATAACGACGTAACAATACCGACGCCATCAATATCGACGCCAACAAAAATTTACGCTAATAATACCGACGCCAATAATAATAAAGACGTCATCAAAATCGACGTCCACAATGCCGAATCTATCAATACCAACGCCAACAAAATCGACGCTTTCAATACTGACGCCAACAATACGGACGCTACCAATAAAGACGCCTACGTCATCGACGCCAATAATACCGACGCCAACAAAATCGACGCCAATAAAACCGACGCCAAGAATAACGACGTTAACAATACCAACGCCAATAAAACCGACGCCAACAATAACGACCCCACCAATACCAATGACAATAAAACCGACGCCACCAATATCGACGCCACCTATACCGACGCCAACAAAATCGATGCCAATAATACCGACACCACCAATACAAACGCGAACAAAATCGCCGCTAACAATACCGAGTCTATCAACTACTATACCAACGCCAACTAAATGGGCGTTTTCAATACTGATGCCAACAATACCGACGCCAATAAAACCGACAACACCAATACCGACGCCACTAATACCGAAGCCAACAAACTCGACGCCAATAATACCGACGCCACCAATAAAAACGCTAAAAGTACCGACGCCAATAATAATAACGACGTGATCAGTACCGATGCCAATAAAATCGACGCCAATAATACCGACGCCAATAATGACATCAATAACGACGTCCACAATACCGACGTCATTAATACCTACATTACCGACGCCACCAATAAAGACGCCTACAAAATCGATGCCAATAATACCGACGCTTATAATACCGACGCCAATAAAACCGACGCTACAAAATCGAAGCCATTAAAACCGACGCCAACAATAACGATGCAACCAATAACGAAGCCACCAATACCGACGCCAACAAAATCGTCGCCAACAATACCGACGCCAATAATAATAACGACGTCATCAATACCGACGTCATCAATACTGACGCATACAATATCGACGCCAAAACTACCGATGCCCCCAATATAAACGCCAACAATACCAACGCCAATAATACCGACACCACAAAAAAAAACGTTACAAAATCGACGCCAACTATAATAACTCTGTCAATACCGACGCCACCAATAAAGACGCCAGCAATACCGACGCCAATAATAATAACGACGTAACAATACCGACGCCATCAATATCGACGCCAACAAAAATTTACGCTAATAATACCGACGCCAATAATAATAAAGACGTCATCAAAATCGACGTCCACAATGCCGAATCTATCAATACCAACGCCAACAAAATCGACGCTTTCAATACTGACGCCAACAATACGGACGCTACCAATAAAGACGCCTACGTCATCGACGCCAATAATACCGACGCCAACAAAATCGACGCCAATAAAACCGACGCCAAGAATAACGACGTTAACAATACCAACGCCAATAAAACCGACGCCAACAATAACGACCCCACCAATACCAATGACAATAAAACCGACGCCACCAATATCGACGCCACCTATACCGACGCCAACAAAATCGATGCCAATAATACCGACACCACCAATAAAAACGCTAAAAGTACCGACGCCAATAATAATAACGACGTGATCAGTACCGATGCCAATAAAATCGACGCCAATAATACCGACGCCAATAATGACATCAATAACGACGTCCACAATACCGACGTCATTAATACCTACATTACCGACGCCACCAATAAAGACGCCTACAAAATCGATGCCAATAATACCGACGCTTATAATACCGACGCCAATAAAACCGACGCTACAAAATCGAAGCCATTAAAACCGACGCCAACAATAACGATGCAACCAATAACGAAGCCACCAATACCGACGCCAACAAAATCGTCGCCAACAATACCGACGCCAATAATAATAACGACGTCATCAATACCGACGTCATCAATACTGACGCATACAATATCGACGCCAAAACTACCGATGCCCCCAATATAAACGCCAACAATACCAACGCCAATAATACCGACACCACAAAAAAAAACGTTACAAAATCGACGCCAACTATAATAACTCTGTCAATACCGACGCCACCAATAAAGACGCCAGCAATACCGACGCCAATAATAATAACGACGTAACAATACCGACGCCATCAATATCGACGCCAACAAAAATTTACGCTAATAATACCGACGCCAATAATAATAAAGACGTCATCAAAATCGACGTCCACAATGCCGAATCTATCAATACCAACGCCAACAAAATCGACGCTTTCAATACTGACGCCAACAATACGGACGCTACCAATAAAGACGCCTACGTCATCGACGCCAATAATACCGACGCCAACAAAATCGACGCCAATAAAACCGACGCCAAGAATAACGACGTTAACAATACCAACGCCAATAAAACCGACGCCAACAATAACGACCCCACCAATACCAATGACAATAAAACCGACGCCACCAATATCGACGCCACCTATACCGACGCCAACAAAATCGATGCCAATAATACCGACACCACCAATACAAACGCGAACAAAATCGCCGCTAACAATACCGAGTCTATCAACTACTATACCAACGCCAACTAAATGGGCGTTTTCAATACTGATGCCAACAATACCGACGCCAATAAAACCGACAACACCAATACCGACGCCACTAATACCGACGCCAACAAAATCGACGCTACCAATACAAATCAACGCTTTCAATACTGACGCTAGTAATAACGACTTCACCAACACCGACGCCAATAATACCGACGCCAAATAATTGCCAACAAAATCGACGCCAATGATACCGACGCGACCAATACCGACGCCAATCACCAAACCTTTTTTTTATGGGAGATCGCTCAGGCACCGCGCTGATACTAAAGTAACTATTGAGTAGGTATAATGGTATAATGAAAGTACTTTTCCACCGGCAATGCAGCGAGTCGCGAAGATCGTCGAACACTTTGGACGCGTAGGCGATCTCCCGCGGCGACAACATCAGTCCTGCTCGATGTACCGCACCTGTGACTCGAAATCACCTACCAGGCACAGCTGCTTGGCCAGCAGGGTCGGCAGCCCGCCCACCACCAACACTACCTTCACCGCTTTGAATGGAAAAGTACCAATTAAAGAAAGAAAACATTTATTTAATTAGTCGTGTTTAAGTAGCAGGGTACATAAAATACATCACAGAGATCTATATACATAGGTAGAAAATGGCTATGGGATACAGGTAAAAAAACTTCATGACGTTCGTATTCTTGGCCTATTATTATATTCATTGGACTCTGAATACGTGCATTCTTTACAAATTATTACTTCGGATTAGGGTTTTTATTTAGACTAATTAGTTTTGAAAATGACATTATATTAACCAGAGGTCAGAATAGTGGTTTCATTTCTACGATAAATAGTACCTCCTCTTGTTATTTGTATAGTTTCTAAAAGCAATGATTGTATAATTTCTGCACGAAATTATACAATCATTGCTTTTAGAAACTGAGATTTTTTAAATCTTAATGGAAAATTGTAATCCCGGCCTTTACGATTGTGCCTTTGTGGTAAACTTAATATACGTAGCTTGGCAAAAACATGTGGGTTCTAGACGTTCACAGTACCTCACCTAGCCATTTTACAAGGTCTAAATACAGCATAGCCTGCATAGCTCATACACCGAGCTAATGAATAATGGCTTAGGTACTAAAACTTATCTTTGCGCACTATTTGCGTTTAAGTAATCATAATATAAATGTATTATCTTAACTAACCATATATAATGTAATTAATTTAAATACAGTACTTTAATGTTAAACAATACTTATAATTAACCACGACAATTATAAATGAACTGTGCTTTTAGACTGGTTTTTTCTTCTAGCAGTAGAGGTTGCGTCAAGAATGCAAGTGTAGTTCTATTCAACATGTATAACTTATTAGGTAAGATTCAAAATATTTTTAATTTATATAACTGTAGTGTAGGTACACGCTCAATTCTCTTTATAATTACTGTACAATTATGTCCTTAAATACTTTTCCCCAGTGATCATAGTAGCAGTAATTTACGCGAGTAGCAGAGTATCGGCCACCGAGCTGTGCTTGTCGGGGGACTTCGATTCCCAGTTGCGGCACATACTACAGACCTTCCAACTGAGCCGGAATGAAAGCGATAAAATGTATCGCACAATAGACGACATTAAATTCAAGCTGCGCAAACGGTGGCCAGGTAAATACATGTTAAAATCCATTGGTACCATTAGCTGCCCGATTAGGCGTAGCCAGGATTCTGAAATTCTCTTCAGAAATTTGTCAAACATCGGCCAAGAGGAATCGGTCTTCTAGAGGGAGAGAGATGATAGTGTCTATTCCAAGTTTAGAATAAACGTATCTGAGCGTGAGCGCTTCAGAATTCACAGATGATTTCCACTGACTCTATGTAAATATACCTACTAACTAGTTAATTACTTTTCATATTCATTTATTCATAAAATACAAACTTACAGTGTACATACAGCCAAGTCGTTTATATCTATACTAAACATGCAAAAACCATTGAAAATAATAATATAATCTATATAAAATAAAAAACAATAAGTAAATAATTCTTATCTAAAACCATATGTTTATTATGATGGGATTATCAAAAAATATGTCTGCGTCTGGATTGTCCCTAAGAAAATTATTTTAATATTCAATGGCTCTGGAAGTAGGACTGTTGTTCGCATGGGGGGAGCGCCACTCAGATGGGCAGCAAAGAATTTGTGCTGGCGCCTGCCAACCTACCATAACTAATGATCCCAAGCCCCAATCACAACTAACAAATGTGTGGTGCAGGGCCCAGGGTGAATAATGTTATTTATGTAGCAGCTAGGAATCTAACACCGGTTAACGGCAATAGGTTCACACACCCCTTCGATCCCCGCTGGGGAAAGGGGCGTGATGGTATGTAATTTTACACCTACCTCGCAGGCATCTTAACTCGCTGCAAAAAATATTATAAACCAAGCGTTAAGTGCTATAACAATATTGTATTGTTTGTTACAGACAGTGAAGTTGTGCCCTTCGGCTCGCTGCTTTCGGGATTGACTTTAACCACTAGCGACATAGACTTGTCCGTGCAAATACCAAACAGCACGTCTTTTGAAGATAGGATCCACGTGTTACAAGAGATAGAGACGTTGTTGAGCGCACAGCCGGCGCTGTATTCCGGTTTTGTAAAAGAAGAACGTGGCGGTTGGGCACTTTTTACATTTTACCATATCCCGCTAAAGCGTTCGGTGGACCTCGTGATCAACAATGAAACAGGCGTCTACAACAGCAGACTTATGAGATACTTCTTCACGTTAGACAAAAGAATCAAGGCATTGGGAAATTTACTTAAACTGTGGGTCACAGTCTACGGCTACACTGGAAGGACCAAATTACCTACTTATTCACTATATTTGCTAATTATTTTTTATTTGCAGCAAAAAGCCATGGCGCCTCCTATTTTTATCTTGCAAATAGATTCGCCCACTCACTTTATAGATGAATGGAATTATTATTACAACGAGCTACCTTACAATACAACGAATTCAGAGAGCGTGTACCAACTGTTGGGCGGGTTCTTTAAGTACTACAGCGAGTATAACTTCAAGGACTACATCGTGTCACCATTTGTTGGAAGATCTTTGCGCAGAGATGCTTTTGCAGATATTGACAAGTTTCCTAAAGAATATACTTTGTACAAGGAACAAAATATACAGGAGATGCAGCTTCGAATAAAAAATAATCTTAACGTAGCGACAGACTTGTGTGTTCAGGACTCGAATCACCACGACATTAACACGACGGGACGAGTTAGTTATGAGGATTTTATGGAGTTAATAAGTCATATAAAGGCGTTGGCAAAACTGTACGATGAACTTCCAAGTGATGAATTCCTACGAGCCTTTTTTACTTTAAAACCAAACAATGAAGATATTTTCGACTATAGAAATTATATTGAAAATGAAACAAACCAAAATCACTGCTTTAACATAACAATATCCGCTTAATATTGATGTGAACAATGAATTTTGTACCTGTTTTTTTTTTAGTTATTGGTAAAATGTAGTTACGCCAAGGTAATGCAGGTGCCAAGAAACTGAAAGAACAATAAATAAATTACTTAATTGCTTTTTACTTCTGCGTTTTTATCAATTTTCAAACAATGCTTAAAGCACTGGACTGTTCTCATCTGCTTCTTTACTGGCTTTATTTACTGTACAGTCTAGTTCATTAATATATGAGGCTTTCTAGGTTTCAAAAATGTATGAACGTCAAAAAAGTTTATAACAATATGACAACTGTAAGCATCAATAAATTGTGGTCAAGATTTAGATCCGTTAATATGTGACTGCTTTTTTTCAGTAATATGTTTTCAGCCAAAAGCACATTATTATATGCACAGTGTAGGATTCATAAATATGTATGCACACATTCATACAATAATCCTACGGCATAAATATGATTTTACTAGCAATCTTAAAATTTCATGGTCAAGGAGTTTGCAACATTATTTGTCACTGGCTGGATTAATTTCACTACGGCATTCAAAAACACTAATATTAAAAACTTAAAAAATGCAAACGCGAACTAGATCTTATTTATTCAGGTACCTATATAATTGACTTTCCATTTAGAGATAATTATGAGGCTTAGCCTGCTCAGATATTATTGAAGCCACAAGGTGATTACATATTATTGCCTTATGCACGGTATATATTACTGAACCGTTCACATGAGGACATATTTATTGAATTCGACGGTACTACACCTTATTCCAATAAAAACTCGAGGGGATTGCGGCTAAATCCAGCTAACATTTCGCTTTAAAATTTATTTTTTGAACCCTCTTTCTAGGCTGAGTGTCGAAACGAGGTCAAAACCGACTAGACTGTTTTGTGATATTGTTGACCGTAGCCAAATTTATATTCCTTGTAAAATACTAAATGTCATTATTTGTCATCATGTATATAATTTTTTAGTAAAAAAAATCCTAGTATCGGGTCTTAGAGCTGGTTGGGGCAAATGCCCTACTTTGCCCCACTGTGGGTACGCCCATGACTTTTAGTAAGCGGGACTAATGTGCGTGAGCTTTTGGGTTCGATTCCCGGTTCGAGCAGTGTTATTAAATTTTGAACCCGGTAAATGGTAATAGGCTTGCCAGTAAATACGAAGACCTACATAAATACGCCTTCAAGCTGACGAACTGCATCTGTGTGATGTTATGTGTAATATATATTGTGTAGATCTATCAAGAAGTTGTGATTATTAAATAGTTCGCCTTATGGTTAAATTACACAGTTTGTGTTCCAAGCACTAGCTAGTGTTTAATTTGTAAGTAATTCCTCATTTCATGTGTTCCTGCGAGTCTTAGGGGATACTAGTAAGTTATTGAATTGGCATGATATACCTACATATATATGTAAGATATGATTTTAGAAACTTGGGGATAGCTTAATGTTCTGCCAAGAATTAGGTGTCTAGGCCATCGAGCACAGAGAAGCGGAAAAAAAAGACTTGAATAACCTCTTGCTTTCAAAAGTAGAACACTTTTGAAAGCAAGAGGTTATTCAAGTCTTGAGAAAGAAAATAGAGGTACCGGTTAAGGAATGAGTAGGCATTTAGCATTGAAACACAATTCATTACCTACTGTTTACTGATTAAATAGTGGTATCTTGATTAATATTGTTTTAAATCTGACGTTTCAGATCATTTATAGTAACTACAACATAAGTACATCGAGGTAGGTTACTTACTATGACCAATTACTGGAAGTTAGAAAAATGTACACAAAATACTAGATATACCCATACAGTTATACATATTATGTGCAGGAGGTTGGAGATGACGACTGATACAGATAATACAAATATACACTGAAAATATGTAAGTACATCAAGTGCTGTATGATGTGGTAGAAGGCCTGTTAAAAATGATACTACTGTATAAATGTGCTAAGGTTTAATTTAATTCAATTGCTAAGAAATTTTGTAATATTAACACAATAGGTGTTTTCCGTCGCCATATTTACTAGTTGATTCTGGCTCAGTATGGCTCCTAGGAAGCGGTCGCTCGGAACTTCATTGTACATTTTAGCGGCAAACTTTACGACTGATTTGAACCTCTCCACTTCTTTAGGTCCAACCCATTGCACAATGTTAAAGTCGTGTTCGAAAATATCCTGAATGCACCACTCAGAGTCCAGGACTAGCGGTCTAATTGAGTGGTTTCTTAGATATTTTTTATACAAAGCATATTCCTCAGGAACTCTGTCCACATCCATGAAACTAGGTTTGTCTATAGGACGTCCAACATACGGCGACACGATATAGTGTTGGAAATCAAATTCATTGTAGTATTTAAAGAACCCCCCCAGCAGATCGTAAAAATTCTCTTTATTTGTTGAACGGTAGGATATATTGTTGAAACTCACCTCCCAGTCGTTGATTAGATGACTTTCGTCGCTTTTCAAGTGTTTCTGCAATTCAAAGCCTGAGGGCACTAAGTTATTTTGTTGTAAATAAAAGATGATTAACGTTAACAACCCATAGTTTCCAAATTTCGCCAGGTTCTTGTTAGACTCAATAATATTGTAGAATTTAAACAAAAATTTTAAAAATATTCCAAGCATCTTGTACTTCTTGTTTAAATTTAAATAATAATTCAAAATATTTCCCAATTCAATACCGGCTGTTGGTCTGTAAACTATGACGTCAACGGATTTTTGTGTGGGAATGTGATACATGGTCAACACTGTATCCTGACCAATTTGCGACACGGATAGTTGTGAATACACTGTCGGGTGTTGCTCGAATAACTTTGCTATGTCTTCGATTGTGAAATCATTCCCGTTTGGTGTCCGCACGATGCAGTCGACATCGCTTGTTTTGGTAGCTAATCCTAAAAAGACTGACCCAAAGAGGGACACTCGAGCATCTGTAATGGAAAAGTTATAATTTTGTCTATTATAGATTGCCTTTTGAAGTAAATGTTATCAACTTATTACTTAAATATACTTAACAACATACATGTTGTTTTGTACCGAAACCAAAAATTCAAACATCGGAATATATTTAAATACATTGTGTGATGTACCTAGTCTACATTCCAGAATGAATCGCCCCACTTTTATAGTTTTTAATTTCCAGCCAATTACCTACCTTTATAGCGTCTAATTTTATGTCGAATATGATGTAATCGTTGTTTTATTTGCTCCATTAATATAAAATATGTAGATCAATCGATTATTTTGTCAATGGTAACACATCGTATAAGTCAGTAGATACTTTTATACAGGACCTAGATCTATTATATTATTTCATGTTTAATCATTTACACATATATGTATATAATTCACACTCAGCATAACCCTGAAGAGGTCATAAGTCACGCGTCAGAAGTAATAATACCTTTCCAGCGTGTTTGTACTATCTTCTGTACGCCATCCATAATAGATGACGTTTTAGCAATCTCTTCCGACGTCATCGTCACTCTTTGTATGATCTGTTGAAGTTGAAAGTTGAAGTCTCCCACCAAACACACCTCATTGTCAGTCAGAACGCTACTGACGCCTAGTAAAATTACCGTTAAAACTAGAAAAAAAAACAATATTTAGATAGTCTGAGTGTACCTAGTGTTAAAAATAACAAAAAAATATTGCTGTGAGTTTTGACTGACGCAACATTAATATCAGAACATATTGTATTCTCAATTTCTTATTTATGTTTCGACAACAACGTTTGCATTGTCAAACGACATGTAGCTACTAAACGTATCATGTTTGAAGGCGCTTGTGCTTGAGATTCTAAAAATTGACATAATTATTTTAAAGGAAATATCAACAACATAACATATTTCAAACATGTTCATGTACAAATACATGTTACGTGCAAAAAAAAGAGAGCACTTACCGCATAAAGCATACATGTCACACAAAATCCTGTTACCTTCACTTTGTTAAGTCGTAAAGGGCGACGTTTTTGATTTTCAATGAAGTTTGGTCTACTTTGAATACATTTTCTTCTAAATTTGAGTCACACGTCTTGTCTCAACAACATTCAAAGTAGGTAATAAATACTACTTTAGGTATTTGTTTCTCATCTAGGAGCCTTATCATAATAATATATAATTTTATTTTATTACTGACCACTCTTAATTTTGCCCTAAGTCATGGTAACGTAGGTAATTGCTTTGTATAAAACGCGTTTAAAATTTGTTAATTAGCGATTAATTTGCTATACCATATGCTGCTACCTAACTAATAGTTTAACATTTTACATCTGTAAGTGTCCGCAAATCATCGAAGAATAAATTGTTTTTTTTTTCTTATCTATCTTCTACGGGACCGGTGACAAGTAGGATTTTGTAACTTTTGTACGGTGCATTCTTTTAAGAAAACTGACTTCTCAATACCAGCGCACATAAGTAGGCAATAGTCCGTGATAGGCCAGATAATATTAGAACGTGTGGTCGGATACCCTAACCACGAACTGGTCTATCCCACAGGATAATGTGATAGGATGTATATTCTTCCTCATCGATATCAATGACCTGCCGAATATATGTGACCATCTTTGTGTGCTATTCGCTGACGACATCTCCATCCTGTTCAAAAGCCCTTCAAACAATCAAGAATATACCTCCCAAATAATTGAAACTCTTAATACGATAAAATCTTGGCTTCTGAATCACAACATTGAAATAATGTATAAAA
Source organism: Craniophora ligustri (assembly GCA_905163465.1). Classification (NCBI taxonomy): domain Eukaryota; kingdom Metazoa; phylum Arthropoda; class Insecta; order Lepidoptera; family Noctuidae; genus Craniophora; species Craniophora ligustri. Next base: position 14,355,625 of record LR990968.1, read on the forward strand.
CTAAAATCATTCAGTTCAAACCCCACCAAAAACGAAAGATTAATAAACTATAACTAATATAATGTTTGTGTATGTTATTACATACACAAACATTGAAGAATTCAAATTATTAGGTATCACACTGGACTCACATTTAAATTGGAAAAAACATGTCGAATAAACAAAACTAAAACTAGCACAATTTTCATATGGGCTTAGTAGTGTGCTAAAAACAAACACAAAAATTCACTGTGGACTGCAAACTACGCATATGCGTACGCATAGCTACGCTACGGTATTATCACGTGGGGACACAGTGTACATGCAAAAGATTTATTTACTTCTAAAAATATGCCTGCGAATAATATTTAATATCAAACCTAGAGATAGCTGTAAACTCCACTTTATAAAAGAAAAAATATTAACTTTACCTTCAATATATATCTGCGCCTGATGAAAATCTCCGAACTATTACGAGCGTGTGCATTAATTCTATTTTGTTTTATATTTAATTCGCAAATATTAATGGCGGTGCTTACACTATAAATTTATTAATCTAAGGAAAAACGTCCACCTTCTCTTTTTTACTTTGTATAATGACTTGCAAACTTCATCATAACCACAGATAACATTTTTATCTATATCTTTGTCTGTGACCCTAACTAACGGTTTTGTGTTCCGACTTGACAGATCAAACTTATTCTAACTAATTGTTGTAAATGATGCAAAAGTTTACGATTAAATTCTAATATCAAGTAACGTACTTACATCATTTCATTGAGCGGCAAAGCTTCATTGTCTCAAGCGTAGACAATATATATTAGAAATAGACACATTTGTTAAGAAAAATATAAAAATGTTTAATTTCGAAAAAAATTAACGCCGGAAAAATAAGTTAATTCTACCAGCACCTAGACTACAAATGTATAAAAATAGCCCAGAATACCGAAGCATCCAAATTTATACTAAACAACCTGAAAGTATACGGTCTTCCAAAACCAAATCACTAGGTGTGTATAAAGCAAGATTAAAGTTATTACTGTTAGAAAAGTCTTATTATACTATTCAAGAATTTATGAAAGAAAATTGTTTAAAATAATATTATTTATAATAAATAAATAATTATTTTCATTTCTCATACTCGGAAAGTAGTGTTTATTTGTTCCGAGTAGCGGTTGGAAAATGCTTCTTCCCACCCTTGGGCGGGAGAAACACATAGTAAATACTTTCCTCCCTAGGGAGGGAATAAACTTTAAATCTTACATACCTAATTAAGAAAAAATGCTGCAGTTTTGTGTGTGAATTAAAAAAAAACGCGTGTAGTGACGCGGTGTTCCATAATTAAAATTTTAAATAGACTTTGGCGGTATACTTACTCTGCAAGCTGTATCAAAATCTCGGATTAAGATTAATATCTTATTAAAAAATATTTCAAGTGATTCTGAAATGTTGACCCCAGATTCTGCTATAGACTAGGCAAATACAGTAATCGAAAATCTTTCACCAGAAAGTAAGGAAAGTTTTGAGCAGATAAGAAAACATAAATATTTACAAAAACCGTAAATTTTTTACTTTCCTTATATTCTAAATGAAAAGTAGAGTGCTTAACACGAGTGAAAGACATCAATTCCGACTCGGACTATAGCCTAAATACCTTGTATGGGAATTGATTCCTTTCGACCATCGTGTAACAATCTACTATCTAATATATAAAATTCTCGTGTCACAGTTTTCGTTGCCATACTCCCCCGAAACGGCTTGACCGATTTTGATGAAATTTTTGTGCTTATCCGGTATCTATGAGAATCCAACATCTATTTTTCATCCCCCTAAAAGTTAGGGGTAGTCCACCAACCCCTATAATGTGGCAAAACAACGTTTGCTGGGTCAGCTAGTAATATATATAAGTAGATAATTTTATCGTTCTTTCAAGCTAGATATAAATTTAATTAATATATAAATGGTATGTTAGTATGTTTAGTTCTGTAATCTGTGATTTATTATCACAATAATTAAAATTGCAATATTAGTTTTAAGTTGATTTGCTGCGCCCTAACACGATTATGTATTCATTAGTTGTAAGCCAAGCCTGTAACTTTGTTAACATTATGCAATATAAATAAATAAATAAATAAAATATCAGAGGTCGACCCATGGATCAACAACTTAACTGAGCTTGAAACGACACCAAAATCCTACCGGCAAATCTGTGTTTCCTAACCTATCGCATGCGAGGGGAGGATCCTAAAAGAAGGAGAAGACTAACAGTTCGGAGGTTGTGTACATGAGGACCAACAGAGTCAGAATATTGGAAATAATAGCTCACAAAATAAACTTTAAATGAAGCCTCCTACTACGGCACAGTGGGGTCATGAGATTATGCAATGATGTTACAGTAATGCTTCCACCTGCTCGTTTACCATCGAGTTGTGCTACTTATTACCTTGCTACGTAAACTCGCGTTTTGATATTGTTTTTAGATTAGTGAAATGTCCAAATTACTTATCATTAATGTATCTAGCCCAGACGTCGCCGTCATATCGTTTTGTAAATTTAACTGGAACAGTATATTTCTGGCTGTACTGTCGTATTCTTTTTTATGTGCTGTAATTAGATACTATAAGTTTGATAAAATAAATTAGTAAAATGTATTATACTTGGAACACGCCGAGTTGAAGAACTTCTCGAAGGCAAGCAAGCCACAGTGACCTCGCGTCTTCCATGCAGCGCGACCCAGTGTTAATGTTAACTAAAACATCAATGTTTTTAATAACCGTCGAAATTGATGACCTTATCCATAATAAAATAATAATATTATAAATGTGAATGTTAGTTGTGTTATGTATCTCGTCCCATTGGAAGAATAAAGTTTTATTATCATATGTGTCAAAAATGATATTATGGTAAATTCTTCATCATTATAACTAGCTATTGATTGATACTATTTTTTTGTTTTTTTATCCATAAATTCAAAAGATATAACGCTCGAATAAAGTTTTATCCGCGCCGACTGCGTACAATAACTACGCATGATCACATACAACGATATTCTCTGTCTTGCTCCCGCGCAATCAGCTGCGCATCCGCGTCGCTTCATTCTAAGTCACATTGTTCGACGAAGTGGCCGCGAGTGGTGTTTGTTACCGAAATTGGCGATCAAAATGGTAAGAATACTTTTCTTTTATGTTAACGCTTTATATTACATTAATTACTTTACTAACCTAAACTCTAGTATAAACACACGAAAGTTTAAACGGATAAAATTTGTTGTATAAATAGTTTTGATACAATTATACTAAGTTTTATTAATTTCTCACAAAGACAATATTTACAGTCACATAAAACACTATTTTACGAAGGACCAAAACTTATTTATTAGAAGTTTAATCCGAAATAAATACTATAATAATAAGTTATATAACATTACAGAATATAATATAGCTTGTCTTATTTTTTTCCCTATTTTTTCAGTTTCTTATACACTTGGTACATTTTACGACGCATAATTTTGTATTTTTGTCGTCCGCACGTACTCATGAAACATTATTCTACGATAATATTTTTTAAAGTGAGTGTCGTATATGCAAATGACACTTTTTTTTACCAACTGTTTTATTATAAAACAATATTCGAAATCTTAAAATTGCTATAAAATGGTTAATTATAATTTAAAATATGTACAGCTTTTTTTAATAATTTATGTACAACTAAATGAACAGTTTATACTAGGTAGGTATAGCACAAAATATATATAAGTTTACATTGAAAATACCAATGGACCTAAAGCAGACCCTAACACTAGAGTGCACGCGTCCCTTTTTTGACAAATTTGCTCGCGTGCTCTGCTATATTAGAAAAATCGAAAATAGTTTTTTTTTCAAACTGGGTGATTTAGAGTAAAAATAATAAAAAGTGATACGTGAAAAAATGACCATACGTAGACCACTCGTGCACTCACTCTAGTGTTAAATTAACATAATATCTAAGTTATGTACATACATTAATTGTATTGCTTTTTAACTATTATGATGTTATTCATATACACTTTGTTACTTTTACAGGACCAAAGAAAAAATAATTATGTCCAATCATTTTGGAATGACGATTTCTCAAACGATGAGGGAGCAGCAGGAGCAGGGGCTCAAGCTACGAGCTGTGTGGTACCAGTGGAACAGACGATCTTTGCGGATCTCTATTTAAATATCTCTATAAATATATAAAAAAAATATCTCTATACCTACGCCCATGCCATCACCGCTTCAGTATCACACAAAATGTTGTAGTGAATTTTGCCCCATACATCTATATAACAGTTCGATTGAATCTGACACTAGTGGTGATGAATATTTCCCATCAGTACAGCAAAAAAACGCCGCTTCGAATTTATTCACGCTAGGAAAAGATAGTAAAATAACATCGGCAGAAAATTTCAAACGAATCTGAAAGCTATCGACGAACATGCATAAGAAGAAGAACCAGATCCTTCTGATTCCATAAATCAATTCAGTATCGGACTTGCCAAACTCAGTCAGAAACTAGCTCAACTCAAGCCGATCCTGAGAGTACTGTTATCGCATCTGCTGCTTCATCTAATCAATGTCAATCATTCTATAGCACAGACAACTCTGTTTCTGATATAGTCACCCCACGACAGTCAAGAAAACGTTCAAAATGTCGCGATAATTGGGCACATACAAAGAGAAAGCGTCAGAAAAACGTAGTATTCTACTACCAAATCAGGTAAAATAGTTGGTGCAAAACAAATGGGTCCAAATGTGTTCCTGTAAATTTAAGTGCTTCATGCTTCAAAATTTGCTAATTCTTTATTTTGAATGTTTTCCTTTGTTTATTTTAAGTTACTCGTAGTAGTAATACTACAGCCGGGGTACCTCAGGGTGGCGTTTTATCCCCGTTACTTTTCGCAATATTTATTAATTCTATCTCCAACCAATTACTTTCATCCTACCACCTTTATGCAGATGATCTTCAAATCTACTCGCTAGCTCCACTAGAGCGGTTGGCAGAGGCCGTCGATAACGTAAATGTTGATCTTGCTAAAATATCCGAGTGGAGTAAGAACTTCGGGCTTCAAATCAATCCGTCTAAATCTCAAGTCATTGTTATTGGCAGCTCACGTATGGTTTCTAAGATTGACTGGTTTAATCTCCCACAAGTCATATTTGATGGCGTTCAGGTACCTGTAAGTGATAAGGTCAAGAATTTGGGAATTTTAATGGACAAAACGCTGTCATGGGGTCCACAATTGCAGGAAACCAGTCGTAAGTTATTTGCGTCAGCAGGTTCTTTGCGACGACTGCGAAACTTTCTCCCTACTGTCACCAAGATTGCGCTTGCACAATCAAAAACACTTCTTCTGCCAATTCTTGACTATGCCGATGCCAGTTATCTTGATCTCAACAATGACCAATTTAATAAGCTTGAGCGACTTCAAAACTTTTGTATAAGATTTATATTTGGTTTGCGCAAATATGATCATGTCTCAGAATATCGCGCTAAACTCAAGTGGCTTCCAATACGCCTTCGTCGGGATGCTCATATTCTTTCTTTACTTTACAGTATTTTATTTAATCCTTTAACCCCGTCATATCTAAAAGAACGTTTTGAGTTCATCTGTGACACACATTCGCGATCCTTATGGTCATCGGAAAACCTAAATTTAAAGATACCTGCGCATTCTACAAGATTTTATGACCATTCGTTTACGGTTCAGGCCACTCGATTATGGAATGCACTGCCGCAATATATTAGACGTGCACAGACATTGACTGCATTTCAAAATTTGGTTAAAGAACACTACTTGACTGTTTAGACATTTGACAGTTTTGTATTTAAACATTTATGTATGTATATATTTACTTTTATGTAGGTATTTATATACTTTATATATGTATATATATTGTATAAGTATATATTATATTTATATGTATGATATCTAGTGTATCATAGAGTTATATTGATTATGTACACCAACAGCTACTCGTTTCTTTTTCTCTTCCTTAAACTCTTGTCCATCCAATGGTTGTCTGGAAGAAATCGCTTTAAGTGATAAGACCGCCAATTGTACTTTTTCGATTTGTTTATTCCATCTTGTTGTGTGTATTTCTTTGTGTACAATAAAGAATACTCTATCTATCTATCTATCTAGTTTTTGATTTAGAAGTTAGTATATTGTTTATTCTCTCTCGGAATATATGATATCAAAATTTTGTGTTTGAGACTGATTACTGATTTTATATATTTTTTGATTATATTCACAATGGTGCCATAATTATTTGTTGTGTTATTTACAAAATAATTACTTAAGATATGCAAAAAGACCGATTTTAGATTTAATTGATAGTTGTCTTACTTGTGATATTATTTCATCTAATAAGTATGTACGAGTAAATTCGTAATTTTTGAAATAACGTTTTAAATTATTTATTATGTACTAATCATGTATGTATATCATATATCATATAATCATACATATATTGTAATTATGTAGGACTGATTTATTAATAAAAATAATCATGGAAAAAAATAAGTCATTAGTAGGTAAGTTTTAAGTGATCTTTATATAATTTATAAAGAATTGTAAGAGATTCTAATTTTTGTTACCTATTTTAATATTTTTATAATAAATAATTATATTGATTAGTGCATTCCTTGAAGTGTATGTTGTACTATCGTGTTTTTTTTTAATTTACTCGTATATTGATTAATAAATTGATTAAGAAAATACCAATGTTTTTACATGTATAAGGAATTACCCTATACCTAATAATGATGATGAATAATGATGAATTTGAAGCCTATTATACTTATTTAGTATAATAGTTTCATATAAAACACGGATACAACCGCCAAAATCCGTAAAATAATGTTTGATATGCCGATGTATCGTGAATAGTTTCGTCGAATATTGTTTTATGTATTCTTAAGACACCTCATTCAATGATTCTTTTGGCAGAAAAACTTTATATATGCACATGCGACCCATTATATTTGGAAAGGCATACTTTATAGATTAAATAATTATAACGTCATAAACGGTACTAACTTCTTTGCATACTGTAAAAATATTAAGTGGCTAGTGTCATTCATAAAAAAGATAATAAGCAATACGTGCGCACGAAATTTATAATCGCTCTACTGCAAAGTTGACAATTCGCAAATAGAACATTATTCTTCTAATGGGACGATCTGTCTGTTACCACTAATACCTATCACTTCACGCTTAAACCACTGAACCGATTTACATGATATTTGGTATGAAGAATATCGAGCAACGACAAAGGATAGGATTGTTTTCATCCCGAAAATTATCCCTTAATGGGGTCTATATTTATACAGGAAATCAATAAATTCTTAAGAAAGGACTATAAAACTGTTATATAGCTTAGCTTTTCGTAAATTATATTATAAGCGAACAAATAAGGAAAAAAAGCAGATTGAATAAAATAAATAACCTACCCAAATTAATAATTCTACGCAGACAAAATTGCGGGCTACAGCTAGTGGTAATATAAATAATCATAAGGTGTAATAAATGAAGAGGCTAAACAGGAGGGTGGATGAGGGGGCGGGACGAGGTAGTAAAGTCATAAATAGAGGCCTCGAAACTTAACGACATTCGCTACAAGATCCTGGTCCAAGTAGGTACGTTACGTTCACGACACAACATTGTCAAAGTCCAAGCTCCTTATCATCACCAGTGTTTCATTCCCGCTCCTTGTACATAGATCACTACGATAGTCATGACATCAAACTAACTATATGCTTTAGCAGCTAACTAATGTCATCAAAAAGTCAACGTTTTAACATCTTAATATTTGTAAAAAATTAACGTGGAAAGGAGAGTAACTACCTAAATACGGGAAATAAAGTGAATAAAATAATAAATAAATATTTCTGGACAATATGACACAGCGCAATCTAGTTCCGAGCTAAGCAACGAGGCTTGTGGTGTGAATACATGCGGTGATGGCTCGCCATTCTGTGTCAAAGGAGGCAGGACGAAGCCATGATTATATGATTAGTGATTGGTGTGTGCAATGGACAGTAATGTATACAAGTGAATGTTGGATTAGCCTGAGTAAACATGTAAGTAGAATAATTAGGAATGCGTTCCATACGACCACTTAATGAGATTTTAAAATGTTGTGGTTTGGAAAACTGTACCTGTAGTAAGGGTGTGTATTTTTTACCGACCTCCATGGAAAAAAAGCGTGTATGTAATACACATTACGTATATTACATACACGTTCATATATCCAGTAACATTTATCACGGAGCTTCTTTTTAAAAAAGCAAATTATAAGGCAATGGAATTTCTTTCATTAAATTTAGTTAATTGCGTTCCAAAACCCACATTGTTGCTACAGTATTTTTTAAGAATAATCTCGTAGAAATAATATCGGAACTATATTTTTTATTTAGCATTTATATAAATAATGCATGGTCCTTGTTATTTCACTACATGTGTCCAGAAAACTCCTGTTATTTATATTATACGCGAGTTCGCGATGGCTCACGTGGGCATTTTATATACTTAATTATAAATATGCCATAACGTTAAATTCGTTGCTCGTTACTAGTCTTGCGACTATCATTCTATTTTTTAACATTTAGGCAATTCTTTAATTGCCATAGATATGTGATTAATATTACACCAGTTAATCAATACCTACTTAGTAATTACTCCAGATTAATATTTATTTTATTTTGTTTTTAGTATTTGTTGTTATAGCGGCAACGGAAACAAATAATTTGTAATCATTTCAACTGTCTAGCTATTGCGGTTCTTGAGATACAGCCTGGTGACAGACGGACGGACGACAGACAGCGAAGTCTTATTACTAGGGTCCCGTTTTTAACCTTTGGGTACGGAACCCTATAAAATAACGTCATTGGTTCTTAGTCTTGCGTCCATACGACGTAATTAAGCGATTATAATACGCAAATGATACTCAATTATCCTATGTACTCAAAAGTAGTATAATCGAATACTTATATACAATTCTCGTATCACAGTTTTTATTAAATTATCAAACCCCTCCAAAATGACTTGACCGATATTTATTTAGATCTGAGTCCGTAAAGCATTTTTTTTATTTTATGTGGCAGAAGAGGGTACGCCTGGTCAGTTGGTGATTAAATAAAAGTCGCCAGGCTACTAATTATACTATTTAGTTAAACGATATGTCTACTGTATACATAATATGTCTCAGAAAGCGTTAAGTCCGACTAGCAACTTAAATTATACGATAAAATACATTATAATTAAAATATACGACGCTATTATAATGTCCAATCGTCTAAAGGTTTTCACATTACTATGATTTATGGTGGCAACCAGTATATGTTTGTACTTATGTATATTAAGAGGATACGACATTAGGTATAACATCATATGTACAGATAAATAATTAGATATATAGTGAACCACACTATCACATTAAGTTTGTGTTCTTGTAATGATAGTGTTTAGTATGGGTGATAAATAAATAAATAAATATATGTATAACCAACCCGCCGTAGGCTAGCGTGGTGGACTATAGCCGACTCATTCGTCAACTCGCGCGCGTGAAACTCGCGCGCGCGCGCGTGTTGGCACCTTCCAATTTTACCTACTTTTTTCGTCGTCAACTCGCGCTCACTGTTAAAGTACAGTCAAATAAAAATGGATTAAAACGAAAAATCTTTAAATATTTTACTATACCCGCGACTTTGCCCACAGTGGCTGATTCGGTGAAGTACGGTATAGATGAACACGTTACCTTCACCATTAACAAATTTATTTAACTAGTTTAGTTTTCAATTGTAATGTTTGTTATAAAAATAATTTACAACAAACCCTGATCTGAGATTTTTACAGTTCCTAAGAATGATTAATTTTAATAGTAAGTCATTAACCAAATTCTATATTTGTTGCTCATTACAACTTTCAGATTTAATATTTCATTCACATTATATTATGATTTTATTTTTTGTTTTATTTGCTTACCTACTTTAGAAATTTTAACTTATAATATTTAGGTTTTATTACCTATTATATTTTTATTTAACTCATGGTGTTTTTTTTAGGGAAATAAGGAGTTTTATACTTTTTAGTATTGTTTTATTTTATACAACTAGGTATCACAAAAACTATTATCATCAACCATATTAGCCTACTGCAGATTAGTAGACTGTATATACCATTGAGAAAATCTCACCACTAGCCTACTATAGCTCTTCTCACAAAAACAAGTTTTATTTTAAACTCAAATCGTATAAAGTGTCTTATTCATATTGAATTTTTTAAAACGTTTTTGTAGCTGACTGTCCATAAATACGTAAAATTTTATGAGCAAGCGAGTTGACGACAAGAAAAAAGGGAGGTGCCAACTCGCGCGCGGGCGAGAGTTTCACGCGCGCGAGTTGACGAATGAGTTCTATAGCCTAATCCCTCTCAAATGAGAGGAGACCCGTGCCCAGCAGTGGGACGTTAATGGGTTGATGATAATCACGTCTGACGTTGCCGCAGGGTTAGGTGTACTGTACACCCACATTTCGCTGATATGTTTTAGGTCCTATTTAAAATGGAGAAAGCCTATTACCTTACCATCAATCAGTCATGAATCAAAACTCCGAGCTGCTACTGAGAATTTAATAGAGAAACCTAATAACACTGTTCGACCTGGGAAACGAACCCAAGATCTGTTGTCCAGCAGTCGGAATTTACGACCGCTAGACCAGACCAACGAAGCAGTTCCTACAAAGTCATAGTCAAATGTTTTAATTATACCATTGTATTCAATTAGACCAATATTTACAGCCTAGGTCCTTTTGAATTGTCAAACTAGTTGCACGGTTGCAAGAAGTAGGTCTTAAGGAGAAGAACCGGCAAGAAACATCAAAGTCGGTCCACCCAATCGAAAGTTATGAGGTAACATACCCCCTGAAGTCGGTTAAAAATAGATAATGACTATTATATGTAGATATATGAAGTTTTTGCTGGTCGGGTATACTTATTTATTATTTTGAATGTTTCTTTCAGCAGAGCTGTCATGGAGGCGTAAATACATTCAACATGTTTCATTTACTAGGTAAGATTAAATACATTTCATATTTACAAATCGATACTAGATGGTCAGATTTCTCTTTTACGAAAGCCCAGTTGCTCAGTATTGTTATTAATGCGCGCGATGCCGCAAATGGTTCCGGGTAACCTTCATATTGGTCTACTAAATAATACCATATAATACTTAGATAACAACAAAAATAAAACCATAATTTTGAATTGAAATAGTACGAAATCCCTTGAATAAAGACTTTAACCAAGCTGCTTAAATGGATGAAAAGTAGGTATTTTATATCAAATTAAATGTATTAATAACTACATATAATGGACATGGGTTGTCTAAAAAAATTCTGACCAGAGTTTGATAAATTAACAATTTAAAATTCATTATTTTTTTATAAATTCACCGGTTTGGTTAATAGATAAATGCCAATCGAAAGTATGAAGGCTATAGAACATGCTAACGTATTATTATTATTAATTTAAGAGCTCAGCTCTTGTCGGTGGAGCACTCGCTTCTCATCTCCCGCTTTCTGTTTGACTTCTTGATACGACTCGATTTTCTTTTTCCTTCACTTGATCAACAAAACTTCGTCTAGGTCTTCCCCTTCCTCCCTTTACTTCAATTCTACCTTCTAGTAACGTATGCTTACGTAAGGTTGACTATTTATTTCCTGGCACAACTCTTAGATTGGCTGGCATAAACAGGTAAGTAAAACGAGTAATATGGATCGGAATTTATGTAAAAATGAAGATTATTTTATTACGAAAACGGTGATATCAGGTTGTCTGCGAAAAAACTGGCCTGACGCCGTGAGCGTCAGAATGGCTGGTTGTCTGTGGCGTTGGTCTATGAGAGTCGATTCGAAAATTGCTACATAATTGCTTATATTTGCTTCATATAATGAATAATTGCTACATAGACGACCCAATTAGTCCAGCGGTAGTTAACACTGCCTTCTGTGCTATGGGTCCCGGGTTCGAATCCCGGTAGGGACAAATGTTTATGTGATGAGCAAGAACATTTGTATCCGAGTCATGGATGTATCTATGTATAATATGTATGTATTTACAAAAAAAAAAAAGTATATATGTAGTATATCAACCAACTAGTATCCGTAACACAAGCCTCGTTGCTTAGCACGGAACTAGATGGCGTTGTGTGTCATAATGTACAGGAATATTTATTTATTTATTTTATTTATAGGATATATATTTAGCAACAAAATTTTTTTTTTGACCAGCGATCCTGACGTTTTGATGGCTGGTCAACCTCTTAGTTTATAGTCAAGCATGCAGACTTTCCCGAAATGTATTGCATCAATAATTGCTTCATATTTGCTTCATTTATCTAATTTATTTGTAACTTCAAACAAATGTTAAATAAAGGATGTACCAATTATTTAAATTATGCCAAGGAAAAGTGCCTGATAAAATAATAAAGGCAAATAGTTGCAGTGTGTCTTCACTCAACGATATTGCTACTTTAGGAGGCAGGCGTTTTAAATTGTTAAATGGCATGTTATGTTTTGAGTACGTCAGTGGATAATAAGTACATTAAAAGGATATCGTAAATAAAAAAAAATCGCATTACTTCAGATGTCACCAGAGCCTAAACGATTAAACTGACACCTACATAGCCAATTATTTATTGTTTTATCAGGCACTTTTCCTTGGGATAATTTAAATAATTGGTACATCCTTTATTTAACATATGTTTGAAGTTACAACTAAATTAGATAAATGAAGCAAATATTAAGCAATTAGTGACGCAATACATTTCGGGAAACTGCATGCTTGACTATAAACTAGGAGGTTGACCAGCCATCCAAACGTCAGGATCGCTGGTCAAAAAAAATATTTTGTTTCTAAATATATATCCTATGTAGCAATTATTTATTATATGAAGCAAATATAAGCAATTATGTAGCAATTTTCGAATCAACTCTCATAGACCAACGCCACAGACAACCAGCCATTCTGACGCTCACCTGACGCCGGTAGTCGATTTAAAAAAAATTAAAACATAACGCTATTATTCAATATAATAGCGTTGATACGGAGTCCATGATACAACAATGTTAAAATAGGAATTGTTAAACTTTGTTGGTATCTGCGATACAAGCCTCGAGCTTAGTGCAGTAACCACCGCAAAACCATTCTGTGTATTTTATTTGAAATAAATTTTGATTTGATTTGATTTGATGAATGAAATTATATTAGGAAAGTATATTAAAATAAAAGAATGCTTTATAAATATTGTTTTAATAAGAAATAAATCTGCTATTTTTTTTTTTTCTAATTGTACTTAGTAAGTTTCAATCTATTAACAGTAGTATCAAGTATTAACAGTAGGCATCAACAGATTAAAATAAAAACAAACGACGCAATACGTATAAATACAGAAGATTAGTTATTTCATATAAAATACTTTTCATCCATTTAGCAGCTCAGTGAAGGTCGTTCTTCAAGGGATCTTAGACTAAAAGCGCCAGGTTCAATTTTTTAAATTACATTATAATTATGATTGTATCTTCTTCACCTTTTGAACATAACTGCATTTCCGTGGCCTGTACGCCAAATCCGTGTGCTTACTAATGCAAATACAGTTTTTATCATCAAATATGAATGAATTTTAAATTGTTAATATTTTGTTTCCTGTATACAATTAAGTAATATGTAGATACCTAATTGGAGATTCAGTTTTTAAGCTATATCAACAAAACACATAAAAGTAATGATTTACCTAATATGTTGTTGGTTAATATTTTTTATTTTCTGTGAACTGTTTATTGTTGAGTATAGACGACGTTGGCATACAAATGGTTAAATGCTCCTTTTCAAGTGATAACAGCTGGAGTAATGTGTACGAGTGGCGGAGTGTTGGCCACCGAGCTGTGCTTGTCGGGGGACTTCGACTCCCAGTTGCAGCACATACTACAGACCTTCCAACTGAGCCGGAATGAAAGCGATAAAATATCTCAAGCAATGAATGACATAAAACTCACCCTACGCAAACGGTGGCCAGGTAAATAGCTGTTAGAATCCATAGTCATCATCACCGATCCATTTAAATAGAGTCCTTCTGCTGGGTACCCTCGCATGTTGAGATTTTAGGCTTTAGTCCATTGAATGTTATGCAGTGTAGGTAACTATAATTGAAGTTTAGATTATCCAATCCACGTGCATTCGCACGCCGGTATGCACGTAGCCAACACTCTAAAACCATCTTTAGAGTGACGTCGATCCCTCCAAAGGTCGGTAGGTACAAATTTGTATCGAAAAATTTACTACAAAGTCTACTACCGCCTTTCAAAGTCTTTACAAAAGGAAACCGATTGCTAGCCAAAATAATGGTGAAGCTATTGAAATGAAAAATACATAAATATCAATAAAGATGGCTGGGTCCTAAATCCAAGCATAAAACTGCACGACCAAAGGATAATAAATAAATAAAAAATAAAAAAGCCTTTTATTTCATGCATTAAATATTCAATAATGACAATTTCTTCTTTTTTTTTTAATTTTAGTTACAATCTAAAAATTATATAGAATTGATAAATTAATAGATAAATTGAATAAAAAAATTAAAATGATGATCATTTGATTGCTCATGAATAATAATGTTAATTATTAAATGTGCGTAAAATTAAATTAAATTTCATTGTTATATAATAATTGTAAAATAAAGGAAAGTTTCTAATAAAATTATGCATGAACCCCTCAGGTTGTGAGGGTGAAGGCCTCCTCCAGAGAACTCCAGTGGTCTCGGTCGATGGCTTCTGTTTGCCAGCCTTTGCCTGCTACTTGTGTGATGTCGTCCACCCATCTGGTTATAGGTCTTCCTCTTTTTCGGGTACCCATTGGGCCTGGCCATGACGTCGTGCGGATTGTCCAGCGATCGTCGCTCATTCTCGCTACGTGTCCTGCCCATCTCCATTTTAGTTTTAGGGCGTAGGTGAGAGCATCTGTTACCCCTGTCTTTTGTCTGATTGTAGTGTGACGAATTTTATGACATTTTCTAATTTTTGTGATACTTCTCTCCATGCTTCGTTGGCAGTACCTGACTTTATTTTTAACCCCTGCGGTGAACTTCCAGGTCTGACAGCCATATGTTAGCGTTGGTAACAGACAGGTGTCCATGACCTTTCTTTTAATTTTAATTGGCAACTGGCTTTTTAAGATTTCCTTTAGGCTCCAAAACTTTTTCCATGTCGTTGTTATTCTTCTATCTACCTCTATATCATTGTTTAGTTTTTGGAAGGAAATGTGCTTCCCTAGATAAATATAGCTCTCAACGTACTCTACCGGTGTATTGTCTAATATTATAGAGTTTTTTGTGGCATTTGTCATGATTTTAGTTTTGCACAGGTTCATTTCTAGTCCTGCCTCTCTGCTTGCTTGTTGTAGTGTTACTAACATTGACTCCAGCTCGGTGTTATTTTGTGATAGTAAGACAATATCATCGGCAAACCTCAGATGGCTAATATATTTGCCATTTATACATATACCGTGTTTTTCCCAATTTAATTTGCCGATAATCGATTCCAGTACTGCTATAAATATTCGAGGTGATAGGGGATCGCCTTGTCTTACTCCTCTTTGGATGGGGATGGGTGGTCCTGTGCTTTCCAGTTTCACTCTACTAATGTTGTGTTCATACAAGTATTTTAAGACTTGTACGTACCTTTCCTCCACTTTTTGTGATTGTAAAGCTTTCCATATTGTGGGGTGTAGTATTGTATCAAAAGCTTTTTGATAGTCAACAAATCCTATGTAGAGTGAACGCTGAAATTCTTGATATTTCTCTATAATCAGTTCTAAAGAATGGATGTGGTCTATAGTGGAAAAAGGATAACGACAGTTATTTCATTGTGCGTAAATCAGTTTGTCAATCATTAACAATAATATATAGAAGCTGTTAGTAATCAACCTAACTGTTAGAAGAGTAGGACTAAAATAGTGTCATTTTATGCTTTCTGTGATAAAAGCAGTAAAAAGTAATTGTCGATTTATAAATAGTGTCTAAATTGCATTCAGGTACATAGGTATCTAGCGTTAGAAGTCGGTACAAAGTTTGTTCTCAATAAATACAACGTCTTTGTACAGATTTTTTTAGAGATCTAATCCAGCACCAGATCTTCAGAATGAACTGTGTTATTAAAAAGCTGGAGCTTTTATTCATTGGATACAGGCATAATGAATTAATGATATGTTATTTGGCACCAGCGGCGCCTATCACGTAGATTTCCTTTGTGTAAAATCATTGGAAAAAAAATAAACATGAAGCTATAACAATATTGTACCGTTTGTTGCAGACAGTGATGTCCACACCGTCGGCTCCCTGATCACAGGATTAGGTTTGATAACTAGCGACGTGGACTTGTATGTGAGGATACCGAGCTACACGTCTTTAGAAGATAGGAGCCACGTGTTACAAGAGATAGAGACGTTGATGAGCGCACAGCCGGCGCTGTATTCCCAATTTTCGAAAGAAGAACGTGGGGGTTGGGCACTTTTCTCGTTATACCACATTCCGCTCCAGCGGCTGGTAGACCTCGTGATAAACAATGAAACAGGCGTAAACCGCAAACTTTTGAGATACTATTTTACGTTAGATAAAAGATTCACAGCCCTGGGAGTTTTACTTAAACTTTGGCACAAAGTGCGTGGACTCAGTGGACACTATAAACTATCCGCTTACGCACTATATTTGCTAATCATTTTTTATTTGCAACAAAAAGCCATGGCGCCTCCTGTTTTCATGTTGCAAATAGATTCGCCCACTCACTTTATAGATGAATGGAATTATGATTACAACGAGTTACCTTACAATACAACGAATTCAGAGAGCGTGTACCAACTGTTGGGCGGGTTCTTTAAGTACTACAGCGAGTATAACTTCAAGGACTACATCGTGTCACCATTTGCTGGAAGATCTTTGAGCAGAGATGCTTTTGTAGATATTGACAAGTTTCCTAAAGAGTATACTTTGTATAATGAACAATACATACATGAACTGCAGCTTCGAATAAAAAATAATTTTAGTGTAGACACGGACTTGTGCATTCAGGACACAATTCAACACGACAGAAACACGGCAGAGCTAATGCAGCACGAGATTTATATTAAATTTACAAATGACTTACAGCAAACCGCAAATCTATTCGTTGAACTCCCGAGTGACGAATTCTTAGGAGCTATTCTTACCCTAAATCCAAATAACAAAGTTTCCTTCGGCCCCAAACTGCCTGTGGGACTCGAAACAACCAACCAGCCAATAATAACTCTGCATTTCACAAAGAAATGTCAAGAAAATCTCAATACTACATTACCCACTAGCTGATGCGACTGACGACTGCCGTTATTTTTATTTGATATTTGATGGCACCATGAGAAACAGCAGGAACAACCCAATGGACATTAGACATAAAACAAAACAACCTGTAATTTAAAATAACTTTTACTGGCATCTTTTACTGGTACCTACTTAAGCCATTATTCGTGTAATATTGGGGTGTTGCGTCGCAGCCCGGCCACAGTCGATTTCGTAACATAACGAAGTATCAATCAAATGTTCTTAAATTGTTCTTGCAGTACCAACGAATAGATTAATTGTACCACAAATATATCTTGTAAAAACTAAAAAGTTAAAATAACTTAATACAGTTTTAACTTCTTTTTAGTTTTAAAGGTATGAAGACGGTGCCAAGCCAAATGTAAAGGTATGTACACCCATCGCGCAGTGTACAACCAGGCACAGGCACTGACTTCATACCTTTAAAACTAAAAAGAAGTTAAAACTGTATTAAGTTATTTTTAACTTTTTAGTTTTGAAGTCGGTTTTTTTTAACGCAGTTTTTTATTTTATTTTTTACTTTTTTGTGTCTGTAATAGGTCCGTTGTATTATGTCTCGTTGGTCTAGTGGTCATACAGCGCGACTGCCGAGCAAAAGGTCCTGGGTTCGATTCCCAGGTCAAGCATAGTGTTATTAGGTTTTTCTGTGAAATTCTCAGTAGCGGCTCGGAGATTTAGATTCGTTAATATGTGACTGCTTTTGTTCAGTATAATATGTATGTTTACAGCCAAAAGCACATTATTATATGAACAGTGTAGGATTCAAAAATATGTATGCACACATGAATACAATAATATCTAAACAATTCCTGTTCAACCTTAATACTTCGGCATGAAGATGATTTTACTAGCAATCTTAAAATCGCATGGCGAAGGAGTTTGCAATATATATTTGTCACTGGCTGGATTAATTTCACTACGGTATCGAAAACACTTATTTTAAAAACTTAAAAAAAGCAAACGCGGCTAAATAATGGAAACTACTGTCATTTCTGTAACAATATAAACTAGATCTTATTTATTGAGGTATATAATTGACTTTCCATGAAAAATGATGAAGCTTAGCCTGCTCAGATATAATTGAAGCCACAAGGCGTTCTAATGTAGCATTAGGGAGTTAATCTATTTTTGACGGAAATAAAAATGACCAATTGAGCGCATTGTTTACATGTAGTGCAGAATATGATTATTGGCATATTTGTGTGAGTTTTGTGACAGCGGCTCCTTACTAATTTTGTCACATACCACTTCTACTCTTTTTTTCTGTTCCGTGTATGTGATGATAAAATAGGTCTCAACCTTTAATTAAGTACCAAATTACAAATAAATTGTTAGTTTTGAGTTTTTTATTTTAGTGTCTGTTGAGTAATTTTAAGAAAATGTTTATTATGTAAAAATCTAAATCAAAATAATCATAATAAAGGAGGCCAAATTAAATTGGCTCTTTTTGAACGTCGACAATAAAGTAGTTTACCAAAACTGATTAAATTAAAATATTTTGTACAATTAAAGGCGTGTTTTATTTTAACAAGTCAAAAATAACGTGTAATTAACAATACGTATATACCTACTGATCGTCAGTTCAAAAATAAAAATTGTATAATTACTATACTAATTTCAACACATCGTCGGGGTCGTCGGGTTAACTTTACACATAGTAAAATGAATGTGTTAAAGTTGATCCTAATTAGTTTGTTTAGGGAGCGTTCAAGTAATACGTAACGCAATTTGGGGGGAGGGGGGGTCTCGTAAAACGTTACGATGCGTTACAGGGGCGGAGGGGGTCTTTCTTACAACACGTTACGTAACATTGTTTTTTTTTTAAATAAAAAATTAGGGACTTACAACTCCAAAATTGGCAACCCTTTTCATTTACGTTTTACGGGGAATCCCTTGATTGCATTAGTCTGGTCGTCATTTTTGATTTGTTCTCGCAAGTTGGCAAACCTTTTTGTTTATATTTCACGGGGAATCCCTAGATTACCGTAAAGGCAATTAAAACTATACCAAGGATAAAATCTGTAACATACTTTTTTGCGACTTTAGGGTAAAAATGGTCACTTGAGTGTTACGTAACGTAAGAGTGGGAGGGGGAGTACAGAAAAACGTTACGGTGCGTTACAAGGGGAGGAGGGGGGGTCAAAAATCTTCAAAATTTGCGTTACGTAATACTTGAACGCTCCCTTACCAACTAAAACAAATCTCCTTATAACTTAAGATTTCTATTTAAAAGACTGATATGGTGGTTCATAAGGGCCAAATATTTATACTTGCTTGATTTTAAGTACCTACCTAGCCCTCAAGTAAGGCACAATTTGAAGGTTGCTTAAAATTCAGCAGTGTATCTACAGCGGACATTTTACAAACAACAAAACAACATTGTAAATATTTATATTAGTCAAATGACAAGCAGT
Organism: Craniophora ligustri; assembly: GCA_905163465.1. Classification (NCBI taxonomy): domain Eukaryota; kingdom Metazoa; phylum Arthropoda; class Insecta; order Lepidoptera; family Noctuidae; genus Craniophora; species Craniophora ligustri. The sequence goes on from LR990968.1 coordinate 14,375,444, forward strand.
TAATGATACAATACTGAGAATCACAAAAAAGTTGGTTACAATAGTTTCAGTGATGTTGTTTATACGGTCTCTTTCTCGTTGGCAAATTATTCATTTGTGTGAACCAGGTGTGGAAAACAGTTTGCATGCGTTGCTTCGGCAGTTTAGGATTTTGTTTCTTAACTTTATTTTGGAACACGTGTTTAGGAATAACTATTGCTTTGTTAGTTGCCACATTGTTGGGGACTTGAGTGTAAATGGCTCTTAGAAAATTACCTGGCCTCTCTGCCTCAAACCTCTGTGAGGCGAATTGAAATAGAAAAATAATTTTCTCCATAAGTTTATTAGACACAAACAATATTCTATCGTGCTCAAATGGATCCTGAATGCAAATTGTGGGCGAGAGTGTTGGTGCTTTACACACTTTACGTGTTACATTTTCTTTATACAATGAATACTGTTCCGGAATCCCATCTAAATTTTCAAAACATTTTTTGTTTATGACACAACCAAGGTATGGCGAAATTATGTCATCTTTAAAGTTGAATTTACTGTAGCACTTGAAAAACCCGCCCATCAGATCATAGAGAGAATCAGAATTACTTGTATTGCTTTGCATACTTTCATCGAAGGCTGTGTTCCAATTATCAATCATATAGCTTGGCACATTTCTTTGTAGGTCGTACACAGAAGGCAGAATATTCATCAATTGGAAATAAAATACCACCATCATGATTAGAGAGTAGTTTCCCATTAGATTGGTACCCGAAAATTTATGTACCTTTGACCAGTATTTAATGAGTACAGCCAGAGGCAGGGCTCTTTTGTCCAAGTGCAGTAAATATGCTATTAATTTACTATTTTGTACTCCCATCGGGCTTTTAAAATTAACATCACATTCAAAGTTAGTGGGTATATGTATAAACTTTACAATAGGCACTTTAGCTTTTGTTATGGCAAACATCTGAGTGAATTTTCTGCGATAGCGTCGAAGTATATTCCTAGTCTGGACCACATGTTCCACATGAGGCTCCACCCCAGGCGGCAGGGCTACATAACAGTCTACATCACTTGTTTTAATTCCAAGACCAGTCACTACAGAACCAAATGGCTGAAGGTAACAACCTGTAACAAATTAAATGATATACAGCTGTTGTAAAACTTCACATATAAAGAAATAGCAAGAATAGGATTATCTAGAAAAAGGATGTGACTCTATAAACCTCCCCAATAGTGTACATCCATGAATATATTTTACATTTTAATTGATAGTTACACTGGTTTTAATTTTGTTTTTATACATATATTACTTCAACTAAATCTAATATTTAATTGTATTTTTACCTGGTTCAAGGTCCTGTAGTGCTTGTTCTAAGTCATCAAATAAATGCTTCAGGTTATGTACCTGGTTAGCGGTCAGTCTCACAAAAGATAATATTTCCTGAACTTGAGTATCAAAGTCACCCTCAAACAGTAACTGTGAGGTATCCATTATGTCATCTAGAAACAAAATTATATTATAGTCAACATTCACATAACATACCAACACCTCTTATCCCCGAAGGGTTGGGCAGAGGTGTACGAGAGTTTCTTGACTTAGGTCAGAAAAATAAACTTGCCTAGACTATAGTAGCTAAAAAATTGTATCAACAATTAGCCTGTGTGTCTGGAACTGCGGCAGTCCTGGCTTAGAGCGTGGTAGATTGCGGAAATGCGGACTTACCTTTCGAATTCATTTTTTATTCCCTTTAAAGAATAAATTTTATAAAAAACAACTATAATTATAAACAAAGATGTTCATGAAAATCACAACCTAGAAAATTTGCATTGTGTTTCTAGAAAGTATATTATTAATAAATAATATTCTTCTTCTTCTTTCTTTCTATGAATCTATGAATTGAGTCGATGTCGATAAATAATATTTATTAATTACTTCCACCTCGCGTCAACGTCAACAAACCACCAAATTATTATGTCAAAGTCAAAGTCTTATTCGTTTCTTGCTTAAATATGTATAAGGCAAAGGAATCTAGCCCATACAGCCGTCATTCTCTATTTATTTTTGTTTTAGAATGATATATTAGTAGATAAAGTATGAAATTGCCGACTTGTGCTCAAAAATTTAAATTTGTTTTTTTTTTTGTTTAACTTATTTATTTAATCAAAATAACTACCATTATTATCCAAACATTGTTGCCATCATAAAGGATGGTCATTTATGTCTTTGCGATAGAGGTCTGGTGATCTAGATTCGTCAAACGGTGTATTTTGTGCTGCCTCCTGGGAAGAAAAACTTTTTATCACGTAGCAAATTGGCCAAATCACGACATGTCCGTTGGAGCAAGGTCTGGCAAATACGGAGGGTGACAAATGGTTTCTGATTGCAGTTCCCGTACAGTTAAAATGTTTTCTCGCGCTGTATGAGGTCTCGCGTTATCATGGAGCAATAATGGTGTAGATCGATCCATGAGTCGGGGCTCTTTCACTGCTAGTTTCGCTATCATTGTTTGGACTTCGGCACAGTAGACTTCTGCCATTGACCTCTTCTTGACTAGATCGGGGAAAGCTATAGTGAATAACACTATGCTGAGACCACCAAACAATTACCATTACCATTTATAGGATACTGTTGCGGCGTTTGACCTGGGGTCAGACTTTGCAGCTTTCACTTACGATTATCGTAAAGAATCCGTTTTTCATCAAATTAAATCAATCAAATCAAAATATCATTTATTCAAAGTAGGCCAAATTTAATTGGCTCTTTTTGAACGTCGACAATAAAGACAGCCCCCAAAACGCCCGCCCTTCACCGCTTCCTAGTTTTTTTGTTGGGAAGAAGCGGCGCAACAAACTCCCCAACAACTAATTAATGTTACAATTCAACAACGCAACACGAGTTTCAACAACACACGTTTCTTTCTGCAGATGAGTCAAATGATGAGGCACCCATTTTTCATATTATTAACGATTTGACGCAAAAGTATTGTTGGTAAAGTTACGTTAAACCATGCCGCATTCTTGGGTAGTCTGGCTCAGATCAGCTACCACCATCTCTTTCAATTCATTGTTATCCACCTACCCACACAGGTGGGCACTTGGTTCGTTCTTCAAATCAAAGTTTCCATCACGATAGCAGTCCCCTCTCCAAAATTCCAAACGCAACGTTGATCATTTTCTGTCTTATTAGCAAATTTTTCTCTCCACTTAACACACAAAATATAAAGAACTGAACATAATGCTATACTTTAACTAGAAATCAACTTATACCGGCTTTTAAAATGAAATTAAGACTTGGAAAGTTTAAATCAAAAGTAGTTTCAGGTCCTATTTGGCAAGTGCCATCCAGTGATCTATGAAACATAATCGCTGTTTTAACGCTACTGGCCGCGTTTGCGGTAATACATATGGTGATAATAATATACGCGTTTTGCTAATTTCCATTAACATAAGTCAGTGAACCCTTGTTACATTTATTTTTATATAACTCGGCTCCTACGATAGATGTACATGTTCACGAGTCGTGAATATAATTACGAATACTTCCGAAAAATATAGGTAACATTATCTTGCGATGTTTTTTATCTTCTGACGGGAACTAGTGGGGCTACCACTACAAAATTAGATTTCGCGTTTAATTAATTCGGTGTACATCGTGTACATCTCTCGCATACGTGTGTCAGCATTTTCTATGACAACATAAGTTGGGTTTAAAAGTTGAGCAGAGTCGTGTAACGCAGCTGAGGTGACTGAGCATTTAGCGGGACCGACGTCGGGGCAGCCGAGCAATTACAATAGCTGGAGCTTTTAACCCTTTCTCTGCCCAGTACCCAGCATCAATAATCCGGCTAGCCTTGGCTTATGACAATATATGCTGGCCCCGTTTCGCTTGACGGTTTCGCCGCCTGAACCTATTAGCCCATGGAACTCAGGTCCATCAACAGCCGTATTACAATATAGGGTAGGTAATAAAATCAAACAGCAGTCTTAATCGAAATTAAAATTTCTACAAACCGCATAAAAATAAATCGTAAATGGCTTAGCTTAATATTAAAATAATTTGTATTCACTATGTCTATTGATAGAACGATTTTTACACTAAGTTAATAACAGCTAATGTCTCAAAACAGAACGTAGTCTCTGTGTCACTTGAGTGCGCATGCGAGAGTGACGTCACTGGCGTCATCTTTTGTTGTGTCGTTCTGAGCGGCATTTAATAAAGTTTCATCGTTTTTAACCAAACTACACTCATTAGCAGATTGCGTCTCTGCATTGATTGTCAAACTTTCGACATCTTTAGTCAAACTTTCTTCCGTATTATTAGTCAATGTTTCAGTTATTGTTCCTACAGAATTTACAGTCAATGTATCTTCAGTATTTAAAGGCAATGTTTCGTTAGCATTATTTGTCACCGGATTTTCGTTTACATGATTTGGTTTAGATACAATTAATATTTCGTCGTCGTCATCAGAATCGGAATCTCCTTCAACCTCATTGTTGTCTGTCTCCAATATTTCAGCTATTTTAGCTGCCGTATCCCTGTTGTTGGGTACCAAGTGAGGTTTGAGTAACTCCATAATCCAATTATGCATCACTGATATAAAGAACTTGCCAAATTCTCTGAATATCCCCAAATCCCCAGAACAGAACTTGATAGATATCACTGCATTCTTTGGGTCATGACTATAAGTCAAAATCAATTGGAAATTTATATTGATTTCTTGTTTTACAGTAACCAATATTTCTTCTGTGATCCTTCCCTGCTTCTCCTCGAAGCTCATGACTACATTGCTGTACACCTTGGAGAATGATTTCCTTTTCCATACAGGTTTTGTCAACACCCCACTGAATTTTTCTTTTTCTTTTTTAGTGTCAGGATTCGGCTTCTCTTCAACCTTGTCAAGTGGAATCTTTAATATTTTTTCGAACATCGCTACCGCAATATCTCTAACCACATTCTTCCAGGCAAGGCTGGTGATAGTATTTACAACTCTAGGGAACAAATTGATTCTGAACTCGGGATGCGATTTCCCCCGAATTAGTTTGGGTCTTTGTAGTAGTATGATTTTGAGAAACTCGTGGCAAGAATTTAATTTCTCCTTCTCGTAGGCATTGGCAGCAAACTTGAAGAATGCTTTGATGTCTAGCGCTAATTTGCTGGTTATGGTTGAAGCAACATTGTGACATTGTTCGAAGGGGTCCTGCACACAGATCGAAGTCTGGAACCTCATCGGTAATACGTAATTTTTTAATACGTTGTTCTTGTAGCGTTCGAACTCAGGCGGCACGTTTACAACCTCTTTGAATGTATCCTTTTTAATGGGAACACCGAGGTATGGGCATATGACCATTTCTTCAAAGTCAAACATGGAATAAAATTCAAAGAATCCGCCGAGCAGTTCAGAGATAGAAGAAGTATTGGAGGAGAGCGGCAGGTTCTTGGGGTCGTTCATGAAGCCCGTGTTCCAATAATCCACGAGGTAGGCGTCGGCCGGGTCCCGCTGCAGCCACACCACCGGCGGCAGGATGGACATGGGCGGCTGCTGCAGGTAGAAGATGATCATGAGCGTGAGCGCGTAGTTGGTGAGCTTGCCGGTGCCGGACAGGTCGTGCACTTTGGCCCAGTACTTGATCATGACGGCCATGGGCAGCAGGCGCGGGTCGGCGTGCAGCAGGAAGGCGACGAGGCGGCTGTTCTGCGCGCCCAGCGGCGTCTTGAAGGTGACGTCGCAGTTGGTGTCGGTGGGGATGTGGAACAGCTTCACGATGGGCGTGTTGGCGCGCGGGATGGCGAGCATCTCCGCGAACTTGTCGGGGTGCTGCGTCAGCACGCGCTTGGCCTTGTTGACGTAGTTGCCGTTGGGCACGCGGAACTTGCCCGGGATGCTGATGAAGCAGTCTGCGTCGCTCGTCTTGATGCCCAGCCCGGTGGTTATTGAACCGAATGGCACCGCTTTACAACCTGTGAGTAGAACAAGCATATTGGTTACACAGAATTTTGATGGTGACTACTGGGTTTGGTTTGGGACTAAAAAGGTCAAAAAGGAATATCTGAACTTCACTGTAAAGTAGGAACATTATGCGTATTTGTATGGATATTTTATATTGGATGACAGTGATCCCCAGTTATAACCTAATACACAGTAGATACATATTTATTTCACACATCTACCAATAACTCATTATAATTATAAAAGATATAAATTGTTATAAAATCAAATTACTAAAACAATTTTACTATAAATAACCAAGTAATAAAGCCAAATGTTATTGGGGTTTTTTATGAAATTCCCAATAGTTACCTGGAGGACGAATTCGCGCCCGGTTAATGGCAATAGGCTCGCCCCCTATTACATAGGACCTAAAATATACCGGCGAAATTTGGATATACATTAGTACAGTACTGCCTAACCCTTAGCAGACGACAGGCGTGATGGTAGGTTACGAATATGTGGTATTCTCTGGATACCTGAGGACCCAATTAGTCCTGCCTTCTATGCTACGGGTCCCGGGTTCATATCCCGGTAGGGACAAATGTTTGTGTGATGACTGATGAGCATCAACATTTGTATCCCAGTCATGGATGTATATCTATGTATATTATGTATGTATTTACAAAAAAAGTATATTTATGTAGTATATCAACCATCTAGTATCCGTAAAGCAAGCCTCGTTAGTTCGGAACAAGATGGCGCTGTGTCATAAAGTCCAGAAATATTTATATATTTACTTATTAAACGTGTCAGTCTTACCTGGCCACTGCGCCTGCAGCGCGACTTCAAGATCCGTGTAGAGCTGGCCGAGCGACTTCACGTCCTCCTGGGTCAGCCGAACTGCCGCCAGGATGTTGTCCAGCTGGTTGTGGAAGTCGCCTGACAGGTCGATCTTCTTCGGCTCTATTATCATACCTGAAGGAAGTTGATGACGAGTTTATTTGGATATTTTATTGAGGACTAGGACTTACGAGTCCAGTTATCATTAGGGCTTCTTTTTTAGAGTTCCGTACCCAAAGGGTTAAAACGGGACCCTATTACTAATTCATTATTTCATGTAGAAGTTTTGTTAGGCAATTTATTTTTGACTAAATTCGCGCCAGCGCGCGTCCCTATAAATTAAATCAGCGTTTGGAAAATTGAGGTTCTACTATAGACTTTTTCGGCAACGCATTTGCAAGTACGGCAACACATTTACAAGTCCTCTAGTGTTGCCAATGTGTCTCCTGCCCGTTTGCCCACCTATTTTCATAAAAAAGACTGTATTTAATTGTTGTAAACAAACCTTTTTGCTTGCTCCGAGGGAACTCCCGTTTAGGGGTGGGCGGTTGGCTGGGCGGGCGGTTCTCCTCCGCGTCCCTGCTGGTGCAGGGCTTCACCGCCAGGTAGTGCCCGTAGATGTGCACGCGCTTGTTGGCCGCAATAGCGGCTCTTGCGCACTCCGCGGTAGGATAGCTCAGGGTTGTCGACTTACTGCTGCAATTTTCTATCTTCACGGCACCGAATTTTGAAAATACGTCTATTATATCTTGTGCATGCGTGTAGATTGGGTAGCCTGCAATAGGAGTTAGCTTAGATTAGTTTGTAAACGAGTTACGAAAATTATTTAGACCCTAGACGAAGAAATAAACATAAGTCTCAGCGATTTAGATACCTATACATATTTTTTATTGTAATGTGTTGTAATGGCAGGGTTTGTGTTGTTCGGTATATTTGTAAGTCAACCAAGGTTTGAGGCCGCGTAAGGCTGTAGGTAACTCAGACTAGTCTACAGTACATCATCATCATCAACCCGTTAACTTCCCACTGCTGGGCACGGGTCTCCTCTCATTTGAGAGGGATAAGGATATAGTCCACCACGCTAGCCTACTGCGGGTTGGCAGACTTCACACGCCATCAAGACAAATCTCTCAAGCATGGTTTCCATACAATGTTTTCCTTCACCGTTTGAGCATGTGATAAATATGCACATAACTTCCGAATAGTCAGTGGTGCGTGCCTTGGGTTCGTATTCGAGACCTTTGACATCTCAGTCCCCTGGTCACACCACTAGGCTACCTCAGTATAACAATCCTATCATATAAGCACGATGGCGTTAGTATGCTCAAATCTACGGAAGCTTAATAAACAAGCTTTGTTTATAAGACGACACAATAAGCTGCGAGGGCCTTGACATCGCAGTAGTGATACTAGTTTAGTATTATGCCGCGGCAAAAATACCGAAGCAAGCCTAAAAAGTTAAGAAAATAATTTTAGGAGTTTCGTCAGTGCCGTGAGTGCGTTTACAAACACAAATATTCAGTGAAGGCCAGACGTATATATATTTGTGTCCTATATATGTACGTGTAGAGGCCGATGGCTCGACCACTGCACCAGCCGTGCCGTTATGTATGTATGTATGTGTACATGCGAGTGAGTTACCGGAGATGCACAGGCGGCAGTTGAGCGGCGGCGGCGGCGCGGCGGGCGGCGGCTCGGGCCGGCGACGCCGATGTATGTGTGTGTACATGCGAGTGAGTTACCGGAGATGCACAGGCGGCAGTTGAGCGGCGGCGGCGGCGCGGCGGGCGGCGGCTCGGGCCGGCGACGCCGATGTATGTGTGTGTACATGCGAGTGAGTTACCGGAGATGCACAGGCGGCAGTTGAGCGGCGGCGGCGGCGCGGCGGGCGGCGGCTCGGGCCGGCGACGCCGATGTATGTGTGTGTACATGCGAGTGAGTTACCGGAGATGCACAGGCGGCAGTTGAGCGGCGGCGGCGGCGCGGCGGGCGGCGGCTCGGGCCGGCGACGCCGATGTATGTGTGTGTACATGCGAGTGAGTTACCGGAGATGCACAGGCGGCAGTTGAGCGGCGGCGGCGGCGCGGCGGGCGGCGGCTCGGGCCGGCGACGCCGATGTATGTGTGTGTACATGCGAGTGAGTTACCGGAGATGCACAGGCGGCAGTTGAGCGGCGGCGGCGGCGCGGCGGGCGGCGGCTCGGGCCGGCGACGCCGATGTATGTGTGTGTACATGCGAGTGAGTTACCGGAGATGCACAGGCGGCAGTTGAGCGGCGGCGGCGGCGCGGCGGGCGGCGGCTCGGGCCGGCGACGCCGATGTATGTGTGTGTACATGCGAGTGAGTTACCGGAGATGCACAGGCGGCAGTTGAGCGGCGGCGGCGGCGCGGCGGGCGGCGGCTCGGGCCGGCGACGCCGATGTATGTGTGTGTACATGCGAGTGAGTTACCGGAGATGCACAGGCGGCAGTTGAGCGGCGGCGGCGGCGCGGCGGGCGGCGGCTCGGGCCGGCGACGCCGATGTATGTGTGTGTACATGCGAGTGAGTTACCGGAGATGCACAGGCGGCAGTTGAGCGGCGGCGGCGGCGCGGCGGGCGGCGGCTCGGGCCGGCGACGCCGATGTATGTGTGTGTACATGCGAGTGAGTTACCGGAGATGCACAGGCGGCAGTTGAGCGGCGGCGGCGGCGCGGCGGGCGGCGGCTCGGGCCGGCGACGCCGATGTATGTGTGTGTACATGCGAGTGAGTTACCGGAGATGCACAGGCGGCAGTTGAGCGGCGGCGGCGGCGCGGCGGGCGGCGGCTCGGGCCGGCGACGCCGATGTATGTGTGTGTACATGCGAGTGAGTTACCGGAGATGCACAGGCGGCAGTTGAGCGGCGGCGGCGGCGCGGCGGGCGGCGGCTCGGGCCGGCGACGCCGATGTATGTGTGTGTACATGCGAGTGAGTTACCGGAGATGCACAGGCGGCAGTTGAGCGGCGGCGGCGGCGCGGCGGGCGGCGGCTCGGGCCGGCGACGCCGATGTATGTGTGTGTACATGCGAGTGAGTTACCGGAGATGCACAGGCGGCAGTTGAGCGGCGGCGGCGGCGCGGCGGGCGGCGGCTCGGGCCGGCGACGCCGATGTATGTGTGTGTACATGCGAGTGAGTTACCGGAGATGCACAGGCGGCAGTTGAGCGGCGGCGGCGGCGCGGCGGGCGGCGGCTCGGGCCGGCGACGCCGATGTATGTGTGTGTACATGCGAGTGAGTTACCGGAGATGCACAGGCGGCAGTTGAGCGGCGGCGGCGGCGCGGCGGGCGGCGGCTCGGGCCGGCGACGCCGATGTATGTGTGTGTACATGCGAGTGAGTTACCGGAGATGCACAGGCGGCAGTTGAGCGGCGGCGGCGGCGCGGCGGGCGGCGGCTCGGGCCGGCGACGCCGATGTATGTGTGTGTACATGCGAGTGAGTTACCGGAGATGCACAGGCGGCAGTTGAGCGGCGGCGGCGGCGCGGCGGGCGGCGGCTCGGGCCGGCGACGCCGATGTATGTGTGTGTACATGCGAGTGAGTTACCGGAGATGCACAGGCGGCAGTTGAGCGGCGGCGGCGGCGCGGCGGGCGGCGGCTCGGGCCGGCGACGCCGATGTATGTGTGTGTACATGCGAGTGAGTTACCGGAGATGCACAGGCGGCAGTTGAGCGGCGGCGGCGGCGCGGCGGGCGGCGGCTCGGGCCGGCGACGCCGATGTATGTGTGTGTACATGCGAGTGAGTTACCGGAGATGCACAGGCGGCAGTTGAGCGGCGGCGGCGGCGCGGCGGGCGGCGGCTCGGGCCGGCGACGCCGATGTATGTGTGTGTACATGCGAGTGAGTTACCGGAGATGCACAGGCGGCAGTTGAGCGGCGGCGGCGGCGCGGCGGGCGGCGGCTCGGGCCGGCGACGCCGATGTATGTGTGTGTACATGCGAGTGAGTTACCGGAGATGCACAGGCGGCAGTTGAGCGGCGGCGGCGGCGCGGGTGGCGGCGGCTCGGGCCGGCGACGCCGATGTATGTGTGTGTACATGCGAGTGAGTTACCGGAGATGCACAGGCGGCAGTTGAGCGGCGGCGGCGGCGCGGCGGGCGGCGGCTCGGGCCGGCGACGCCGATGTATGTGTGTGTACATGCGAGTGAGTTACCGGAGATGCACAGGCGGCAGTTGAGCGGCGGCGGCGGCGCGGCGGGCGGCGGCTCGGGCCGGCGACGCCGATGTATGTGTGTGTACATGCGAGTGAGTTACCGGAGATGCACAGGCGGCAGTTGAGCGGCGGCGGCGGCGCGGCGGGCGGCGGCTCGGGCCGGCGACGCCGATGTATGTGTGTGTACATGCGAGTGAGTTACCGGAGATGCACAGGCGGCAGTTGAGCGGCGGCGGCGGCGCGGCGGGCGGCGGCTCGGGCCGGCGACGCCGATGTATGTGTGTGTACATGCGAGTGAGTTACCGGAGATGCACAGGCGGCAGTTGAGCGGCGGCGGCGGCGCGGGTGGCGGCGGCTCGGGCCGGCGACGCCGATGTATGTGTGTGTACATGCGAGTGAGTTACCGGAGATGCACAGGCGGCAGTTGAGCGGCGGCGGCGGCGCGGCGGGCGGCGGCTCGGGCCCGCGGCGCCGCGCCGGCCGCTGCGAGCGCGGCGACGCCGATGGCTGCGACTGCACCCGCGGTCCGGCCTCCATGGCTCATGGGTACACGCACCTACCTGCACACGAACACACCCGTTCAACCACTAAACTATAACATACCTACGTATATCTGTACTCACTATCACTTGTGTGATCCACAATATCAAGAGGAAGAAAGATGTAATCTTTTCTAATATTCTATGAGACTTGTTTCAGGACAACATATAACATGACATAATCCATTTAATAATAATGTGAGTAGGTTAAATACCGTTTAAAAGCCGCAATACAAGATAAATACTAAGTTCTTTAAACCTTTGCCTTAAACCTGATTAGCAGACTAGGATTCTAGTTTTTATAATAAAAAACCTAAGATTAATTATTTTATTTATCATTACCATATTCATGATTTCCGTATGATATATCTTGCGAATAAAGACGATTTACCGTATAATCAATGAAATAATTATTGGACTATCAAAGAAAAGGCGAATGATGTATTAACACAGAATATCTTACTACTTATTTATAGAAATTTGGTGAGGGTGAAGACTGCAAGTCTTAATTGTGCTTTGAATAGCGCGCTTAGCGCAAGGTAAGTTGGTATTTATTAGCTGACGGTTATTTAAAATACTTAGAACTACAGTATACTGTTGAACCCACATAATTATATACAAATACTTAACACGAACAACAATAATATTGAAAATTTACCTACAACAATAATGTCTAACACAATTTTCTTTATTGCGAAAGATGAATAACCTACAAGATATAATATTATACGTACCAGATAAACGGATAACAATTGTAAAATTAACAAAAGCACTACACAAAGGAAAATATTAAAATTACACAAGTACAAGCACAAGACGTGTCCGCACTTCGACAAACACTTTCAGAATATTGTTGTTTTCCCAATAATATAACCAAGCAATTGCACATATTTGTGTAGTTCATGTACTAACTTCACACTTCACTATAGTGTCCGTCTCGATAGTAGGGGACCCCCGAAACGATACAACCCACATAATAAATAAATGTGCAGAAAATCTATAGCAAATATCTCTTAGCGCAATACGACGACACAATAATAAAATGTGCAGAAGATCCAAATCAAACAACCAACTGTAATGTAAACAGTTGCTTAACATAAGGCGATTTTTTTTATTTTTTTTTATTAAGAAAGAAAAATTCAACCTCAGGCGGGACTCGAACCCGCGTCTTCTGGATCGGTACTCCAGGAAATAAGCTAAAAAATACAAAAAGATTGTATAAAGGTAATGCAATATCATCCGGAATCTACTCGCTGTAAAGGGAGAATTCTGGGTTGGGCAGAATTGTCAAATCGATGTTGCTATGTCGCCGTAAAGACATAAGTAACATAAAGAAAGAAAAATTCAAAACATCAGGCGGATACCTCGGTGGCTCAGTTGGCAGAGCGTCTGGAGTACCGATCCAGAAGACGCGGGTTCGAGTCCCGCCTGAGGTTGAATTTTTCTTTCTTAATAAAAAATTTAAAAATCTTAGCTTGAAATAAGCTAAAAAATACAAAAAGATTGTATAAGGCGACTTCCACACCAAAACAGAGCTACCGATTTTGTATTGGGGTTATAGTCAGAGTAATACCTCTACTACTCCGTTTTATCTACCTGTTATGTCTACTGACCAACATAGCAATCTAGAGTGGTTACTATATGAATAAATTCGAAGAATACTTCGTAATTGTGATGACTCGAGTGAAAAATGAATCAACATCAGTGGGAGTAACGTAGGATCTATCTATACCTACATGTTGAAACAAAGCACTTTTTACTGATTTTATCGTAAGTTTCAGATTCTTCACAATATCTATTGTCACAGGCCATAGTTTGTAGGATCCGATACGTCGATATAATAATATATACCACGATAAAATCCGTAAAAAGTAGTTTTATTACAATGCATAGTACAGTATTTGCGAAGTGTAAGCTTCAGCCGTCTGAATCGATTTTGTTGTGGCAGCATGCAAATAGCCACATGGTGGTAATATCAGTGCTCGTTATAATATCATTAAAACTGTTATTAGTTGAACCAAAATTAACATTAATCATAGATAATGTGATACTGGAAGTTTTATGAATATATACCTTTTTATATTGGCATTATCTAGTAAGTGGGTATTAGAAATCTGATAGCAATTGTTTTCACTGATTGATTTGATTCAGCTGTGTCTGGTGAGAAATTGGAAGAGAATTAAACTACATAGAAGATATAGTATATAGGCCAATACTAAAGATTATAGAATGAAACTGAAGCACTTGACAAGCTGTATCCTAACCATAGACTTTCAATCCATTGAATTCAATGTGGCTTAAATATCAAAGACATATGATCCTTTATGATTTATGATGATATGACCATTTATGATGATTTTTTATTGAAATTATTCTTTTGATGAATTAATTTCTAAGAACTGCTCTCACTCAACCTGGATGTTAGATTGTACTATCAAAAGTTGTACACTTAAGCCTTACCAAGTGCAGGAAAACAAAAGGAACAATATAGTAGTGTTATGTCAACTGGATTTGTTCAGCATTCACTAATGGAGTCTGGCGTGACATATACATCATCCATATTGTCCCTATATAACCCCAAAATTAATTTTGAATCATTATTTTTAATGTTAGACTGAAGCAGAATAAACCACTGTCACTTACCTGTGTTAATATCTAATGCTTTAGCGAAGTATTTTGGTTCCAAATATCCTTTTTCGTTTCCACTGGTTAGTATGACACCATTGTCAGACTCATAGAATTTTATACCATCGGCCAAGGCACATGCAAGGTCTATGTATATGTGGACTTCAGTATCCCGTCGTAGTCCACTGATCACAGAAGCATCATCTAATGCTCCTTTTGCTAAATGTATGTGTTTCCGCTTCATACGACTTATGCCTTCATTTTTTATCTGTGGCCAGCATTTTAAATAAGTGCCATGGATAACTGTATTGTATTTTGGCTAAAACAGGAAATTAAATGTTTTACATTTTATTTCTAACTGCTTATCGTAACAAATTATCAAATGACGAATAGTCACCATCCATTTATGACAATTATCATATGAGCAATCTTAGGCAAAACGGAATATAATATTGTACCTCTGTGATTGGTGTGAGGTCACTGTCAGAAACTTCACTGATAGTATGTCCTTGATTAGCTTTGATCTCCAAGCAGTTAGTATGGGGGTTCTTCCTCAGTTTGAACCTCTGTTTATCATTGTTGTTTACGACTCGTTCAATATCCAAACTGCTGTATTTTCCTACGAACGTTTTGTGCTGTAGTATTTTGTTTAGTTCTAAATATCCTTCTGTGCTGAAAATTTTAGAAGTTTTTAATGATAACAGTCTTCTGCATTTATGCAATTGAAGATAATTATGACCAGTAATAAACTGTTGAGTTCATGAAGAAATTATTTATTCAGGAGCACAGCACAGAATATATTTTTAAAATTGTGAAATTAATCTGCTTTCACCTTTTATTAGATATTATATAGTAGAAAGTAGTCCTATTCACACATCAAGGTTTGGATCTATGATTAAAAAACCTTTGATTAACTTTTCTCATTAAGTTTGTATTATTTGACTTACACTAACACTGAGACTGAAACTGACAATTGGGACCATATGAATTACCTGTAACCAATGCTATTTCTGAATTATTTTTTCTTATTCACAAAATATATTTGTTACAGTAATACAGACATCATTTTCCCATAGGGAAGACTGAAATTGCATTGTGGGTTTATAATAATCATTTTTTAGATAATAAAATGTATAGAATGTACCATAAACTTCAAAATAACAATGATGAAATGATATAGTTTTGTACCAAACAGCATTATATTTTAGGTTTTCTTTAATGCTATTGAAATTCCTTTGTGCATACTTTGCAATGTTAACTGCCTTATCATAAATAAATAAGTCATAAGGTCATAACAATAATAAGACCAATCTAAAAACCACAGCACAAATTACTAACAATAAAAATCGATATAGGTATAGGTAATATATTATTAAAGAAATATTACTATATAACACATTTACCAACATTTACCATATCTATATTGGCCATTTGGGAATGTCAAAGTAATTTACACCTATTTATGATGAAACAAATAGGTTTCATATCCCTAATTATTTGATTAATACTTAGTAATTTATCTTTGCCCACTAGATTACACCAATAAAACCTACAATACCCAAGCCGGCTTGATTGTAAGCTACTTATGTAGTGAAAGTACTTGAAATGTTAATATATCGTATACACTGCGTAATTAATAATGTGATCCAATGAGTTTCAAAATATGTGCTGTTTCGACATTTTCACCGTCACAACACAGCAAATATATGTATTTATGTACAGCTGTGTGGATTGTGGACAGAAAAATTACTCGATCGATAACATACCTTAGTTTGAAACCTTCTCGGACTGCGCCGTGCCGCAGTAACCAAGACAACTTTTTACTCAAATGTATGTCTTTATTATTCCTGCAAAACAACATTCATAGAATATAATAATAATACTAATGTTACTAGGTTCTAGACATCGCGTCATTCAGACAACGTACATCTAATTTGTCAACAAAATTAAAGTTTGCAATGCGTACGATGTAACTGGAATAGAATCGTGGTTAACACTAATAATGATTATGTTTTATTTTGTCAATCAAGTCCTTCACGACTTGAAAATTTGTGAAATATGTTAAAAACAGAAAACAAGAAAACAAAGGATGCGGTTGTCGCTAAAAACGCATGCGTTATTTCCCCGTAGATTTGACAAGTGTAATTGTCATTATTTCAAAAATACAAGTAAAACGTTCCTTTCCACGAACTTTATAATATTTCTCACAAAAGTATTTTTTTTCTGGTAATGAAATAAATTGAACATAATTTAGATGATAATTGGATATTAATTATTCGTTTTGACATCTCAGGATTGAATACAGAATCTCACACGACACAATAATTACAAGCGTATTAACATTAGGTTAACCACAAATACATATATTAATCTATGAGGTTAACGAGCGATTAGTTGATTACAATAAAATAATTTATCCCTTATTGTAGAAGTAAGAAAGACCAACAATATCTTATTAAGTTTTATCAAAATCGGTTCATTCGTTTAAAAGTTCTTGGCGGACAAATAACATGACACGAAATTGTATACAAATTTTCGATACATCCTTTTATATACATATTTTTATTAATTTGTGAGAGCTGG
The DNA here is from genome assembly GCA_905163465.1 of Craniophora ligustri. Lineage (NCBI taxonomy): Eukaryota > Metazoa > Arthropoda > Insecta > Lepidoptera > Noctuidae > Craniophora > Craniophora ligustri. The sequence goes on from LR990968.1 coordinate 14,392,106, forward strand.
ATTAATAGCAGTCTCTAAACATTAATTTTGCGTCTCGGACACTCCCGGGTGTCTAGCTCCACTAGTGATATGGAGTAGTAAATATAGATACGATGTAACTAATGCATGGATCAGTCGATTATATGATGACTCCAATATCACAGCACAGCGGTAACTAAAGCTGCGTACTGTGGTATAGGTCCCGGTTTCGAATCCTGGTAGAAACAAATATTTAAGTGATGACCATAAACATTTGTATTAGTAATATCTTGGTATTTCCAAAAAAATATATACGTATACTGTAGTGTATGAACCATCAAGTATACGTAACAGTAAACGGTAAAGTAGAGATGCACTAATGTACATCCACATTTGACCGGCATGTTTAGGTAATAATAATAATATTGTACGATATATAACACAGCACTATCTAGTCTCAAACTAAGCAGAGCTTGTACTATGGGTACTAAACAAGATATAATCTCTTATCTGTTACCGAGAATTTCAATAACACTTGGCTTGATCTGGTAAGGTAATCAAACCCTAGACCTCTTGCTCAGCATTCACACAGTTGATTTATACATATATTATCCTCTCGATATTTATATATAAGTGTGTGAGACTGAGAAGAGAGATCACTGTACAGTCGCTATCAGATATATTGTAGCAGACAAGGTGACCAAATACTTCTGAACAATTTAAAATTTCAATAAGTTCCATTCGCTACAAGTTACCATTAATATCTGAACATTTATTACCTCGTTAATATCTGAGCAGATGCTTGTCAATAATTTCTATACAAACTATAAACCAAAAATATCTGAACACTTACAACGTCAAGTGTATCTATGCAGCAAACGCTGAGCTTACCTAGTTCGTTACTGCGTGATTTATAGGAGGAATCAAAAACGACGACTATCATTTGTTTAAGATGCAACTGATAATTTATATAAATGTCAAACTATTGATAGAAAATAGATCATGGTTTTGTAATAAAATTAAAAATTATTGAAATATTTTTTTATTTATGACACAGTAGTATATATTATAAAATATTAGTATTTTGTGTAACCTCCTTCTGCATTCAATACGTCTTGTAACCGTTTCCGCATGGAACCAACAACGTTTTCACAGAAATTTCGGCCTCTGAAAGATTCCCAACGTTTGGGAATCTTTCAGAGGCATTTGCATGTTGTCTTAATGCTTCCTTTATTCAGATATTTTTGGTTTATAGTTTGTTTATAAATTATTGACAAGCATCTGCTCAGATATTAACGAGGTAATAAATGTTCAGATATTAATGGTAACTTGTAGCGAATGGAACTTATTGAAATTTTAAATTGTTCAGAAGTAGTTGGTCACCTTGTCTGCTACAATATATCTGATGGCGACTGTACATACGTACCCGTTGGCTTTTTACCCATTACCATGCCAACTATTTCCAGCGTGCGGAGGGCTAGTGAACAAAATCGCTCTCACTGGAGTTAGTCTCCGGCTCTATATTTTAAAACGAGAAAGCTATATTGCTAATACTCACTAGCCGTAATTATGATTTGAACTAAACTAATTAAGAAAAAGTATTACAGTAGTTTTAGTATTGCTACCACAAATAATAAGAACAATTGGTCAAATAACTTTTAGTAATTTTAAATACGCATATGCAATATTGACATTATAACGGTTGCAACATGGGTCAAAATTGCGTGTACATTTTAGGAATTTGCGTACATAGCTACTAGGTAGTCTGACAGAAAATCGATGAAGTGTGTGGAATAGACAATGAGGCATAGACTGAGGTCAGCTGACTTCACTTTTATCATTGGTCTTGTGATAAGTTGTGAACCTCCGCCATTCTCGGTCCGTCTTTTACATCTTTCTCGTCCTGTGAGTTGAATTTTATTATTTAAATTATTGTAATTCGTACATTATATAGTTTGTTTTTGTCGGTGTATGTGTTACTTATTCTGGATATCCTTCTTTTCTTTTTAAATTGCGGTAAGATTGTTCTTGATTCTGCCACAGTGTATTTTTTGAGAACCATGTAATGTAACGCATTATTCGATTTTCTTGGTTTGTCTACGGTGTAGTTGGGGTTTAAAGTGTAGTTGGTATGTTTTTTAGCATTAATATAACATAAAATGGTTAATTTCCTGGTATTTCAGTCTAAATGGGTTAATTATTCTTCCACCCATATATCATGTGACTAGGTGAAGAGAGATTTGTATCAGAAGGCTAGTCTTAACCCAAAGCACCCACTTTAATACTGTATGTATGTTTTGCTACAGCATGAAATGTGATTAACACCTGAGCCCTTTTCAGGGCCAGTTTCTTTACATTTCTATTGATTGCTCTACCCTTTCCTATCCTGTTGAAATCACATATAAGTTATGTGGTCTCTATCAGTGATATGTATTTTTATATGAATGATGGCCCCTCCCTTACCATTCTTGAAAATTAATATTTCTAGTGTTCTCTTTAAACTCATATTGTGTATTGTATTTTCTTACAAGGATCTAATTAGCAAAAAATATTCCATTCATGTATAATTTGATCTATGGTAGAATTGTTATGTGAAAACACTTAAGAAAAGTCATGTGAAAATTGTCTTTAGTGAGTATTCACTTATTAACAAATATTGGTCATACATTTTAACCTATTCAAACACTAGTTCTTGTTTCTAGACATATCCTTCATTTTCTCTAGAATCTCTTTAATTCATGCATGATTTTTTAGATTTAGAGAGACCTATAACAAATAAAATTTCTATTGTGTCTGTTAGAACTTCCTCAAGGGTATAGATAGTACAATATATAGATATAGATGCCTTACACAAAAAAAAGTAAATGTGTAAAAAAAGGGTTTAATTTTTCCATCATCTTAAAATTGGTTGGCCAAAATAAGAGATGACATTGATGGATGATAGTTATTTTATCAGTGCTCATTGATAAAAGTCATTGGTCAGCTGATCTGCCAGTCTATGGTCTCGGCTCGGCCAGTTACATTGATATCACAAAGTTTCATAATATTGGTTTTAATAATATTAGGGTATGTTATGTAATATGAATTTTAATTATGCAGTTCTAACAGCCTTGCTAGAATTTTAATAAATATTATTTATTTAAATAATAATTGAAGTGTTTTGTGCTATAGGGTGGTAGGTAGAGGTATAATAATGGCAGAATCTAGGACAATCTTCTAGTTTTTAAGAATTTAATTGATGCATGTTACTTAATAAGTATCTCTTATAAAATAAATGATTTGATAAGTAAACTATTACTACTGTTACTAGTAGGTACTATTGCTATTAGAATGTGATAAGAAATATTTCATTTGAAGTACCTGTTTCCTTTACTTATGTTAGTCTATGATCCAGGGATTTTGTATGGGATGGTATATATGTAGATAGATGAATTCTTTAGCTTCTTCGTATCTCTACACAATATATTATAATTATATCTATTTGTACCTGGTTTCCAAATTCTTCAATGGTTTTATTCCGTGTAGTGCAAATCTAGATCTCTAAAATATATCATATATATATATAATAATATATTTTAAAGTTTATAATATATTTTTTGTGAACAGGTAAAAGAATAAACCATTCAAAATGGCGAACAAAGGCGGATTGAAGACGATCGCCAATGAGGAGAATGAGGACAGGTTCGGTTTCGTCTTCGCTGTATCTGGTCCCGGTAAGTACTTGAAATTATTATGATAGTCTAAAGTTTATATATATCTTTAGATACCCAATAAATCCTAATTGAGTACTGTTAAAGATATGAGTTTTTAATGCCAATATAATAATGGATATGCAATATTAGGTCATAATACTGTATAAAATATAATATCTGTAATTAAATAATTCGTATATAGATTTGATAGGAAGATTTTTTAATACATAAACAAGTATAGTTATGTAGTTAAGGATGTCAGCAGTCTCATGAAATTATTAAATTAGGCTGTCATTATTTAGTAGTGCTGTGTCTGTTCTATAAATGATTTAAAAAAAACAATGTGTATTTCTGTTATTATTTTTTTTGGGCTTTTTCTATAGAAATTTTATAATCACAAATCAAAGATATTTTCTTAATAAAGTGAGTCCTTGTACATTTGCAAACTTAGCACAAAATTAAGAACTGTATACTAATCTATGTTCTACTAATAAAGCATAATTATGATTCAAGTTAGTTATTGATTGCACTTCTTAATTCTCTTTGACATAAAATATATCTTTATTTTCATAAAACTCAGCAACTCCCATCATATTTTCTATTATATTCAAAACATCGTCAAGCAGTTTAAAAAAAAATCAATGTAATTTTCCAATGTTTGTAAGGATGGAAATTTTCTGGTCTGATTGTCTGAAAGACCCTCGGTCTTTAGCAAGAGATTGCAAAAATGTTGATCATTTGGGTCATGTTTTAGAAATAGGTCAATGACACTCACATTTAGCAGCTGGCTCTATGGATTATGACAGCCATTTTATCTTCTATTCATGTTATATTTCATCACAAAAATTATCCGTAATGTCAATAATACATTACAGAAATCTATGAGATAGAAAGAGCCTAAATCTAGTCTACACACAGAGACAAAAAATTTCAGTCTTAAAAAGAGACGACCAGCTGAGCCCAGTCAGTTATATGTACTAACTTATATGAAAAAAAAAAGATGAAATAACCAATACTAGATTGGTTATTTCATCATTTTTTTTTCATTTATCCTATTTAAATCAATACATATTTCAGTTCCTATCAAACAGTCATAATCTGCGTGTCTTTACTACACAAGCGATAATAATGTTACATGATGTTTGTTTTGCTTGTGACAGTCGTAACGGCGGAGAAAATGTCCGGATCAGCTATGTACGAGCTGGTGCGTGTGGGTTACAATGAGCTGGTTGGTGAGATCATCCGTCTTGAGGGTGACATGGCCACCATTCAGGTCAGTAACTCCAAGTTTTCAATCTTTGAGTGAATGAAGAGTATTGAGTCCAACCCTGGCCTGGTGTTCACTTAAATTTAACCTTGGGCTTGAGTGAAGTACATCCACACATCTGTGGGGCTTTACAATTATAAATAAAATATGATCGCCAAGCAAAACTGGATAGTCAGCTTCATCATCAACCAACAGACTGGCTCATGTTCTTACTCTAAAATCAATATTTTTTTTTAAAAGATGTTGCCCCACACTATGGTTTTTCCTTGTATCGTGGGTGCGTTGACAAATAAAAAATGTCATGTTGTCCCAAACGCCCAGACCAGGAACAACTACCTGTAGATAATACAAATATTTGCTTTATGCAGTGATTGAATCCGCAACCCGTGACACAAGCCAATCAAAGTTGGTGCAGTACATTTTTTAACTGGTGTTATTTATTTTGATTATTTTGCTGTAGGTATACGAAGAAACATCAGGTGTAACAGTAGGTGACCCCGTACTCCGTACTGGCAAGCCTCTGTCCGTGGAGCTTGGTCCCGGTATCCTGGGCTCCATCTTTGACGGTATCCAGCGTCCCCTGAAGGACATCAACGAGCTCACCCAGTCCATCTACATCCCCAAGGGTGTCAACACGCCCAGTCTTGCTAGGGAAGTCAGTTGGGAGTTCAACCCCCTCAATGTTAAGGTGAGTAATATTTTTTAAAATAAATTAAATTTTATATTTCTATAGGTTTAATAGTTGACCTGGAATATTTTGCCCTGCCACATACTTTATTTCTAGTGAATATATGTAGTTGAAAAAAAAATACTAATATAAAAAATAGAGGTTGTTATAATATAAAGTATTTCTTTGGTGCCAAAACATAAACAAAAAACGCGTTCTGAGTATAAACAAAAAAATAAATTACAAATGTTTCGGAGGAGTTCGAAGTTTTGCGACAAAAGGTTTTTCATATACTAGATATTCCTATCAAGTTTTCTTTATTGAGTTCTTTCCTGATTGTAAGTTCTAAGTGAGCTTAACTGAAAAGATTTGAATGAATGAATGATTGAATGATTGAATGATTGTTTATTTCTGTAAATAGATCTTTTTAAAGACACTTTTACAAGTCATGTACATTTTTTTTTTAGTATCTAGTTGACATCGGCATTTCCTAACTGACCACCTCTGAGAAGAAATGCCGAAACAAACTCAGAGAATCATGGTCTCTTTTAAAGTCCAAACATTTTGGTTACAATATGTGCGCCTGACTATGTAGGTTAAAGTCTGAGATGGCCTTTTGAATTGCTAGTGTTAGCATAATTATGTATGTATTTACTGAAGTGGTTTTTGTTCACCAGACCGGCTCCCACATCACCGGCGGAGACCTGTACGGTATCGTGCACGAGAACACGCTCGTCAAGCACAAGATGCTGGTGCCGCCCAAGGCCAAGGGTACCGTCACGTACATCGCGCCCGCTGGCAACTACAAAGTCACTGTAAGTACCGTGTTTAAGGAAGATTTTTTTATGCTTGTTCACTGTAGTTGACGGATGTCAGCGGTTTCATGAAATTATTAATCTTTGCTGTCATTATTCAGCAGTGATGTCTCTGTTCTATATAGTCTAAAAAAAAAAAATGTGTATTTCTGTTATTACTCTTTTTGGGTTTTTTCTAGAAATTTCATATATAAAATAGAACTTAGGGAGTCCTTGTACATTGTAAGTACTGTGTTACTATCAACATCTTAGATCTTCCTTTATTAAAATGCATCATAGTTTGTTTTATTATGTCTTTTTTATTGATTATAAATTAAAGCGTTACTATTTTGAATTTCAAATTACTTGAATAGTTTACAAATAAACAAACAAGTTAAATCAATCCAAAAGTAGTCTGGAGAAAAACGCCATTTAGCGATAAAATCGCCATTCTACTCTTATTTAATAAATCATATTGATGTAATGTATGATTTAATATTATGGTGTACAATAAAACATGTTCTTTATATCAATCTAAAATACAGTACTATTAAAGTTATAGTTTCTGTAAAAAGTGGAACCTACAAATCTAACTTTAAATGCGATTTTCTAACAAAAAGAATAATTTCGGCTTATAATAATGTTGCTATTAGTTTGAGTGGAACCTGTGGAACAGAAGTAATTAAGAATTAGGAATAGTTGGTGACCGATGGTGACATAGTGTTATTTGTGGGCAGGACATAGTGCTGGAGACGGAGTTCGACGGCGAGAAGGCGCAGTACAGCATGCTGCAGGTGTGGCCCGTGCGCCAGCCGCGCCCCGTCACCGAGAAGCTGCCCGCCAACCACCCGCTGCTCACCGGCCAGCGAGTGCTCGACTCACTCTTCCCGTAAGTACCATACTCAAAGTCAAAATATCATTTATTCTAAACTAGCTGCTGATTTAACGAATAAAAAAAAGTTTCATACTTATTTTCCACCCCCGTTTTACCCCCTTAGGGTGTGAATTTTCAAAAATCCCTTCTTAGTACTCTCCTGCGTTATAAAAGGAATCTATGTGCAAAATTTCAAGTTTCGAACCCTTATAGTTTCAGCCCTGCGTTTATATGTCAGCCAGTCAGCTCTCTTCTCCTTTTATATATTTACTAGCTGACCCAGCAAACGTTGTTTTGCCACATCATAGGGGTTGGTGGTAAAAGAGTGAAAATTTAGGGTTATGCTTTTTTTTGATGCAATATGATAAAAAAATAAAAAATAATTGTCAAAAAAAAAGAATAAAATATTGGTGAGGGTCCTTAGCATCTAAGGGTGTAAAAAATAGACTTCGACCGAATCTCATACCTACCAAATATGCATACAAAATTTCATAATAATCCGTCTAGCCATTTCGGAGGAGTTCAGCTACAAACACCGTGACACGAGATTTTTATATATAAGATATTCCGGTAACTGCTTATCGTTAGACGGGCCGTAAGGGTGTTTGTCATCCTTGTAGTATAAATAAACAGTTAAAAGTGTTAGTACATTCCTATACAAAGGGTCACAATATACCCTTACAGTATCTCTCCCAAGTCGAGTCATCATGTCATTAGCATCGTGTTATATTAACGTTCCGTTCCACAGCTGTGTCCAGGGCGGTACCACCGCCATCCCCGGCGCTTTCGGTTGCGGCAAGACTGTCATCTCACAGGCGCTGTCCAAGTACTCCAACTCTGACGTCATCATCTACGTCGGTTGCGGAGAGCGTGGTACGTACACACATACACATACACACAGCTCACGAACTGCTCACACACTCCACGTACTAGACAAGTCTTAGATTAGTCCTGAAACAAACATCGATTACTTGTGTGTTGAGTGTTTCAATTCGTAATCTGAGTGTTACAGTCCGTAAATGATAAAAGTCATAAAAGCAATTGATTGTTGAATATAGGTTTTATGTAAAAACTTTTACAAGTGAACTATAACTTTAATCTTGTTTTGTTATGACAAATAAATATTTGTATTAACTTGAAAAGAACGTAGAAAGATGAACGAAGAAGTTAAAAATCGAATCTTTTAAGTCAGAATATTTTGATAACAAAATATGTGCAGTGTCAGACCCTAACAATGTACGTTACACATCAGATCGAGAACCATTTCAATGGGGCTGGCTTGTCCTAACCGACGGCACTCATCCGTTACAACGCGTAACTCAACTGGTATTTAGGTAGCTCAACAACCACACTACACAACTATATACAAAAATACAAGTATTTTAATGTAGTTATTTTTCTATATATTTGAAAAGTGTAGAACATTGTGATCATTGTATAACGTTGCTATGTGTCCCCACAGGTAACGAGATGTCTGAGGTACTCCGTGACTTCCCCGAGCTGACCGTGGAGATCGAAGGCGTCACAGAGTCCATCATGAAGCGTACCGCGCTGGTCGCCAACACCTCCAACATGCCTGTCGCTGCCCGAGAGGCCTCCATCTACACCGGTAATTAACTCCGACAAATATATGAACCTCACCTAAAATGCAAAAACAATATTTTAATGTTAATAAGTCTGAATAAAAATCTGTGATGGAGATGATGTAAAAGTAGCTGTAATAGCATTGTGGAACACACCACAAACTTTTCGACGTTAGTAGAAAACATCGTAAGAAAACCATTCTAGTCGAATTGCCAATCCGCACTAGGCTCTCAGATGCGAGGAGACTCGTACCCACCCATGGGACAACAAATTAGTTGATGATGATGATGATGATGATAAAATGAACCATCTTATTTTCCCTAGGCATCACTCTGTCCGAGTACTTCCGTGACATGGGTTACAACGTGTCCATGATGGCTGACTCCACGTCCCGTTGGGCGGAGGCGCTGCGTGAGATCTCGGGGCGGCTCGCCGAGATGCCGGCCGACTCCGGCTACCCCGCCTACCTCGGCGCCAGGCTGGCCTCCTTCTACGAGCGTGCCGGCAGGGTCAAGTGTCTGGGTAACCCCGACAGGGAAGGTAAGAACATCATACAACATTTTTTTTAGGGGCCATAAAATATTGTTATTTTTTTCTAAATTAAATTTCGGAAAAAAATAGAAAAAAGCACAACTTTATATGAATGAAATGGAAATAATAGCCATGTTAATTAGTTATCTATATTTTACAGTTGAATTGTACTTTCAGTATTTCATAAAAATACATGTTTATCCAAATTTATACAAGAATAATTTTATGTCAGGTTCCGTGTCCATCGTGGGTGCCGTATCTCCCCCCGGAGGAGACTTCTCGGACCCCGTGACGGCGGCCACGCTGGGTATCGTGCAGGTGTTCTGGGGTCTGGACAAGAAGCTGGCTCAGCGCAAGCACTTCCCCGCCATCAACTGGCTCATCTCCTACAGCAAGTACATGCGAGCGCTCGATGACTTCTACGAAAAGAACTACGCTGAGTTCGTGCCCCTTAGGACTAAGGTTCGTTTGAACACTTAAGTAACAATAACAAACCCAATATTCAACATTAATTAACTGCCTCATTGGTTTAGTAGTCGCACATTGCGACTGCCGAGCAAGAAGAGGTCCTGGATTCGAAAAAAAAATTAAATGATTGATAATTGAAATGATTGGGTTCGAGCAGTGTTATTGAGTTTTTCTATAAAATTCTCAGTAGCAGCTCGGAGTTGAAATGTGGGTGTACATTAGTACACCTCTGCCCAACCCTTCGGGGTGTTAATAAATTATGTTATTGAAAATATAGTATCGTGAATAATGAATACAAAATAATCCCATTCCTCCACTCCAGGTTAAGGAGATTCTCCAAGAAGAAGAGGATCTGTCAGAAATCGTACAGCTGGTCGGTAAGGCGTCGTTGGCGGAAACCGACAAGATCACCCTTGAGGTCGCCAAGCTGCTCAAAGACGACTTCCTGCAGCAGAACAGGTACACAGAAACCTATTTTATTACTATTAGATGTATAATAGGTAGGTACACTTATCATTTTATCAGCAGATACATTTTAATACAGTTTTTTTGTCCACTCTTGATAACTTGACTTGATTATTAATTTTATCATCGTAATTTTTACATGGTGTTTCTTATTACGCATGTGAATTTTATTACAAATGTCATCAGGATTAACATAAGAATAGATGTCTCATAGTAATAGGTAACGAGTGGTTAATCTTTTACCACATTGGATGATGCGAGTATCAAATGTTTTAGTAGAAAAAGGAAGATCTTTGCCCATATTGTATTGTGTTAGCGTAGTTTGTAGAACATAGTTTATGTCGGCAGCTACTCGGCGTACGATCGCTTCTGCCCGTTCTACAAGACGGTGGGCATGCTGAAGAACATCATCTCGTTCTACGACATGTCGCGCCACGCCGTGGAGTCCACCGCGCAGTCCGACAACAAGGTCACGTGGAATGTCATCCGCGACGCCATGGGCAACGTGCTCTACCAGCTCTCCTCCATGAAGTTCAAGGTACACACGCATTTTCTATCTTATTGTTAGGCACCGGTCACGTCACGTACACTGCAGGTTTGCAGACTTCCCATATAGCAGATAAACTCTCAGGCATTCAGGTTTCAGATTCCTCAGGGTTTTACCTTCACCGTTTTAACAGGTGATACATTAATACGCTTGTGGTTTTGAAATTATTGGATAAGAACTAGAGACCTTATGAGTTGGCAGTCTTTGTTCGTAAGTGAGTGAAAGAGTGTTTGCTACACTACATTAGTAATGTTTATATAGCATTGAAACCGAGCATTCAATAGTATAAACACGTTAACGTATACACGTTATTGCTTATATAACTAACATAATGCATTTAAATAAATATTTGTATTGACTGAAAGTCACTTATATAGATGAATTAATTTGAATTGGAAATATTTGAAGTAGGAATTTTCCAACATTTCATATCAATTAGTTTGGTACTAAATAGTTGAAATATTGAATAATTATCACGTCATTATCGTCAAACCTTTTACTTGTATAACAAATTCTAATCGAAATCCTAATGGACTAGCCAACAAACATTACAATAAGCATTTGATCTTCCCAGGACCCCGTGAAAGATGGAGAGGCCAAGATCAAGGCAGACTACGACCAGCTGTTGGAGGACATGGCCGCCGCCTTCCGCAACCTCGAGGACTAGACACCAGCACGCGGGCACTCGCGACCACACCAACCACACCAACCTGATGCACAAACATGCCATTGTCACCTTTAATCAAAAGGCGGCGCGAGCCATATTGGCGTGGTCGCTCTCGGTAACAGTCGACGGTGCGACGCAACAGCGTATTGTTAATACACTAAATAGACGTAATTATATGTGTTATAGTCTACGTAGTGTGTATAGGTTTAATTATATTACTCGTATTTCAATGCAGAATTTGTGATTCCAGTTGTTGAAATTGAATGGAGCGGCCGCGCGGGCGCTCGCCGGCGCTCGGTCCATTTGTAAATACGCGAACAAATGTCGGCGAGCACCCGCGCGGCTCGTCCGCAGTTAATTAGTTGTTATTTATATAAAATATATACTATTTATACACTAACAATGAATTATTTTACGCCCGTTTGTATTTCGCGTATTAAAAAAGTCATAATATCGAGTACCCTCTTGCATTCCACGTTATTATTAGAGTTTTAATCAAGGAAACATGTTTTCTTGTTGTAAAAAATATAAAGCTGCAGTTTTTACGCTTTTCGTGTCTCGATATCAGTGTTACCAGCATTTTGATGTATCGGAAATGTATAAGAGTTCAGTATTATGTTTACTTTGATAGTTCTCGCTGTAGTTAGCGGCCTCCTGTACAAACGAATCATGCGCAATAATAACGTATATTACTTGCTGTTTGAACCTCTGTGACGTTACGTGTTGAGGAGACGAAAGTTATAAATAAATAATTAAATATAAAGTGTATATATCGTTGTTTCATTCCTAATATTCTAAAATCCAAGTTACATGTAGTTTGAAATAGAATTTGGGGATATAGTAAGGTTAGCTGGTACTAAGTCAGCTTGCAATAGTATTAAAATCTTCTGTTCATCGCAAAACCTCTTTTGCAATTACTCGAGTCAGGTAGACGCCTACTTGGTCGCAATAATAAGTAATACATAATCTAAGAAGATTTAATTGATAAATCTGATTGACGATCATTCTGACATTAAAGAAAATTGCATATCAATCAAAGAATTTTTGCGAAATCGGTTTTTCTAAAGTGAAAGAGTTTTTTTTATTTAATTAGCTCACAAGCTAGCAAGAAATATTTCGACGAATCCAATATGGACGATAAAACGCTCACCGTGAGCGTCGAAGATCTCATATACAAAGCATTTGGGCCTGCAGAGGTAAGGTAAACTTTAACTAGTAAGTACCTACCATGAAACAGCAAAAAATCTGTTTAAACCAAAATAAAATCATATGATTATCATGCTGGTAATGAGAGAAAATATCAGTGCTGGTATAGTCCATATTATTATGAAGGGAGACTTTCACCTGCTATAAATAAAATTTGGGAATTAATTCAAGGAATAACCCTAATTCTACCTTATAAGGGCCAGTGCTCTTGCTAAGTTTGAGTTTGACGACCCGATTAGCCCAGCGGTAGTTGACGCTGTCTTCTGTGCTACGGGTCCCGGGTTCGAACCCCGGTACGGATTAATGTTTGTGTGATGAGCATAACATAAACATTTGTATCCGAGTCATGGATGTATCTATGTATAATATGTATGTATTTACAAAAAAAGAGTATATATGTCAAGCCTCGTTGATTACCACGGAACTAGATGGTGCTGTGTCATAATGTCCGGGTATATTTATAAAAAAATATGTAAGTAATGTGAGGCTTGATCAGACGCGCAACTTGTCAGGCATTTCAACACCCAGTTACCAGATCCACGCTACCAGAGCTCGGGGAGTGACTATTCTGACATCATGGGAATTCCGTTTGCTGTCAGTTTAGTAGCTGTTACTTTAAGAAACCTAAACGGTTTCTACAGGGTCGGCAACGCGCGAGCGATACCTCTGGTGTTGTAAACGTCTTTATGCCACGGAACTTACTCTTACCAGTTTTTCTTTCTTTTTTTGCACAACATATTTTTTTTTTTTTTAATATTTGCCATTTAAAAATACTTCGACTACCAACCACCATAATGTGGCAAAACAACGTTTGCTGGGTCAGCTAGTAATGTATAAAACTCTTTGTGTGGGATACTTTCATAGTATTAATCCGCTACCCAGTGTTTTTTTCATCATGGGATGTATTTAATATCTTCAGTGTGTGTTCATAATTTGTACTAAAACTTAGTTAAGATAATATAATCTCAGTATATCTTGGTTAAATTGTTATTATCCATACTATACATAATTATATGTACATCCATCCATACTTCTATACTAATATTATAAATGTGAGTGTGTCTCTCTGTTACCTCTTCACGCTATAACTGCTGAACAGATTTAGATGGAATTTGGCGTAGAGATAGGTTGAGTCCTGGGGAAGGACATAGGATAATTTTATCCCGGAATTCGTACCTTAAAAGGAAGAAAAAGGGGGTTAAATTTAAATTACTAATTTTACGCAGATGAAGTCGCGGGAAAAAGCTGGGATGTTATACTGCTGTCTGTAACAAGTCAAAGCATCGTTAGATCGACATATCATATGAAATTTACTTTACTTACGGGCCCTCGTGATCTGAAAAGTGATCTATATCACTCGTCTCTACATTTAAAACAATAATATGCCGCTTTAGTACGTCACTTGTGATACGTGACGTGCTGGTGCTAGCGTACTTAATACTTGCAATTGAAATTGAATGCTGAGACGAGTGGCGAATAATACTTTGCCGCTTGTCAGACAGATTATAAATATTCTGCGAAAAAATATAGTAATGGACATCATCCGATATATTACTTTGCAGCATGATACAATTTAGTTTAATTTAAATTATACTATCCTCTTTTTACGGATTTTATCGCAGTATATTGATATAATTTGAAACCGACGTTTCGGATCCTTTACAGCATCCATGGTCACGGGCCGACTGAGGTGTTGGTCGTCTTGAAGTTAAAGTTAAAAAAGTAGTTTTATTTCAATGTCTAATATTCGCGTAAGTGTAAGAAATCAGTATTATAGTGTCCTGTCGTATTTATTCTAATCACTGGTTATATAGTCTACTGCATCAGAAGGAATTGATATTATTCACACTATACAATATTATTTATGAATAGCTTTTACTCGCGGCCTTGTCCGCATGGTAGAATTGGTATATAGATAAAAAGTTTTCCTGCAAAGCCTATTTGTTAATCCAGGTAATAAACTACCTGTATGCCAAATTCCATCCAAATCTGTTCATTGCTATACAACACAAAACATCCACTCATACTTCCATACAAACTTTGGCGTTTATAATATTTGTAGAATTAAACATATTGTAGGTACCTTATCTTTTCAGCAAAATGTATTGAACTTTAAATTGCTACAAGCGATTCTACACATTTTGGCACGCCAGATGCGCCTTTTAGAACAGCAAGTAGAGATCAAGTTAGATGATTTAGGAATTGACATCCAACCTGAAGCGACTAACGGTACCGGAACATACGCATACGACGAAGCCACAGCCAGCTTGTCTTCAACTAGCAGAGATAAAGCTGGGGGTAGAGACGACCAAGATGATAGATATGAAAAAACAGGCGGTGACAAAGATAAGCGAGAACAAAAGACTTCTTCAAAGGACAGGGACGACAGAGGCGGTGTTATTGGCGAAGAAGGCGTTAAAGCTGGCTCTAAAGATAGAGGTGGCTCTACTCAAAGAAGTGGATCCAAAGAAAAAGAAACAGATAAAGGGTCTAAGGAAAGAGAAAAGGGAAAGAAGGGCGATCGTACTGGACGAGGTGGGGACCGAGACGACGAGCAAGGCGGGCAAGGTGCGGGGCGGGGTGGCGGTCAAAGTAAAGACAGAGCAGGCGAACGTGGTGCCGAGCGAGAGGGCGAACGTAGTCAAGATCGAGGGGGCAAACGCGGTGGAAAGCGAGGTGCCGAACGAGAAGGTGAACGAAGTCAGGATCGAGCTAGAGGTAAAGGAGGCGCCCGCGATGCAGAGCGCCGTGGAGAACGGGATGCCGAACAAGGGGGCGAAAGTCGGGGGGAACGTGGTGGTCGCGGTCGGGCGGAGGGAAAAAGAGGAAGAGATAAAGATACAGAGTCTGTCAGATCGGCACCGGTAAGTAACTTAGTTTGTTGACATCATATACTTGAACTACGAAAATTGGTACAGAATTTAAGAGATATTCAAAAAATGACGACCTATGTGGTCTAGTGGGTGTTTCCTATGTATTATACGTATGTAATTACAAAAAAAAGTATATAAGTATTATATACATTGTCTAGTACCCATAGTACAAGCTCTGCTTAACTTGGGACTAGATGGTGCTGTGTAAAATGTCCCTGAATATTTATTTATTTTATTTATTAATGAACTTTAATCCTTCATCGTTTGTAAATAGAAATACCATTTTATGTGGAATGGAAGGTCGAAAACAACATGTACATTTTACAGATCAGTAATTTCGAAGTTCATCACTTATTATAGTACTTACCTATTATTTTATTTTAAATTTTAGGGAGAACAAGGAAGAAGTGTTGGCCGTGAAGGGTCTCGTACAAGTATTACTGTAACAGGTAATATATACTTTTAAGATAATATGCAGAGATCACTCTCTTCGAGTACCTGTCCCACTGCCAACAGTGCCCGAGCACATAAGCCTCTTAGAATCAAAGCAGCTAGTAGATTTTACTGGTTGACTCAAATGTGTTAATTGTGGATTCTAGTATTCTTGAACGAGAGTCGTATATCTATGATTTGGCACTCCTAGGTCTTCATATCTTTCATAAACGTACTTAAATATTTCTACAGAGTCCACACGGAAGGGTGGAACAGGACCGCAGGACAAAGTGTTAGTTGGTAAGTGTGACGCAATTTATATGTATAGGTAACCCTTGTTTTACCTGCCACAAATAGTATTATGTTGACCTTAAACATAATGTCACTGTTGCAATTTTCAGTGGAAAAGGGCCCTACGACTCGTTCCGGTGAGTAGAATGATAAAGTTTTGGTTTATCCTTGATTTTAAAAAAATAGTTGTACTATTCTCCCTAATTTCCGATGGGACAAACTTTAGACCGACGACCATCGCGCGTGGGCAGTATCGAAGTAGTAACGGCCTCCAAGTTCGCGCTACTGGAGAAGGATGTCAATCAGCTGATGAAAGTTACGGGCCCATTACCGACGCCGGCTCTACCCGATAACGAGAAGTTGAGGCAGGACCTGGCCAGAGGCACCGCCTCGCTCACTGACACGATGCAGGCTATGCAGGTATGGCATTTCCAGTGTAGTTTAAATGTTACCAATTTCCATTAGTTAAGACAATAAGCATTAGAACTAGTATTAGATAGCTACTTAGACCAAAATAAAATAAAACTGTTAACGTTTCTAAGTTTTCGGTTAGCTTGCGGTTGATCGCGATTTATTTTTCTTCGATTAATATGACAGTTGAATGCACGCGTGCAAGCGGCGGAACAAGGACTGACCCGAATGGCTGCGGTATTAACACAGCTGGCGGCCGCCGGAGCCCTGCCGGAGGACATGGCTGGCCGTATTGGTGACATGAGGGCCGAGCTGCAGGAGACCGCCAGATCTGCTGGGATTACCACGGGCCCACTCTTCGCCGATACGGACGTGGCTGCGGGGGCGGGCGCAGGTGCAGGCGTTAGTTCAAGAGCGCCTCCAGGACGTGCAGAAAGAGACAAAGCAAAGGACTTCGCAAGTCAAGCTGGTGGTGCCCAGGTATGTATTGTTATAATTGATATTAATGTTTCACACTGGATATTAATGCCAAAAGTGAAATAAAAACGTCGATTGTCGACTATAGTTAAATTTGTACGCAGTCAGCGGCTACTGTTACTTCGACTGCAGCAGGCGCAAGCTTGCCAGCCCAGAAGTCGGTGGCCACTGAGGCGATGCCAGCGGCGCCAGCACCCACTCCTGCTGCGGCTGGGAAGCAGACCAGGCCACAGGCCACGGAGACGGCAATGCCTATCAGTACGGGTGCAGTTACTCAACCTCAGATGGAGTAAGGCCTATGACGTCATAAGTCAACAATAGTTTACTTCCCTGTCGCTTTACACTTGTCGAAACTAGGCTTAAAACTGTGCAGATGGTTCCCAAATCATATTTGTGTTTCTGAAGTATTTGTCTGCCTCGTTGAACTAGTGGTCGTAAGTGTGATTACTGAGTCTTGGGTTCGATTTTCAGGACAAGTAAAGGTTTATTGGGTTATTCAATGAAATCTTGTTCGTATGAGATCGTTCGTGTTGGGCTACTAGAAAAATATTCACATCGGTCGAACTATTCTCATAAAATCTTTCATTTGTTATTGTAATTAAAAAATTACAATAATTTTTTTTTTGTAATACATATAATATAATTTTTGGTTAAAAAAATAATTAAACTTTTAATGGTTATTTAAGTATTCATGAATTACGTATATTTCTAAGGGACACTCTACAAACGTTGAGAGGTAATCTGCTAAAAGAAGTAACTGCAATGACTCTCAGAGCGTCGCAAACGGCTGATGTTGCATTCAATACATCGAGATCTGTCGGTAAGTTAACTCTTTTCTTTTTTACCAAATCAAGTTAGGAGGGAGCGTTGCAGAACCCGTAGGTAGGTTGCGTAGGTACTCTAAGAATATAATTAACTTTATCTGTTAATTGTTTACTGTTTTTATTAGCGTAGAAAAGTCTTCGTGCTACCTAATTACAACCTAATTACACTTACTGCATCGTTGGTCTTGTGCTCGTACAGTGCGACTGCCTAGCAAGAGGGTTGATTCCCAGGTCGAGCAAAGTGTTATTGGGTTTTTCTATGAAATTCTCAGTAGCAGCTCGGAGTTTGGAATCGTGCCCGGTTGATGGCAATAGGCTCGCCCCCTATTACATGGGACCTAAAACATACCGGCGAAACGTGGGTGTATATTAGTACACTTCTGCCTAACCTTTGGGGACGACAGGCTTGGTGATGGTGTATATGTCTATTATATAATACTAGCTGACCCAGCAAACGTTGATTTGCCACATTATAGGGGTTGGTGGACAACCCTTATCACTAAGGGGTATGAAAAATAGATGTTGGCCGATTCTCAGACCTACTCAATATGCTCACAAAATTTCATGAGAATCGGTCAAGCCATTTCGGAGGAGTACGGGAACGAACATTGTGACACGAGAATTTTATATATAAGACTAGCTGACCCAGCAAACGTTGTTTTGCCACATTATAGGGGTTGGTGGACTACCCCTAACATTTAGGGGGATGAAAAATAGATACCGGATAAGCACAAAAAATTTCATCAAAATCGGTCAAGCCGTTTCGGAGGAGTACGGGAACGAAAACTGTGACACGAGAATTTTATATATTAGATATGCCTAATATGATCCCGAACTTTCTCATCAAAGCTAATTGACATCAAAGTCATTTGAGAAAATGTTTAAAAATATCTCCTATTTCAGCGGATAAACTAGACATAGCTTTGAAACTGGACGACCGTATCACCAAGCTATTTTCACAGACTACTGACTACGCCCAGCAACTTAGTGGATTCGATTCTGGACTCACGACCCAGGTGCGTTAGGAAAATCAAAGTGTTGAGGAAATTAGAACTTTATCACGTTTCATCCATCCAGCATCCAGGTTGTAACTTCAAAGCTGAGGATCATGAACACTATATCTTTCAAGGACGACGGCATGCGTCATACGACCTGGTAGCCCAGTCATCATGATCATCATCATCATCAACCCATTAATGTCCCACTACTGTGCACGGGTTAGGGTTAGTGGGATTAGGCTATAGTCCACCACGCTAGCCTACTGCGGGTTGGTAGACTTCACATGCCATCGAGAATATCTCTCAAACATCGTGAGGAAATCTGCATGGTTTCCTTCACCGTTAGAGCTTGTAATGAATACGCACATAACTTACGAAAAGTCAGTGGTGCGTGCCTTGGGTTCGAACTTGAGACCTTTGACTGTCATCATGTTACGCGAACCAAAATAAAATGCTTTTATGATAATAATAGTTACAGCATACATGATAATACCGCGAACCTTATTGTTAGAATACTTCAGTACCTATATCTAGCGTATTCTAGCCAGGGATAAAAATGTTATATCTCTATTTTTACTGATATCTGATACTGGGTTAAACTTTATTTTAACCCAGTATCAGATATCATGTGAGACAACTAGAAAACTAAATATGATGCCCATAAATATCGTATGTTTCAGATGGCGAGTTTTCAAGAGCAGATGTTGCAGATGCGGTCTGAACTCAAAGCAGGCCTCATGCAGATGGAACAGGCCAATAACAATGCTGAAACTGCTGGTAGGTTTAATAGGGAAGTAGAGGAGGATATTATTAGGGATTTAACCCCTCGAAATCATGGTATCTCAATCCAGAATAAAGACTCGTGAAGTCCCACAGTTCGCAAAGATAATTAATGCTTATTTGAAGGTGGATTTGAAAGCTTTCTTGTAATACCTACCATGGCCATAATAATAATAATATTTCCAGACATTATGACACAGCGCCATCTAGTTCCGTGGTAAGCAACGAGGCTTGTGTTACGGATACTAGTTGGTTGATATATTACATATATACTTTTTTTTTTCGTAAATACATACATATTATACATAGATACATCCATGACTCGGAAACAAATGTTGATGCTCATCACACAAACATTTGTCCCTACCGGGATTCGAACCCAGGAACCATAGCACGGCAGGCAGCGTTAACTACCGCTGAGCTAAACGGGCCATAGTATCTAGACTTTTTCTGTAGACTTTTATTGTAAGTCATTTGCTTCGCCCCAGTGCCACCAAGGGTCGGCACGGTCCATTTATGAGAAATTCTACGCACTCACCCTAGCACAACATCCTAGAGCGGGCTCCATGCAATTTTGGCACCCCCTCTGGATACGCCCATGGATACAGTATATATAATACAGTTGGTTCCTCTTCCAGCTTTAATAGAGTTGAATGAGCGTCACGACACTCTGATCACTGAGCTGGAAAACACGATGCACTTGCATCGAGGACTCACCATAGTGCAAAAACAGCTCGCCGACGAACTTAAAGTAAGTAACTTTAAATGGATATTATACGTATATCTAATACAATGAATACTGGACCATTCGTAACTTGACTGATATTTAGTGGATATTGCCTAGAAAAAACCATTTGACATTATTCCTGGTGACCGCGGGTGGTATAACTAGCTAACGGTAGTAACCATTGAAGTATCATCATCATCAACTCATTAATGTCCCATTGCTGGGCACGGTTCTCCTCTCAATTGAGAGGGATTAGGCTATAGTCTACCACGCTAGCCTACTGCGGGTTGGCAGACTTCACATGCCATCGAGAATTCTCTCAAGCATGCAGGTTTTCTCACGATGATTTCCTTCACCGTTTGAGCATGTGATAAATACGCACATAGCTTCCAAAAAGTAAGTGGTGCCTTGGGTTCGAACTCGAGACCTCTGACATCTCAGTCCACTGGTCACACCGCTCGGCTACCACAGCTCACTATATAACGATTACTTAATTTTAATAACAAATTGTCATTACCTATATTCCAGAGGACTTTTTTTATAATTTCTTGCCTGAAATAAATTAATACATTATTCATACATTCTAGAGCCTGGTGGAGTGCGTGGAGATGCTTCGAGAACAGAAAGCTGACCGCGATGAAGTACTCGACGGGCTGAGAGACAAGGTAACTGAAGTGTCCAGTCCACAATAGTGGGGTTGTGTATTGTATAGCGGGGTATTTTCATTTCCTCCAACATGATTGTGAAGGGGAGCTGTTTGTTGGGGAAATCTGACGACCCCCAAATGTTATGGCAATCCGAATTGAGTTTTTGCTGATCTCTTTTGGGAGAGAATTCATAGTTTACTGAATTTACATAGGCAGAAACTACAGAATGCCACGCGCTACGGTCCCTGCATACCACTTTTGCCTCGTCCACATTCATACAACTCGTCATGCACGCGCGCCGGTTATGAGTACTGCGTACCTTACCTTTTAGTTAGTAGTTGAATTTAGTTCTCAAATAAACATTATTCTCGGTAAAACCAAATAATATTGTGGTAATTATTTATGTAACTGTACATAAATAATTACCTGTAATGTACCATAAAAAAAGGACTTATCTATGAAGTTCCATATTCATAAGATCTACATTTTGGAACTCTCAAATTTTTGACACTTCAAATTAATATTAGTATGGTAATATGGCTTGGTCCGCCAGTTCTAAATTTATCGTCAGTCATTTGCATCGCGATTATTCCGTTAACGCGGTAATTATTAATTCTGAATTTATTGAAATCATGAATTGTGTGAGCCTTTTGTGTGTTTCAGTTAAATGATCTCTTTTCTTAATATTGTGTGTTTGACGACAATCAGGCGGATATCTCACGTCTGGTCGGTTTGTTGCCCGAGGACCGATTCTTGGCAGCACGAGCTGAGCTCGAAAAGCGTCTTGATTTGTGCTACGAAAAGTTTTTAAAGCAGGAGCAGGCATGGCTGGTAAGTACACATTATTACTATTGTAAATTTAAACGTAAATTATTTTCATAGAAGTGCGTTTAAAAATATGTACCTAAGTTATTGTTAACTTCACAAAAATATTTGTACGCTCGTTAGAGTAAAACACAGTGGGCTATCATAATGATTGTAACACCTTTATTATTTTTTGTTTACATGTGTTTGTGTCAAATAAATGATTTATTATTATTATTATTACACGTGATCACGTCATTTAAGCTGTTATGACCAGTGGATACCGAAATTAAAGGTCTCCAGCTTAAACCCAAGACGCGCACTTCTGACTTTTCGAACTTAAGTTAGTATTTATCAGATGCTCAAACGGTGAAGGAACACATCTTGAGGAAACTTGCATGCCTGAGAGATCTTCTCAATGACGTGTGAAGTCTGCTATCCGGTGCTAGGCTAACGTGGTGAGCTATGTATAGTTCAATCCTTCTTGAATAATGAGAGACTCCCAAATTGAAACTCGTCAGGAAATACACACTCAGGCAGATGACGCTGGTAAGGAGCACGGTATTTTAAGATCCTTTTGAGCTCCAGTTCACACATGACGGAATGTAGTAAAGCTGGTTGGCCCCGGTTCTACACGGTATTCAAACGGATCAATAAATCCTGCCACATAAAAGAAATAGTGTAATAAAATCAAGCCTTTCTTTATTATTTGCGTCAACTAATTATAAGGATGTAATTTTATTTGATATACGGTTAATTCCTCGTTAACTCGACTGGTTAATCACAGTTATAATTGATGAGATTGAGGTATAAGTGCCCCACTGCTGGGCACAGGGCCCAGCCGTGGGGCACTAAATGGGTTGATGTAGGTTGACACGTCATTTCATTAAGGTTAATTCTGTTTAACTTTGTTATTGGTATGGTTTGACAGGAAGCTATTAAAGACTTGAGCGCTATTTCGACTAGCAAGGCAGAGACCATACAACTGACGGCCCTCAAAGACTCCGCCACAGCGGAACTCAGGGACATTAAGAATAAGCTGCGCGAGTTGTTTGTGTTGCTCGGCGAACCCAAGGTTAGTTTCAATCCGCAGCGAGCAAGACCTCCAATAACACAGCTCTGGAATTTCTGTAAAAAAAATACTTAATGAATGATTGAATGATTGATTGAATGATTGATTGAATGAATGATTGATTGAATGATTGTTTATTTCTGTAAATAGATCTTTTTAAAGACACTTTTACAAGTCATGTACATTTTTTTTAATATCTAGTTGACATCGGCATTTCCTAACTGACTTAAAATGTCAGGACCAAATTGTAATTGGCGTGGTCCAGTTACAATTTAGTTCAGGAAGCACCGTCTTTCAAAAAGAATCATCTAAATCGGTTCACCCAGTCGAAAGTTATGAGGTAACAAACATAAAAAAATACAGTCGAATTGAGTACCTCCTCCTTTTTTGAAGTCGGTAAAAAATTACGATAGGCGTAATGGTAGGTATACTGGTAACTTTATAATCACTGTTCAGAGTTGCTTCCTTCTCCCTTACTGCTTTATTTTGTATATTAACGATATACGACTTGCTGTCGTTGTGTGTGTTGACACTGCGGTGTGTGCAGGCGGCGGTGCTGATGCGCAAGCTGGCGGCGGGCGCGGCGTGCGGCGCGTGCCTGGCGCCGGCGATGCAGGAGCCGCGCGAGCCGAGCTACGCCGCGCCGCCCGCGCTGCCGCCGCTCCACCCTCCGCCAGACGACGGGCCCTGCCTCACATACCTGCAGCCGCCGCCGCCGCCTGACGCCAGGTGAAACTCATATAGACAAACTTCCATCTTGGTGGTCCCTCAATGTTGATCCTGACCGTCTTTAAATCACGACATCATGCTTTCACCTTGCTTAGAAGATTTTGAATGGTATCCTTACACCAGGAGGCACGTATGTCATCGCTGGGTGGGCGGCTCGCACACATTGATGGGCGACAACATGTTCCGGGAGAAGGCAGAGGTGTCGCAGATACAAGCCACTCCTACTAAGAAATACGCTGGATATGGCACAGATGGAAGGGTTAGTCATTTTGATCAGCAGTTAAAAGGTCGCCATTACGTAACATTCTTGAGCAGGCTATTTAAATCTCCTATGCTTTTTAATCTGAACAATTATCTGCTTTAGTTGTATTTGTTGGAGGAAGAACTCCTGCCGTGCTTAGAGTGTAACAAGCTGAGCACTGATGAACCGGAGGTCGTCTGTACCGCCCTACTGCCCTTGCCAGTAGACGGTGGAGGAGACCAGGCCACTGGCCAGTTGGAGCCCGAGAGCAGAAATAGCGACGAAAAGGATGCTGGTGAGACTACTTCTGTACCTGTTTAATTTACAAGGGTTTTTTTTTTTAATTTACCTAAACTGGGGGTCAGAGAGTGCTTTCGTCCAGTTTCCAGTTCACTCGGATTGATTTGTCTCCTCATCTAACTGTACCTATGGTATACAGCACGTACAGGTGAAGGGGTACGCCCAATGATACGGAACTGCCATAACGGTTACAACACTAGCTCAGTATTTCGATATAGAACTAGTTTTTATGGATTTAATCGCGGTATATTGATATAATTATACCCTCACGTTTCGGATCCTTTACAGCATCCATGGTCAGGGGCAAACTGCTTCTAGCTACTAGTTCAGTAGTGTCTGAGCCACTATCCCAGAGCAGTGACTACCGACGACAGAATAATAATATATTTAGGGACACCACGTCCAGTGGACCTTTATAGGGCAAGTTTTATATATTTCGTTGTGATTACAATACGTCTAAAATATAATAAATTAGCGTTCGCCCGACACTATCGTCTATGGTAGATTTTTACAATGGAGAATGCCCCGAGGAACTGTTCGTAATACAGAATTCGATACGACAACAGTCACATGTCAACACAAACAAGAACAAGATTTATCCTCATGTAATGGATGCTTGGTGTCCGAAATTCTTGTAGTTCGTGTAGGTTGTTCTTCAAGGGTTGCTCTCCTTCATATTTAGTGGCTGGCAACGCGTGGGCGAATGTTGTAAGAAATTAGAGGAGACCCGTACCCACCAGTGGGACAATAATGGGTTGAGAATGAAGATGATGTTGATATAACAATTGTTTTTCCAAGTGCTAGCAGCATAGCAGGTAAATAATGTGTTCATATTGTTGTAGGTGATGGACAATAAACTGATATGAGAATACTGTGAAAGGTAAATAATACGTAGGAAAGTAACTACCTACTTTGAAGTATTTATTTGTTTTTTTACATAGCCATGTGACCTGTATTTACGACCGGTTAAATGTGTCAATAAAAACAACCATATTTTAATATTTTTTTATTTTATTTTATTCATATAAAAATAAATAAATAATTTACATTCTTTGTAAAAGCATTATGTACAACTTACAGCGCCATCTATTGAACTAAATTAAGTTATAATTGTTATGTATTGTATACAGTTAGACTAAGGGGAATGTTTCCGGCAATGGAAATATAGTTTTGTAAATAAAGTATCTAATTAAACTTTTCATGTTATGATACTTTTTATACATAAAAATATCAAAACTTTTCTATCCTACTATACTGTTACAAAAAGTGTGACATAAATGACATATTAAAAGACCTTTCTTATTTTTAAATTAAATCCGATTAATAAGTTATTCAATAATTTAACTAAAATAATACAATAAATAATCATTTATGATCGAGTGCCGTTTGATAGACAATTATTTGGTAACGATAAATACGTACATTATGGAGAGTCGCCGGGCGATGTTGATAGTGAGTCAGTTAGTGACATAAGATGTAGGAACGACGCGTTATATGGCTGATGGCGTACACTCAGTTATTTATGTTAGGCTCGCCACGCACCGAGCGATTGTAATATCGATTAATAGTCGCCTCAGTGTTGTAAGCTTTATATACAAAAACGTCACAAGGTTTATTTATACATTTCATGCCCAACACAATAGACACTTAACATCTATAATGTGGCACATATTTTGTTTAAATAAATAAACAGTGACACTCACCCGGAACCTTAATTACTATATTTACGACTATCTTACAACTAGAGAATAAATAAAAATAAATAATTTGTCAATCACTGATGAGAGTGATAATAATGCGTTCTGAATCCAGAATTCTTTAGATCAGAATAATAAAATATAATACATGAAAATCTTATGATTTAATCTTATCATGAACGTATATTTTATATTGTATTGTATTCGTAGTACTATAAAAGACTATTGCGAATAATTTCACAATCATTGTACCTCCGTCGTTAGTCGTTGACTAAGAATGTCCACAGATATCCTTTATTACAGAGACAAGTATTCGGTACCTACCCCTCCATATGAAAAAGCTACTAGACACGATGCTACATCCATCGCAGCCACGAGTGGCTGGCTTAGAAGAATGTAGCTTCTATTTGATAAAACCCAATGCCCTAATACTATAGAGAGAGCTTGTCAAATATATGGGTTTAAATACACGTACAAAATATCAAATGCCCTCAAAACTAACCAGCTCACAGTATTTCACACTGAATTTAAAGGGATATTAATATATTTTTTACAACTTGGCAACAATTGAAGTTGTTTTACAATAACTCAATAATAACTGCCAGTCGTTGAAAAGTTCACAGAATTTGGGTACTTAATATTTTTGAAACATTGCGTCTTTACTTCAAATACTACTGATTTTCTGACCATTAAATTAATAAGTCAATGTATGTATGTATTGTATGTTACAAAGCCTACGTGTCGGTAGCTTCTCGATGTTATATTAGTCATTTAAATCTCTGATGAAATGTGTGTGACATTAAAATACAGTTTGTTTTAAAACTTCTATAGGTTTATGAAACCCTAGGTTAGGTTAGTCGAGCAGGCAGCAGTCAGTACTAGTGCAGGTCACATCGGAAGCGATGGCAGTCGTGGTCTCTGCTGGCCTTCATGACGTCACCCAGCTGATGTGCCACCACCGCTGCGCTTGCGCCGTTGCCGCGGGAGATACTGGAATGTTAGACATATCTGTATTATTAAAGATCCTTTGTAAAGGACGTAGATGAGGCGTAGATAGTGTTGCCAGGTTCAGCATGTCAAATTTCGGAACGGACGTTAAAATTAATTTAGATTTTTTTTTATTTTGTGTACATTTATAATGACAATAAAATACAGACTTCATTCAAGCGAAGTTTCAAACGTATATGATGACTATTTAGTTGAATTTGGTTACAAATGAAAAAAGACAAGCGAGAAAAGATGTCATAAAATATCGGGACATTCGACATTCCGATCAAGGGTGAACCGGGGCGTATCGTGGGACCTTTTTAAATCGGAAAGTTCCGCGCAAAGTAAGACTTCTGGCAATACTAGGCGTGAAAGAAGTAACAACCGCTTAGTAAAATGATCATACGGCAGGTTTAATAATAGTGTGTAAATGATAAATAAATAAATAAATATTTCTGGACATTATGACACAGCGCTATCTAGTTCCGAGCTAAGCAACGAGGCTTGTGTTACGGATACTAGTTGGTTGATATACTACATATATACTTTTTTTTTTTGTAAATGTAAGTAAGTGGTCAAAATGCACTGGACCATGTTATACTCTTTAGTAGACATTACTGCCTCGTTGGTCTTGAGAAAGAGGTCTTAGTTTTGATTCCCAGGTCGAGCAGTGTTATTGGGATTTTGGGAGATGAAAATCTCAGCAGCTTGGAGTTTCGTATCCGGTTGAAGGCAATAGTCCGTAGTCTCGCATGGAACCTAAAAAACCTACCGATGAACTGTGGGTGTACATTAGTATACCTGTAATAATACACCGTATCCCTCGATAGCTTTGGTCTTTGGTGCCACAATTTAATAACTGACAATGATGTGTTCGGTGTTCGCAGCTAACTTTTACCGGTACTTAAACCCCCCAGACAAACAAAGCGCAGGTAATCCCTCAATGAGTCATGGTCACACAGCCCCGCTTTCACGCCGCCATGCTTTATGACTTCGCGAGAAACTCCTTGTAACTAAATTTCTTTTGAAAAGTTAACATTTTCCCTTTTTATTTTAATAATTGCTTGGGTGGGCGCGCTAAGGTTAAATAATGAATTGTTATTATGCCGCGTTACAAAATTTATCCGGCCATTAATTCGATAATGAGTTGGTTTTTCTTTTTCATTATGATAATGCGATTTTGGGATTCGTTTATCATAAAATTAATCCCAAATTAGCTACAAGAAATTAATTCGTTTCTTAATACCTAAATGTTTTTTTGAACAGGTACTGTGTATTCTTATTCAATGGTGGTTGTAAAGTTGTGGTTTTGGTGGTGACCAATGAAAAGTTTCCATTAAATAAACCAGATTTAACTTAAGGACTTACATTAAAGATTACAGAGATGACGTTTCGATAGAGAAACTATTCTAGGGCCAGTAATGCCGTGTCATTATAGGCAATTTACGGAAGATTATTGCAGTGCTTTTTAACAGCACTGCAATAATCTTCGTAAATGGTCTTGGTAAATTATTAGATTTTCATTTACCTTGTTTAAATCTAGTTCATTCATCATGAAAATGTTTTGCATAATGCATAAATACAAATTTTCAAAAAGGGCGATGTTGAAAGCTATTGCGCGCTGTACCCACGTAACTTCGCAAATTAGAAATTATAATTAGGTTGTTAGTGACCGACTGTCCACATTTTCATTTCGAAATTTTACATTAAGGAATTGTGAAAATAATTTATATGAGTATGATACATATTTCTGTGTTGAACTGGACGATACGGTTAATTACTATTGATACTTTTACTCTAAGCTATCTTACCCGATTCTTAAATTTACCGTTATTTCTTGAATGGAAGTCAACAAAGGTCATGATTGTGTTTTTATACATTGACCTCAAGAGTCAAACAATTTATAGTAGTATTCAAATAACGATACTTTTTACGATTTTACTGACGACCTTTCGAATCCTTTACAAGATCTATGGTGACGGGCAATATTATAAATATTCGTTCACAAGTTCTTAACGCAGGTATTGCTTATATTAGTATTTGTAATGTACTTGGAACACTTTCACCGTTTCCGAACGCACCGCATTACGTAATATAAGATGTTACGTTTTTTGGCGTCAAGCCGTCTAGCGCGCGCATGGACAAAAACTATAGATAGTAGACGTTACTGAAATATTATTGATTTGTTGGTTCTGCTGTATAACTGCTGCTTCGTCATCGTAAGTATGATCGAATTTACTAGTGGTCAGAATCGTAAAGTAGCTTTCTATCAGTACGATCTGTTCCCAACAGAACTGCATTTTATCTGTATAAATGCTCTCTTCTGGTTATTTCATAATTATTCATCACCATTTCCATGTCCGACTACTGGGCACGTGGGTCCTCTCATTTACGAAATATTAGGCTATAGGTAGTCCCGCACGCTGGTCTGGTGCGAGTTGGCAGATTTCACTCGCCATCGAAAACCGATCGAGACCTTTGACTATTCAGTCCACTGGTGACAACACTGGGCTATGATTACACTACAGTTTTTTAGACACAACCAATTGATGAAAAACAATTTAAAATCTGTGATAGTAAGAAGAATTATGATCCGCCTATACCTACAGTTAGTTTTAAACATAAGAAAGTGTATGTAAAACAAAAAGTTTTAACCCTAACATTAAAAAAAACCGTCTATAATACCGGCAGCTAATACTTAGTTCCAATTTTACAGTTAATAGAAATCAAGGAACAAAATTTCGCATTTTACAATGATTGACACCAAATTCGCAAAAGTCACGCATATCACTTTTTTCTCGGTCATTTATCCACCGTTCATGAGTGTCGTGACATAACTGTTATGTGATATTTGAATTAGAAGTTTTTTTAAACTATGATTACATACCAAAGTAGTATGTAATCATTGTTTTGCGTGCAATTTGGTTAGTTCTAGTGTAACCGGATATTTATTTTATATAAAAAGAGTTAAGTTACAAGTAGATTTATTATAGCGGGGATTTAGTATTGGAAATTGTTGAGGTTTAATTTGTTTTATTCACTTTTGTGAGTAGCGAAAGAAAGGAACTAGTTATTTTTAGACTTGCAATTTAATTGTTTGCAAGTTTACATATTCCAAATTGAATGGACCGGACACGGAAAATGTCGTTTTCAACATGGAAATAATGTCAGTAAGCTACAGAAATAAATAGAGCATGCACATTATCGCCTTCACTATTCTATACTTTCATGCAAACACATTCAATGCATTCCTTGGCATCCCACGTCACTACACGACATCACACAAAATCACGCAATTTGAATAAATTCCACAAAATTTCTACCCCATTTCATTTGCGTATCATGCGGATTCATGCGTCGCACGCGCATATTAGCAAAACGGTCGTGTTTGGTTGCGCTTGCGTCGGTTACGTGGCGGACGGACGGACGGACGGCGAAAGAGAAAGTATAGACGTAATGCATGCTAATGTAACTGGTGTTAATGTTTTGTCACGTGGCCAAGCTGTTTTAGTAAAATGAATGTTTGGTATTATGAAAAAGTTGTTTCGACAAGCTTTTTGTTGTAGCAATAGCGACATTTATGTCAAAAAAACAGCTTGCCTATGCTTGTAAAGGAAATAGGGACCTAATTTCTTTAAAGAGAGTATAAAACAAATAAAGTATGCATATTTGTGTCCTGGAATAAACTCGTGTCAGATCAGCACAGTGGAATATTGCTTACTATATAGTTCACGCGTTGTCAAGTAAATTTCTTACGACTGTTGGTTCTCTTTTTAGATTAATTCACATCTGAGTTTAGAGTTCAAAGAAAGTAAATATATTTACTACTAGCATTATATATATAAGTATAATAGAATTATATAAAGAAATATATCTAAACATAGAATGATATACTTTGCAAGCAACGCTACTTGTTCCGTTTTATTTGTTGTGAAATCACTACGAGGTTTCAAGTTCTTGTCGTCACGGTTTCTGGAAGGGCTTGTGGCTATAGTAACCACAATGATTAACAGAAAGTTAAGCTGTGTGAGCTGAGGTCAGTATACGGATTTTTGATTATTCTTAACACAAAAAGACCTTTTTTTGTCTTGGACGACACAGCGTTATCTCGAACATGTTCAGCTATCAATCCCGAATTGTGATACGAATACCTGATGCAATCATTAAAGGTAGTGAGAAAATTCAAAACCCTGACAATCTATGCACCCTTAAAATAGAGGAGTAGACCAGTAATAATCGCGTTGTTAAGTACTAATATTCAGCCACATCCGGGTACACTAGTAATCGACTCTAGTTGAGAGAAGCCTCAATTTGGATATTTGGGTATTTCAGACACTGTTTGCTTGTTAAATTGTTGTTTATACTTTAATCAAAATCAGCTTTGAGATAGGTAAAATATGAGAATTGGCCATTTTAGTTACAGACCATCAGGTGAAGTAAACTGTTATTGTTGTCTTCTGTTTAGGAATTCTCAGTACCCGCTTGGAATTTAGTAGTTGTGAGTATATACCCAACTAACTTGCTGATTTTGACACTTGTAAAATATGGTGGCGCTATTTGAGTGAAGGGAGCTCTGCCTTATTACCGGGGAAGACAAATGGGTTCAATGGTTGGTTATAATTATATTCTATTCTAAAAATATGATTATCATTCTATAACCTCATTATTAGCAGGTTTTGTTTTTAGATCAGAATCTAAATCAAATAAAATGATATGTTTATGTGTGTGTGTGATGAAAGTGTTATTAAGTAATCGCTCGTTATCTCGCGCATCAGATGGGGCGAATCATCGCTTTCTCTTGAGGTCTCAGTTTCTAATAGGATCCGTTCACTTGTCCTTATGTAATAAACTCCGGCGACATGCAAGTGCAGGGTTGTGATTTAAATAGACTCATTACTACTTACTTCCTGTACAACTTTATTTATGGACTGACTATTGTAATTAATGGGGCTGTTAAATTTTACACCATGTTTACGACGTCTTAATCCTGTTTTAATTGATTGGCCGTTAATTTTGATGAATATTACTCGTCTCGCCTTTACTTAAAATACACATAAGATCACAATAAATAGATAATAGATTCAAGGATGTTGGAGTATTTAAGGTACTTTAAATTTTTACAGTAATGAAGTTGAGATTTTTTGATTTGATTTTTTTTTCGATTCAAAATTGTAATAATAGATTTTTGTGCTATGAAATCATGAATTATTTATGTTGTAAGATCAAAGTGCATCAATGCATAGTACCAGGATGGTACTCTTAGAACCTTAATGAGAATGTTTAAATACGAACAATGTTCATATATCATTTACACTGAGATCTATTTTAAAAATGACCTGTAGCTCGGAGTTAAAAGGCAATCAACGACTAACAAACTGACAGACTGTGGAACTATATTATTATATAACCTTTGCCGAAATGGTCTATTATTTCAATGAAAATATAATATTACATTTTCCAAATATTGTCTAGTCATGGAATATCTCATAATATCAAGACTATAATGATTGATGTTTGAATCGTATGCACGAATTTGCATTGCTATTTATCAACATTGCAACTGAAGGGCTCTCAGCACAAAGGTTGTAAGTGAATATCGTGACTGCTCTTGCGCAAGATTCCTCTGTTAGTTGCACCTTTACAGGGCAAACTGTATTATAAATACTACCATTTATGTTGAGAGAATGTCAGGGAACTTCTCTCATAATTATTGTACTTACAGCTTTAGTAGCGACTCCATCTTCTTTTCCATCGCGAAGATTGAATCAGAAGATTGTGACGTTAACACTTTGCAGAACGTGAACTTTGCACACTGAGAGTCTCTCCAATCAGTCTGCTTCACTAAGTCCATGGCTGCTGACGTCAGCGACGACGGACTCGATAGCCCGTCTAAATGCTGCAAGTCATCAGGCAGGTCCTCATTCAAAGACCTCTTGACGATGTGTTTTCGTTTCACTCTCCTCAAGCGAACACCTTGATAACTTGGCTCTTGGAAAAAGTTTAACACATCACGCTTGCTGCGACTAGTTGCACCGTCCGGTGACATAACCACGTACACATTTTCACTCGGCATCTTATAGTTGTCGTCGTAAACTTTTTGAGTGCTGAGGATTTGTCTGTCGATGTCGTAGGGACTTCCGAAAGACCGTTTGTGTTCTTTTTCTAACTCGTCTTGAATGTCTTCTTCACTCAAGCCAGCACTGCGCATTAGATTAACATCCAATAGTCTGCCTACAGCAACTGCTCCAAGTCCTAGAGCCGCTCCACCAGCCATCAGGCCAATAGCTGGTAACATACCAGGAGCACCCGAAGCTGCTGCCACTACGCCGATCTTGTCTTGAGCGTACCTCTGGGATTGAATAGAATTAGAAGGATATAGACCCAAGTTACTAGAAATTTTGTGAGTAGCCTCCACAATGGGGTCAAAAACGGGCTGTGCCACTTTAGCAATCGGGTCCATTATGGGTTTTGTGAGTTGCTGAACTGTTTGACTAGCAGAGTTAAATGTATCCTTCATTGAATCAGTGAATCTTTTCCACAGAGATGGCTCGGGTACTCGCTTGATGTATGCGTAGCTGCTGTAAGGATATCTCGGAGCGTGGGTCGGGTTGTAGCCGTGGTCGTAGTAAGAAAACTTGTTGTATTCGTCTTCGTAGTACTTGTTAGCGTTAATAGATGTCTGGGAGCGTTGCTGGCCGTAGCCGTTAACTGGTTCCATTGGGTAAGGGTGAGCACTTTTCGGTACGTTATTCGTATAATATTTAATTTTTCGATCTTTATTTTCGTGATTCTCCACGCTATCGCGGGTCGCTTTCGCAGGTTGCACTCCTAAATCAGGATGAGCATACTGAAGGACAGGATTCCTTACGCCTTCATCGAAACCTGGTCTTGCATTCTTAGGAGTGTACAATGCGGAGTTGGGAAAACTGACTTCTCCGGGGTGTTGAAGCATGCGTCTCTGTATATGGCTCTCAGCGTAGTCCATATCACCATTATGCGATCTTGAGCTGCGTCCACTGAAGTAATCACGCTTGGATTCTTGCTCGTTAATCTGCTTGATATACTCGATGAGTTTTGAATTTGCAACTTTCGAATTATCCGCTTTAGTGAAAGGACCGTAGCCGGACTTCAGATAATAATTGTCTTTTTTCTGTTTGTATGAATACATCGGATTATCGCTCGTCATGTATGGACCGCTGTCAGAGGCTTCGAATTTAATGTTATCGAATTTTGTGAATGGACCGTCCTTAGTTTCAAAGTTGTCTTCTTTGGTGAAAGGTCCAAAGCTCTGTGCAGGTTCTGCGGCGGTGACGTCCGGGTACACATCTGCTTCAGGGACCGCTTTTGGAGGTGAGTAGCCTTCGGGATAAGGAAGTAGTTCTCCGTTGACAACCCTTGCATTGCGCCAAGTCTTTCTATCAGATTCGTCGTCTGGCATTCTTACACCTTGGATTTCTGGTATGCCATCTTCACCAAGTGTTAGGATAGACCTGCCACGTTTATTGAATTTCTCCACAGCTTTTTTTAAGTACATCGGCTCTGAACTAACGACTACAGGGTCTGGTACTTTGTACTTTCCTTCGCCCTCAGAAACTTTAGTGCTTACAACTTCAATGTAAACTGGATTCCTATCGTTCTTAATTACTGGGTTATGTGGGTCAAACCTGTAGCTTTTAATTGGCCCGCCATAGTCGAAGAGGCTGGTGGATGTTATATACACCTTTTTGTTTTCAGTTTTCTTTTCGTTGTCGTATGTGGGGTAGTAAGTAAACGTTTCAGGGTCGGCTTCAGGTTTCTTGCCATCTTCCTGAATATGAGACTCAGGGTATACTGACACTGGGGACCAGTTACCGTATTCTGCTTTGACGTCAAGTTCTTCCGGGTTTTTGTTTCGATTGAGGTAATAGTCGTAACCTGCAAGATCACTATTGACTGCACCCATGAAGTTCAACTTTCTTTGATC
Source organism: Craniophora ligustri (assembly GCA_905163465.1). Classification (NCBI taxonomy): domain Eukaryota; kingdom Metazoa; phylum Arthropoda; class Insecta; order Lepidoptera; family Noctuidae; genus Craniophora; species Craniophora ligustri. The sequence continues at coordinate 14,427,079 of LR990968.1, forward strand.
TCTTGTTTCTGTTTTGTTTTTGTTTTCCTCCGTAGTGTTGAAATTGGACACGGTGGTTCTGAAGGAAACTGTGGTTGGCGCTGGAGATGTGCTACTCGCATACGTAGTAGATTTGTCCTTCTTCTTGACGATTAGTTGTGTGACATGCCCGGTCTTCGTTCTAACGTTGAGCGTTTGCGTATCGAGAGGATTTAGACTCCTGGATACTTTAAGCTCTGTCCTCGTCGTCCTCGATGGTAGGATTGTGGTCCGAATTGCTTTTGTGGTCGTGGTGTTCTGTTCTGTGACCTCTGCTAGTGCGGCGCAGAGTAGCCACATAATGGTGCATATCCGTATTACGGGAATCATCTGAAACAAGAAACAGGAAGTTATTATTCGGCACACAAAATGATTTGTTGAGTTCCTTAATAATAGTTTAATTGCTGTTTTAGTTTTATAATTGTATTTGTTTAATTAACGTTCTATAAACCTCATATTATTTTAAGTGAAAGTGAATAATTTATATTTGTTTGAATACTCTTCACGGTGGCTGGTTTCTTTATTTTTACTTCCTTTAGTCTTATTTTGGTAAGACTATCTACTTTTGCTTTCGGTTATGGAGTCAAGGAAGTGCAGCGGCTAATATTTGGCTTTATTTTAATTTTCTAAATAGTGTTATATGGTGATGTTTCAAATGCTTCTCATTTGCATGATTAAATTGAAATTGAAATTGAAGTCGCCGGCTGCATTTAAATCATAAATTATTTAATGTATAGTTTGGTAAAGTCAGTCCCACATCTAAAGAAAGCCCCATGCTTTCTAATACTAAGATGGAAATACAAGTAGTTATAAAAATCTTACTGAAGACGTACGTATTATATTAGTTGTAATTTAATTTACTATAAAGTCTAAAAAGTGAACGCAGAAAGCGTCTGCGACGTTTACGCCAGTTCTCGATCATGTGATCACATCACAAGTATCGATTTCTTAAATGTATCGAGTGAAGGTAGATCTTACTCGATTTACTGCCGATCACGAAAAACTATATAGAAAATGCGATGATAATCGTGTAGTGAAACGGTACGCACATATTATACTAAACATTACGAATAGTTGTAGAAAGTATTCAATAAATGCGTCGGTGTGAGGTTTCGATTTTCGCGGCCGATGCTAGTGTGTTGAGATGTATATCAACCAGATTAAGATACTATGTTTATATTTATTTTCTGTTTATATTCCACTATCTTGGAGGTAGGGCATAGCGAGATTTCTCGCTCAAATTGAACTGCCCGACTGGGGAAGTACCTCCGCCTTACAGAATACCGCAGTGAATCAACAGTAGTTGTCTTTCTGCGAGTGAGTAAGGTTACCAGAGCTCGTTGGGGAGTGACTATTCTGACAGCATGGGCATTCCATTTGCTGTCAGTTTAGTAATTCCTTATTTTAAAGAACCAAAACGGTTTCTGCAGGGGTGTGTAACGCATTTGCAAGCCTTCAGATGTTGCAAATGTCCATAGGCGGCGGTGATCACTTACCATCAGGTGAGCCGCCTGCTCGTTTGCCCCTTATCGCAATAAAATAAAAAAATATGTATATCTGTAAACCCTCACGCCTCTGACGCCAAAGGGTCAAGCAGGGGAATTTCCACATTTAGTATATGTGCCAAATTCTTCTCCCCTAACCTTAACCCTCCAGGAGACAAGAGGAGACAATTGTGAATTGTCTCCTCTTGTTTTGAAGACACAAGAAGTTGTTCCTTCTAGCGAGAGCAAGGTATATAAATAAGCAAATCAGTTTCAATTGTACACGTCTCTAATCCTTCTCCTGCAATGAAAACGACTCAAGTTCTTCTAAAATATGTTACCTGTCCGACATTACCAAAGCTTTTCGAGTTATTAAGATAATATCAGATGTAGCAAGTATCACGATCTCTATGAAGATGAAGTGCGCAATCGGATGCCATGATTGTCGTGATAAGAATGATAATAATCGATAAACCTTAATTAAGATCTATTGTAACCTTTAACATCAATATCCCATTCCTGTTCGTTTATGATGTGTAAAACGTGATTTTGAAATCTACTGCAATAACAGTAAAGTCCGGATTTGTTTATTTCTTAAGACATATGTATATATTTTTAGTAGTTAGGATTCGTTTTACTTAAACTTAAAATATCAAGGTGTTTTGATTTCTTACGCAAATATTAGACATTTAAATAAAATTACTTTTAGTGATTTTTAGTGATCGCGGTAGTTATAATGATATTTACTTTATCCTGACGTCGACGCTTTGAATCCCTAAAATATTAAGGCATTTTAGTCAATACATACATAAGTGTATAGTATAATAAAGTTAGTATCAAGTTATTATCAAGATTTAATGATCTATAGGTTCGTGTCTGTGAATGGAAGTGCGTTGCGTGCGCGCAGACTAATGCATTATACGTTTGCGCGCGAGCATCGTATTACTTTGATTGTCGCGTTCATGTCAAATATTTCGTCATAATAATACAAAGGAAAGTGTACCTACATTATTAGAGGATATATACGTATAATTTAAGTATAATTAGTAGTTACTTTACCTAATTTAGACGGCAAAAAAGGCGAGCGATAACATAGAGTCACACAATATTAATTCTTGAGTTCGATGTCGCACGGAATCAATTGGAATTATATGGTGAAATGGAAGTTTGAGAATTAAGCTTTTGATGGTGGGAATTTTGGCGCATTAAAAACGGGTTTCAAACTAGTTGTCAAATATATATGAATATAAGTTGGCAGACTTATCCAAGATGGTGTTTTATCAAGTTGTACGGTAAAGTGGCTTGTCTCCAAGCTTTCTACCGATTGATCGGTAAAGTATTACGCATCGATTATTCGCAATCGCATCGATTCGGTAAAAAGTCTGATTAGTGGGCTATTAGTGCTGAGCCATTAGTGGTGAAACCTCGTACATATGCGCACGGCGATTACGTTTAATCATCGCCGGAAATCAAGCGGAGCATGAATGTGTACATTCAGCTAGGCGATAGCTAAGCTATAAATTGCGTGATCATATAAACGAATAATAAAAGTAATCCTTTTTTAACCCATATCGCTTCCCTTCACAGCCATTTAGTCAGGTTTTAATAATTTAGTTAGGATTTAATAATTGAGTATCATTTTCGAAATTATTTGCATTAGGACACAATTTTATTGAATAAAAATTGGCATACCTAGTTAGTATGTCAGTATGCACAAGTAATGTAACAGATACAACAGTTACATTTGGGAATTGTAACAAGGACGACACAAATAACTATCGAGCCTTTAGTTGACACATACGGAACAGATAATGTTATTGTCTATTTACATAATGATAATATTACCCGTATTTACCTGCTGCAAGGCTAATTGTTGACGATAGTTTATTGTTGTAGGTATTACATTTTTTTAATCGTAGCCCCCACATAGCATGTTCTTGTGTGTCGTGGATGCGTTTACAAACACAAATGTTCACATACAGAAACACCAAGATGGGGACAACTAGTACACACTGTAGACTGTACAAATATTTCCTTGCGGGTATCGAACCCACAAACCGTGACGCACAAGTCGACCGCTCAGCCACTGCGCCAGTCAGGTCGTCAAATATTGGAAATATATCAGCTTGCACATTTATTTCTTAGTCTTTAGACATAACTCAAACAGTAGACAGGTTCTTTATTTAAGTTGATATATCGCGTACGATCGCATCGCATCTCCTCGCTCTACCACTGGTTTACAGTCATCGGTACAATCAAAAGCCTACAACAGATGTCGGTTGTTGTCGCCGCGTCGTCGTCGCCGGCGCGAGCGCAGGTGAAAACTAGGATACGAAACCGCCCTATATGGTTAAGTGATTTTACTATTGATTGTCCCGTTTACTTTTTGTTGCTCATGGTAATTACTATTAATTAGCTCAGCTTCTAACTGCGTTGAAGATTAGATTAGATATGAAGTTACTTCGTGGCATCCCCACGAAGTAACTTCATTACAACTTTGGGGCGGCAAGTTTTACTGATTACTGAGGTGTGTAAGTAACTAACATGATCAAGGAATACCTATTTTCGGGTTGGTGTAGGTACTGTTAGTTCTATACATATATCAGTAAGTTCATTTTCATCGTAAAGGTTTTAAGACTCTTATAATTTTACGGAAATTAGCAACTTTAATAAAACCTGACCGTGACAGAAGGCTATTTTGAAACGCGAGGCTTAAATCCAAATATGGACGAACTGTTGCCCGTATGATTGGTTCTACATACAATATACCTCATTGCCGATTTCCTAAAGGCAGCATCTGAACAAACCGACGAAGGTAACCGCGAGGTTAGCGCGAGGTTTAACCGGCACAATTAACTATGCTCTGTTAACCGCACTATCTGTTCATACATCTGTGTAATTATATGTTTATGTATGGATTCGGCTTTTCCGCTAATTAACGCGTTTACTAGCTTTTATAATGATCGCGCGGCTTAGAATTCTGTTGTAGGGTTAATGGGTGCGAAATGTGGATTTCCGGCCGCGGGTCTGTTACGTCAGCTGTATATGTATCTAATTAGGAGCGGCCAAAGGGTTAACAGGGCGTGTTAAATATAAAGGATTGAATATAATAAACACAAACATGTTTAGATGTTTCTTAATGTTATAATTCCAGGATAAAAAGAAATGCAATTAATCTTTCTTTGTAACGATGAAGTAATAAGTTACTACTTACGCGATTGTTTGAATGAAAGTACTTTTTATGGTACGTTATATTGATATTATTTATTCTGACATTTGGAATACTTTGGGTCACTGCCTCAATGGTAGACGGGCAGATTCCGTGTGTGACCATGGATGCTGTGATACAGCGATAAAATCTGTACAATCTAGTTTTATTTCAATATCTACAAATTCGGTGAGGAGAATGATGTTTGAATTAGTTATCGGCTCTTTGGCGTTAGTTGCACAAGTGGTATGTTTGAAGTGGACATTCATTCGAAGGCTTGCCGAAGTATGTTATGCGGAGTCACGTAAAACTATAAAGCTTTGCGAATAACGATCGCATTGCGCTGGGCAATAACCACGTGACCCGACCTTTATGTAATGTTTATATACTATCGCAGTTGCGTTGTATTAAGTAATGGGTATGTATGGACACCGACATGTATTAATTATTATCTGTCGTTTATCAACATCTCTTGTCACACACGCACCTAACTTCTTCATTAGTCTTGTATATTCGCGCGATTGATGAATGTAAGAATTCGATTCTAATGACAAACAAAATGTTATTCAGTTTTTCTCTGAAAATTTCTTGGAATTTGGATTCGTGCCCGATTATTGGCAATAGGCTCGTCCTATATCACAGAGGTCCTAAACCATACCAGAAAAAATATGGGAGTACATTAGTATTCCTCTGCTTAATCCTTGGTGCGTACAGGCGTGATTATAATTATTACTCACACATAATACGTTTCTAAATAAAACAAATCTATATGTTTACGAATCAGTTACATAAAGTCTCGGATTGTCTTTTTATATATCCGACAAGTTATTGAGAATTTATATATGAGTTTGTAAAATAGATTCTGAAGCTGCACATACATACGAAAATTAAGCTCATATATTGTATTTGATGAACGTATCCGGAACATCTCGAACACTATAGAAAATATAGTCTGATTTATCCCTGCATGTACACAATGTGACGTTATTTTGAGCGCGAAGAAATGTATGCTGGTTTATGAAGCATCAAACTACACAAACAACCAATAGACAAAGTCAAAAGTTAATACCTATATCATTTATTCAAAGTGACCCGAATTTAATTGGCTGTTTTTGAACATGGGCAATAAAGACATTTATTGCCCAAAACGTGTGTGTGTTTTTTATATTGCCTATTGCGGAGGTTTATGAAGGGCAGAGGATACATAACCGCTTACAACTATAAGTTATTTCGTGCCTAGACTGGTTATAAACTGCCTCGTCTACACACAAACATAGCCTGAGTATTGAGTTACAACTTTAACAGTATCCAGTGACACGTTATAGTTTTAATTTCTCCGCGTCCGTATGATGTAGTTAGTGTTGTTCAGCGGAGAATTAGAGCGTTCAGTGAAAACGCAGTCGCCGGCACAGATACTGCAGTCACTCGTACGCAAGCCGTGCGTGTGCGCAGTAGGTACCTACCTACTACACTGTACAGTGATTAAATGCATCTATACTTATATTATTAATGCGAAAGTATGTCTGTTTGTCTGTTACCTCTACACGCTTTAATCGCCGAACCGAAGAAAAGCGGAGGCGAAATATGTATAAGTAATCGATAAAGAGGAGTCATAAGAACATTGAATAAAATTACAAATTCTACGCTGGTGAAGTCACGGGCTAGCAAGCTAGTATGATGTGGAAAAAAATACTTACAACTACTAGACATTGAAATAAAACTACTTTTTACGAATTCTATCTCTATATATTGATAATATCAGAGTGCCCGTGGCCATGGTTGCTGTAAAGGATACAAAACGTCGGAATTAGATAAAATCTGAAAAAAACAGTTTTTGTTTGCCGCTTGCACCGCAAGGGATTTATTTAATTGAAAACACGGTAATCAACACAATGTAGCATGGTTGGTGATTAAAGCTGGGACTTTTGGGTTACACTACATATAAACAACTATATTTATTTATTTAATTGGCTCTTCAACAATGAGTACACTGATACATTATATAATCAAACTTGCACAAAAAAGAATATCCAAGTGCCTCATCACTTAAAGAAGAGCACTGCATGCACTATTAGATGTGGTGACAAACAGTCAGTTCAGGAGTGAGACCAGACTATGCAATATGACAATCAATGTACGTAAAATAAAATGTACGGAATAGAAATTAAATTATTTTTTTTGCATACTCCAGACTCACCTTAACACACAGAAGAAATATAATCTTAAAAAATAACAATTGGCTTAATTACATTTGAAGATTGTATATATATAACATTCAAGATGTATAGATGTAACATTCAAGTCGATGCTGTTTTCATGCTCTCTATATACCTAATGTATACATTCTTGATAGTGGGCATATATCATATATCTCTTTTGAAACTAAACAACTGAATATCTACGACTAAATACCCTGGTTTGTTAACTAGTTGTCTCGTAAAAAACACATTTGTGCTGCACACATTGCTAATGTCATACTTCGTATGGACTTGTAGCGACGACTCGATTGGCGTAATGGCTGAGCCATCAGCTTGTGCGTCACGGGTTGTGGGTTCGATCCCCGCACGTAGCAAACATTTTTAGGTACGGCCTACAGGTAGTTGTTACGTGTTTAGACGTATGTGTGGAAATTTATGGTTGTTAGCGCACCGACAACACAAGAAAATCCTAGTGACGTTAAAAAAATGCCATCGTTTTCGTAAATTTTCTATAAAGTCAGATATTTGTTAAATTTCTCACCGCTGTCATTTTTTCGTCCTGCCGACCTAAGCTCATAAGTGTCAATCTCCTTTGAACGTATTAAAAATTTGGTCACGATTTTAAAGTGTTACTAACTATTTGTTCACAGTTTCTTGGTCTTTATGGCGTTGCATTATGTGGCAATAGTATGAGGACGACACTTTCGTTTTGCGATAGTATCTTTACGAGTTTTCTAGTTCTGTTTACTATTCTGTTTTCTCAACATTTTTAAAACCGTTTACTTAAAAATATCTTATTTATTTACCTTTTGAACAAAAACAAACCTATTGTTTCTTTAATGTAATCATTTAAGTATCATTTAACCAAAACCCAGTAATTAATTATTTTTTACTACTTTTATAATAGGTAAACAGTATACAATAATTTAGTAACGTAAACAAAACAATTTATTGGGGTATGATTAATAAGAATGTAACTATACTAGGTTTTCTTAAGTACCTATTTCTCAAAAATAAGTATTTCATGACCCACTGGGTCAGGAAACGTATATAAATTTATATATTCTAGAATCATAGCAAGTTTTACAACTTTGTTTAAGTTAGTTTTAAATATCTTTAATGTAATTTCTACAGTTTGTCTGGCAGTAACTGGACTAAATAGATTGATTATATTATCAAAGACATTGTCTATGTTTTTTTTTCCGAGTTCTTGTACATTGTAACATATTTTTTTTAATTTGGATAGTATACTTGGTTCTAGCATGTTTATTCTTTAAAAAATCTTTAACCTTATAGTTTTTTTAATTCCTTTGCTGTCAGTATTGAAATTAAGTTGATTGATTAAGTTTACCGTAGTATTGAGTATGGTATCGATTATATAATTGTTCTAGTATAATTAATGAGAGATCATAGAGGCCTCAAGAGGCTATCTAGTAGGTAATAATTATTTTTATTTACGCCGCTTGTCGCTGTAAAAATACAGTAAATTATATACCTAATCTATAACAGATACTCCTACATAGAGTGCTTCATAGACAATTTCTTAGACTAATAATGAAACTGCTACACGAAGTAGGTCGCAGCTACGCTAGACATAGCATTTCAGTTTCACACAGTCGCGCCGCGCCGCGCCGCGCCGCCCGCCGCGATATTTTCCTCCGATTGTCGAAGTAAAAGCCTCGGTTCACACGGGGTGATGTCTAGAAACTTTGACCTATATTGTATCGTGTTATTAAATTTTCCTCCTTTGTGTAGCGATGTCTTTGACCCCATTTAGTATAATAGTAAATTTCTTTTGTTTATTTCTTTAAAGGCTGTTGAGTAAGTAATTGATTTAGCAGAAAAAGTCGTTGGGAAAATGTGTTATTACATAGCCGTGCAAACACAATGGTTCATATTGCAATGAGAGTTGCGTACGACTGTATGGTAATTTCTTTTTTTAATTGTAAGTTTTGTAAATTATTTGTAACATACGTTGATAATTAGAACAGTTTGTAAAACTAAGTACCAATAATCCATTCTAATATTAGAAATGTGAAAGTGTGTGTTTATCTCTTTGTTACCTTCACGTCTAAACCTAAACCTAATTTTGTATGGAGATACATAGATTGATTCTCAGAGCAGGATATACGATATTTTTTATCGCGGAATCATCCTTTAAGAGAGTTAAAAGGGGACTGGAACTTTATGCGGAATCGATATTTAAAAAAAAGTAAGAATAAATAAGCAGATTGGATAAAAATAAGTACTAATTGTACACAGCAAAAGTCGCGGGCAAAATAATTCTTCTTCTGTTTTTATTTTTTTGGTGTTATTATCCCGGATATACACGGTTTAATGAAGTAAATAAGCCTGTGTAACCTCGACATTTCGAGTTCGTACTGTGAGTCAGTACACCGGTGTAGTCTACGACTGGTGTACACAACTCTCGTTTTCTTGGCCCGCGCGGGTTTCACTCTCCGTGGCGAGCGCGGCGCGCGGCGCGCCGGTCAGCGGGTCGACGACCGCGCCCTGCACATCTAACCACACTACAAACTACAATATATTACTCACAGAAGATTCACACAGATATAAACTTCATCAATTTGTTATGCAGTATACATTCATTACAGATTTCATTTGCACTCCATCTTGATTTACTTTTCTTAACTGAAGGAACTCAACGAACTCAACGATATTTAATGCAGTCCAGTTGGATGTATACTCTTCATATATGCTACATCTAATCGTACTTTCCACGCTTGAATATGGCACGTTGTGATTACATGAATGAGAAATGAAAAAATAAAGCATTGACGCTGAAAATAAAAACAATCTTTGCGAGTTGAATATCGAGTCGAAATATGAGCGCCATTGGTGCAGGCAACTTATCATTTTTATATATGCAGATACGAAACGCTTTAGGGTAATATTAAAAATATAAATTCTTTGCTGTTATTCGTTCTCTTAGCCTTTCGAAATCTTAGCCTTTACCCTTCGGTAAAGGCTAAGATTTCTAATAAAAATACTTTGAAGTACATAACTTCATAAAATGCTGTCATAATCTTGTTGACCTACCTAAGTACCTATGTAAGCTTACGAACTCACTTCAATAGTTGTACGACATCTCTTGTTGTTATTCGTATTCAGTGACTATTTTCGTGTATGGTATCAAGTGGGCCTTCTGTATTCTTTCCTTGACGTCGGGTGCGCTCGCGCAAGAGATCATTAGCCAATTTTAATGAGCCGATGAACAGATAAGAGTATTATTTTGTTTTGTTAGTGTAAGTGTATTCTGTGAGTACCTTTTAATTAAGCTTTTCATTTCGTGTAGCAGATAAGAGTTCTTGTTAGTCGTGGTTTGTAGTTAAGTAGATGAGTTTAATCGTAACTCTTTGATGTTCAGTGTAGATCTGTTGAGGAACTCTAGTGTCAGTAATTTATACAAATGTTATGTGAACTAAACACACACTTGTAATTAATTTTCAATTTAATTACATATAATTTACATTCTCCTTTAATTATACTGTAGTTTTTGATTTTAAGATTATGGCAAACCGTATTTGTGAATCATACAATTTACTCGCTGTTGAGTATCACTTTTCTGTAATTCAATACCTTACTTAACGATTCTATCCAAGAATAGAATCATGGTGTGTTTAGATTAGATACCAATTAATCAGGGCAAGCTAAATTCTCCACCACGTTATAGACTATGTTTAAGGTAAGCAGGTTTCCTCACGACGTTTGTCTTTACTGTATGATCTTGTGATAAAAACGCATCTAACTTCGAAGAGTTAGTGGTGCTTTGGGATTGAACCTGAGACCTGTGACCACTGGTCATACCATTTTATACCTAATACACATCATAAGAAATCCGAAAGTACAATAATGCAACTTCATATAGATAAATATTGCAGTGTGCAAGCAAGTGTGGGATAAATCAGTGTCAAGGCGGGCGCGCCGGTGGGCGGGGCGGGTGGCGCGCGCGCACCTGCTATTGTGCGTGATGATCGAATTGAGGCGCTCAGCGTGACGGGTACTGTTTGATTGGGACATCAAGTACTGGAATTGTTGTTTAGATGCTTGGCACTGCCAATAATGTGCATTTTGTCCTGAAGTATGCAGCTAGAGAACGATACGTGTGAAAAGAAAGTAGTCGAGTAACTTATTTGAAAAATCATATATTATTACGAATGTCTATCATTCGTAATAAATACTAACAGTTTCTATAATTAATAAGATGTCTTAATAACTTATCAAACAAAATGTATTTAACTACCGGTTAACGAATTCATTTCATCATCATCATCAGCCTATAGCCGTCCACTGCTGAACGTAGGCCTCCCCCAAAGAGCGCCACCCATCCCGGTCATGGGCAGCTCGCATCCATCCGCTACCAGCCAATTATCATTTAACGTTATGTAATAATTTTGTAGTTCCAAACATAATTTAATATTTAGAACGGAAGGCATTTTATGCCCGAAAATCGGAAACTTTTGACGCTGACAAATTTGTACAACCGGTCATTAAGGTAAATCATAGTTTCAAGTAAAAGTAAAATGATGTAATTAGATACCGAAGTAATTAGATTAAGTATTTTTTCTTCAAGTCAAGATATAACGGAAGCCTTTACAATTTCGCATAAAATTAATTTGCATAAAATTACATGGCTACTACAAAACACCTACACAGCCTTAAGTAGTTGAACACGGATTAAATTATAATTAATCGATTACGCACACGACGTGTAATCCTATTAACATTTGACCAACTTTAAAAGTAACTAGCCTTCAAAACGGAAGTATTATGATACATGAACACAAGCCTTATTACGAAACAGCCGACGAAACAAAATCAAAATCCAAATAAGAAAGCATCGCATTCCAATATAATTACAAAATCGATCGACGTGTTTGCTTTGGGCGCTAGTGAAAGCAGTTGCGTCATGTTACGCTGATTGGTCGGTGCCGCGCACGATACTACCCGATCGAGCACGAAGACTGCCGAACATACCCGAATATGTACGAACTTAGTCGAGCGGTCTCAGCAACTGTTCCCACGTTTTAGAATTACGCGAGATTTAGTAATTAGATCGTTTTTGGAGTACGAAATAAAATACTGTTTTGGCGTGGAGTTCTTCATGAATGATGAGAATTTTCACTCTGTAATTTTCGCAGTTCGATGCACCTACTAAATTATTATTTGACGGGTTTTATAATAAAGCTTTATAACTATACTTTCTGTTAAATTGACTTTTGTTGTTTATGATGCGATAAAAATGTTCGTATACACGCAGATGTGGCGATAATTGCGTTTGATTACTCAATTTCTTAAAATTAATGTCGATTTATTTGTACTGCTGGTTATTATTTATGATTTCTTAGATTTTAGTAATTTATGTTTGATTGTGTAACTGTCCAGTTCATTACTCCATTCTGTTGCTTTTAATATGTTTTTAGTCACACACGTTGAATATCTACGATCTATGTATAATTTTTCAGACAGCTAGGAAAGACATAAGGGTAGTAAATTATGATGCAGGACTTATAAAGCAAGGTTTTCGTTACGATTTATTATGGATTAGTAACCTCTTACAAATAGAAATAAAAAGCCAATCACAATGTAACTTAAATTCTTGATATGCATGCTTATCTGTGTTTACCCTGACTTACACCATAGACTTGGTTCTGGCTTTCACATAGAGCACTGTAATACTGTGTTAGACGTAAGCAGATAAGGCAACATCAAATTTGCTGGCGGTATAATTGACTTTAGCGATTGTATTGTAACTGTTCTTGGCTGTCCAAATATTTCATAATTTTTTGGTCATGGGAAACAAAAATAGACAATTTAGTATTATATTTTTTTAGCTAGGTACTAAACATTATTACTAGCCTCTTCAACACATGCAGTTAAAATTAATATAACTCATCCTAGGTTTTTGAAAATTGTTACGAATCCGAATCATCACGATTAAATAATAGTAATTAGCGCGATAAAATCTGTAAAAAGTAGTTTAATTACTTATAGTATTTATTACCTTATTACTTGTTTAGTTCCGGAATAAGGATACAGTCAAGTGCCTAAGGCTATGATTTAAAAACTAGTTTTAAAATGAATACCAACGAGGTTAGTGTACCATCTACCTACTTTACTACCGAGTTTTAGCTAACGCATAATTAACTTATTTTTTCAACGTTACAATTTGAATGGTACTCCGCTACGAAAATGCGCTATTTTTTTAACGGCGAATAGCGTTTTGCGCTTTAGCTATGCTTCGCTCTGGATAATAACGCTACTTAATTATCCACGTTTTTTTTGCAATAAATATATAAAATTGTAAGTAGTTATTTCCATATCTGTCACATAGAAATAGCTCTATTTCTAGGTGACAGATATGGAAATAACGAATGATCCTTTTAGGGGTAGTCAGTCATATAAATCAAGTTTCATGTGTTTAAAGCTCAAAACAATAATTAAATACGATACGATATATGATAGATATTTTTATAGATAATTATTATAATAAACATGTTTTCGCATTATTCAAAAATATTATCGCAATACGGAAAATGGGAAATTCCCATGAAGACAAGAATTGGTTGCAGCGTGCAAAATCTAGATTTATACAGTGCAATTTGAAACAAGCAAAAGAAATCAGATATGTATAGATATAAGATAAGAGAGAAAATGTTGTGTCAATGATGTTGATTGTTGAGTGGCGTAAATCTGGAACCAATCTTGGTTATAGAATCGGGTTATTCTTACTAGAAAAATGCAATAACTCCAAAATTGGAATAAAGGTATGTCAAAGCTCGTTAAAATCCGCTTTTATGTGACTTCACCTATTTGGCAGCATTGAACATACGGCCGAAAGCTTAAAGTCTACATAAATATTCCGCTGTTTACCAAAAAACTAGATATTCTGGTATATAACTTTGACAGCCCACCTGATTTAATGTTTACAATATTTAGTGAACCTACAATAAGCCGGCTAACCGGTGCGTAACAGTAACAATAGCGTGAAATACTTCTTTAGTTACACGATTGGGCTTAGGATATTTTTTTAAGTCACATTTTAACAATTTATTTCTATTTTTTGCCGCCTGAGGAGGCAGTGTGTTGGACTCGTTCCGACAACCAATCGTTCTTGTCTACCCGGAACGGATCTTCAAAGCTGCCTGAATTAACCAAACACATTAATGTTTCAAGTCAATACCTATTTAGACTAGAACAATTCATATAGAACAAAAGCAGTTAGAATTATGACACATTTTTGTAATCGTTTAATATCTTTTGTTTTGGAGAGAGATTATGTCACGCTATGAGTGAGATTAGAGATTATGTCAGTGATATAATGTCACGGTGTTTATATCAAAAAGGGTTTTGATATTCTTGATATTTTCGAGAGAGCATAGCGAGATTCCTTGCTCGAATTGAGCTGCCCGACTAGGGAAGTACCTCCGCCTTACAGAAGACCGCAGTGCAATGACAATAGTTGTTCTGCTAGTGAGTAAGGTTACCAGAGCTCGTTGTGGGCGTGTCTATTCTGACTGCATGGAAATCGATTGCCGTCAGTTTAGTAACTGCCTTATTTTGAGAAACCTAAACGCTTTCTAACTTTCTGCAGTGTCAGCAACGCGCAAGCATATATTATTATATTATCATTTTTTTAAGTCCAATTTGTTCAGTGAACTTAATTAAAGGGTTACCGTAGGCTCTTTCTGTGGATTTCCGGTTTGAATGTTTACCAAGAACACAACAGTCTCGCTTGAGGTAAAAACAAAACAAAATAATTTAAAATAAAAAGCGTGCGCGCAGCCAATACAACCAATTCCATGGCACACTTTGTGTGACGTAAGGCGCATTTCACACGAGAACTCAGATCATCGTTACACAACGCGCGACGATCAAGTCGCGTTTTTTGTTAGGCGTGTTTTGTTCCTATTATCGGCCGAATGCGGCCGTTGCTCAACATCGCCTAGCGAGGAAAGTAAGTACTGTATGATGACTAATTAATTTATGTGTAACTGATTCGTGTTTTGTTTTTAATTCATTTGTAATGGTGGCTTAAAGCAGTGAGAGATTTCTTAGATCTAGAAGAGTCTTTTGTTTTGCTCCGAGGTTGAGTATGTTAGAGGGTCTATCTGATTTCTGAATTTTTATTTTTATTTATTTATTTCATTTCATCTTACAAGCTAACAGATGACACATCCAAAACGCTTATAAGATTAACAATTCGGTATTACACATCCTCGTCATTATATAGGTAATAGCAAAATTATTTTACAATATCAGGAATGATCATAATAATCCTAATTAACAATACATCAATAATATCATAGAGAAAAAAAAATTAAAAAAAAAAAATTACATAAAAATACAATCTGAGTCCATAAATAAAATTAGTATTAAAATTAAATAGCAATAATAATAAATAAAAAAAAATATTATTGGAATTAATTATTGGAACGAGGAGGCGAACTATAGAAAAAACAGGTCTTTGCCTGGTGTTTGATTGCATGGTCTGATTTCAAATCCAAGATAAAACACAGTAATATAACTTTGTTTCAAGGGTGAAGGCAGACAGGAAATTATTACTAAATCCTTAAAGTTATGCTTAGGATTAGATGACCAGGGTTCTTATCTTAGGAAGAGGCCCAAACTCAGTAGTAGGGCAGGAAAGCTACCTAATAGCCGTAATACCTAATAGAATACCAGAAAGTCGCTGTGTTAGTTCAATAGATGTCTTCTTTCAAACATTTCCTAACCGGCACAGCGGCTGAATGCTCAATCAGTCGTTATGTGCAGTATGTAGGTCGATCCCCAGGTCAATGCTGATGACGACATGTCCCCTGCATGTAAAATTTATCGAGAATTTTCCTTAAGAAGACTTAATGTCGTTAAAGTACAAAATTACCACGACTCAGTTGTTATTACTCGCCTTCAGGTACCTACAAGTACTAGATGTAGTATCGAAAAAAAATACCATCACGCTTGTTGTCCCCGAAGAGTTGGGCAGAGGAGTACTAATGTACGCCCACATTTCTCCGGTATGTTTTAGGTCCCATGTAATAGAGGGCTCGCCTCCTATTGCTATCAACCGGGCACGAATGTTTGAGATGCTACTATGAATTTCATAGAAAAACGTAACTTAACGACCTGGGAATTGAGCCCAAGTACTTGCTAAACAGTCGCACTTACAACCGCAAGACCAATGGGGTATTCCAGTTGTAGTAGTTTAGCCATTAATTATTTTTTTCAAGTTTACCAAATCATTGATTTTTTATCTTTGGACTTCTTAGTAAATGGTCATAGCGTGTTTTCGATAAATTGTTTTGTCATATTTTAAGACATTGGTTTTATTTATATCCTTCGTCAGCTTTTGAGCTGTGCAATTATATTTTTTTAATAATCTGTCAACTAATAAATGGTAGGTAAGTCCTTATGTACAAACGAAGGATTTCTTAAAAAAATCGTTATTCGATTTGGTTATTTTTTTAAATAATTTAACTTATATAATTTTTAACCTTATATACCTACTAAATAATTAATAAATTTTCAAATTTCTTTAGATAGGCAGGGAAGGAAGGTAGAGATCGTGAATTTTGCCTACCAAATCAAAACTTATTATACCATTTTTATCATTATTATGGACGTATTAAAATTAAACCGTAGCTGCCACGCGCTACGGTTTGATTCTGTAGTTCCTGCCTACCCCCATGGGAAAAAGGCGTGAGTGTATGTACGTATTAAAAACGATCTTTCAATATTTTTTACATCTTCTACGAATTATCATTAACATTTTCATAAAAGTATTTTTAATATGTGATTTTTTTTTCGTTTACCGACCCGGCTCTTGGCCGATTATCCACCAGCGACCGTGTCAGAGAGTCCAAACATTACATAATGGGAGTGTACTACAGCTAGCTATACTCACGGTGCGCAGTGTCCCGTCGCGTAGAAAGTGAAAATATCAGCGGCGCAAGCGCATGCTCCGCCTGCACTCACTTTCCTCACACCACTCTCACTCGGATCCCAAGCTTGCACTACCAAGACTTACAAAAAAAAGAATGCGAAAAAAAATCCAAATCTAAATTCTGGTAACACTTCGAATTCGCAGTTCCGAATTCAAAATTCAAACGCGGTCGTTGCGCGGCTCGTGCGTGCGTTCTCGTGCGTGGTGCGGTGTGGTCGGCAATCCGTGCCGGCGCGTCAGGTGCGACTGCCGGTGAGAGCCGCGCGGGCGCACCTCGTGTTGTGTAACTCCGCACCGAGGTGGGATGGTGTGAAGATTTTGACAATTTTTTTCAACATTCCATTCGATGTGAATCTGGGTCTCGTTACATCATATCGGTTTTCGGTATTTTCTCTTCATATTGCTAATTTATTTCTCCTATTATTATGTATTATTAGGTACCGTCCTATTACCTAATAATAACAATATATATATCGAATATAATATCCATCATAAAACTATAAAATTTAAATGAAATAATGCATGTAATTTTCACATCCGTACTTATTTAACATTTACAGTTTATCTGTGTAGATACAGGCTATGTCCTGTATTTAATGATTGAAAATTCAAAAATATAATCAAGTGTTTATTAGCGACAAAATCAAAACAGTGTCGCTTAAGTCAAACATTTCCTGAACAAAGCTTCGCATGACGCAACAACCGGACGCGGCAATTACCGGAGAAAACTCGTCCGACCGGCCGCGCCGCCGGACGGGCTCGCGCGGCAGACACGGCCCGGACACACGACACCGATCTGATGATGTGTAACAGGTGGTACGATGGCACAGGTGTACTCTTAATCTTAAGGTAGGTTGCCTTTTTGGGGCACCAGTGTTGGTGTTAGGTGTTTTGATCGTTAGAGGTGATAGCGCCCGGTGCCGGCTTGTCTCGGAAACGGCGACGACTTTTAAGGTGGATTTTTCACACATATATTTGAACACTTTCTACGGAAAACAACGTTATAACGTTTTTACGCAACATTTTACTTTTATGAGTATGACGGCTGTTTAACTGTTTAACAGCTGGTATGTCTATGTTTTTTAAATTTAGTTTTTCTATAGGTTTGTACTTTGTATACAAATCCAAGCTTCACACTTTTTACATAAGTTACGGATTTGAATCTATGAGTCAGTCCTCGAATGTGTTCTAAGAGTGAAGGTATTACATTTAGGTATTATCAAAATATATCTAAATATGAACATAACATATTATAACGCTAGTTGCTACCAGGCAAAGGCAGATCCGCAGTACTCCGGTAAGTATCTAGGTCCTCATAATATAACAATTCTTTACGTTTAGCATCATTAAAATTGTAGGACAATACGATATAACAGCGAACTTGAAACTTTACTTCTCACCGACTTCAAATTATAAGTCCTGTATATACATATATGTATGTATGTGTTGTACAAAATGTTAGTTTTGTATTTTAAAGTCGGTTTTCATTTTGTAAAGTTAAATAAGACCTTAAATGCAAAATACAGTATTAATATATGCTTATTCTACAAAGAATCACTATCCTAGTTAACTAGTTATACATTAATTATTCGAAAAAAACCGCTTGAATTGAAAGTGAAAGATTTAACGTACACAAAAAGATTTTAGATTTAATATAAATTGCTTATCATTCAACAAAATTGCACTTTTATGAAGTTTCCTAGTAGGTAACTGAATTTATGTATTAAAAAATACAAAGAGGTTATTAGACTATTCTTTGACAGCCCGAGGTCATTGACTCCCAATCTGACTAGAAGCAGCTGAACATTGATAAAGATATCATCAACATAACTTAATTCATCGTCAACCCATTTACCGTCCCACTGCTGGGCATAAGTTTCCTCTTATTTGAGAGGGATTAGGCTATAGGTAGTCCATCACGCTAGCCTAGTCTGGATCGGCAGACTTCACACGCCATCGAGAAACTGTCTCAGGCATGTATGTTTCCTTACGATGTTCTCCTTCACCGTTAGAGCATGTGATAAATACGCACGTGACATCAAAAAGTCAGTTGTGCCGTTGTGCGTGCATCGGGTTAAGCTGTGATTGCCGCGGTCAGTCTATGGATGGGTGCATGGGTATAATTAAATCCCTTCGGGCCTTGGTAACCGTATTAAGTCATTCTTTGTTATTATAACAATACCTATGACAACAATTAGGTAAACAATTAGGCAAACATTTTATTGTAGTCTAATGACTACTTAATAATTTTTTGAATCATCATCATTAACCCATTAATCTCCCACTGCTGGGCACGGGTCTCCTCTCAATTGAGAGGGATTAGGCTATAGTCTACCACGCTAGCCTACTGCGGGTTGGCAGACTTCACATGCCATCGAGAATTCTCTCAAGCATGCAGGTTTCCTCACGATGTTTTCCTTCACCGTTTGAGCATGTGATAAATACGCACATAACTTCCGAAAAGTCAGTGGTGCTTGCCTTGGGTTGGAACTTGAGACCTCTGACATCTCAGTCCACTGGTCACACCGCTCGGCTACCACAGCTCTTTTTGAATGCCAGCTGGAAATTGAATATATCCTTAAGATATATTACCAGATTTTCTTTAGGATTATGTAGAGATTTTGGCGTTGTGTAAAATACTGATAATGAACCGCATGTCCTGACTGGAAGTCAATCCCAACACATACAATTCAAAAGAAGGCACCTCCGTACATTATTTTAAGCAGCTGTTTTCGATGATTTGGCCCGCGAGTTTGAGATGAGAGAACTCTAACCTCTAGAATACATACTAAGTAAATAAACCGACGACCTCTGTGGTCTAGTGGTTTGAGTACCGGACTGCTGATCACAAGGTCGTGGGTTCGATTCCCACGGGACACAAATATTTATGTGATGAATACAAGTGTTTATGTTCGTCTGGGTGTGTCCTATGTATTATAAGTATGTATTTACAAAAAAAAAAGTATATAAGTATTATATCCATTGTCTAGTACCCATAGTACAAGCTCTGCTTAGTTTGGGATTATAGATGGTGCTGTGTGAAATGTTGCAGAATATTTGTTTAAAAAACCATCACAGCAAGCGTTATTGAAATAAACTTATTTCTATTTCCTATCTCTTTCCCTCCATCGCTGGCTAGTAACCAGTGCAGCCGAGCTAATCGCCATTAGCGCTCCATTGATGAACGTAAAACTGACTTTGAATGTAATAGAAATGCTGCAATCAATATAAAATCCTCCGGTCATCGCCTCACAAAAGCGACAAATGCTATCGACAGTAACCTGTTCACAATGCTACGTGCAGGCAAGTCGGTATGAAGGGTTTCTTTGATGTCTTTGACAATCAGGCCGAACCTTGGTGTACTTTCGACTTTTAACTACAGGACTAAATTCAATGTTAAAACATCACAAAGATCCCTACTTCACTAAATTTATCTCTTGACGCTTAAACCGCTGAACTGATTAAGATGACATTTTGTATTGAGATAGTTTGAGTCCCGGGGACTTGGATAGCTTTTGTCCCGGAAATCAACCCTAAAAAGAGCAAAAAGGAGAGTGAAAGTTTGTATGCGGCGTCGATAATTTATTAAAAGAGGGTATGTATATAAGTAAGTAGATTGGATAAAATTACTAATTATACGCTTCAAAAAAAATCTTAAAAAAAATATTTATACCTTGTTATATCATATTTTACCGGATACAAGCGAGGCTGATGATCGTGTGTAAGAGTTCTACACCCCCTATGAACGTTGTTATATTATGAGTACCTAGATACTTACCGGAGTACTGCGGATCTGCCTTTGCCTGGTAGCAACTAGCGTTATAATATGTTATGTTCATATTTAGATATATTTTGATAATACCTAAATGTAATACCTTCACTCTTAGAACACATTCGAGGACTGACTCATAGATTCAAATCCGTAACTTATGTAAAAAGTGTGAAGCTTGGATTTGTATACAAAGTACAAACCTACCATACCAGCTGTTAAACAGTTAAACAGCTGGTATGTCTATGTTTTTTAAATTTAGTTTTTCTATAGGTTTGTACTTTGTATACAAATCCAAGCTTCACACTTTTTACATAAGTTACGGATTTGAATCTATGAGTCAGTCCTCGAATGTGTTCTAAGAGTGAAGGTATTACATTTAGGTATTATCAAAATATATCTAAATATGAACATAACATATTATAACGCTAGTTGCTACCAGGCAAAGGCAGATCCGCAGTACTCCGGTAAGTATCTAGGTCCTCATAATATAACAACGTTCATAGGGGGTGTAGAACTCTTACACACGATCATCAGCCTCGCTTGTATCCGGTAAAATATGATATAACAAGGTATAAATATTTTTTTTAAGATTTTTTTTGAAGCGTATAATTAGTAATTTTATCCAATCTACTTACTTATATACATACCCTCTTTTAATAAATTATCGACGCCGCATACAAACTTTCACTCTCCTTTTTGCTCTTTTTAGGGTTGATTTCCGGGACAAAAGCTATCCAAGTCCCCGGGACTCAAACTATCTCAATACAAAATGTCATCTTAATCAGTTCAGCGGTTTAAGCGTCAAGAGATAAATTTAGTGAAGTAGGGATCTTTGTGATGTTTTAACATTGAATTTAGTCCTGTAGTTAAAAGTCGAAAGTACACCAAGGTTCGGCCTGATTGTCAAAGACATCAAAGAAACCCTTCATACCGACTTGCCTGCACGTAGCATTGTGAACAGGTTACTGTCGATAGCATTTGTCGCTTTTGTGAGGCGATGACCGGAGGATTTTATATTGATTGCAGCATTTCTATTACATTCAAAGTCAGTTTTACGTTCATCAATGGAGCGCTAATGGCGATTAGCTCGGCTGCACTGGTTACTAGCCAGCGATGGAGGGAAAGAGATAGGAAATAGAAATAAGTTTATTTCAATAACGCTTGCTGTGATGGTTTTTTAAACAAATATTCTGCAACATTTCACACAGCACCATCTATAATCCCAAACTAAGCAGAGCTTGTACTATGGGTACTAGACAATGGATATAATACTTATATACTTTTTTTTTTGTAAATACATACTTATAATACATAGGACACACCCAGACGAACATAAACACTTGTATTCATCACATAAATATTTGTGTCCCGTGGGAATCGAACCCACGACCTTGTGATCAGCAGTCCGGTACTCAAACCACTAGACCACAGAGGTCGTCGGTTTATTTACTTAGTATGTATTCTAGAGGTTAGAGTTCTCTCATCTCAAACTCGCGGGCCAAATCATCGAAAACAGCTGCTTAAAATAATGTACGGAGGTGCCTTCTTTTGAATTGTATGTGTTGGGATTGACTTCCAGTCAGGACATGCGGTTCATTATCAGTATTTTACACAACGCCAAAATCTCTACATAATCCTAAAGAAAATCTGGTAATATATCTTAAGGATATATTCAATTTCCAGCTGGCATTCAAAAAGAGCTGTGGTAGCCGAGCGGTGTGACCAGTGGACTGAGATGTCAGAGGTCTCAAGTTCCAACCCAAGGCAAGCACCACTGACTTTTCGGAAGTTATGTGCGTATTTATCACATGCTCAAACGGTGAAGGAAAACATCGTGAGGAAACCTGCATGCTTGAGAGAATTCTCGATGGCATGTGAAGTCTGCCAACCCGCAGTAGGCTAGCGTGGTAGACTATAGCCTAATCCCTCTCAATTGAGAGGAGACCCGTGCCCAGCAGTGGGAGATTAATGGGTTAATGATGATGATTCAAAAAATTATTAAGTAGTCATTAGACTACAATAAAATGTTTGCCTAATTGTTTACCTAATTGTTGTCATAGGTATTGTTATAATAACAAAGAATGACTTAATACGGTTACCAAGGCCCGAAGGGATTTAATTATACCCATGCACCCATCCATAGACTGACCGCGGCAATCACAGCTTAACCCGATGCACGCACAACGGCACAACTGACTTTTTGATGTCACGTGCGTATTTATCACATGCTCTAACGGTGAAGGAGAACATCGTAAGGAAACATACATGCCTGAGACAGTTTCTCGATGGCGTGTGAAGTCTGCCGATCCAGACTAGGCTAGCGTGATGGACTACCTATAGCCTAATCCCTCTCAAATAAGAGGAAACTTATGCCCAGCAGTGGGACGGTAAATGGGTTGACGATGAATTAAGTTATGTTGATGATATCTTTATCAATGTTCAGCTGCTTCTAGTCAGATTGGGAGTCAATGACCTCGGGCTGTCAAAGAATAGTCTAATAACCTCTTTGTATTTTTTAATACATAAATTCAGTTACCTACTAGGAAACTTCATAAAAGTGCAATTTTGTTGAATGATAAGCAATTTATATTAAATCTAAAATCTTTTTGTGTACGTTAAATCTTTCACTTTCAATTCAAGCGGTTTTTTTCGAATAATTAATGTATAACTAGTTAACTAGGATAGTGATTCTTTGTAGAATAAGCATATATTAATACTGTATTTTGCATTTAAGGTCTTATTTAACTTTACAAAATGAAAACCGACTTTAAAATACAAAACTAACATTTTGTACAACACATACATACATATATGTATATACAGGACTTATAATTTGAAGTCGGTGAGAAGTAAAGTTTCAAGTTCGCTGTTATATCGTATTGTCCTACAATTTTAATGATGCTAAACGTAAAGAATTTTCTATAATCCTAAGATCCAGATCACCATTTTCGTATTTTTATCACGTCGTGAAACATAGCCCTCTCCATCGCTCTCTGACGCTTCTTAACCTTACAGCATGGTTATCATTGAGCCACGAGCCCCTCTAATCATCATCAACATATCAACTCTTAGACGTCTACTGTTGGACGTAGGACTCCAAGGATTTCCATGAGGACCGGTCCTGCGCAACCCGCATCCAGCGGTTTACAGCTACCATTCATTTTGTTTGGGATCTACCCACACTGCGTCTACCAATAACCTGGGGCCCCAACGGTTCTTCGACCAAACGTCGATCGCTGGTGCATCTAAACACTACAACGTGGTTATTAAGTTATTATTTAACCACGAACCCATTTAATACATGATTAATGTAGCTGCGTAACCCGTCTTTTGTGTATGTCATTGGAAAAATATCAAAAACTGGCAACACTTACAATACAAGTATAATTTTAAAGAGTGTTAATGTGTCGGTTACGTGACGTTTTCCTGTCGTGGTCGCGCCGGTGCACGGTGTCGCTATGTTTGCACTGTGACGTACTTCGTTAGTGAATGGGCTTTAATAAAAAGTTATGAATGAACACAGTTTGTGCAATGTTTAGCGACATTGTATCTTGTTGTGTTGTAATATTACTTGCTGGGTGTATATCTGTTTGAGCTATTCTAGCATCCGCCCGCGGCTTTGTGTGGTAATAAAAGAATATGTTAATGATTACTGTGACTATTTACGATTTAAAACAAGCCTACGTTGACCCTGCTCACTTGTTTATAAAATATTGTACTGCAATCAAGACTACAATACTTTTTACTTTAAAAGAATGTGTATCGAATTTCT
Source organism: Craniophora ligustri (assembly GCA_905163465.1). NCBI lineage: Eukaryota > Metazoa > Arthropoda > Insecta > Lepidoptera > Noctuidae > Craniophora > Craniophora ligustri. The sequence continues at coordinate 14,451,492 of LR990968.1, forward strand.
TGTCAGATTCTTCTCCCGAAGACTTCTTGGAACAGTGCAACTAGAATCATATAGGTATTTGAAATATGTATTATCCTTTTGTTTTGATTGATTAAGAGTTTTTTTCTTATAATGTATTCAGTTAAAAAGACCGTATAATTTATTTATATTGTTATTTATAACGAATTAACCTATTAGAATTATTTAACCCTAATTAATTACAGCAAAATAAAATACTATTGCTGCTCGTGGCCATGGCTGCTGTACCGGATCCGAAACATCGCGATTAAATAATGATATATTGTATTTCAATGTCTAGTATTCGCGTAACTGTACGAAATCTATGGTAAGTTCTCACTCATCATCAAATCTAAGTACATTATTTTCAAAGTACAAATATTATTTCAACAGTTATGTAAGGAAATATACATACATACATATGTTCATAGAATTCTAGTTTATTACGATAAAAGGATAAAAGCTTAGATTACATTTTTCAAAATCGCCCAATGTTTTTCAACTCTCAGTCTAGCTGTAAGATTTTCAAAGTCACAGGCACAAATCTTTCGCAAGCGCGCGGCCATCTGAACGGTATGAAACAAGTTTATTCAGGAATTTGTTTAAACACGTCGTAACTTTACTAAGACTGCCAGCGGTTAAGGCGATCCCACTTATTCTTTGTGGAGATCCGTGCCCAGCAGTGGGACATAAACCTGTTGAACATCTGTCTTTTACGTTCCTACTTACGTACTGGTTTCTTAACGATTTCTTTTCTTATAAGCGCAGGTAAGAATTCTAAACTGTAACTGGTCCACATTCCACTCTAACATCAGTAGATATTTGTTATCTATAAGTGAGTCTGCAATCTAGTATAAATGACAAAAAAGTATTTACACATGTACATTAGGAATTTCTCCTGTTTCGTGGGTGCGTTTGCACAATGCACAAACATTCAGGCCCGAAGCAACTACCTGCTGGCCATAAATATATTTGTTTCATGTGAGGACTGAACCCGCGCAGAAGCCGATCGCTCGACCACTGCACCAACCGTACCATCAAACCTGCTGAATTATAAATTAGAACTAACCACTCTGAACCCTCTATGAAGTTTCTTTACCGGCTCTTCTCCATAAAACCTATTTATATCCTTTTTGGATTCGTGAAACTATGAAAAAAAAATTCAAAACTACCTCATAAACTAGTCTAAATGAAATAAAACATTTGAGTTTCAATTTGAATCTAAGAGGAGACATATTACGAAGTTATTTAGGTAAAGTAAACTATGAAATATATTACAATAAGTAGTTTATTTAATTTGGATCTACTGATGCGGATTAACGTGAATCTTTTTAGTATCCGTTGTAAATCAAAGATATTACACTTTCATAGTATTTGCAAATTGAATTCGCGCCACTTTCCTACTGGCGGCTTCCACTTCCGCACAGAATAGCCAAACGTTACGTAACTAGAAATCTGATTTCAGCTTAAACATTAATTTATTGCGATTGTCAGCTGAATATTTATGTTTCCGTACGAATACCTATAGCCTAGTGGCGTGACTGAGCTGTGGTAGCCTAGTGGTGAGACCAGTGGACTGAGATGTCAAAGATGTCCAGTTCAAATCCAAGGCACGCACCACTGACTTCTCGGAAGTTATGTGCGTATTTATCACATTCTCAAACGGTGAAAGAAAACTTCGTGAGGAAACCTGTATCCTTGAGAGATTTTCTGATAGGATGTGAAGTCTGCCAATCCGCAGTAGGCTAGCGTGGTGGACTATAGCCTAATCCCTCTCAGATTAGAGAAAACCCGTGCCCAGCAGCGGGAAAATAATGGGTTGATGACTAAACTGACAGCAAACGGAATGCCCATGCTGTCAAAATAGTGACTCCTCCAACGAGCTAATTTTATTGATGACCAATATATGAAAACTAAACATGGACGCTCCAACTTACAATTTCTTTTTTAATTGGAACCACAATTATTGCCTACATTGGTCATTTACTTTGGAAAGTAACTGCTGATAGGAGTTGTCTTCAGGAATGATGTCCATTTCGAAGAGAAAATACAAACAACAGATGAAAGTAAGTACATCGTGTCACAAGTAATTGTTAAGTCATGACAGTTCATTATCTTATCCATCATTCCGATATGTCACTGGGGAATTACGAAAACCAACATGTGTTTTAATACAATTACATGTCATGTTGGCGACTGGACGATGTCCAATGCCGTATTTACTAGAATTTGTGTACTTGATTTTATCTAGAGGTGCTAAATTTAGATATAGAGCAAAGTGAATGAGAGAAAAAATAGAGGGTATAGCGAGATTTCCTCGCTCAAGTTGAGCCGCCCCACTGGAGAAGTACTTCCACCTTACAGAAGACTGTATATAAACCACAATAGTTGTGTTTCTGCGAGTGAGGAAAGTTACCAGAGCTCGTTAGGGGAGTGAGTATGATGACAGCATGGATATTACGTTTACTATCTGTGTACATAGTTAATTCCTTATTTTTAAAAAACTTAAAACACTCCATGGCGTGTAAAAGTTTTTACAGTACTGCGGTGAAGATTGGTACCTTTTATTTTAAAACACTATCTATGGAGCTTTCTAAAGATTCTTGTACCTTAGATTAACTTCTTGGAACCGTGATGTTCGTTTAGATTTTCAACATGACATAACACGCCTGTAAACGCAAAGTATTGATGTATATTTTTAGGCCCCAGTAATGGGGGTTAGCCTATTGACGTTCATCATCGCAAGTCTATTCACTGCTAGAGAGAATTGTAGAGTAATAAGGTACTCTAAAACAATCTATTCAGTACACCATATAGCCAGTGTGTATAGAACATTGGCCAAACAATTGGCTACTCATAGATATTGGGACAAAGTGTTGGGCCAATGTATCCATAGTTATTCGGCTATTAGCACAATTGCATTCAATTATCGGTATAATGAAAGAGTTACCGACACTCACTTTTACTTTGCACATAATCTAAGGTAATAATTTATTCCGCTGGTCATCGCGTTAGTTGTATTTAATTAAATAATTCATGGCTTACCGATACTGAGTGATAGTTTCTATACATGTAAAGATGGACGGTTTGGTATGTGATGAGTCTGATAAATTATAAATTTAAATGTTTTCTATCTATAGATCTCACCAAGTGCGTTTCTACCTACTTATATAATGGTATGTTAATACCATAACGCTTATATGTGTATACCCGATATGTTATGTTGGTATATTTTTGTGTCCTATTTAATTGTTGGTAAACTTATTGCCATTAACTGGGTACAAATCTCAACATCACCATCATCATCATATCAGCTAGATGACGCCCACTGCTGGACATAAGCCTTCACCGAGGATTTCCAGAAAAACAGGTATTGTCTAATCTCAACATGGACCTGCTAAAATCCCAATAATACTTTGTCCGACTTGGGAACATACCTAAATGTACACCGGACATTAATAATAATGTCCGGTGTACATTTAGGTATGTTCCATCATCATACACAGCAGGTATAATGCTGTGTCATCTAGTTCCGAGCTAAGCACCGAGGCTAGTGTTACGAATATTAGATGGTTGATATACTACTTACATAGGATTTGTTTTTGTAAATACCAAGATTATATATTCTTATAGATCAGAAGGGTATTTAATTTATTAGAAAGAGATTACACAAAACAATGCAAAAAGGATTTTACTAATAATTGCCATGAATTAACAAATCGGAATTAATAATTATATCACACGTTACGCGTCCCCAGAATATCTTCTAAACCCCGCAACTAGTGAAGTGACGAAGGACAGCACTCCATTCATGCTTCTTACTTCTAAAAAGCTTTTATTCTCTAAGAATATAGTATAAAATGTGGATAATTCAGATGTTCATGCTCATCACACTGGATCGATTATCGGGATTCGATCCAGGGAGCTCAGAAAGCACAGGTTTTACAAATTGTAAATACCGTTTCAAATTATGCTAAACCAATGAGTCAATTCTAAAATAAATAATCTTGCACTAGCTACCACCCACGGCTCCGCTTGTTATTCTGATGTAATCTGTTCAGTTGTTTAGTACATCTAAACAAACTTTCACATTAATGATACTAGATGCTTGAGAGATTTTCTCAATGGTATGTGAAGTCTGCCAACCCGCAGTAGGCTAGCGTGGTGGACTATAGCCTAATCCTTCTCTAATGAGAAGAGACCCGTGCCCAGCAGTGGGACAATGATGGGTTGATGATGATGATGATACTAGTAAGAAGTAAAATAAGATATAGTCATATCATCACGCCTGTCGACGCCATTGGGCTAAGCAGAGGTTTACTAATATACCACTTACACGGTATGTTTTTAGGTCCTCTATAGTAGGGGGCGAGTCTACTACATCAACCGGGTACGAATCCAATCTCTGCTGTTATTGAGAATTTCATAGAAAAACCCAATAACATTTTGCTCAACATGGGAATTAAACCCAAGACCTCCTGCTCACCAATCACTTTGACGACCATTAGCCCAATAAGGCAGTAAGTAGTTAAATAAGATATACTGCAAATTTAATAACAATATGAACCTATTATTAAAATAACTAAAATAAAATCTACCTATATTTAAATTCCTTCTCAAAAAATGGTACATAATATATCACATTATTAGACCAGAGAAGACAGAAGTTCTTATTTCCACCTCAAGCTATATATATATATATAGCACAGAAGACAACACTTTCAAATTCTTTTTTCGTAATCAACATGCAAAACATTTTGCACAAGCCTCCCTGGCGACTATGTAAACAACATCTTATGTGATTTCACTCCAAGAATGTTTGCATTATGATATAATGTTGTAGAAGATGCTACACCTAGTAGACCTGAATAGACTAATGATAGAGAACCGGATCTGACCGCGAAATTGGGAGAAGCTGATGTCTAGCGGTGGTCAGCTTGTACGACGGCCAAACTAGTTGCTAGGTCAAGAGTGCTTGGTTGAATAATATCGTTACATAAATTAAAGTTAGGTAGTTGAAGTCAGTGTCAGTTCCAGTATAACTATCTACTATTACGATGGAGTTTCTTGCCGGTTCTTCCCCATAAGACCTTTTGGAACCGTGCAACTAGTTTTTGACGATTCAAAAGTGCCTTTAATATTGGTCTAAGCATAATAAATAATTTGAGTTTGAGTTTATCCCAATTTCAAAAACATAAATATTAATTTAAGTTTTTGAGAGGTATGCTGTTAATTGTCTTAAAATTATTGCGTTAATATTGTGTTGTTCGGGCTCTGTTAAAACTTTTTGGAGGGTGTTGTGCTAATATATTTATTTAAAAAACTAGTATACCCTTCTTCTGATGCAGTCGGGTAAAAACAGGGGCCAATAATTTTAAGATTATCATAAGGGACGCTGATAACAATATTTTAATTCTTATCAAACTATTGGAATTCCACTAGATAGTGCTACATACAACCTTTTAAAGGAATTAGACTAAAAAAATATATCCGTGTATGATTAAAAATCTATGCGTAATGGGTTCAGATATACAGAATACCGCAAAAGCATCCAGTATGACCAGAATATTTCGTTTATTACATTGATATTTATCCTTTCAGTTACATGAGTGAGCTCGGAGAAATGCGCGCCCGCGCCGCTGTTATTGTCTTATTGCAACACTTTATGTAAACCGGCTTCACTCGCTATAATTATCATCGAAAGTGAACACCTACCTAACAACCCGAGGTACGTACGTATAATTATTTTAATAAAAAAAGAGTGTACAATAAAACATAAATGGTACGACTCCGAAAATCCCCTAAAAAAATTGTCTTTAGAAAAGTTACTTAATATATGCTAGCTGTTCGACCTAAATTTCATCGTGTCGCAGCGATGTACTTAGGACCTTTTGCCATCGAGTCCGATTTTAAAGTTGTTGAGCTTTTTTTAATGAGGCACATTGCCCTAGTGGTCGCAAGTGCGACTGTTCAGTATGCGGTCCTAGGTTCGGTTATCCGGTCGAACAAATTGTTATTGACGGTTTTCTGTGTAAGTGTCTGTACCAGTTTGGACTAAATGTACTTGATTAATGTTACATTAACATTTACATGGTACTGTAAATATACCTGCCGGTGAACTGTGTATGTCGCAGCACTACCTACTCTGCCAATCACTTCAAGGATACAAGCGCGATGGTATGTTTTCGTCTATGTTGCTGTACTGATTTTTTATTTTCAGGGTTTTTATTGCGTTGAGTTCAATATAGTTTCAAGTTGGTACCATTTTAATTGGTATTGGAGTATCTAAGATACGTTAATTTAAAAAATAAGTTAATTATTATAATAGAACACATTACAGTTTTTGATATCATTTACAATTAAGCACAAATACAAGAGTAAATACTTAATCGTCGTTGAGTCCAGCGGATGTGACTGGCGAGCCTCCGCTGCCGACATCCCGTCAAGTTTCATTGTAAACCATACCGCTAATAGCGATACATCAAATAAAAGCAACATTTAATTTATGTTATTTATTTTTGCAAAATATATTAATTAAAGGATGCCTTTCGTTGGCTTCTAGTCTACCTAAATAACCTATAAGTATTTTACACGAAGTCTCGGCTATATAAATAAATAATAAATAAAAATTCCTGGACATTATGACACAGCGCTATTAAGTTCCGAGCTAAGCAGCGAAGCTTATGCCCCGGATAGGTAATAGTTGGTTGATATACTTTTTTTGGTAAATACATACATTTTATACATAGAAACATCCATGACTCGGATACAAATTTATATGCTCATTACACAAACATTTGTCCCTACCGGGATTCGAAACCCAGGACCCATGCACAGAAGGCAGTGTTAACCACCGCTGGACTAATTGGGTCGTCCATCATCTAATTTCCACGGTACGATTTCTGCACAATGTGGGTGTCCGACAGAAGTAGTGGTTGAAAGAATTTATTGGTTCCTTACTCCCATCGACGATTGTCAGCATAACAATGTAAGTACTTATGCTGCTATTCAAGCTGTAGCAATCTAGCTAGCAATGTTTACGAGCGTGGACGGATTTAATGTTCTCTTGAGAAAGCGTTGTGCCACGAAGATCGCCGACGGCGGATGTGATTGACGGAAGTGGAAACAGTTACAACAATTTTAATAGGGTTTGCATCTTGCCACAAAATCACGCTATTTTCCAGAAGGTTTCTCCTCTCAAAAAGAATATTTCTGACCCTGTATTATGGTAAAACTAATTTGTAAGATACATGTATTTGTATTCTTCTACGCCAGATCAGGCTGACCCTTTAAGGTTAATTTAAAAAAAAACCTTTCTAAGAGGACTTCTACATAATGCAATAAACTTATGTTTCAGCTTTTTAGACTTAGTAGTTTTGGCTGTCTGTTGATAGATTTTTAAAGTTGTGAAAAAACATATTATGATTATAAAATGCTTAAATAGATATTCTCACGATAACTGGGACCAACATTCAATCCATCCTCTGACCATAGTAAGCGCAGGTTGACATAGATTGATCAACGTGGTTTTTATTTAGCCACCTGCTCGATTATAAAGAAAAACGTTGAGAACAATAAAACAACTTTATTTTCTTTTCCTGTGACACTGTTAAGTCAAGTGGCGGGCTCTCTGGTCACCGGAGCCCTGGTTGTAGGTGAACAGCCACCGCAGCATCCTCCACAGCGCCTCCGTGTCCTCGCAGTGGATCTTGTAGCAGTGCTTCATGCTCCGACGAGGGATCGATGATGGACTGGAACACACATAGAGACTTGCGTAGTCACACCCTGTAGAACCGTTCATGTTTCTTAAAATAGGGAAATTACTAAACTGACTGCTAGACTTGTACTGGCTAGTGTATCAGAAAAAAGAAACTGTCAGAATATAGCAATACATTCCAATATAAATGCAATTTATCAATTTTGAAAAAGTGTTGTTCCACATTAAGATTTTCTTCTAAGGCATAGGTGCCTAAGTTTTTATTTTGGCACATTTGATCACTGTACCGATTTACACGATAAACAATATCAATATAATGTGATAAGTGTATTCGCGTAAGTCAAAGACGGTGTGTGAGAGTCTTTGCCGTAAGTCCAAGAGATTTTTTTACCACTACATAAATATGATACAGTAATTGTCGCGATTATCCCATAAAACACAAAGTTACGTATTATTAAACAATAATACAAGTGTGCTAAGGGGGAGATTCACCATTACATTACACTTACGGTAAATAGTTCCTATCAGAGTGTATTTCGCAGAGCAGTCTCCGCCGACATCGTTCGCTGATGGGAGCCAACTCCGACGCGCCGGGGTCTGAGCGACGGTACGGCAAAGATGACGGTTGTCTGAAATAAAAAACAATTCATTTATCACGTTGATAACTAGGCAAATCATTTTAAATCGATGCTAACTAGCATATAATATAATTGGGTGATCTAGTGCCTCACAATAGAAAGAAAGAGTCATGTCTTCTATAGTAGTATATGTCATATAGCCTAAAAAAATATTGCTCGTGATAAATAGATCAATAAAATTGCACTTCAAACATTTAAAAAAAATGACTTATTGCATCTTATATATAAAAATCTCGTGTCACATCCCTAGGTGATAGGGATGTCCCTTACCAGACTTTCTTTTTAATTTTTGACTAAACGTTCTTTTTGTATTTTTTTATGATTTGGTATTAAAAATACTTATAACCCTAAATTTTCACTCTTCTACCACAAACTCCTAAGATGTGGAAAAACAATGTTTGCTGGGTCAGCTAGTATACAAAATATAAATCTTTTGCATTTATGAAGTGAACACAACAAATCTTTGTTTCTTCTTTTGGCTTTTTAGGCTTTCCAAGTGCTAGGTTGTTCTCTATTATAAAAAGTGTAAATTATGAGAGAGCTAACAGGGAGGAAGATGCTGCCTCAGAAAAATCAGATATTGAGGTGGTTTTTCGTAATTTTTGACAAGGAAACCACAATGATATATTGATGAAGAACTTGGTCCTTTTTATGCGACTTCAAAAAAAGAGGAGGTTCTCAAATCAACTGTTTGCTATCTCATAACTTTAGAATAGAATAGAATATAGCTGGTGTTTCCCATTTGGTCCCATTTCAATTTGGTCCAGTTTTGACATTTGAAATCGTTTTTTTACCTACAGAATTATTTAAGGCAGAAAAGCGAAGAAAAATATTAGTTTGCCTACCACTGGTTTCCCCAGTACGCTACAAGCACATTTACCCACAAAGTGTTGCACAACTGACGGACGTGCGTGCGCGCTTGTCTTCCGCGCATGCGCACTCTGAGTGCCCGTCTGTCGACTGGCCGAGTATAATAATAACCCATTCACACGACTTGCTGTAGGTACTGTGAGTTCTTAAGAACTTTTATTATTGATTCTGAAGTGCGTCGGTCGTATTACAATGATTAAGTTGAAGTTAATTAAGTTTAAGTCACAAAATTTGAAAGAGCAAAAAGAATGCAAATCGAAATTTCATGTTGTTCTTTGTTTTTGAGACGTGGTCCCGGCAGAAAATGACTGATTTAAAACTAGGATGCTCCACTATTTGATTAATGTTATCCGTATAAAGCAGAGCTTATTTATTATATAAACTAGTGTTAGGGTTCGAGAATGGATTCATTTGTTTTTAAATAAGTTGATTAATTTATTGGCATAATAGTTGATAATAATTTACGTTGGCAACTCTGATACTTTTTTGAATGACGGTAGGAGATAAACGTGGGGAGTTTCGCGCTGGTCAGTGACACATTCGGTTATGAGCGTCTGGCCGGAGTGGTCGACTAAGCTGTAATTAATTGTGCAATTGGTGTTGGAGAATTAAAGTACTATTTATTGTGAAATCTGCAAGTCTTCAAGTTTATTTGCAATTCTCTATCTTCTGATATCTAGGATTATCCTTACACATTCACATAATACATATTAGTAGAGTACGGGTAATCTTATATTTCAGAAGTGGGATAACGCAACTACTTTCGAAACGTAAGTACACGCCCAATTTTATTATATTAGCTTTGTCTGTATTTATAAAAAATGGCGCGACTGAGCCATTTTACTTTAGAATTCTCTTGAGTCTTAACTACCTACATATATTATGCAGCCATTTTATTAGCCCACCAACATCCTTAGTTAAAATTTAATTAATATTAGTTTTTATTGAAAGAGTTCGGTGGAGTCCAGAGTAAATCCAGGGATTTTATGGGATTTTGTGTAGGTAATATGTTGAACGCTGCCAGCATGTGGGTTGTTATAAGGGGGTCAAAATTTTGATAATTTTTCGTCTAGGACGTACCATTTCCGAGATATTTGAGTTTTAGTGTATGCTACCTTCATATTTTGTATTAGTGCTAACCTTTACTTTACACGACCTTTTTGCGTCTGCCATGCGACGCAATGTGTTTCAGGCAATGGATGAACCGTGTCGCCGAAGTCAGGGTCTAGATCGGAACAGTCGAAGACGCGAAACTCCTGCCCGGGTAGGATCTCGAAGTCGGAGCCGTGTCCGAACTCGCAGCCCTAGCCGTGCCGAACGCAGCCGAGAGCCGGAACGAGGATACGAGCGGATAGAAATCCTGGAGCGCGAGCTGCAGCGCGAGCGGGAGCGACTAAGCGGAGCGAAGTCACGTCACCGCACATCATCACGGAGGGACAACGAACCTCGCGACGCGCCGCAAGGCGCAAGCACGAGTCGAGATTTCCGTCGCTACTCACCGCGCCGCAGGGATGAAGAACATCGTGACCATCGCGATCCAGAGCGTCACTCGGAGCCACGTGTCGCCGCGGGACGGTTTAAAAGGTCACGTAGTCCTTCATTTTCTAAGAAAGATGTTGTGGATATTTTAAAATATATGAGGGATGGTTTAACCTCTCAGTCCCCGACCCGAAGCGCACATTCTCAGAAAATCGACTTCAAAAACATACTACCTAATTTTGATCCATCAACAAAAACTCAACGAGTTGATGTTTGGATAAAGAAAGTAAACGAATGTGCGTCGGTGTATGGCTGGGACGATAGAACCACCACACATTTTGCGATGCAAAAACTCCAAGGTCTGGCTAAAACCTGGTACGAAGGACTAAATTCCATTCTTTTCACTTGGGAGGAATGGCAGCAAAAGTTAATTCATGCATTTCCCTTTGAACAGAACTATGGCCAGATTTTGGAGGAGATGCTTAAGAGACGAAGCAAGTACAGCGAACCGATAGAATTCTATTACAATGAGAAATTAACACTTCTTAACAGGTGTGATATTGAGGGAAAGCGCGCGATAGACTGTATACATATATATATATATACATACATGGTATAGGCGATCGAACGTTAAAATCTGGTGCACTCGCACTACGTTGCTCACACCCCGACCAACTTTTACAGTATTTAATAAGTAACGGTGATTGGAATCAAACTGTGGGTGATCGAGCGCCATATAAAGCTAAAGGTTTTGAAAATACGCAAGGTGGTAATGGCTCAAAACCAAAGTTTGGCGCCCGACCTAATAGTAATACAATAAATTCGATGGGTTGTTTTAACTGTAAAGAAACCGGACACAGTTTTCTATTTTGCCCTAAGCCTCTTATAAAGTGTTCAAAATGTAACAGGGTCGGTCACACGTCTGATAACTGCCGTCTAAAGTCCGATGACAAAACAGTTAAGGCGGCTAATGTGTCAAAAACTATGTGCATTGATTCCGTCGGTAATCAAAGTTATTTAAATCCGAATGCAAAATTTATTAAGGAAATAAAAGTGAACGGCGCTCCCTTCTCAGCCTTTGTGGACTTTGGTAGCGACGTCACCCTGATTAAGGAATCTGTTGTTAGTTGCATAGGATTGCCTCATAATAATTGTCCATTGACAATGAAAGGGTTTGGTAACAGCGTACTGCAGTCGCTAGGGGAGTTGTCACTCAACATAAGTGTTGATGAAGTTAACGCAAATGTCATGTGTAAAGTGGTTAAGGACGAATTTTTAGACAATTCGGTTTTGATAGGGCAGTCGTTCACAGAGCAGGGTCACATAATTGCGTTTAAAAATGTGGATACCTTACGATTTCTTAATATTGGCAATGAACTGCCAAAGTTTGATTCAGATGCTTGTATAGAAAAATCGTTTAAGGTTAGATCGGTTAGTCCTCAGGAACTTTTTGGACCTGCTACTGTTAAAGCCCATATTGACTCTCCTTTTACTGGTAGTGTTTTGATAAAAAATAGTCTCGCTGGAGAACCAAATAAACAATACTTCGTATTTGGAGGTCTCTACTATGTGAAATCCGGTTCTGTCAATATAGCAGTAGCTCCGTGCAACACTTTTTGTCGAATTGCGAAAGAATCTGTTTTCTGTCGTGGAGATAGAGTCGAGTTTGTTAATAGGGTGGTCGACGTTCCGTTGTCAGGTGTGGTTGAATTCAATGAGGACCAGGTTCGTATCGGTGACGCAGCATCGCATGCTGATAAACAGCTTCTAAAGGAATTATTGAGAAGGTATAAGCATTGTTTTGCTACTTCCCTCAAGGACTTAGGGTGCACTAACACGACCGAAATGCATATAGAGTTAAATAGTAAGCGCCCTATAGTATATCGCCCATATAGGTTGTCTCTCTTCGAGCGCGAAAAGGTTCGATCTATGATCACCGATATGTTAGATGCTGGAATAGTCACAGAGTCTGTTTCCGAGTACTCTAGTCCGATTTTACTTGTTCGTAAAAAGGATGGTTCGCAAAGAATGTGCATCGATTATCGAATGTTAAATTCGGTAACGGTGAAGGAGAGATATCCTATGCCCATCATCGAAGATGAGATAGCTCGCCTGACAGGTCAAGCTTGTTTTATAACGCTTGATTTAGCGTCAGGCTACTATCAGGTGCCAATTTCGCAGCAATGCAAGCATCTTACCTCTTTCGTCACACCGGACGGCCAGTACGAATTTAATCGTATGCCGTTTGGTTTGGCGAATGCGCCAGCCGTATTTCAGCGGATGATGAATTCGATCCTTGGGGCGGCTCGCATTATGAATACTACTGCCTACATAGATGACATTCTGATTTCCGGAAAACATCCTTCAGAATGTCTAAAACGCCTTGAGGAGGTGTTGCAGGTCTTGGAAAAGGCAAACCTTACTTTAAACCTAGAAAAGTGCTATTTCCTCAGTGATCGAATCAGCTATCTAGGGTATGAAATTAGCGCTGCTGGAGTTAGACCGGGAGAAGAAAAAATTAAAAGTGTTCAAGACTTCCCCCGGCCTGAGAACGTGCACAACATTCGTCAATTTTTGGGCTTGGCTAGCTATTTTCGGAAGTTCATTAGGGATTTCGCTCATTTAGCATCACCACTTAGCAGGCTACTGAAGAAAGGTTCTGTTTGGGAGTGGAGTGATAGTCAGCAGCGGGCCTTTGAAAGTCTTAAGTCCAAATTGATAGGCAGGCCAATTCTTGCAATCTACGATCCCGCTGCAGAAACCGAACTGCATACGGATGCGAGTAAAATAGGTATTGGTGGTATCCTTCTTCAGCGTATGACTGCGGGTGAACCCCTGCGACCAGTAGCTTACTATAGTAGGCAAACTTCACCAGAGGAGAAAAATTTCCACTCCTACGAGCTGGAAACCTTGGCGGTCGTATTCTCGCTGCGGAAATTTAGAGTCTACTTGTTAGGCAAAAATTTTAAAATAATTACAGATTGCAGTGCATTGCGGTCGACATTTCTAAAGAGAGACCTAATTCCGAGGATTGCTCGTTGGTGGTTGACATTGCAAGAATTTGATTGTTCTATAGAGTATAGGGCCGGCACTAAAATGAGCCACGTCGACGCGTTGTCACGGAATCCCGTTGGTGGTATGTGTAATGTCAATCAGCAATGATGATTGGCTACAAACACTCCAACTGGGTGACACGGAGTTGTGTAGGATTCGAGATATCCTTAGTAGCGGTCTTGATGAGAAGGGCCTCAAATACATAAGCGAAAATTATGTTCTAAAGGATAATAGATTGTTTCGTTATGTTGGTAGTGATAAGAGCAATATTCGATGGGTTGTGCCGAAGGGTGCCAGGTGGCAATTATGTCGCATGAACCATGACGACATTGGACATTTTGGCGTTGAGAAGACCTTGGAAAGGATTAAGAAAACTTATTGGTTCGCCAAGATGTCCAAGTTCGTTAAGAAATATGTAAACGCATGTATCAAATGTGCTTACGCGAAAAATCAGTCAAATGCACGTGAGGGTCACCTCCACCCTATTGAAAAGGTGGAGGTGCCGTTTCACACCCTCCATGTAGACCACCTTGGACCCTTTGTTCGATCGAGTAGGGGACAAACTCACCTTCTTGTTGTAGTAGACGCATTTACAAAGTTTTGTTTTATCAAACCCGTCAGAAATACAAATACCCAAAACGTTGTCAAAGTATTAGACGACATTTTCTACACCTTTAGGGTACCCGATCGTGTTATTAGTGATCGCAGCAGTTGTTTCACTTCTCATGCATTTAAGAAGTTTGCTCTCGATAAAGGTTTTAAGCATATACTAAATGCTGTCGCTAGCCCCAGGTCCAATGGACAAGTAGAGCGGTATAACCGTACCATCCTCGACTCTCTGAAAACGTTAAATGTTAACCATGATGAGAAAGAGTGGGACTGCCACTTGGGTAGAGTTCAGTGGGGACTCAACAACACTATCCAAAAAACCACAGGCAAGACCCCTTCGGAGTTGTTGTTTGGTACCTGTTTGAACGCGGAAATCAACCCTATTTTGCCAAACTTCTTGGCAGTATATGATTAGGTATAAATGAGACAAAGTTGTAGTATAGTCTGGTTATAATTATCCAAAGGTGCATCTTATATACTAACGACTACGTGTTGATCACGGATAGTAGAAACATTTAATAGATATTGAACGTGCGATAAAGATCATAAGATTGCGATGTAGATTGTAGATACAGCACAAAGATATTGTACTGTAACAGTACACCCCCCTTTAAAAAAAAAAAAAAATTATTATGGTAATAGTGTTTACAATATAAATTTGACCTAAACCTTACTAGTTATTTGCTGATGTATATAAATAATAATGCTATTGTACGCGGTGGAATTTGATGACGCCTGTTGTGGTGTGATTTGCTGACGTATGTAATTTTGACTTAGCTGTTGCACGAGTGTTTATTATTTTTTTCCGTTAAACTCTTCATTCTTCTGTCCAGTGTTTTCATTATGCCGTAAAGTAGGATCACGCCGATTGTTAAAATAATCTGTCCCATTGCAACATTTCTTGTCCACCGTAAGTCCTCCTGGATCAGGTTACGGAGTTTGTCCGCTTCGTTTTGATTGAGGCAACTGTCCGTATTGTATGTTATCTGGTCCTTAGAACTTTGATTTCCCATTTTAGATGTCTTGTTGTTACGAGTAGTTGTGAATTAATGGTATATGTTAAGATCTATGTTAATATATATACGAATAGCTTGCTTATATCAGCGATTTTTATAGACGTACTACTGGCTTTACTTTACGTCCCGATCGTGTAGTGTACGTGTGTGAATGTCTGTAGAAATCCTTTGAATCTGGCACGTAGTTTGATTCGTCATTGATCATGAATGCTGGTTTCAATCTATCAATTGATATCACTGTCTCTTTATCCCTAATTCTAATGCAAAATGTTTTATCTGTTTTACTAATTACTGGGTAGGGTCCTTCATACGGCGGTGTCAGGGCTTTCTTAATTCTATCACACCGAACAAATACGTGTGAGCATTCTTTGAGTTCGGGATGCACAAATATAGCTTGGTTGTGGTTTTTTCTTTTCGGAATTGATGTCATTTGTGTGATGTCCTTTTGAATTTGTTTTACAAACTCTTCGTACGTTGATAACTGTGCTGCTGATGACTCAAAAAATCCTCCAGGGAGTCGTATTGGCGTTCCATATGTCATCTCTGCTGAACTATAACCTGTGTCTTCTCGCAAGCTACTCCGCAACCCGAGTAAAACTGTTGGAATTTCTTTTAACCAATTTTCGTTGGATTCTCTTGTCATTAACGCCACCTTTAAAGTTCTATGAAATCTCTCTATCATTCCATTGGATTGCGGATGATAAGGTGTTGTCCTAATTTTATGTATTCCCAAAAATTGTGAGAGTGACTCAAATATTCTTGATTCAAACTGTCGGCCTTGATCCGTAGTAATGCGCAATGGACATCCAAAACGAGTAATCCATCCTTCGAAAAGTGTCTTGGCTACTGTTTCTGCAGTTATATCTTCTACCGGAAATATTTCGGGCCATGACGTACAACGATCTATGATTGTGATTAAATATCTCTTCCCTTGTGAAATCGGAAGTGGTCCGACGATGTCAATATGTAAATGTTCAAAACGTTGCGCTGTCATAAATGTACCAGGAGGTGATATCGTATGTCGTTGTATTTTTGATTTTTGGCAGGCTATACATGATCTACACCAATTATTGATATCTTTGTTCATATACGGCCATAAATACCTTTGGGTTATCATTTTTCTCGTAGTTCTTTTTCCTGGATGGCTCATACCATGAATGGTATCGAAAATTTGTTTGCGAAATTGCTTTGGTAAGTAGGGGCGGCTTTTTCCAGTAGACGTGTCGCAGGTGATGTTTATTGTGGAACCCGGAAGCGTAATGTTTTTGAATTTTAATCTTTTATTGTCACGTAATTTACTTAGTTCATTATCTGTTGATTGACATTTTTCCAATTCAGCGTAATCGATAGGTGATGGCACGTATATTTCCTCTATTCGAGATAAGGCATCGGCGGTAATATTGTCACGTCCGCTTATGTGTTGAATGTTGGTACTGTATTGTGAAATGAAATCTAACTGCCGGACCCGTCGCGGTGTATCGTTTGATGATGGTTTTTGGGAGAATGCGTATGTCAAAGGTCGGTGATCCGTAAATATTGTAAATTCTCTTCCCTCGATTAATCTGTGAAAATGTTTGACGGCCATGTATATTCCTAACAGCTCTCTGTCAAACGTAGAATATTTTTGTTGAGTTTCGCTCAATTTTTGTGAAAAAAAACCTAATGGTTCCCAATTGCGTCCGGATTTTTGTTGTAAAACTCCACCAACGCAAGTAGCACTAGCGTCGGTCATGAGCGCTAGTGATGCGTTGCGGGAAGGATGCGCTGTTAACACTGCGTTTTTCATGCTTTCCTTGCATTTTTCGTAAGCTTTGTCTGCTTCCGTTGTCCAAGGAACAGGTGAATTATCGTTCTTTTTTGAACCATGTAGATATTCGTTTAAAATTCTTTGATTTTCCGCTGCGCGTGGAATATTACTTCTGTAGAAATTGACCATGCCCAAAAATCGTCTTAATTCTTGAATTGTTTTCGGTTTGGGAAATTCCATGATTGCTTTGTAATTTTCTTCGGTAGGTTGTATTCCTTGGCTCGTTATATGATAACCTAAGAAATCTATTTCCCTTCTGAGAAATTCGCATTTTTCGAGATTAATGGTTATTCCATTCTCGTGTAAACGTTTGAAAACCGTTTCTAAATGCTGATAATGCAAATCTTCGTTGTCCGATGCGATGAGACAGTCGTCTACAAATATAAATACGAAGTTTAAATCTCTAAATAAGGAATCCATGAATCGTTGAAATGTTTGTGCCGCATTGCGTAATCCGAAAGGCATTCTTAAGTACTCAAAAAGTCCGAAAGGTGTGATGATGGCTGTTTTTTCTATATCTTTAACAGGAATACAGTGGTATGCTTTGCGTATATCTATCTTGCTTAGTATCTTCTTATTTTCTAATATGTATGTAAAGTCAGTTAATCTTGGTAGTGGGTATTTGTCCGGTACTGTCGTGCTATTGAGCATTCGATAGTCTCCGCACGGTCTCCATTCGCCATTTTTCTTTTTTACCATATGTAATGGGCTTGCCCATGGGCTATCTGACGGTCGGCAAATTCCAAGCTCTATCATATTTTGAAATTCCTTTTTGGCTATGTCGTATTTTTCTGGAGGTAATGGTCTTGCTCGAGCTGCGACGGGTGGTCCTGTAGTGATAATGTGGTGTTCAATCTTATGTTTGGGCGCATTGCGTAGAGAGGACTCTTTCGTGATGTCTTCGTATTTGTTTAAAAGTTGCGTAATACGTGAATTCGTTCCCACTGCGATAGTACGAATTGTTTGTTGTGTCGCTTTTTCTGAAGTTACATGCGTTGTCAGCTCTGTAACTTTGTCGATAAGTTTGCGACCTGCTATGTCGACTAATAGTTTATAGTGCTCTAGAAAATCTGCTCCAATTATTGGTTGTGTAACATCGGCGATTATAAAATTCCACCGCGTACAATAGCATTATTATTTATATACATCAGAACGAAATTGCTGACGAAACTCGAGTAAATAGTGATATTTCTACCGTACGTGACGAAGTAAAAGGCAAAATAGACAGGGAACAAAATATGCAAAAACAAAGATACGATGAAGGTAGGAAGCCGGCTCGACTGTATAAGGAAGATGAATTGGTTAAAATAACAAAAACGTGTTTCAATAACGATGGGCAAAGTAAGAAGCTTATGCCAACTTATGTAGGACCCTATCGTGTAGTCCAAGTCCTAGGTAGGGACCGATACAAGGTGGCTCCTATCCCGGGTTTGGGTTGCACCCAAAATAGACGACCAACTGTTGTTGCAGCCGATCGTATGCGGCCGTGGATTCACATAGCCGCGTTAGAAGTCCACGAAAATGGCAGTGACTCGAATGTGTCTGATGACAATGAGTGAATATGTACTCCTTCTCGATAACCCACCCTTGTTGATTTACTTACATTCAAAGCAGGCAACTACAGAACCTTTTTGCATTGTTTCAGATCAACATCATCCATTGTCATCGATCGGTTCGTGTGTTGAGACAGAGCAAATTCGATAACGCGATATGGGTAAATCGGTCGTCCTGTATGCGTATCATTCACGAGCGAGTTCGATCTGAATCGATCAGTTCGTATCTCGAAGCAGTCGTGACTGAAGAGGATCACCTAATGCATGTCACTGGTATTATGATCGTCCGGTGCACGTATTAGAGTTTGTCTATATTGAAGTTGGTAGTTTGGCGGTCAGGTGCAGGGCTGAATCGATCAGTCTTGACTTGATATGCCAAATGCTAAACAAAGTAGGCCGCGCTGTCACAGGAAAATCGATCGTCTTGTGCGCGTGAGCAAGTAGTTTTGTTGGCACTATAGGACATCGAGTCCTTTCGAGTCAATAATAATTGATTGGTAACCCAAACGAATCGATCGGTTTGGGCCCAATATTATTTATATTATATTATAATCATTTTTATTGCTGTCGACCGAATCGATCGGAAGACAATTTTAGTTTGGAAGTGTTGTTTTCTATTTTTTTTAATAGTAATTCTATTATAGCGAATGCAAATAATTTGAGTTTTGTAAACACTAGTTATAATGTTAAAAGTTGAAATTATCTGTATTAAACCCTTGCTTAATTTTATTGTATACAAAAATATAAAATAATTTGAGAGCAGAATCTTGTAAATTTTAACACTTATTTACTTTGTAATCATTACAGGTATTCACAGATTTTTTTGTTTTAGCTATATCTATATTTTTTGGTTTGTAAGAATTGTGTTACTGAACAAGAGTGCGATTGTTAGGGTTCCACCTGGGACCGTGTGCGGGGACGCACACGTTGTCAGGATGGTCGATTGTTAGGGTTCGAGAATGGATTCATTTGTTTTTAAATAAGTTGATTAATTTATTGGCATAATAGTTGATAATAATTTACGTTGGCAACTCTGATACTTTTTTGAATGACGTAGGAGATAAACGTGGGGAGTTTCGCGCTGGTCAGTGACACATTCGGTTACGAGCGTCTGGCCGGAGTGGTCGACTAAGCTGTAATTAATTGTGCAATTGGTGTTGGAGAATTAAAGTACTATTTATTGTGAAATCTGCAAGTCTTCAAGTTTATTTGCAATTCTCTATCTTCTGATATCTAGGATTATCCTTACACATTCACATAATACATATTAGTAGAGTACGGGTAATCTTATACTAGTGGCTTCATCACAACCAGATGAATGGCATGGTAACGCATAAAATACGAACATTCAAACAGCATGATCTTATGTGTTACATCTAAGATTGGGGTCACAGGATCGCGAGTTCATTCTTCCTACAAGGAAGCTGGAGCAACGACCTCGTTAGGGACAATATCAAATAACAAACGTATGTTAGTAATGCACCAAATCCGCGTAAATTTTCCAATAATGCGTAACTAGTCACGATTACCATCGCAGCTAGTTTCCTCCACACATAAAACTTTAACTTTCTATGATAAGCAGCTGCATATTCTGTTTCTTTCGTAGATATTCGTATGTGTGTAATGTCAGTGTGTTTAGGTACAATTCGTATTCGTAGTCATAAAAAATATTCTTGGATTTTCCCAGTAATATTTTTTCATTCATTAATTAATTTAAACTATTCAGTATTGACGTCACCAAACTTTAGGAACTGTTAAACTTAAAGGAACTGTTAAACGCACGTTTGAAGTAATTAATTTTGATATTAAAGATGCCTTTGTTTCCATGGGTACTGGATATTTTATTATGTATATCTTATATATAAAATTCTCGTGTCACAATGTTCGTTCCCGTACTCCTCCGAAATGGCTTGACCGATTCTCATGAAATTTTGTGAGCATATTGAGTAGGTCTGAGAATCGGCCAACATATATTTTTCATACCCCTTAGTGATAAGGGTTGTCCACCAACCCCTATAATGTGTCAAAACAACGTTTGCTGGGTCAGCTAGTTTTATTATAATCTTTGCAAAGATTTGTTCGGCATTTCTCTTAATAAGCAATGATTGCAGGGTATTATGCGTGGCCTGTTAATATTCATTTTAATAATATACGTGGCATAAATCGTAACTTTTGATCTTTTTCCCAAAATGTCGTAGAGAAGAAATAAATAGCACTCATTCAATTCCAGTTTTTATATGGCTTACTGTGCTTATTCTACCAAAACACTAGCAACATATCTACGACTAAACTGACGTATTATGAACGTACGACAAATGACAACCATTTGACATTATCACCACAGATAAAACTAGACATGTCATTACCATACGTTACAACAGCAAACAAATAAAATATTGATACTGGAAAGCAAATAATGAACACAGTAACATAGTGACAAATTACGACAAAGCTCATCTTACAAGGCAATATCCGTGTCCGGATCAGTTACGTCGGCGCGTGTAATGCGGCGGGCGCGGATGTACTCGCCGCACGCATGCGCATGCACGCCACACGCCACACACGCCACCCGTGTATGTGGGTAATTGATCGTACGAGGAGTGGGTGGTCCTAGCGAGGAGTTTTGGGTAATATTGATATTGACATATTGGATATAGGTACAGCTTTTCAAAAGTCAGGCTTCGGGTTTTTTTTCTGTTTTCTAGATACGTTTACAAACAATTGGAACAATAAATTATAGGTCATATAAATAAATATTTGTTACTTCTTAGGTTTCAAACTCAAACTCAAAATATAATACATTCTTAAAGTAGACGAAACTGAATTGACTCTTTTTGAACTTTGAGAGAAAAGACTGCCCCGAAAATACCCGGTTCTAAATGTTTTTGCTTGCTTTTTGCAAGGAGAAGAAGCGGCGCAACAAACTACCAAGCAACAAATTTCTGTTTATTAAATCAATAATTCTATATGTAGATTGAATCGAGAGCTTATTGTGCAAAAGCTAACCTCTGCTAACCGCTCAGCTACTGAGCCGTAAAAAAGACTAGTAATTAATAAATAATAATAAATATTCCTGGACATTATGACACAGCGCCATCTAGTTCCGTGGTAAGCAACGAGGCTTGTGTTACGGATACTAGTTGGTTGATATACTACATATATACTTTTTTTTTGTAAATACATACATATTATACATAGATACATCCATGACTCGGAAACAAATGTTGATGCTCATCACACAAACATTTGTCCCTACCGGGATTCGAACCCGGGACCCATAGCACAGCAGGCAGCGTTAACTACCGCTGAGCTAAACGGGTCGTCACAATTATAATGATACTTACTGGTTATTATCCACGTTGTGGATGGTGATGACGCTGGGGGTGAGCGCGGAGATGATGAGCCCCACCGGGATGAACGCCGTCACCAGCCGGAGCAGGTTCTGCCACGGGTTCACGCTGCAGACAGACGTTACGTTAGGTGCATTTATTTAGTCGGGACTATAACAAACAGTTACACATTTTGTTTTGTAAAATGACTTACAAATGAATGTTACACCAATATGCAACTCAAAGCATTTTCCATAAAATTAAAAAAAAAAAGATAGCTAAGAACAAAACTAACAAAATAAGAAATAATTTTCCTAATCTACTAAATTAACATGCTTAACTTGGGAATAACTTGGAAATACCAGACCGATTATTAAGGAAGTAGTTAAATATATTACATATGTAGGTATTATATAACCTACATACTTAAACTACTAATCGTTATCCATAAAGTAACCAGGATATTTCAGAAAGCTCGTATCTCTAATTCCCAGCTATAATCATTTGCGAATGGAGCTGTTGACTTAAACATATTTCCAAACGCTACTGACAGGTAAGTAAAACATTTGGAAAGTAGCTCCGATACTTGTAGATCCTGCATCACACACTCATGTAACATGATAGTTAAATTCATGTCAGCCACGCAGTGCGGTGGTCTCGCATTTACTATCACTTGCGCACGCGCATCAATCTCTATTAGTGGTCGCGATATCTATAAATCATTGCGATTGTATCTTCTTTGATTTGATCAGTGTAGTATGTACCTGACATTACTAGTTTGGAGTAACGGCTTTGCTTTTAAATATGATACTAATCTATTGTATGGCAAGGTTTTCAGTTTAAATTCGCTCTTCTACGCATTTATGAGACTATAAGGAATTCAATTGTACGGTTCCAAGAAGTTGGTCATATGGAGAAGACATTGTCAAGAAATACTCTTATCAATAAAAAGTAATAGGTAGTCTCTATTAAAATGGTATAACCATTAGAAATTATTTTGTATAGGCAGATTATATCAATTTGAACAACTTGCCAACACATCTTGACATCCATTAATAATTAATATTAATCAGCCTTTTAATACATAGGTTTAATTGTTGCCCAGTAATTAATGAAGAAATAATTGAAATACAATTTATTAATTAATTAAGATACTAATCACGTATGGAAAAACCCAAACGCACAGTCACATGCGGCAATATTAAATACTTATGGCTAGCATGTAACATCAATAAAAATATATAAAACTGGGTACATAAAAATACCACAAAACGTTTGTCAAAATATCCTTTGGTCCTAATGTACATGTTATTACGCAACTTTAGTGCGAGTTGGACTGGTCTCAAGTACTTTCTGGTGGTGACATTTTCTCACAAAGCCGTTGAGACACACGGGGGCAAGTTTTCACGTTTTTGTGTGGTTTGAGTACAATTTTACTGGGCTATGACACAACACTAGCTGCGCTTGCGCTGCAAATTGCGCTGTCACTGGTTATGTTTTATCTTTATGTCAGTTTTTTTATTGGCTCTCACGGGTTTAGGAATATAATGTGAGTGCTTTATTGGAGTCTTGCACGTGTGTGTGATGTAATTTTGTAAAAGTAAAATCAACATACGACGGTAGTATATCCTTATGGTTTTTATTACCGATGTTTAATGTGTAAGATTTTGAATATTTTTAACATAAATTGCCATACTCACATCTCTTACAAAACGAGATAGACAGTGGCTGCAAATAACCGCAGGGAGATTAAATATTTGATAAAATAAAATAATTATATGAAAATCGGCTAAACGCAGGCATACTGGACACTGACACAAACAGGATAACTGATCCTCTGCATGTTTGTGTACTCAATTATTAAATCAAGTAAATCGGCATTATCTCATTACAATGATGGTGATGTTATATGAATCGGCTCCCATCCATAAACAAGCCACGTTGAGTGCAGCTTAACCGCACCGATTGAATCCCACACACATTCATTCACGCGAATTCATTCATTATATTATAACCGAAGCTGCATTAATATAAATGACTAATAACCATTAATGTATGTCGGTTAGCGAATGTCCGAGTGAAAGGATATTTGCGATACAAAGAGGTCATATCCGACACTAAGCAAAGTAATGCAGAAGTACCACTCTGATGCTGATGATGTAAGAAGCTTGTAGATGTTATCATCAATCTATGGAACCTGATATACTAGTACGACAATACACAGAGATCTATGATTGGTGGGTTCATGTAGATCCCAAGTTATCTCCCATTTAGACCCACTCGAGAGACAATAATTCTTTGGTTCTGAAAAGTGGTACATCCTACAAATGAGGTAAGACTGGTTAAAAAGAAAGAGAGAATGACAGTAGAACATTTATACAAATATTTTTTCTCAAAAGCACATTTATACAAATGTCTGTACTAGAATGAAGTGTTTAGCTGTTCTCGAACGAACTAAAAGCTCTAGTGTTACAAAAACTGGATGATGTGCACCTTCTGAACAATAATAATTACATTTTAATGGTCCAACACTGAGTATACCCAACAGCTTTCAACTTTCCTACATTGTTTTTAATAAGTATTTACTTAAGAATGTGTTTACACCCTTAAACGGAGATGGCAAAGTGTGGTTTAAGTTATAAGCAAGTAAAACTCGGCGTGAAAATCGTGTGGATATAGATAATCGCGTTATAACTCGGATGGATTAATGTACTAATGAGTAACTCTAGAAATCGAGTAATTTTATGAGAATAACTTCCGCGTAATGCCGCCTTCCAACATTAAGGGACTATTTTGCAATTTGTAAATTTGTATCGGAGACATGGATTCTTACATTTTAATCATAATTATTATCACCATCATCAACCCAATTACTATCGCATTGCGAAACGAGAGGAGAACAGGTACAGGTCTTCTCTCGTTTGAGAGGGATCAAGTCATACTTAGTCCACCAAGCTAATAAAGTGTACCGTCATAAAAACTCTTAGACGTGCAGGATTCCTCATGATGTTTTCTTTCACCAGTTAAGCATGTGATAAATACGCACGTAATTTCGAACTCATTGGTGCGTGCCATGGGATTTAACTCGAGATTTTTGCATTCACAGTCGACTGATCACCACTAGATCATGGGCCTAGTGGTGACCTTCACTATATCTTATCACTTAATCATATGCTAAGCCTCACTGATTGATCCATATTAATATTCCTTCTTACCGTTTTTTGACTGAATGCTCCCCCCTCCCATCCTCATAATACACTAAACCCATTTCTTCATTACTGTTTGGCTTCTCCTTGAACACTTCAGGCGACTTGTAAAGTCCTCCGGCAGGAACTTTTACTGGCACTTCGACAGTTGGCCTCGTATCCATGGAGTCTGGCCATCCCTCTTTGGTCCTCGTGAAGATGGTGTCTTCAAACTTGTAAGGGAACTCCTGGTGGGTGTAGTAGATTTCTTTGGGGATTTTGTTGAATGTTTCATAGCTGTTATACTGTTCCTCATTTGGGGAGCTACGAATGAAAATGCTTAATTTAAAAAACTTAAAGTAGGTATCAACATAATAACATATATATAAGTAGGTATCAATGTATATGTCCGGTTTTTAAATTGAAAATACTATGTCAGATCGAGAAACTGCCAGAAAACAAAATTTTATTTTTATACCTAGGTACTTATTTATTTTTACCTTACAAATCCATTGGGTGGCTTCTTCTCTACGGGTTCAAAGATTGGTGTCTTAATGACTTCAGCACTATCGTCATCAAAGAAACTTCCTAAATGTTGACTGGGTTTGAAATCCTTAAATAGTTCTTTATCGTTATTCTCTTTCTCTTCTTTAACTTCATCAATATTAGCAGTATTATTACTCTTCGTAAGATTTGACTCCGAAAAACCGGATTCTATCTTCCAAGTTTGTGGAACTAGTCTGGTTTTATTTTGGAGTTCTGATCTGGTGTCAGTCTCATTGGCCACTATTTCAATTTCAGTAAACTTCTCTTTGGTATCGTTAACTCTGATTTTACTTTTACTAGAATTGATTTCGGTATCATTAGGTGTGATTTCAGTGTCTTTAAGTTGGATTTCAGTGTTGCAAGGTTTAATATCATCATCACTGGGTCCGATTTCGGTGTCATTATGCCTTGATTCGATTTTATTTCTGATGATAGTCTTGTTGATCGGGTATAGTGTGGTGACATTGGTTGTTGATGCCGTCGTGGTCTCTGAGGCATATATTGAGATTATCGGTATGAGGAGCAAGAAGATCCATGAAGCAAACTGTAAAAATGTTTAATAAGTTATTTAAACACACAGCTTTTATCAGCTTGTTAATGTTATTTAAGATAAATGTGGTCATCGGTTTTATATGTATGGTTTATTATATTCTCGAAAAAAAAGGTAATGGATTTATTTAATTCTGGCCTTTTGCATCTCTTTTTATAATTCTATCCTATTGCGCGAACCAGTGTAACTAATTATTTACCATATTTCATAAGATATTATGGTATCACTGTATTTAATGTTTCTTTTATCAGTTCCAAACCGCAGATAACCACACTATGCTGCTATTCATCATTTAGATTTAGAATTATGTTAAACACTGTAAATAAGTTGAATACTGAATTCAGCCCTCCTTTTCAGTGATAATGAATACATCGAAACCTATGTTTGGCAGGCCGTATAATAATTATTATAGAAGGTTTGTAAGTGACCATTTTTCTGTGCCACAAGTCTGCAGTGGTAATACGCAATGGTTGAAGACTAACCTCAAGGGTTTATGGTGATTTTGGCTAAAAGACGTTCCAAACTTTCTTGAACGTTACCGAGCCGTCTCATCAGATTTTCAGGTTTCTGTGGCTATTTCAGGTAAACACACATTCGAGAATAAAGTTCTTAGCGGAAACTGGGAGGGCACGGTACGGTAGCTTGACATGGTAATTCGCACTCAATAATAGAACAGATAAATGGTTGACGATGTCGAATGTTATCCAAATATTAAATATGTTTCCTGTTAAAGTCAATGATAAATGAATTCCAATTAAGTGGACAGTAACACACCAACAAATAGATATCATTTCTAAACACACTATTATGATTGACATGCAATTACAAATGACTGACGTTCTGACAACCGCTTTACCCCATTGCGGTCGAAAGGTCATACGTACACTACTATTAGTAGCTATTATATCATTTCTCATTAGCTCCATACTGAAGAGAGCGCGACATCTCATACATAAGCAATGCAGTATTGTATCAGTCGTTATTTAATCTTTAAGATGTCTTTTCAAATCTACTTTAGAACCAATATCACCGCATAACTACTGTACGGTTGAAAGGATGATGAATTGTGTAGGTTTGCAACACCAGAGGTGTTACTTACGCGTGGCCAACCCTATAAAAACCTTTTCAATACCTTTAGACCTTTAGTCGATTAGGAAAACGTCGGCAGATAGTTCATTTGATTGTTCATTCAGCCTGATTGTGCGTGTGAGTTCCTTTGGAATAGCACACTACGTGAAGAAAAAAAGTTGTATAAATTAATTTGTTTGTTTGGAACTTTCCGCAAAACAAGCGGCTTTTATAGCCCTCCTCTTTTAATATTATTCTGTTACAAATTAATTTATATTCACTGTCATCTCTGTTGCTCTTTAACGTATGGAAAATCCATCGATATCACATGACAAGACTTTCTCTATCGTTGTAACGGTTTGACAAGTCTGTCGTTATTATAATATTGTTATAGCTGGACATGTTGTGGTCAGAATGATAGTGAAAATTGTATGCAGTTTTGCGCAACTACTAGTACTTATAAACTTATTATTACTACTGGCTGTAGTTTGAGTCACTGTGGTGAAATCGAGCCCTAATCATTTGGGAAGTTTACTAAGATACACGTCAGTTTACAACTAGAAGGAAGTAACAGTAAGATTGTGATGGTTCAGAAAGGAGGCAAGATCGTCGGGTAGGTTTTCAGTCAGGTGAAAACTTCACACTAATCCCGTACTTCTCCTTAAAGGCTAGGCGTCTTTTGAATGACTTCCCTCTCGCCCCTGTTCAGTGTAACGAGTGTTACGTGTTTCATTAGTGCGAAATGCATAACTTACGTAGTTGTAAGTGACAACTAGTTTCTTCTAATTCCTTACGCCTGGCGCCTGTAAACAAGCTTGAGGAATATTGTTCATAGTAATATTATACAGCTATTAACAATGTTTGCTTAAATAGTATTATAATAAATGTAGTATGAAATACTGATATTTAACAATAAGTAAGTATTAGACAGAAAATCGATTCTAATATTGAACAACTTTAAATCTATAATCTTTTTCAGTTATTGTAAAAATAACTGCAAGGAAATACTGATAATTCTGTAATCTTTATATTTAATCTGCTTCATACAAAACTGTGACATAAAAAGTTATCTTTTTACTATAAAAGTGATCATTATTTTACTGTAGGTAATGTTATATAAACACGTCACTCATTTATAATTCTTGTGATTATGTACAACAGGAACCAGGAAAATCTTGCGAAAATTGCGAATAGATTGATCTATGTGCAAATGATAAGGCGAATTCGTTTTTCGAATTACGGATTTTATCCCAGTATATTGGTATCAGATAGTTGAGTTCCTACGTTGAAGATCCTTTGCAGCATCCATGGTCAATGGCAAACTGAGAGACATTCAATATCTGCTGCTTAAAACCGTTGTTTCCGCCGTGCCTGGGCGTCCATTTTGACGTAATCTGACCTCTCTGGCTTCGTTCTAATGTGTTTATGGTAACTCTTTCGTCTATTTCTTCTTTCATTGATGTCAGAGATTTTATACACACAACGCGAACTTGAAAAATCCCTATATTTATGATATTATGTCATGATAGGTGTAGATGGTTACAACCCACATTTGAAACTTGGGCAAAATTATTCTTAACTGACGGAAACACAAGGAGGCTCTAATATTTATTGCTGTACTTAACTCTGTTCTGAGAGCCAGAGCGTGAAATATTTTAAAAAGTAAGTAAGTAGACATCTATAATTGACTTGCGTAACCTGCCTTACAACTGACACCTCATTTCCCTCCATTCGACAAAAGTAAGGTTACATGTAGATCTTTAAGTCTATTAAAATATTACGTACAATACATAGCATAATACATTTTACTTTATATAATTGTAAACGAAGAAACATGTTATCTAACTTCCCCAAATTCAGTACGTACACATAGGCCTATGAATTATTGCCTGCCCCTTCTCCCAGCAAAGAAAGAATAATTGCTCACCGTATAAGAATTCATTAAAAAAAAATGTCGCATGAACGTGCCGCAATCAGCTCGAGCCTACTATTCGGAAATATTGATTCGATTGAATAAATTGAATACCAAAATAGACCTATTTTTTAAGTGAAAAGACTGTATTTCGAGATTAGATTCGAGAATATTTAAGAGTTTGTGCACGTTAGATGTCAGGGTTAAGGGACAAAAGCTCATCAAGCCGGAAACCTATTTTATGGGTGAAAAGAAAGCATTCAATGCAAACTATTAATGAGTTTTTAGACAATCTATTCGACAAAAGGTTTCACAGAGGCCGCGACTGCAAAAAAACAACTCAGCTGGACTGCTTGGCCTACAGGGATACCTTTTTTTTGGGTCATGCCCACCACCCAAGTCCCTATCACTGCAACTCCTGTAAGCCAGGATCAACAATAGTTACCATCCAGAAAATCGTCGTCGAGACAATGAAGCCCGACGTGTCCTAGGGGAAAGATATTAACTGCCTTGGAACCCGCAGCGATATTAATCATGAAATTTCCTTTCTAATGAATCCCAATACCAGGTTTAGTGACGTGGATTACAAATTCAAATTCAAATTCAAATTCTTTTATTGTGTGTTACATGTAGAAAAAAGATCTTATAGTTATTCAAATTACGGTTGTTAATATCTTTTTCCGGCCGGTTTTTCCATAGTCGCTCATGGCGATCCTTGGGGGAGACCTAAGTCCAGCAGTGGACGTCTAACGGTTGATATGATAATGATGATGATATCTGTTTATCAGGGGTTGGCGTGCTGGGCAGCTGGGTGTCTGCTGTGCTGTGGTATGAGGGATCGGGTGGGACCTACAAGCTGCGCCGCGCTGGTAGCCGTCCGCGCCCGCGCCGCGCTGTCGGTCAGTGACATACCGTTTTGGGTGAAAGTGAGTGCCCGCGCCGTTACGCAACCACTACATAACACGAGTGAGGCCGCGCCGCACCACTAGTCAGTCACGGTCAGCCTCACATATCGAGGAAATTATTTATGTCCGATAACTTAATAGAGATTTAACATTGTTATGTTTATTTATAGCTGTTGTTAGGTTATTTATGTATGTGTGTATGTCTTATAATGACATTGGGTCATTTTATTGTGCGTGTGGACTTAATGCATGTATATTAATTAGCACCAAAGTATCTGAGGATGATCATCAACCTATTTTATTGTCCCACTGCTGGACAAGCTCGTTTTAGAGGGATTATAGACTGCAGTCCACCGAGCTAGTCTAGTGCGGGTTGGTAGACTTCACATGCCATCCAAAATATCTCTCAGGCATGCATGCAGGTTTCTTCACGATGTTTTGCTTTATGCTATGCTTATAGCATAAACACGCACGTAAAACGCACGTTTGAAAAGTCAGTGGTGTCTGCCTTGGGTTTGAACACGTGTCCATTAACTTCACAGTCCATTGGTTACACCGCTAGGTTACTGCTTACTGCTCTGCGCTTTTACTAATAATAATAATAATAATAATAATAATTTATTTATTTTCTCGCCACAATACACATTGAGTACATATTTTTAGGGAACAGATGGATACAGTAAGTATATTGCGGGAGACTGGTGCCTAAACTAGGCTTGGGGCCTGTATTTCAGGACACCAGGTCTCCACCCTTTAGGTTGTATAATAATCCAAATCAGACAGTGGTCGCGAGTCAGTTAACAATTATTAAAATGATTCTAAATCTATATAGTGTTAGTATGGTTAGTATTGTGTGGGGATGAAGTTAAGTGTAGAGTGTGGTTTTGTGTAGTGAGTGAGGATGTAGAAGTTTCTGTTGCCTGGACATATAATAAATAATATCGATGTGAATAGTATACATTTATTAAATTTAATAACTAATTTATTTAAATCATGATCTATACCGAGACAGTCAGGATTTTTTCAGTTTCAAGGTAGTTTAGGTCCTGGATCCAGCTAGTTACTTTCATTTTACATTTTATCTTGTTAAGGTGGTAAATAGGAAGAATTTTGTTAATTTTATTATAGAGATAACGACCGAGGTGGCAGAAGAATCGCTGAGAGAATTTGGTCGATAGTCGGTTATGATTACTGTCCACGGGGTCGAATCTGCGTTTGCCATGCGAAAGAGAGGGGGAATATGTTAAGAGGCTATGCTGTTTCATAATTGTTTGTTGTAAGAATAGTTGGCGTACTGTCAGGACCTTCGCTTCTTTATATAGGATGGTGGTAGGGTATCTGTAGGGGAGGCACAGTGAGACCTTCAAGATGGCTCTCTGCGCTCTTTCCAATTCAAGGATAGTGTATTTTGGGGCACCACCCCAGGAGGTGATGCAGTAAGTCAACAAAGACTGAGCGAGGGCAAAATACACCGATCTCTTCACTTTATCCTCAGCCACCTGTCTAAGGGTCTTGAAGACATATATTAACTTCCGTAGCCTGCCACTTAATACGGTAATGTGCTTGTGAAAGTTTAGTGCACTGTCTATGATAATGCCCAGATATTTCACACTATCGGCTTTACCGATTTGAGTGCAAGTACAAGTGGCGCAGCATGGCATCGGACACGTGTGAGCTACAATAGAATGCGGGATTGTTGTCGAGGTAGGCCTGTTATATTTTATGGAGAAAGTGACATAGTTAGTTTTTGCAGCATTTAGAGTGAGGATGTTATTTCGTAACCACTCCGAGACCATATTGAAGCCCGACTGAGCAAATCCGTAAACATCACTCCATGTGGTTGCTCTGAATAACAGGACTGTATCGTCTGCGAAAGTTATGATTTTACCCCCTGGGAGAGTGAGCAAGCCCAGGTCGTTTATGTATATAAGAAAGAGTGTAGGACCCAGTACGCTGCCCTGAGGCACGCCGTAAGTAACTTGGCACTCATCACTGACGAACTCTTTCACTTTCACGCTCTGAGTACGCCCACTCAGATAGTCCTCAAACAGTTTCAATTGGACTCCCCTGATTCCAAAGCATTCCATCTTCCGAATCAGTATAGGAACAGAAACCGTGTCAAATGCCTTCGCTAGGTCTAGAAAGATCCCCAAGACTTTACGACCCTTGTCCATGTTAGTGACAATAAAGTTAGTAAGATCATGAACAGCATCAGATGTCGATTTACCGGTTCTAAAACCATACTGAGAGGAAGATAGAAGGTTATTGCTCTCCAAGTAATCAACTAGTCTGCCGTTCATGATCCGTTCAAGAACCTTAGAAAGCGCTGGCAGAACGGCTATGGGTCTGTAGTTGTTGACACGGCTTCTGTCCCCACCCTTAAAGACCGGATGAACAATTGACCTCTTGAATGCTCTGGGAAATTGGCCTGTTTCGAGAGCAAGGTTACATACGTAAGTCAACGGTGGAGCTATGATAGATTTGTGTTTCTTAAGGAAACTATTTGAAATCCGGTCCCAACCAATAGCACAGTCATTGCGGAGGCACAGTATCAGTTTTGTCACTTCTGCTTCGTGTGTGGGTAACAGTACCATGGAATGTGAATTGTTGCAGAAAGTACTACTTGATGACAGTGCCGACCGATTTACAATTCTTTCAGCAAGGGATTTACCAATATTTGCGAAGAAATTATTGATTTCGTTAACCGATTGCTTTGGTGTAGCTAAAGTCGATAGCAATTCGGAAGCGTTGTCCCTCTTTTCAACCCTACTCGTTATGCTGTTTATAGCTGTCCACAGATGTTTAGTGTTGTTGCCGGCATCACTGATTTCTTTTTTATCATGATCAATTTTAGATTGCTTTAATAACTTGTTGCAGTAGTTCCTATATCTTGAATATGTTGTTTTTAGGATTAAGTTCTCAGAGTCATTTTTAATTTTTTTATGTAGATTATCTCTATGTTTGATGCAGCGGAGAAGGCCAGGAGTAATCCATGCC
Source organism: Craniophora ligustri (assembly GCA_905163465.1). NCBI lineage: Eukaryota > Metazoa > Arthropoda > Insecta > Lepidoptera > Noctuidae > Craniophora > Craniophora ligustri. The sequence goes on from LR990968.1 coordinate 14,484,724, forward strand.
TTCACGATTCTTTTACGGTTCGGAACTTTCACTGTTTTCGTGTTTAACTCAATGGCCCGCATAATGGGACTAATTAATAGATCTGCCGCTACATGTGGATCATTTGACATATACACCGCACTAAAGTCAACTAGTTGCAGATCTGCGTCTAGCTGATCGTGGTTGACTCGGTTCACTGTTTTTCTTGCAGTCGATTTAAGGTTTTTTTTTGCAAGAAATAACAAAACAGTTTCGTGGTCAGTGAGAGCGGAGTGGGCAACCAAAGTGGTAGCGGGCAAATTTGTTTTAAGAATAAAATGATCTAAGCATGCAAGTTGACGTGTGGGCAGGACATGTGCTGGCAGGAGACCATGCGAGGCTAATAAATTTAAATAATTATTTTTTGCTGAGTCATGGCACTGATCGTGAATATTTATGTTTATATCTCCACAAATGATTATATTTCGATAATGCGCTATGTTATGAAGAGTTGTATCTAATGAATTAAGAAAAATGTTAACGTCTTTATAACCAGGTGGACGATAAATTGCCAGTAAGACAGTATTGTTGTAAATTTTTACTTGGAGACAATTTGCTTCCAGAAGTGGAGGTTCTTCCACAGAGGCCTTAAGGTCTTCATGTATATAGACGACGATGCCTTCATTTTGGGTAACATTTTTAACAGTCTTAAAGTAATTGTAGCCCACAAGGTTAGGGATGAAGTGCGTGCTAGGAAGCCAGCATTCTGTCAGCGTGACAATATCCCACTCTACTTTTGTTCTAGCAAGCAAGGTGTGAAGCCCTGACATATTTTTAGTGATACTCCTGATGTTTTGGTTGAGAATTTTTAACGACTGATTAGATTGGAAGTTAGGCGGAGTACAATTGTCGAGATCACACACAGATGAGTCAGACACGGAGACGGAATCTATGTTAGCAGTATTATTTTTTGTATCGTCGAATTTTAATAGTAAAAATTCTATAATAAACCTTTCCGTATGGACGATTTGTTGTGATTTTCACAGAGATAACTGTATAATTGAATAGTGCAAACGAATAAATGGTCGACAGAATATGTGTACGGCTAAGAACATTGAAGGTACGGCCAGCTGTTATGCAAAAAGAGTATATAATATGTAGTAATGTATGTATATATCGGTTTAACGAGTTAAAACGAGTGGAAATAATTTCTTTTGTAGTAAGTCGTGAATATGAGTGTGAGTGTAGCCTAGCAACATGACAGAACAGTAAACATAAAATGGTGAAAAGTTTGTTAGTACAAGGTATTAGTAATAATGATTTATAATAATAATACGGTAAACAATAAAGGAAAGCAGCAATAGACAGCAAAACACTGCGTAACTGACAGATGTATATTAGTCATTTTTCTCTTCGTAACATGACGAGGTCCTCCTCAGTTCTTATCAGCCGACTGGGCATCCCCTCTTTTTCGCGAACATATACCTTCCCATTTGCAATCCAACAATGCTCATATGTACTAGTTTTGATGAATTCCCTGCTTAGGTAGTGGAGGCGTTTCGTCATGGTAGTGAGAGCTTCTGAAACATATATGGGTTTTTCCGGCCCCATAGCTTGCAGTTGAGCAGTATTAAGTCGATTCGTGCTATTGACTTTATTGTAGTTTTTAGACGACTTCAGGAACTGTTCTTTGAATAGTGGAGAAGAGAACTCGACGAGGACGGTGCCAACTGAGTCTTTAGTACCCCTTGTGCGAAAAATGTTTTTAATATTAGTATTTATCACGGGTTGTTTTATGATATCTCCTAACTTTTGAACAGAGTTCATCAATGTTTGTTGGGTTTCAGGGTTTGTACTGGGTAGATTTTTCAGCTCAACTGTTGCTGATTTCAAATTTTTCTCCAGATGGTCAACTTTAAGTTCTAATGTTTTAATCGTTTTATTATTATTAGAGCACTCAAACTTTAGGTTATTTAGTTCTTTCATAGCATCGTCGTATTTATCGGACAGAAATTGTACCGAAGCTCTGATCTCATCATTTTGTGTTCGAATCTCAGAAGTCTGTGAGGTAATCAGTGAGTTTTGAGATCTGATATTCTCAAGAGCAGTGTGTAAACTATCAATTTTTAGATTTTGTTGTGCTTGTTGCGAAACCATCTCAGAAAACATATTTTTCATTTCCAACATCATATTTTCCATCCGTTCAAACTCCACATCGTCACCACGCCTGCGTTTCCTTTGCGTGATATGTTCATTTTTGTCAGAACTCAAAATTAGGTTCGGCTCAGACTTATGTAATGTCGGCGACGAGGCCGAAGGAGTATTAGGGGGCGAACGACGCATCATTATGTTATTTATTTTGCAGTATTACAACAAAGCAGGAGTTGATTTATCACCGAACGTAGTAAACAAACAATAACTCGACTGCATTCGGTAGTCGTAAATTAGTCACCTCAATCACTGTGCGCCAGCGCGCCGTAGCTGTGTTCCACTCGCCTTCGTAAATCTTCGTCAAACCGAACTAACTCCGAACGGGCTACGATCGCTTTGTCCTTGAAGCTATAATGCGTGCGAGGGCGGTCGTTAAACTCGGCGCGTCGCTCAGTCTTCCAATGACACGATGACTCACTAACTTCGCAGCGCAAAATTAAAATTTTTGCAACCGCTTTTTATTAAAACTGAGTTTATCTGTTAGTTTCTTGGTATTGATGTAAACTGATTCGCGCACAAAGTAGCTTGTGAACTGGGCTACACAACTGTATATTATTTTAATGCCGGTTATTGCTTTTAACACTATATAGAATTTTTATATACAAGCACACTGTGAATACGTGTTGTTGCACGCAAGCCCGCGGGGGGAGACATTAGGTAAGTATCATTAATTCTTTAGTTGGTTTTCTCTAACAGACCGAACTATTAACGTTGTATTAAGTAGGTATTTGAAGATGGGAACTTGACGTAATAAGTTAATTACCATCAGTACTAGAGCTCGTTTTCGGCTTGATAGACCCTTCCAGAATAACCTTGTATTTATGCTTCTTCCTTCACCCAGACAGTACGCCATGCATCGTCTGGAAAAGACGTAAAGGATAAGATGATGATGAAGTGGCGATACTTGGGGGACCTATGTCCAGCAGTGGACGTCTAACGTTAAGAAGTTTCTTTATAAACACTGACTAAAACGATTACATTTCATTCATATCTGCGAATAAAGACAACGATAATCATAATTTTATGATGATTTATTAATATTATAGATAAACTGTAATATTTTTTTACAGTTAAGGTGAAACCATTCAAATAACTGCAGTTCGCATATCAGTATTATTCATAACATTTACCTTATCGTAAAGGAATTTTAGTTTGTATATACGATTATCAAATTAATGTAAATTATCTGTGGTTACTATCTTCCAGGTATAAATTATATTATTTATTCTTTGAAAATGAAAGAGTAGAAAATTGAGGATAATGTTAATAAATAAAAACTTGAGAGGTGTCAAGGGACACCCGGACGGAACGAAGTTATTGTTATTATTTTATATGCTGTATTATGTACAAAAACCTGTATACACTCAACAAAAATAATCGTCGCGACACCACACTGTTCAATGCGAAATAGAAAGACGAAACGAAAATATCTGGCTTGTTTTCTATAAGAGAGAGAGAGAGAGAGAGTCAGACAGAGAAACATGCGCACGCCGCACGGCTTACAATAGCTTACTATATCAAAAAGTGTCGTTACAACCTTTCGTCTTAATTTTTTCCGTCTAGCTCCCTTTGGCAACGCGCGATAAGGAACTTCGTTTCAATATATAATGTTATCCGAATATTATGATAGCGCTATCCCGAGCTAAGCAACGAGGCTTGTGTTACGGATACTAGATGGTTGATATACTACATACATAGTTGTTTTTGTAAATAGAAATATCGATGACTCAGGTACAAATGTCCATGTACCGGGAATCTTTGGCAGCCATTAATCTCACTGTGCTAATAGGTTCGTCAATTTATCGTAATAACAGTAAGAATCTAGTGTTGCTTGTAGAACTTTCAATAACTATGTATGACTTTAATCGAGCAACAGAACCCTACGTAATCGATTACAGATCTTCCCGTCTTTAACTCGATTTCACAAAAAGATGAGATACTTAATGAGGCGCAGAACTTTTTTCTTAAATAAGATGATTATGTTGAATAACTAAAACGTTGTATTGAAAGAAAGCTACTTTTTACGGATTCATCGCGGACTTTTTGCTTGCCTGGTAATTGGTATAAGGTAAAATCCGTGAAAAGTAGTTTTACGGATTTCATTTCCGATAGTATCGCTCGTTTCGGATCTATTACAGAATTCATGGTCATAGGCAGATTCACTAACATTATGTCCTTCTGTTTGTGACCATGGATGTTGTAAAGGATCCGACACGTCGACACTATAATAATAAAATAAAATACCGCGATAAAATCCGTTAAAAGTATTTTTATTTCAAATATCTATTTATATAACAGAATACCCGGAAGCATAGCAAACGACTATATCTATATGCTAAAACATCGTTTTAATCGGCTTGGGCAAATATTTGGCTCAGAATCACTTGTTGATAAACGTTTGTGTACAATGAAAGTGACGTAAGAGTTGTGTCATATTATCTGTGTATGTTATGTGTGGAATTTCAGTTATATCGAGAAAGTTGTAATTAATAACAAGATTACAAATTAAATTGTAATGTATACTTAAAAGAGGCTATTGTATGACCAAGGAACTGTGGAGTCAAAAGTCTGGAGTTCAATCCCAAGGGACGCACCACTGTCATTTCGAACTTATGTGCATATTTATCGTATGCGCAACAGTGAAGAAAACATCGTGAGGAAAGCATGCCCGAGAGAGTTTTGTCGATGGTTTGTGAAGTCTACCTACTAGCAGTAAACTAGCGTGGTGGAATATAGCCAAATCCCTCTCAAATGAGAGGAGGCCCGTGCCCAGCAATGGGCCAGTAATTGGGTTGATGATGTACCTATACTTATAAAATATTCAGGTAGCTCTGTTTCTTAAATTTGTTAAGGACGATCTGACTTTTCTCATCAACAGATGTCACAGTTTAGTATGTAGGTATTATGTAATGTAGCATACCTAGTCGAAATATATTATTATAGCTAGTTGGCGTGCTAGTAGGCTGTTCCCACAATAATTGCAGTTACTGTAGGCATTAAGAATGTAAAAGGTAACTTCTGTCAAATAATTTTACACAAGAGAAATCGTCAACCACGAATGTATGCGGGGAAACCCCTAAATGTAGAGTGTACAACGAGACTTCTAATTATAAATTTTATTCATTTGTCTACGATCACAATAATTAATCTGTGTAGCAGACTAGTAGCACGCTACCTAGCTGTAATATAAACATCTCGTCTCGGTTTTATGTAATGAGTAAAGTCTCCCGCGTTCTTCTCTTGAATAAAGTATCTCAAGAGAACTCTTTTCTTACTTTTTGAATGTTCGGTGCCTTTTTATTTAGCTGAACTAGCTCCATGATTGTCAGTTCTGCTCTGCGAGGTTTGACGACTAAGAACCAGACTTTTCTTTGTAAATTTATAATTGAGACCATAAGCCATGTAAAGAAAATATTAATTACGACACGAGTTAGACTGTATTTTGGCATTAGCAACCAGGAAGAATAGGTAGTAGACTTCTGATGATTACCGATTTTACGCATCGGCTATAAAATCACTCACTCACTTTAACTGGCGATCATTTACGAAGTGGCTTCAATGATAGAAGATAGTTTTATTCAATAAAATTTATATTATAAGGTGGTATTTTAGTGGAAATAAGGGTATAAAAATAGATTTTCCGTCGGTAGTTCTTAATACTTAGATATTTATTTAGATGAAGATAGGAAAGCCAAAATAATTAAGGTTAATCTCCAAGTACCTTCAGTATGCAATAATGGCTGCCATGGAAAAGGCTTTTTATGATGGTGTATGTTCGGTCATTCGGTGTTGGCAGTGAAAGTGCTGGGTTGTGCCGCGTGGGAACACACACCTTCATACTTTATTGGTGGAATTAACGGACAGGTTGAAGGCACGTGTTGAAGTTAGACGTTTGGGTAAAGCTCTGTTAAAAGTATTTTGTTTTATGATGTTTGGAGTGCGAACGTGCAATGCATTAATAACAATATCATCCATGGAGTTTCTTTCCATAAGACCTACTTTTTGAAACTGTAAAACTATGTAGTTATAATACAAAAGTTTCTGTGATATTGGCGTAGCCTGTATTTTGGGTTCATGTAGCACACGAATATGAGGTTGTAAATGAACAACCTCTGTTTCTTTAGCTATCACGTAAAACCTTCTTTAATTCTTTAATTCTTTATTGTACACAAAAAAAAAAAAAGATACAACATAACATATATCAATAAAAATTGTGCACAAAGGCGAGCTTAATTCAAGATTGAATTTTCTTATTTGAAACCTTGATACTTTTGGTCCTTTTATATTCAATACGTCTAGAGCCAGATGATGGTAACGATAATACTCAAAGAAAATGAACTATCTGTCTCAAAGCAGGTAAGGAGACCGTTCATACAACTTGCTAGACTATTACGAAACTAGTATAAACATAACATCAGACCTTTACACCCACGGGGTTAGCCAAACAAGTACCTATTGATGTACACATGTATGTAGTTTGCCATTATGTTTCAGGTAGAGAGCATTCCCATTTTAATCAAATTTGCTTAAAGAAGAATTTAACCCGATGGAATTTATCAGAACATTGTTGTTATATGAAAGTATTTAAATATTAATGTTATTAATGTCTACGTTCTGGAAAGTTCGAGGCTCTCCGACACCGTGCATGGTGTCTACAGCACAAGTGTTACGCAATGTTACAAGTTTACGATCAATCACGTTGATGATTATGTGCTTGTTTTCATGTTTATCATTCTGTCTATATCCAGGTTTAAAAACGTTATACTATGTGTCACTTTGCTATAAAACTTTATATTCCTCGTGATACGATTGGATTACAAACAAAATTATATGACTTTTCGTAGTGTGATGTGACTCTTAGTACTTTATACTCTTAAAAAATGTGTCTCAGTATACTTTTACTGTTCCTGTGACCATGGATGCTGTAAAGGATCCGAAACGTCGGTATTGAATATTATCAGTATACCGCGATACACCCCATAAATGTAGTTTTATTTGAATCTTCTTGGCGTAGTAGTAGAGCATTCGACTTCTCGACATGGGTTGCTAGTTCGATCCCCGCACGTTCAAATATTTATAAAGCCTACAAATGCTTTCCGGGTCTGGACATTTATTTATTTATTTACTTAATTATAACGACATAATACCACTTACAATAATTAAAATCAAGGGAAATATAATTTAGGTATGTAGGTACGTGAAAAATAGTATTTACTTATCGATTTGATATATAAAAAAAAGATATATACAAGACAGTTTGAGCGTGATTAATACTACTAATATTTCAATTGCTTATCAATTACTATTTTTACAACGATATAATACATTGTATAGTTACATTAACTAAACTTTATCATCTTTGGAAGAGTCTGGCAACACAAACGATTACGAAATGCACGGAGTTTACGCTCTATTACAATCGATATACAGACGTTTATCGATTTATCTCGAGATAATGTCTGTGAGTTCATCTCATCTCTCCGACAGTTATCTCAGATAGAGTTATTGTAAATTATGGTCAATTCTGTTTTATCTATCTACGGTATGGTCAAATATTATAAAGTTATTTCTTTAAATACATAACCTTTTAGATCGATTAGCATGGTCATCATTCATTTATGGGTATACCCAAGATATAGTGAAAGTCAATAGGTATAACGAGATTTATATTTTAACAGCAAGATTAATTTTATGAAATATATATAAATAAATTATGGACTCTTTTTGTGTCATTTTCTTACTTTTTGAGTATTACTTTTTGAGTATTAGCTTTTTGCAATGGGCTTCTCGCTGTGAATAATAACTTGCTACATAAATTTCAGGTATTTTATACCTACTCTTGTAATACAGGGTTATCTTGGGTTATAATGATGTACCTACACAAATTGTTGACACACAATCATTATAGTTATTATACATGTAACATTCTTAGCCATATAATGAAGATTTGAACATCTACAGCTGCCTCACCTGGATGCTTTATAGTACCGTGTTGCTTAATCTCACTCAGTTCCTCAATTGCATGCATACCGTGTACATGTAATTTATAAAAGTGTGCTAAATATTTCAAAACAATTATTCAGGAATTTTCTTAAGGAAATACTATGTTCACACAACTAAATATAGGTGAATATATAAGTGCACTTACTCACCATACTGCAGGCACTACATATCACAACTTTCTGTTTATTTCTAACGTTGTCTTATATTTATAATATCTTGTCGTCTCTCCGCCATTGTGGCGTCGGCGGGTGAAAAGCGCGCAATTTTCCGCCGCCCGCGTGCGCACATTGTACATGCGCAGGCACCGACACGCAGTTTAATTATTTCCACGTCTGCGCAACTTTTGACGTAATGATAGTTTAAGTAATATACAATGGAGTATTTTGAACTCAGGACTGTGGTGCATGGCGTTCTGTATTTTCTGCTAACCCTATGGGAAAGGGCCGTGACTGAGTCTCTATTATTATTAATCTATTAAATTCTCAATAGCAGCTCGGAGTTTGGATTTGGGCCCAGTTGATACAATAGGCTCGCCCCCTATTACATGAGACCTAAAACATACCGGCGAAACTTGGGTATACACCTCTGCCTAACCCTTCGGGGTCGACAGGTGTGATGGTATGTTATTTATGGTATGGTATATACCTTCTAATAGGATCGGATAATTAATTAAAATTCATATAAGTCTAAAAAATTGTATATATTTAGCTGACTATGTATAAAAAATATATTAAAATAAATTATTTGACCATAATTCGACTGTTCGCTTTCGGATGTTACAGGCGATCCCTTCAAAAGCCCTACACGTAGTAGTACTGGGTCTTGGCGTGCATCAGCATGTGTTTGTTGGCCCAGTAGTTCTCGAGCACCAGCTCTTGTCTCCGGCTGTTCACCACCACGGCGAAGTACAGCAGAAGAGCTGGCAACAAAATATTGACAAGTTACTACATCATTACCATCATCATCAACCCATTTAGGGCTCCTACGATACATGCATTTTTTTCTTATTTGCGGACATTATTACACAGCGCCATCTAGTTCCGTGATTAGCAACGAGGCTTGTGTTACGGATACTAGATCGTTGATATACTACATATATACTTTATTTTTTGTAAAGACATACATATTATACAAAGACTAGCTGACCCAGCAAAAGTTGATTTGCCACATTATAGGGGTTGGTGGCAGAAGAGTGAAAAGGGTTTTAAGTATCTTTTAATGCCAAATCATAAATAAATACAAAATGATGGTTTGTAAAAAAAAATAAAAAACATGTCTGGTGAGTGACATCCTTATTACTTAGGGGTGTAAAAATAACGACGCTATCTATAACGACGCAACCAATACCAACGCCATTAATACCGACGCTACTAATACCGACGCTATCTATACCGACGCATCTAATATCGACGCCACCAATAACGACACCCCTATACCGACGCCATCAATACCGACGCCAAAAATACCAACGCCACCAATAACGTCGCCAACAATAACGATGCCATCAAAACCGACGCCACCATTAACGACGCTATCTATAACGACGCAACCAATACCGACGCCAACAATACCAACGCCAACAATACCAACGCTATCTATACCGACGCATCTAATACCGACGCCATCTATACCGAAGCCATCAATAACGACGCCCCCTATACCGACGCTATCAATACCGACGCCACCAATAACGACGCCACTAATACCGACGCCACCATTAACGATGCTACCTATACCGACGCAACCAATACCGACGCCAATAATACCGACGCTATCTATAACGACGCCATCAATACCGACGACAATAATACCGACGCCATCAATACCGACGCCACCAATACCGACGCCAACAATACCGGCGCCACCAATACCGACGCCACTAATACCGACGCTATCTATACCGACGCCAACAATACCGACGCTATCTATACCGACGCCAATATTACCGATGCCAACAATACTGGCGCCACCAATACCGACTCTAACTATACCGACGCTACTAGTAATGACGCCACCAATACCGACGCTATCTATAACGACGAAAACAATACCGACGCTCACAATACCGACGCCACCAATACCGACGCCAGCAATTCCAACGCCATCAATAACGACGCCCCCTATACCGACGCCATCAATACCGACGCCAACAATACCGACGCAATCTATAACGACGCAATGAAAACCGACGCCCACAATACCGACGCCAACAATACCGACGCAATCTACAACGACGCCATCAATACCGATGACAATAATACCGACGCCATCAATACTGACGCCATCAATACCGACGCCAACAATACCGACGCTATCTATACCGACGCCAATATTACCGACACCAACAATACCGGCGCCACCAATACCGACGCCACTAATACCGACGCCACCAATACCGACGCCAACAATACCGACACCATCAATACCGACGCCACTAATACCGACGCCACCAATACCGACGCCAACAATACCGACGCCAACAATACCAACACCAGCAACACCGACGCCACCTAAAACGACGCTATCTATAACGACGCAACCAATACCGACGCCAACAATACCGACGCCAACAATACCAACGCCACCAATACCGACGCCACTAATACCGACGCTATCTATACTGACACCAACAATACCGGCGCCACCAATACCGACGCCACTAATACCGACGCTATCTATACCGACGCCAACAATACCGACGCTATCTTTACCGACGCCGATATTACCGACGCCAACAATACTGGCGCCACCAATACCGACGCCACTAATACCGACGCTATCTATACCGACGCATCTAATACCGACGCAACCAATACCGACGCCAATATTACCGACGCCAACAATACTGGCGCCATCAATACCGACGCCACTAATACCGACGCTATTCTATAACGACGGAACCAATACCGACGCCAACAGTAACGACGCCACCAATACCGACTCTAACAATACCGACGCTACTAGTAATGACGCCACAAATACCGACGCTATCTATAACGACGAAAACAATACCGACGCTAACAATACCGACGCAACCAATACCGACACCATCAATACCAACGCCACCAATACTGACGCCACCAATATCGACGCCAACAATAACGATGCCATCAATACCGACGCCACCATTAACGATGCAACCAATACCGACGCCAACACTACCGACGCCACCAATACCGACGCCACTAATACCGGCGCTATTTTTAACGACGCAACCAATACCGACGCCACCAATACCGACTCTAACAATACCGACGCTACTAGTAATGACGCCACCAATACGACGCAACCTATACCGAACCCATCAATACCGACGCCAATATTACCGACGCCAACAATAACGACGCCACCAATACCGACGCCAACAATACCGACGCCATCTAAAACGACGCTTTCTATAACGACGCAACTAATTCCGACGCCACCAATACCTATGCATCCAATACCGACGCCACCAATACCAACGCCAACAATACCAACGCCATCTATACCGACGCCAACAATACCGATACCATCAATACCGACGCCAACAATACCGACGCCACCAATAACGACGCACCCTAAAACGACGCTTTTTATAACGACGCAACCAATTTCGACGCCGCCAATACCAACGCCATCAATACCGACGCCACCAATAACGACGCCATCTATACCGATCTATACAGAATAATACCGACGCTACTAGTACTGACGCCAACAATACCTACCGACGCTATCTATAACGACGCAACCAATACCGACGCCAACACTACCGACGCCAATAATATCGACGCCAACAATACCGACGCCACAAATACCGACGTCAACAATACCGACACCATCAATACCGACGCTCCCTAAAACGACGCTTCCTATAACAAAGCAACCAATACCGACGCTAACAACACCGACGCCAACAATACCGACGTCATCAATACCGACGCCACAAATACTGATTCCATCAATATCGACGCCAACAAAATCAATGCTTTTAATACTGACAAGCAATACCAACGCCACCAATATCGACGCTATCTTTACCGACACAACCAATACCGACGCCACCAATAACGACGCTATCTATAACGACGCCAATAATACCGACGCCGAAAATACCGATGCCACCAATACCGACGCCATCTATACCGATGCCAATAATACCGACACCAACAATACCGACGCCATTTATGCCGACGCCAACAATACTGACGCTACCAATACCCACGCCACCAATACCGACGCCATCTATACCGATGCCAATAATACCGACGCCAACAATACCGACGCCATTTATGCCGACGCCAATAATACGGACGCCATCGATACCGACGCCGACGCCACCAATACCGACTTCACCCATACCTCTTCACACATACCGAAATTTAGTATTCATTTATTAATATGGCAAGGGTCAAGGGACTGCCTGCTATCTAGAGCACAGCCTAGTAATTTAATAAATAAATAACAATACATACCAGAGTACACGAAGTACACAGATATGACGGAGCTGGCCTCAGTGATGTCCACGTTCTTGCTGAAGGCGAGCAGCACCATGCCCGCCACCGTGAGGATCAGCAGTACTAGCCCCTTCCACCACGCCAGCACCAGCCACGGCCACGTGAACTGAGGCTTTCTCTGGAATGGTTAACATTATAATATTATCATCATCAGAGGCTACCATTTCTTATTTTAATAGAAACGTAATAGCTGTACTGTATTAAGCGCAAATTCTAGTCTTTTTTTAAACCCATGGCATTCAATCTTACGGCCCGCCTGATGGTAAACGGTTATTGTACCCTATAGACGTTTGCAACACCAGAGGTGTCGCCTGCGCGTTGCCCACCCTATAAAAACCGTTAAAATACGAGTACCCAACGAGTCTTGGTAACCTTACTCACTCGCACATCTATTGTTATTTCACTGCGATCTTCTGTACGACGGAGGTACCTACTTCCCCAATCGGGCAGCTCAATTTCATAGCGAATTTCACTATGCCCTGCCTCTCTTAAAAAGGTCTCTATTTGGTTCCTAAGTCGATCCAACTTTCGTATAAATACCGGATTCGACGGCCTAATGTGCTTTCATAGGCTCGGAGGCTGCTCAATAAGTTATGAACAATCACCGATCTATAAATTGACCTCGGTGTGCACTACTTAACCTTGCAGATCGATTGATCAGAGTGATTACTTACCCTTAGATACAATTATGTTATCATACAAGAGTAAATACATTTTACTGAAAAATTGGGATTGTTACTTGTATCTAATCAGATAATATTGCAGTGTTACTATTGAACGAAGCTGTTGACCTGTTTACATTATTATTATCGTTTTAATCAATTATATTGATAAGCCGTGTCTAAATATTTTATCATATTTTACATAGGTGTTTATTTTGAAGGTGTACTTTTGATTGTTCAACATTTTTAATACTGAAAACTATGGAAATAATTATTCAAGGGTAATACGGCAAATTTATATTATAGAGGAACAGTAAAAACATGTTGCAACTGGCAGATGCTTCAATATTGTGGATATTCACTTAAATAGCTGAAGATATCTAAATATTATGCATACTATTAAACGTCCACTGGTCGAAATTCGACCATAATTCATTTAAGTTATATTTCTTTTTATGCATTTAAAAAAAAATAGCAGTCTGCACTCTTTCTCTTCTCCGGGTATATGTTCATATACCTTAAACGCTAATAGTTCTACGTATAAGCGTGGGAAAATATACTCCTCTATCCGCAAATTTTCGTAAAAAGATGCATAAAGTTTTTGCTTCACGAATTTATATATAGCTAGTAAGGATAAAGTGTACCTTAAACGCCCCATGTATAAGCAGGCCTCCTATAAAAATCTCCACAAGCGCCAGCACCGCCAGGGTCCCGTAGAAGATGTGCCGGCTCGGCGGCAGCGACCTGCTCAGCACCACTAGCGGCGCGTACAGCACCACCGTGCATACTGATATGAACTGGAAACAGTTAAAGATAGATAGAATATGCTTAATCTTTATTTAAGTAATAGTTTAACTGCCCTGTTGGTCGAGTGGTCGTAAGTTTGTGTGACTGCAGAGCAAGAGGTCTCTGGTGAGCACGTGTTATTGGTTTTCTATCAAAATCTGACTAGCAACTCGAAGTTTTTATTCGTGCCCGGTAGATGGCAATAGGCTCGCCCCTTATTACCTGGGACTTAAGAGATACCGGTGAAATATGAGTGTGGTGTATGAGTAGTGTACATTAGTACACCACTGCAGAACCAGAACGGACGACAGGCGTGATGATATTGAGACTATATTGATACTTGGACTTCTTCACCCAGCATAGACTTTAAGATTCCATTTATGATTAAAATACTCCATACATAAAGTGACAAGTGTACCTTAGGGTTGAACTCAAGACCTTTGAGTATACAGTCCTATCACCACGCTACTAGTCTATAACAACTCTTTATGATCAATTACGGAGAAGTTTACTTATATTATATGTACTTATAGTCTTATCTCTTTTTAATTAACAGACAGCATGAGATCATCACGAAGAAAATGTAGTGCTTAAATAACGTCATGTTCCGCAAAGTATTGTTTTAATAATGAGCAGGCCAAGGACGTTTATCTTATGTATATGCAAACAGTATAATATGTATGTCATGCTAAAAACAAATGCTATTCTGTACTTTTATCTACCGCATAATTCATTATCATCATCATTTCAGCAGGACACGCCGACGGCGACCGGTCCTGCTTCACCCACAACCAGCGGATTCCAACGACCTATTTAGATCTTATACTTTTGTATATCTAGTTAAATATCATGGCAATAGTAATCACATCTGCATGCCCATGCTACATGGTGTATGTAGGTATGTGTCCCTACCCTATCATTGCTAATACAACGTGGATTTAGGTGTAATGTCTTAGTAGCCTAACCTATTGCCATACCGGTTACAAATCTAATCCGATTATTAGATACAATTTTATGAAAAAATCTTAATAACAACTCTAGTGATATCGAAAATTATCACTTTATTTTGAATTTTTAAATTAAGTAAATTGGTTTTTAAAAAAGCATAACATCAAGTTTGTGTAAATATAATGTTTATTATTGTTTGTTTAGTATAACGTTTCAGGAATTTGATTTTATTATTGTTTTAATGATGTACTGTACTGTAATAAACTAAAAGTATATACCAATGGGTCACAAAATATTAAAGCCCAATCCCGTTTCCAATTACCATGAAAGCTTTTCGAACTAGCGAGATAATAAAAACATTAAATGATGATTATCATATAACATATCGATACGTGTCGGTTTCTTTGTAAACCATCATGGGACGTGGTGTGTCGTTTCAGTCAGTTTAATGTACAAAATGAAATCACAACCTCACTTAATGCTTGTAATAATTCGCCCTTATCTACTAACACTTGTGTTTACAATCAATTAATTCCTTGCACTATTAACACGTTATCTCGCGGCCTCTCATTTCTACAGCGTCACCATCGTTACAATAATAAAATAATGCCCCTTGTGCATTATTTTGCATGTATATACTACACTGAAGATAGAAAGTGGTAGTGTTGGTGAAATTGTAGGAATCTGCTGTTGTCTTCATCTGGGAATAACAACTAGCAATAGTGTGCTAACACCTACCGGTACCCTGTGGTGTCAAAGTTATGTGTTTATTTATTACATCCTAAAGCGACCACGCCTTTAGCCTAGCAAGTTTATAGCCTAATTAGTCTCAAGTCTCAAATGAGAGGAGACCTGTGGAGACAGTAACTGGATAAGTAGATGATGTACGGGTTTGATGTGTATTATAGCCATTTTAATTACTGAGCAACCTGTTAAGATGTCAATCACGTATAATTCCACTAAAATTTGCTGTTTCTGTGAATTTGCTAAGTCAAAACAAATGCTACTTATCTTCGCATGTGTTCATGTTAACCTAGGGTGCAATCTGTAGTTGACTCATGTTCTATTAACACTAGTACTTGAATTAAATACAATATGTTGCGATTTTATCATGGTATATTGATATCGTTTAATAAAAAAAAGTGTCTATAGAGTTTCTTGCCGGATGGCCGGATTCTTCTTCATATAAACTTCTTGGAAGCGTGCAAACTTAATTACTTATTCATAAATGCTTGAAAAAGTTTACTTGAAATAAAATAATTTTGATTTTGAGCCTTTACAGCATCCATGCTCACGGGTACCTATCTATAAAAAGTAAAAAGTAGTTTTATTACAGTAACTAATATTTGCGGAAGTGTAATATACATACAATATGACACATCACATATGACCGATTTATTATGTATTTAGGTACGTGATAAATTATAATGAATGTTTATTTATTTGGTAAACCCAGGAATAATACTAACTTATCAGACAAAAACTATAACCATAGGTTAACTCATTGATTGAGTAAGGTGTTTGTTAAAAGAACCTGTAAACTAAAAACTACCCATGATTGGAATATTAGTTATGCACAGTATTCAACATTCAATTGTTCATTAAATGTAGGTACCTACACGATTTTATTTCTTTCTATCTATGTATACAGCTATACATCAAAACGAACATAAAACTACATATAGGGTACTAATTACTTAGTGCTTGAACAATATCTAGGTACTACTACATTAAAGAAACAATGAAAGTATAAAGTTACTTATGCTATTAAAACAAACCCAAATTTCCAAAAACGAATGCTAGTAACAGTAGTTTTTATTACGATACAAATTATGTAAAATGATAAAAATTGATTATAGCAGTTATTATCCTTGCTTTACTTATTATTATTATTTAATTAATTAGCACTTCATGTATTTGGCAAAAAACTTCATAGGGGATTTATGTGTCTGGAAATTCGTATATTAAAACCTAAGGTGCGAGATAGGTAACAAATAGGTGTTATTTGTATTCATGGCTATACATTAAACCTTCCGTTTGATGCACTAATTGCCTTGATCCGTACACAGACACTTAAACCATTAACCTATTGATATAACTTGTATACTAACTGTAAACAAAATGCTGATCATTTTCGTCCCGAGCTCAAGGCCGAAACAGCAGCAACAGTTGTCAACACTGAGGCACATTTTATTTAATTATATTTATCACAAAACAATAATTTATAATAAAATCACAAATAGCTTGTAATAGCTCGGTCATGTGGCGGATCGCGCGGGCACTCGTGAACTGATTAAATTCCTTTTAGGCTATAACTCGCGCTATCTACAACGTAGGGTGTGATAACCAATTATGAGACATATGTTAATCTACGCTAATATGCCGTAAATGCACTATGTGCGTATGTGTGTACTTGGCGACTCCAGCGGAACATGTATTGACTAAACAACAAGAATAGTTTTCTTCTTGTTTACTTAGTGCCAGAGAAGTCGGCTTCTCTTCACGTCAGTCTCTTCTCTCTACTTCAATCGTGACCAATTATGTCATAACAATAATTAGAGGTCACCTCCTGTCATATAGTAAAAACAAACAGTGAATAATTGATCTTTAATCCGTCGGTCGGGCTGCATTAATATATTACTTGCAGTAAAATATCCCAGCCAATGTTGGCGAATTCATTACGGCAGGCACACAGCACATATATTCGATTTTGAGGGTGTTTCCTAACTCGTTAAACTGAGATTTTCTAAGTTTCCTATCTCGTAATGTAAGATTAACAAGTAATATCGTAGATACCAACAAGAGTTAGGCTCTTATTGTAAAACAAATGAAAGTAATACCTAGTTCATTCACATCCTTGCATTACATAGGCAATTAACTTCGACCCAAAAATACAATCGAAATTATATGATGTTACATTGTATGTAACGTCGACATTAGGTTAGTGTAGGTCGACGTGTCATATGCTAATTAAATAAAATACTAGATTTTTACACTTAGTGCGAATAAGCGAATATAAACATTGAAATAAAACTGGTCTGCCTGTGACGGTGGATGCTGCAAATCCGTAACAAGTAGTTATAATACAATACTAACAAATATACATAAGTTTGATAGCCAATAATGAAGTGTGTCTCCCTATGAAATTCAGTTGGAGATAAGCGCAGGTGTTCTTATGCTAGTACATACATAGCTAGGTACCTAACGGTTATTTGCTAACTGTGTCGCGTGCGCAGGCGACGGTTTAGTTAACACCGTATTCCTACGATGGTTATCTCGATCTTGATATTTATTGAACTCTAAACGTACGAATATTACACATTGAAATAAAACTACTTTTTTAGGGATTTGGTCGCAGATATATTTCTTTATATTGGTACTATACATATGTCTTAACATACCTATGGCTTTGTGATCAGACGAAGCGCAATCTTTTGATGTCAGAGAGTACACGGGTCATATGATGTGTACGAAATATTTCTGCTCCATAGCTTGACGGATCGAGCTATAAGTCCAAGATGAATTCTTTCCTATTTCAAAACGAAGCAATGATTTCCCACTTCATGATATCTTCAGGCCTTTATGTATCCTCACTATTTTCTTTGTCACCTTTTCCTACAGTCATAGGTGACAAATGGGGGAGGAGGAGAGAGGGGAGTAGGTAGCATTATATTACACAGGAACAACACATTACTACAGAGCTACTTCGTAATAAGGAAGTCACACAGTTCGTTAGCTAAAGGTACATAGGTAAACCGGATCAGGCAAATGACTAGGTAGATTATATACTTAACTACTGTAGTCGCAAATGCACATCGTAATGTTTGACGACCTGATTGGCGCAGTAGCTGAGGGATCGGCTGGTGCACCACGGGTTGCGGGGTCGATCCCCGCACGGAACAAATATTTTTAATAAGAATTTTATGTACAAAATTTGAATTTTTTGGGACCCGTTGATAAATATACAATGTATTAATTTTCTTGCCTCTTCTGAATTGATTTTCATTCTCGCTCTATTGCTACTTTTAAATTCCTTGCTACGCTTATGATTCTATCTTTGTACTACTCGTTTCGTATATTTTACTACCTATCCTTGGCTGGATATTAAACACATGCATTCGCGACCAATACCAATAACACAATACTTCAGAAACAAATAATTACGTATACTATTATTTCTTTAATTTGTACCTAAATTGATTTAACCATTAGGCATCGATACAAGTAATAGACTCATTAAAATATATAACATTTTTACCAAACATTAATAATAATCTCAAAGTCTTTGTTTTACTCTTCAATAAAACATAAATTCCACGTAAAATTTGAAGAATTAAAGAGGAAAAATTAAGGGAAAATAGATTGCATTCCGGGTAGAAATGTCAAAGTAGAAGTTAATTGTAATTAGATGAATCATCGCCGCATTAGAACCAATTGAACAATGTGAGATAAAGAATCGCCAACGGTAGTGCAGTTCTTTATCACACGCGAAATCATGGCCGTACACGATTCTACGATAAACACAATAATATTACATACAGTGATAACGCATCGTTGACGCTAAGCGAACGTGATCCCAACTACTAACTACTTACTAAAATAACCCCGTGTTCCGATGTTTTATAAATAATACTCCGAATTTGTGGCTAACATTGCAAAATGGGTGTGCCAATGATAAATAAATGCTGTTTTTGTGCGACTTTACACACAGGAACCCTTATAATAGGATACGTCTATACAGTAAGTGTGTGTGTGTTTTTTTTAATTAAAATTTGACAGTTCAGTGATAAAGACTTTTCATAATCAGTCTTCAGGTATTATGAAAATCTTTTTATAAATAGTCACCTTTCAACATGTAGATGATACATGAACAATAATTATAGTATGTTTCTAATTTTAGATTTATAGTGTTTTCATGTAATATGAGCATGTGATGAAAATGTGTCGTAAACTGAAGAATTTCAAGGTAATTTTTTCATGGCGCCTGACATTTTTCTCATATGATAGTGTTTACCTTTGTATCAACAAAATGTTGCTATTCTTTTAATTATAGGTACATTTTTGTGGTTCTACGTGTTCTACGTGGTGAGTAGCTACCCGGTGACATGATTGATATCATTTAGCAATATACTTAATTAAATTTTAAATGAATTCGTGTTTCATAAGGTTATGTGAATTATTCGAAACATTGACACTGTCGTTATTTACATAACAGGTAACAACATTACTAAACAAGAGTTCTTGGTTTTGCTATGCAAGTATTATAAAAGTAATACATAAAGTTAATATGCAGTTTTAAAATTGGCAGACATGAATAAACTCCAAGTTGACAAAAAAAAACTTAAGGAAACCACGAGAGCTGCCGCAATGCTCTTTCCTAAAGGCAAATGGGGGTGAAATTTTGTCATACTAATTAAATCATTTAAATTTCTAGGTATGGGCACTCCTAGAGCTAGCGATATACTGCCTGCTGGTGACGCTGGCACCGCTTGGCAAGGACGGCACGGTGTCAGTACACAAGTTTGTCCTGTACACAACGGCTGCCGTCGTCAGCGGCACTCATCTTATATGCTCTGTACTCCTGGTAGTCGCAGCCTACAAGGTAGAGTCTGATGAAACATTATTATTTAATAATAGATTACTTAAAATTTGGGTAGAAGGCTACCCTTCTTCTGAAAGACTACCTAAACATAATGTTTCTATTCTATTCAAGCGGTTAAGCTGTTAATATCTAAAATCGCTGTAGAGAGTCCATCAGTGGTATATTTTAGTACGTATAGAGTAGATATCTGCTAATCTTTTGTTCCTGAATACCACCGTAACGTACGTACCGTAGATATAATATACTGCAGGACTTTGCAACACACGCTTGCGCGTTGCCGACACTTTAAAAACTTCTTTTTTGAAGACCCCCATGCTGATTTCTAAGTACATTTACTCTCTCCTAAACAAATACTTATGTGTTCCAGAAACTGGCATCCCTAACGCTGCCGTGGACGATAGTGACGGGCATCATCACGGCGATATACTTCCTCCTGTGCTTCACGGGGATCAGCCTCGTGCTGCAGGATGAGGGCGAGATGCTGGAGGTGGAAGCTGTCATCATATTCATACACCTCGGTAGAGCTTGTAAGTGTATTAAGACCTTTAATTAGCACCTTTTTATACAAAAGAGGTAGCAAACAAGCTTACGACCCTCCTGATGATAGGTCGTTACCGTAGCCTATGGACGTTTGCAATACCAGAGGAGTTGCTTGCGCGTTGCCGATCCTGTAAAAACCGTTTTAGGTTTCTTAAAATAGGGGAGTTACTGAACGGATCCCGAACGGCATTTCCATGCTGTCGGAATAGTTACTCTCCTATAAAGAGCTCTGGTAACCTCACTCGCAGAAACACAACTATTGAGGTTTTACTGCGGTCTTCTGTAAAGCGGAGGTACTTTCTCAGTCGGGCAGGTAGCTCGATTTAAAATCCAATTAAACTTTGCTCGGCTTGGGAATCGATTCCAGGACTCAGCAACGGTCTTTTACCACTATATTATAAAGTCAAAATAAAGGAAATTCCAAAATAATGTCTGGGGTAGGTCTCTAAGACTTTATTGCCTACTTCGTTCTGCTTCAATACTTTTATTTCTGTTCCAGTTATCTCAGTGTATTGCATCATAGTGGTTCACAGTCGCCATAAAGAGATTATGCACGAAGAAGACGAAAGCAGATTCCAACACTCTGGCAGAATTTATGCTCCCGTAAAGACAGAAGATCATGTTTTATAGTTATTTTCTGTGTTCTCCATTAATTGTCCAACCAGGGTCAACCGCGTTGCAGTCCAGTAAAAAAATTGTCTAAGACTAAGGTTTTGTTTACACTATTTGAAACACGTCAGAACAGCAAACTTTTTCAAGTCGTAATGGGATATTGTCGGCTGCAATTTATAAGTACATTACAATGTATATTTACTAGCTATATTAGTTCCTGAAGGACGTGATTTTTTACACTCTAGTCACAAAGATAAAGTAAAACATGAATCCCTAAGTAAGTAGCCCTACCATTAAAATATACTAGTGAATACTAGTTATATTTTATGGATTTTATCGCGGAATATTGATATCTATTATTTATGTAAGGCAAGCAGTTTGTCCGTTACGTCATGGCGATGAAGAAGAAAGTTAGTTTTATTTTAATGTCTACTGTCTATTTGCGAAGTGTAAAAAAACGGTAGTCACTAAGTAGTTCAGTACGTAACTAAGATTAAGCATAATAATTATTGTACTATTGCCATTAAGAATTATAAAATATTTTTGTAAGTACTTATTTATTTGTGAATAAATAAATTATTTTTTAAATATGTTTCTAAGTGTTTTAATCACTACGGTTATGGTAGAAATAATAAAAAAGATCAATCCATTTACTATCACAGCTAGACATAGGTCAGGTCAGGTATTGTCGACCGAACTAGACTAGCGCGGGTTGACCATTCGTAAAAATCAATTCAATCAATCAATTATTATTATTTCCGTAAAATTCCTCGTTAGTCCAGTGGACGTAAGTTTGAGGTTCGATCGAGAGGAAAGTTTTACTGGATTTTTACATGAAATTCTCATTAGTAGTTCGGAGTTTGGATTTGTGCCCGGTTGATGGCAATAGGATCGATGGCGAAATGTGGGTGTACATTAGTAGGTACACCTCTGCCTTCGGGGACGATAGACGTGATAGGTTGAATTCCCTAGACTAATTTTATTACAATAAGTAGACATACATTCCTTTGAATCCCGGAGTAACAAATAGATGTTTCGACATATAATATAAGAATTTATGAGACGAAATATATGTATTCGTCATACATTTTTAGTTTTAAGTATTTTAGTTAATGGGACTAAAAACTTATAATTATATTATTTGTAGCCAATGTTAAATTTTAGTGTACGTAGAATGGAGCGTTCAGCTGACGTCATGCAGACGTCATGGCGCCATTCTGGTTGTCAAAACAATGACTTCTATCCTTTTTGCACATGTGAAAATCCGTATATCGCGGTATCTCTTGTCTCCCTTTACTACCGAATTTGTAAGTCATCTGACGTTATATTATAATTTATCGTATTTAATTTAGTGTCTGTCTGTTTGTTTTGTCGAACAGCGAGAGCGAAGTGCGGAACCATCTACAGCCTAAAACATACAATTAATGTGTTAATCTTTTAATTCTAATTGTCAATCTACCAGTGGTACAACAGTAAACAGTGCCTTTTTACTGTGTTTGAATATTTCGAAAAAGGAGGTTTGATCTCAGTGTAAGTAGTTATAAATTATAATATTTATTTGGACTTCCGGGCGTCTGGCGATCGTCTGCTAAGATTTTCAGTCGGTATTCATTACAGAGCTTATTAATTATTTCATTGTTAACTGCAGTCTGGAGCGCGAGGCTATTAGGTTACTACTTCTTTAATGAATCCAAGGTTGAATGAGTGTAACTAATATTTTTTTATGTGTTATCAAGAAGTAGTTATTGACATTGGCTTCTGCCAGGGTTCAGTGTCGTCTTAGGGGTCACCAGCAAATATAAAACATCTGCTAAAATAATAGTAACAAAATCTCATTGCTTGTGATCCTAATACAACAGTGTTTGTATTGTATTAAATGCTTGGGAGTAGTTGGGGCCCCTGCTATATTTATTATTATTATTACTATACCTTTTTATTCTTTCATCAGTTAACAATGCAAATTCCCACTATTGATATGGAACATAATAATTATGCTGTCAGCAGGGACAGGTAACTCTAAAGTTGGTATGGTGGTTTCTTCTGAAGGTCATTTACAAATATTATCCTAAATTGATACTCTTGCACATACATATATTAGTTTAGTACTATATGGAAGATTTATCTTGCTTGAAAGATTGCCACCACCCTTAATAATTTATAGCTCTTCCTCTCAACATATCTGGCTTGAAATTTAAAACAGACCATTTTCTTGTTTAGTCTCATTTAGCGTTACAGTCTTAAAACCCTAAACACATTTGGGTAAAAGGCTGGATGCCCCGTTTTATTTCTCAAGAGAGGATGCGGTGTTTGTTGTTATATCTAAGAAATATGTTATTGTATTATGGTCTTCAAAATGTATGATTATTTTTTTAATATCCTACCTATATCATATGAAATGAAATGAAATATGAAATGAAATGAAATGAAATGAAATATTTTTATTGAAACAGAAAACAAGTTTACAGTTTTTGTGTACGATAATGACCGCATTAGTTAAAAACTGTGTCGCAGTCACTAACGCCCACCTCCAGATAAATGAGGTGATAGCGTTCCAAGCGTTACTTCAAAATAAAACTTTAATATATAATAAATTTGTTAAAAAAAAGCTATATAGGTACTTAACTTACTTAAAACAGAACAAGGAGAGGGTGTGTGAGAGAGATAGAGCTAATGTGTGTGTGTGTGTGTGTGTGTGTTTGTGTGTGGGTGTGTGTGTGTGTTTGTGTGTGTGTTTGTGTGTGGGTGTGTGTGTGTTTGTGTGTGTGTGTGTGTGTGTGTGTGTGTTTGTGTGAGTGTGTAAGTGTGTGCGTGCGTGTGAGTGTTTGTATATCCGTATGTGTGTGCGTATGACTGTGTGTGTGACCGTATACGTGTGCCCGAGCGTGTGTTTGCGTGCGTTCGAAATGACCCTTTAAGTTTTTAGGTTTTTACAATTGCTTCTAGCTCATCATATGCGAGGCCTTGGAGCCACTCATCAGTCAGTATCCGGCACTTTCCAAGAGTAAGGGGGTAAATGTTTAGCTTCCGATTAACTTTGTTGTACAAAATTGGACTAAGAAAGTAGTGTTGTCGTCGAACGGCACCAACTTTAGCACATACTACCTGGCAGACTCTGTCATTTCTTCGCTTTCTTTTAACCAATTCTGCGTCAAAGGGAAGATTACTGTGCTTACGCAGTATTGTGTTCAGTACAAATGCATGCCTAACTGTGGGTACCTTACATATACTGTAGAGTTCTGTAGTAGGAAATCGGATTGGTTTATGACTCATGACCTTTAGCACGGCTCTCTGGGCTCTTTCCAGACGCAGCATCTGACATTTACTTGAACCGCCCCATGCAGTGATGCAATAAGTCAAGATAGAATGAGCCAGAGCAAAATAAGCTATCCGTAATGTGGCAAAGTCAGCAGATGATCGGAGGTTTTTAAAGACATAAATCAGTCTTCTAACCCTGGAGACCAATTGATTAATGTGCACATTCCAGTTCATTTGACTGTCGAGTAAAACACCCAAGTATTTAATATTATGCGTTCGCGTAATATAGGGGCAGTCACAGCCGCTATTAAAGTCAGTGCCACATTTATGGGTTGCTACTATGTATGGAGAAGCTGGCTGTGAACTAATTCTTGGTCCAAAAGTCATGAATTTGGTTTTTTCCAAATTAAGGGTAAGTAGATTTTTAGTCAGCCAGTTCATTACAACGCTCAGACTAGACTCTATCTAGAGATATGTAATTACTTTATTAAAGATAATAAATATTTTGTTCTTAGTAGGAGTTTTACAAGGTTGGGTAGGCCGGGGCTGAACATTATACATTACAAATGTAAAAACCTGGTCAAATCTATATGTATAAAAAGAGATGCTGACTGAGTGAAATTCCTAGTGAGTGAAGAATTTTCCATAGGTGTTCCTTCTATAACATAGGGTAGCACCAACGAGTATCTAACCACTTGAGAGCCAATGCATCAATTTTGTTTAGGATCACGACTCACCACTGCGGGCCGGGGGACGAAGAAAAATGCGTTGTTGTGATTTGCTAATACAAAAATGTAAGAACGATAGCCCCATAGTGCGGCATTACTAAATTTTTCGACAATAATCGATATCGATAAAATAAAAAACTTCTTATCCTGTACCTACCTACATTTAAGAATCGATGGAATTAAGTCATCTGTATTATATTTTGATGGTAGCATTTTATAACAGTTTTCTAAAAAATAAAAATAAACGACGTCTATTTTTTAAAGATTCAAAGCAGTCAGTTGTTGGATTTTGTTGGAAACCAATTTTCACTTTGAACAGCATTTAGCCGTTATTCTTTCTATTCCGGGACCGTCGGGAAACTAATAAATGACATTTAAATATTACAAATTATAAATAGTAATTCACATTTTATCGATATTATAATCGATATCTACAAGAAAAAGGTGTTACTGAACTATGTGTAAAGAAAGAGGCGAAAGTATAGCCAAATATCTCAAGATAGAAAGAGAGGCATGTTGCATGTTTACGTTTATCAACCAGTTTAACTTGAGCTCTGCATTAGAAATAATATTTATTAAAACTGTACTTTACAGAGAAAAGTAATGCAATTTTTTTATAATTAGATATCCTAGATAATTTACCACACCACCTACTGGAACAGGAAGGCATAATGTCGTATTTTTGGACGGATATGTTTTTACAAATCTTGATTATTATCATGTGTACACGGATCTATTTTTTTCATTAGTCATAAAAACTGTATAGACATACTCTTGCCGCTCCGTAAATAATTAAGTATAAATATTGTTTAAACCTTACTACCAGTATAATAATTGTGTGGAACTCAGAGCTAAGTGTGTGGGACACATGTGATATCGTTTGCAAAGTGAACTGTGACTGTATTTGAACAAAAACTCAAAATAAACATTACCAATAAGTGATATTGTTCGTTACTTTTACGTAAATGTGGGTGTGCTGAGAAACTTCACATAATTATTGGTTATACACCGTTCTGACTGCTTTGAACACTTTACGAGTATATATTGATAATTCATTACCATAACACAGAACTGTTGTGGCGGCTTTAAACAGAAAACGACTGCAAAGCCAAATCGACTAAGTTCAAACCCTGGCACCCGTCAACTTTTTGCGTTTTTTATTTTTTGCTTTTTTGTTGTTTTGTTAATTGTTGTTAAAAATATACTTTACTAAACTGATTTATAATGATTTGTGCTGGTTGTAATTCTACTATTTTGGTGACCCATAAGAGAATTAAATGCAATATCAGCAAATGTGGTCTACAGTATCACTTGGAATGCGTCAAATATGATGAAGCATCTACACCTAGGAGTAAATGGTCTTGCCCAAACTGCATCTCAAGCCGCCCTAAACTGGACAATACTAATACACCAGTTCATGCTAAGGGCCATGCTGCGCAAACTGATCAAGCTGCTACTGAATCGATTTTAATTATTTCTCCAAAATCGGGACCATCCAGCCAAAATAAAGCAGTTAGCCAGAGACGTATGCCAATCGAACAGTCACCACCGCTAACGACTTCTGTTAGTCGTGGAAATACAGAAATCAACTTACAGGATAAAATCCTAGTAGAAATTCGCAAGTTGCGCCAGGAAATGAATGAAAAATTTGATAGTCAGCAGGTTGCATTAGCCAAATTTGAAAACACTCTAGAAACTGTCGTAAAGGATATTAATGGCCTTACCTTAAAATTCTCCTCGATGCGCAAAGATTTGGAAGATTTTGGGAAGACGGTTTGTTTTCTATCAGATGCACATGATGAGCAAATGGAATTGAATGCAAAAAATAATAACCGTATTGCTGAAGTACTTAAGGACAATGCTATACTAAGCGCTCGTGTCAGGGAATTCGAAGATAGAATGCAACAATTTGATCAAATATCCCGTGAAAGCAATATCGAGATACAATGCGTTCCTGAACACAAAACTGAAAATTTATTAACAATTGCTCAACAGTTGGGTAGAGTGGTTGGCAATGAACTTCATGACAATGAAATTCAGTCATTGCATAGAGTTGCCAAACTGAATGCAGAGACAAATCGCCCACGAAGCATAATCGTCAAGCTTGCCAGTCCTCGCATTCGAGACAACCTACTTGCTGCAGTCAGAGATTTTAATAAGAAAAACGAGTCGGAGAAATTAAATAGCAGCCATATTGGCATCGGTGGAGGAAAGCAGCCGATTTTCGTTACAGAAAATTTAACTCTGGCAAACAAAAAACTACATGCAGCGACAAGAATTGCTGCAAAGGAAAAGAAATATGACTTTGTTTGGGTTCGGAATGGTCGGATATTTGTGAGGAAAGATATAACTACCAAATCTCTGTTAGTAAAAAACTTTGAATACTTAAATTCATTGTAACTCGATTATAAGATCTCATACTTTGCTCGATTATAGTGTATAAAATATTAAAATTCAAGTTCCAGATTTACTATCAGAATGTAAGAGGCTTAAGAACCAAGACAGACAATTTTTACACTGTTGCCTTAAATTTTGATTACGATATCATCATTATCACAGAAAGCTGGCTTAATAACACAGTGAATGACCATGAATTTTTAGATAACCGTTACAGAGTGTTTAGGCGTGATAGGTCTTCCACGATATCATATCGAACTAAGAGAGAAGGTGGGGGGGTTGTTATTGCAACGCTGGGTAAGTATGAGGTCATACGTAGATTAAATTGGGAGTCACATTGCGAGGAATTATGGATCACCATAAAATGTGCGAATGGCTTGGATATAAATGTTTGTGCGGCTTATATTCCCCCTCCAATCAAACCAGACTATATCGACAAACTGTTCAATAACTTCACAGAAGTTATTAACAAAAAAAGTAGAAACAACTCAATCAACTTACTTGTCGGTGACTTTAATATGGGTGGTATATGTTGGGAATACAGGGTGGATTCTGGTCTTGTGATCCCTAAAGGGTCCGGTAATAATCAAGAAAATATGTTTTTAGACATGCTGGCATTCAATGATCTACGCCAATGCAACAGGACAGTTAACGCTTCAAATTGTATTTTAGATTTAGTTCTTAGTAGCAGTAACAACACAGCATTAGTATCTGAAGCCAAAACTCCTCTCTTGCCGATCGATCCCTATCATCCAGCATTAGAAATTGTGCTCACAACGAACCATAATAATCCCCTATTGCAAAATAAAGTCCCGTTCTTAAATTTTTATCTATGTGATTACATTGCTGTTAACGACGAGCTGGCTAAAATAAACTGGTCTGATAAATGGAGTCATGTTACTAATATAAACGAAATGTTAATAAAATTTTATGAAATCCTGATGCCAATTATTAGAAAATACACTCCAATTACAAAACCACGTGATGAACGTTATCCCGTCTGGTATAGTCCAGCTTTACTTAAAGTCATACGAGAGAAAGCTAAGTATCACAAGTTATATAAAAAATATAAGAACCCCAGAGATAAAAATACATTTGATTGCTTGAGAATGCGTTGCGGTGTATTAATAAAAGACTGTTATGCAAAATTTAAAAATAATATTGCTATACATCTGCGCCGCAACCCGAAGTACGTCTGGAGGTACTTCAAAAGTAAACGAATGTGTAATAACTGTATTCCAAACAAAATGTATTTAAATAATGTCAGTATTGCCAGGGGCGGTCAGGAGATCAGTGACTTGTTCTCCGACCACTTTCAATCTATCTATAAAATGAATAGCAACACAGTTTCTTCAGGCTCGGTTCCACTCATTTCCTGTAACAGTAACACATTCAGTAGTTGTACACTTGAACTCAAAGAGGTTATGGACACATTGGTATCCTTGAACTGTGACAAAGGACCAGGACCTGATTATGTTCCCCCTCTTTTCCTTAAAAAATGTGCAGTTAACCTGGCTAGTCCTCTGACTATGATGTTTAACTTTTCTTTGTCACAGGGCGTTTTCCCTGACCAGTGGAAAATTGCACACATTACGCCAATCTATAAATCTGCCACAGTTGATGATGTTGCCAATTACAGACCAGTGTCCATTCTTTCTGCATGTGGTAAAATCATCGAATCTCTTGTCCAGAAGAAACTGTATTCTCACATCAAAAATGTGCTGGACGATAACCAGCACGGCTTCCGTCCAAAGAGATCTACCTTGTCTAATTTAGTCGAGTACGTTTCTTATATATCATCAGCATTGGACGAAGGTAGTGAAGTTCATGCAATATACACTGACTTTAAAAAGGCCTTCGATTTAGTAGATCACGACATACTAATTGCTAAACTACAAAGTATGGGAGTTCATGGGTCATTGTTGCGCTGGTGCGAGTCTTATTTGAGAAACCGTTCACAATTAGTATATCTTAAGGGATTTAAATCAAATCAATTTATCATACCATCAGGGGTGCCTCAAGGGTCACATCTGGGACCTCTACTATTTTTAGTTTTTATAAATGACTTGGGTAGCAAAATTGATTCTAAATACAAACTCTTTGCTGATGATTTAAAAATATATCGAACTATACACAGTGAATCTGATATCATCAAACTTCAGATAGATATAAATAACGTACATAGTTGGTGTGAACGAAACAACATGGCATTAAATCTTAACAAATGTTATTTTATTAAATTTTGTAGGAAGAAGAACACATGTCAGACTTGTTACTCAGTTAATAACAGTCTCCTCCAAGAGGTTGAAACTATTAGGGACCTGGGTGTGCTAGTGGACAGCAATTTAACCTTTAGAAATCATTATGACATGATCATTAATAGGGCATCAAAATTATCTGGTTTAATTGTTAGAGAAATGAAAATTTTTAAGGAACCAACCCTTACCATTTCTATTTATAACAGCGTTATTCGCAGTATACTAGAATATTGTAGTTCGGTGTGGAGTCCGTATTATCAGGTGCACTCTGATAGGATAGAGCGCGTTCAAAAAAGATTTTTGTATAACTTGTGTTACTCAGAAAATGGGTGCGGTATTTTAAAATCGTATGACTCTAGGCTTAGTCACTATAAAATGAAATCTTTGTCTGCTCGTAGGAAATCCTTAGATTTCATGTTTTTGTTTAAGTTAATAAATGATTCAATTCATTCTCCCGAGCTCTTACAAAATGTGCATATTTGTATCCCGCGCAATGGTAGCCGCTTAATAAATAGGAAAACTTTTGTTCTTCCAAGGAGTCGAACTAATATAGGCCATTCCTCACCATTGTATCGTATGTTTAATGTTGCTAACTCCTTTCGTAACGAAATAGACGTCTTTGCTGGTTCTTTAGCTTCAGTTAGGTCTAAGCTCAGAGACTTGTTAAATTAACTTAATTGTATGTTCTTAATTTTTCATTTTTGTCTTTCTTAAATTAAGAGTGAAGCGGTGTCGTATTTGAGTATAAATTTTTCCTATTAATACTAACTTAACTTTACGCAGGTGTGTCTTATATTAAGCAAGCTGGAGTCACATCTAGTAGATGTCAATCAAATGCACTGTGATGTTATCTTTAACTATTTACTTGTGAGATTGTACATCAGTTTTGTGATTCAAATAATTAAAAAAAAAAAAAAAAAAAAAAAATCTAACATTTGGTCGATACTAAAATGGCCGCCCGAACCGCGGACTAACATTAGCGCTAAAATACATACGGTTCGCGAGCAGGGGTCGCCCTGTATGAGCAGTCAAGTGGTTTTATAGTCTTTGGGTAGCACTAAGAAAGGATTTCTGTAAAATCACTCCCTAAGGGGGTAAAACGGGGGTGCAAAGTTAGTATGAAACTTTTTTTCGTTAAATTGTACGCTGATGAAGTCGCGAGGATCAGATTAATAATATAAACCCTAAGAAACGTCGGACCGTAACTTAACGCGTGTGTTCGGCTTTACTCGGGCGCCTAGCAACGCTTGTCCCAGTTGAACAGTAATGCGACATTCGTTTTTTTTTTTTTTTTTTATTTTTTATTGGGGAAACCAACAATTGTACAATTTATCTTACATCTAAATACACAAAAACAAAATAGATTAATGTACAATCCACAACGTTTCCACATATTACTATAACAATTTAATGTTTGGTACATATATGGTGAGGATGAATTCTAGGGCTTAAAATATTTCAAATATAAAATGATTTTGAGTTCAGTTGAGTTAATGCAAAAATATCAATTTTAACAAAATATTTATTATAAATTTTAACTAATCTATGGAGCGGTGCCCGCTCACTCGCATTTGTACGACTAGTGGTCGTAGTAAAGAGCGGGTAAGCGCGAGCCTCTCTCCTTATTACTGTTCTGGGCACGACGTAACACAAATCATTGACTAGTTCAGAGCAATCAAACCTGTTGTTTATCAATCCATGGAGCATCATGGCTTGGAGTAAAAGGCGCCTTGATTTTAGGGTCAGTAATTTGAATTTTGATAATGAGTCTTCATAAAGAAAGAGGGTCTAGATGACATCTGTGCTGTAGCTTTTTGAGAAACTTACGCTGAACTCCTTCTATTGCATGGTCATATTTTGCATAGTGAGGGTCCCATATTACACAAGCATATTCAATTTGTGGGCGTATTAAACTATTAAAAAGATATAGGTATGTCGCAGGGCGTTTAAAATCAGTTGAGGATCGCATGACAAGACTATACATTTGGAAAGCCTTTGCAGTTATCTTTTCAATGTGTAAATTTAAATGAAGTTTGCTATCCATAAGTACACCCAGATCACGAAATTCACTTTCCTCAAGAAGGAGTTCATTGCAAAGGAAATAATTGAAGCTAATAACATTTTTCTTTTTAGTAAAGCTAACAAACTTACATTTAGGGATGCTTAATGTTAGTCTGTTACTATCACAATAGTCAGTTAATCTGTTTAAGTCCTCCTGAAGCGAGTAACAATCCTCAACTGTAATGATTCTCTTAAAAATTTTTAGGTCATCAGCGTACAATAAAAATTTGCTGTTGTGAAAGCAGTTGCCAATGTCATTAATGTACAATATGAATAATAAAGGACCCAAGATTGATCCCTGAGGAACTCCAGATGTAGATGGGAATGCGTTAGAATGGTATCTGTTACTCACTACCGTTTGGATTCGGTTACTAATATAAAACTGCAACCATCGCAAAAGGTTACCTCTGATACCATTAAATGCGATTTTGTTTAATAATATTTTATGATCCACTCTGTCGAAGGCTTTTTAAAAATCTGTGTAAATAGTGTCAGTGTTTGGGCTCTAATATCCATATTCTTAAACAAATAAGTAGTAAAAATCATTAAATTAGTAACAGTTGATTTTTGTTTGACAAAACTCGGGAATTATATTATGTTGAACGAACCTATACAACTCCCGATGGACAAGCCTTTCAAACACTTTAGCAAGAGTACACAGTAGAGAGATAGGGCGATAATTCTCAATGTTTTGTTTAGATCCACCTTTGTGGACAGGTACTATATTTGCCGTTTTCCAGACAGAGGGAAATAAACCAGTACAGATACATTTATTAAATATTATAAATATAGGTTTGCATATAGTATCTACTGACCATTTTAAAAAGCAAGGAGGAATGCCATCGGGTCCCGGCCCCTTAGTTAGATCAAGCTGAATCAAGCTCAATCTTTAACTGTTTACGAACCATAGGAAGGCTAAAATATATGCTGTGGAGAGTCGTGTTATTGTCATAGGATTGCTCAGAAGCCGGACACCAGTCAAGTGTAAGACTAGTAGGTTCATAGACGGACTGGAAAAAAGATGAAAACAAGTTACATATTCAGAGGGGATCACTAGATGTTTCATCTTTATAAAACATGTGAGAAGGGATTCCAGACTTGCCTCGGCCATTAGCGATGTATGTCCAGAAATGTTTTACATTTTTGGGCATACTATCTTCAACTCTTTTAATATAAGTGTTATAACATTTTGAGCATTTTCGATACTTTAAAGAAGAATATTAAACGTCCTCTGCTCGTACGGACCTCAAGATTAAAATCTTGAGGTCCGTACGAGCAGAGGACGTTTATTATTGCCGACATCTGATCAAATAGCTTCTCGTCTCCAACACTGGTTTCTGTTTATTTTGAATACATTTCATATTATAATGCTGGGGTCAACGCGGCATTTTATTCTAGTTTTGAATAGGCTTACAATTTTTCTTTTTTTCTTTCATGGCCTTGAATTTGTCACGGTCACGGTGCGCAGGCGCCGAATGGCGAGACCGATGGCTATTATTAGTGGCGCTATTGGCTATAGGTCTACCAAGCCACTCAGCCGGTTTTTCACTGACGCGCTATGAGGCATCTGCTTTATATTAAACACACAGCGTGTTGTTTATGCACAAAGTAAGGTAATATTTTTGGAGGCATAACAAATAAATAAAAAAGGAAGAATCTATGAAGAAGCTATGAATATTGACAGTCTGGAGTAGACCAGTTATTGAGTGAAGATAATGCGTTTGCGTTTGCGTTTTAACAGGTACCATATCGTATTGTATATCTAGACTAGCTAGTCTGAAGACTGATACAGGTACTATTGATACTTTTTCGTGGAAAAGACTGGCAGACAGAGTCCCATTCTGTGGGTGTATAAAAAAGCTGGTGGAGACTAGGTCTGTAAAGACAGCAAAAAAGCCGGACTTTTGTGCGAAATAAGTTTTCTTCCCCGGACACCTCTGAATATTTTCTTTGCAACAAAAAAAAAACATCTTTATATATTTTTTTCCTGACAACAAAAGCGTCCCAAAAACCCTGCCGAACGGCCCCCCGGAAATCAAACTAGGACAAATCCGGGGAAACCCGGACGGATAGCCCTAGTGTCCACTTTGGCTGTGAATCACAGAACAGATAAACTTTTATCTGTTCTGTGCTGTGAATAATTCATAATGCTTATGAAGTCGCTCTACCTAATACGTCTAACCAAAGTTATGTCCTTCGTTTGACCTCGTTTACAATGGTTTTAATTTGTCGAGATAGGTGGGTGTGGGTGTCAACGTTGTTGCTGAAAACAATCGATAGTTATTGAGTGAAATTGAGGTTCCCTGCTTGGTACAATTGGTCTAATCTAATTGATATGGTCCGGTGAATTACTAAAGACGCCGCTTGTGAATTCATCGGGGTGACAACTTGTTGCTGGCTCGTCTATCATCATCATCAACCCATTATTGTCCCACTGCTGGGCACGGGTAACTCTTATTTTAGAGGGATTAGGCTATAGGCCACCACAGACTTCGTACGCCATCTAGACACCCGTCTATAGGCCATACAAATCACATCATAGCATCAGTCTTCGTCTTCAAGTATTGCAAATATTCTATAAAGGAGTGTCTGGTGTCTCACAAAGTAATCATAGTATGTTATGAATTTAAACTACGCCCTGTGGAAATGCAGTTTGATGCAGACAATCTATAATAAGTAAGAAGAGTGTTGTCCTTGACAAGTTCACTATCATCAATAGCGGGACCTCAGCGTATGGCCAGAGACATGAGATACCAGCGATATTTTATACTGCTATTGTTACACAATACCTTACTTTGTTTTCGTATGCAGTTGAGACAAAAGGGAACGACATAAATTCGAATTGCCTTTAGAAATAGATTAAATTTATCAGGCGATTTCTCTATGGTGGAATAGTTTTAATTCTTTCCGACCTAAGAACTTTTTGCGAATATAGTTATTTATTTTGTTAGTTCGAGTATCTTCATTCCCGATTTATATTTTAGGAAAGTGTAGCCTAATATCACAACTGTATTTAATAGTAATCTTATGACGAGTACCTTCCATACTTTCGTAACATGGTTATAATAAAAAATAAACAAATATTTACTCTCCTTTTTAGGCGTTGTCCGAAGACTATATACCATGTATTTAAACATCCGTTTTTACTTAGATCTTAATATTGAACCCCGCCCATCGCCCGTAGTCTTTAACTTGTTCCGCCTAAGTAATTACATCGTCAGGGCTCACGTGTGTAAAATGCCAGCCAACTTGTTTCATAGCTGCCCTGCTGCTCCTGAGCCTCAGTGTTTTAGTGACAATGGCCGTAGCTGATACCCAGTAAGTGTTACGTCTCCAATTCTAAAAAGGTTTTAAAGTAGTCATTGTAATATCAGTATTAGTTTTGGCACAGGAAATAATGTTTGAATAATAAGTAAAAACCTACCTGCCTAATCTGCTTCATTGCCGTTCTAAAATTACTGTCTCTAATTCTAAGACCATTAGGTTCAATTTGTTTTATTCTAGCTGGATATTACCAAGCAAAGTATATGTGTATCTTGATTTATCGTAAAACAGGTTAGGCTTTTTTGTTTTTACGTTACGTTTCTATGTTAAGTTTATATTGGTCGTTGTTAATGTATATTTTATCTAATTCGTATTTATAGCACTAATGGGCCGTAGATTTAAATACCTGTACATTTGTATTTTTAGACTACATACAGAATCATAAAACGTTTATTTTTTGTATCTTATCGACGACTTTGTGTTTTTATTCTCAAAGAATTCATGTCTGTGATTTATTCTAATAGTATTTGGTATGTGTAGACTGTAGGACATATCAATATTCTAATGCTAGCACTCGAACTAAAAGACCGCGCTAATCGAAACTACAAACATTCCTTCATCCAAAAATAAAATATGTCGTCATACAATTTTATGATTCTGCTCGCTTTCAATCAATGAAAAATAACGGGAGATTTTTACCTTATCTATCTGCCAATATAAATATCAATTTAGTGGGAAAAAGGATAATTAAATTCTGACTCACACTACGTAAATTATCTCAAATTTACGCAGGGGATTTTCTAAACCTGACTCCTGCGTAAGCAAGTTTAATGTAAACTACAATTATAAATTAATTCAAGTGGCTGGTTTTAGAGAGAGACAGTGTACTACCAAAACATACTTTATCTCTTTCTTGGAAGGAGTTGTCAATAGTCTTACTATTAGGAATTCTGTTGTGATAACGTCAAAGAATGTTCGTGACGTCACAGCGCGGTGTACTACTACCATATGACGGTAAGATGTAAATGGTGTTTGTTGCTGTTTCAGTACCGACGCGCACGTAGCCGAGGACACTAGTAGGATGGGTGTGCCACACATAACTTCGTTCTGCTGGTGCATGGGGCTCGAAGTCGGCTCCAAGTGTGTCGGATTTGTTCATCTGGTAAGATATCAGAAATATAATATGTTTGCTATGCGCACTTAATAATACTATGTTTTTTTTATGGAGTTGTCAAATAGTTGACTACTAATTTATTATATGAGTCGGTGTGTTGTGTCTGTACACATTTTGAATAACAAAAAGGCTGTACAGTATTTTCACACCTACGCGAATACTAGAAATAGAAGTAACATGAATTCTTGCGAATTTTTCGCGGTATATTTCTAATCTTTAATCCTTACGTCGTGGATCCTTTACAGCGTACCTAGGTATATATAGTTACCGTTAGTCTCGTCGAAAAACTTAAAAAAAACTTTTGGATTAAATTCTAAAAACTTTTGTATTATAGCTTGAAAGAATCCTCAAGATACATTGACTTAAAGTTTAATAGCAAGCATTCTAATTCGACAAGAAAATTCTCGTTCTTAAGAAAGATTCTTATGAATATAACATTACAATACGGATACTATAGATTTATAAAAATCCGTGATAAGGGTTGATTTCCGGGATGAAAACTATCCTATGTCCTTCCCCGGGACTCAAACTAACACTATAACAAATTTCATCTATATCGGTTCAGCGGTTATAGCGTGAAGAGGTAACAGACATACAGACAGACAGACAGAAAGACAGACAGACAATTTTTGCATTAATAATATTTGTATGGAGTATATTCATCCATACTACATATAATATCCATATCGGATATTATAGTACGGATGAATAGTGTATTTAAAATTAGACTATTACTGATTGTTATTCGCGTCAGAATCAGTTGTATACTATAACAGTAACATAATACACTAACATATTATTATAATGACCCTGACAGTTATCTACTAATGATTATTTAAGCAGACAAATATTCTCAATACAACTACCTTATTTGTGTCGCCTCTCTGTGTAGCGTCTGCTGAGCATGACTCTTGATTGCCAGGTCTATCGAAGTCTTTATGGGCTTTACAATATTTAGCCAGGCCAGCAGGCCGGGCCAGCTATACTATATTTTATAGAGGTAGATGATAGAGTGCTTTCTCGCTCAAATTGAGCTGCCCGACTGGAGAAGTACCTTCGCCTTACAGAAGACCGCAGTGCTACAACAGTAGTTGTGTTTCTGCGAGTGAGTAAGGTTACCAGAGCTCGTTAGGGCAGTGACTATATTGACAGCGTGGTTTTACTGTCCTTGTAGTAACTTCCCTTTATTTAAAAAACCTAATCGCTACCTTTTTTGGGGTTAAAAAGGTTTCTACAGCGCAAGCAACCTCTCGCGTTTGGAACTGCTTATCACCAGACGGGCCGTAACCTTATTTACCATTCTCGTGATAAAAAAAAACTCTCCCCGCACTCGCTCGTCGTGTCTAAATATCATGTTGTTCATGTGGTATCTATGGTTGTGCTCCTCCGCAGCTGGTGTCGCTGGTGCTGATGGTGGTGTGCTCGGTGTTCGCGGAGAACTTCCGCTCGTTCGCCGGCACCGCCGAGGACGCGGGCGACGGGCTGTACACCACGTGGTACCGCATCTCCGTCGCCATCGCCGTCGTCACCGTCGTGCATATCGTGCTGGCCGCTACACTGCTCTTCTCTGTCATAAAGGTGAGATACCGTTCATCCCCGTAAGGTGTATTAATATATTCATAGAGGATAGGCGCCCTAGAAGGACATACACGGACCTAAATGGTGTACTCCTTCAAAAAGGTCAGGTGCGCAGTACTCGTAACCGGAGCGCATGCTTGACGAGATGTATGAATGTAGATGAGGTAAAAGTGGTATGCAGGGATCGTAGTGCGTGGAATTCTGTAGTTTCTCCCTCCGGATTTGTCAGCCAGAGGAACACACCAAGTGACGTCAGTGACGTAGTGTCAGTGACGCGCTTGATTCCTGTCACTTTACTATTTGCGCGGGAATACGAACGTGTGAAATATGTAATTATTCATTCCGATATTTTGTATATCGTGACAGTTATTAGTAATAAATAAAATACTTTTTGCATAGCTTTGTGTTCTCTATAAATCTGTATAAATTAAATACACTTCTGACCCAGAGATCAGAAGCTCTTACATACACGCGACTTTGATCGTTCGCAATCTTTCAGCTGTAAATAGTTTGCGTTTTTATTGAGATCAGCTGGCCTTGCCACGTGTTAACTAGTTTCTGCGCGTCTACGATTGGTTATTTTTGTAAATCGTCAAATAGCGATCACCAATGACCAATTACCGATCTTGTACTAATTTTAAAAACGTATTTTGCTCATTATTTCCGCGCAAAATTGATATGACATGACCACTTGTTATATGACTTCTAATAAGTTAACCATATATGCAGAATATGCGCGGAAGTCGCGGATGTGGCGATTGAACAGTGTTAAAAGGGTCTTCAGACGAGCTAAAAATCGCTATAGTAATCCGTGGTGTTTTGGACGCCCAAGTTAATGCTGCGATAACCAACGCTAAACTGCAGTGAAAAGATCTTGTTGAATTATATTCTTGTCGGTATACTTGAAGCCTAAAAATACACCTGCCGCTGTTAACCATCCTATTCGCACGTCAATTGTAAATACTTCTATTACGTGTAAACGTAAGGCTTCTCTGCATTATGACTGATTGGTCTGTGTCACATGCGGTAAAACAGGTGCCTCCGTTTTTATATCGGGATCGCCGCTGCGATTGGTCCGCTTCAAGCTCTCCGACCAATCAGAGCTCTGAGATCTGAACGTAACGAACTGTTAAGCCGGATTTACATGACGAAACTAATCGCATGAAAGTAGTTCTGTGAAAACAAAAATTTCACGTGTAAACGTCAAGTTTTACAATGCATAAGTCGTAAATAAATAAAATCGATGCAGGAAATTTAAAACTTGACGTTTACATGTGAGAGTATTGATGACATTTTCTTTCATGCCACTAGTTTTTTCTTTCAGTAATTAACAATTAGACCTGTGGTAGCCTGGTGGTGAGACCAGTGGACTGAGATGACAAAGGTCTCGAATTTAGACCCAAAGCAAGACCACTGACTTTGGAAGTTAGGTGCGTAATTATCACATGCTCAAACGGTGAGGGAAAACATCGCGAGGAAACCTGTAAGCTTGAGAGATTGTCTCGATGGCATGTGAAGTCTGCCAACCCGCAGTAGGGTAGCGTGGTAGACTATAGTCTAATCCCTC
Source organism: Craniophora ligustri (assembly GCA_905163465.1). Lineage (NCBI taxonomy): Eukaryota > Metazoa > Arthropoda > Insecta > Lepidoptera > Noctuidae > Craniophora > Craniophora ligustri. The sequence continues at coordinate 14,524,827 of LR990968.1, forward strand.
TCAAATGAGAGGAGACCCGTGCCCAGCAGTGGGACAGTAATGGATTGATGATGATGATGATGAATTATCAATTGTTTGCAGCGCAACACATGCGGGCTGCGCGTGTGGGTGTGCGTGATGTCGGTGCTGTGTGTGGCGGCGCTGGTGTGCGTGCTGGTGCTGGTGGCGGTGTCGGGGCTGACCGGCTCCGGCTCCGACATCTTCCTGTCCTTCCTGGAGGGACTGCTTTTCTTTGGTGAGATATTTGTTTTTATTTTCTATTCTTTTTAGGGTTCCGTACCTCAAGAGGAAAAAACGAAACCCTTATAATATCACTTTTTGTCCGTCTGTCTGTCTGTCTGTCTGTCCGTCTGTCTGTCAAGACCTTTTATTTCGGATATACGTGTAGTTATCGAGTTGAAATTTAAACAGTATATTCAGGTCTACGGTCCCATCAAGTTGTGAAAGAATCAAGCTTCTAAGTTTACGCAAAAAAAAGATACGGCCGTTTAATCAGCAAAAAACGCATTTTTCGACACGCTCAAGGGAATCAAAACTCATAGGGTACTTCCCGTTGACCTAGACCTATGAAATTTGGTATTTAACATCGTTATAGACCAATAATACAAGGAAAAATCTCAAAACTGTACATTTGTATTTGGATCTTAAAATATAGGGGGTCTGAATATTGTTATAGGAATCCGAATTTCAAATTGAAGCTACTAGTTCAAATGGGGTATCACATGTAAGGGCTTGATTTGCGCATTGCAAAATAAATTTAATTTATTTTTTTCGAAGCATTATTAATATATTTATCAATCTCATTGATAAATATATTTATTAAAATAAAACTACGAAATACAGCAATCCGCCATGATAAGTCAAATAGTGTCAGTTTTTATACACCTACGTCGAGTACTGATTGTTTGATTTTTACTTCCATTTAGGGATAAGGCAAAGGAATTTAGGCAATATAGCCAAGTATTGTATTCCAGTAATTTTATAATTTATTTATGATAATTATTTTTTTGTGTGGAACGTAAATATATAATTAGTTGAGAGTTGTAATTGATGTATTATTATTGCATTGGGGGGCCGCGTGCCACTTATATAATTTAGAGTTCATATTTAACACGCAAAATATATAAGCACCTAATGTTTAGTGTTGACACGCATAGAAATGACTTCAAAGGCAGACGCCATGACACCAGCGAGCGTTTTGGCGTGAATTTTGAACATAAAAATAAAATGACAATTTCTTTAATATTAAAAATATCAAATAAGATGAATCGATTGTTTAAAATCTTAATCAGTACGGGTACAACGTCCTGATAAAGATTTTAATACGATTTCCGTATAAAATGTTGGTGTAATAAGACGTTTAAAACCAAACAATACCAATTATGATATCAAAAATAAATAAAAATAAAACAAATAACAATATCATTGTTCATCATATTTTCAATGAAAATAAGATAGGTAAATAAATAAATAAATAATCAATAGTTAATCTACATATTTCATTATATTGTATGTAGGTCGGTAGTCCCATTATACACATAAAAAAAATGGGCATCCTTAGTATTGACAGGCGATAACAAAAAAATGGCGTACATTTAATCGGAAACTTAAAAGTACTATTTTATATTCAAAAAACTATCTCACGACAAAAAGTTAATTGTCTGTTTCATAAAATATATTTTTAATTTAGATATTGAATGCCATTTGTCAAGGTCCTTTATAAGATCAATAAAGGTACCTACTATTTATTTATCTAATTTATTTATTTATTTTCATAAACTATTTATTTAATTCTGTAACTAAACACAATCCTAAATAGAAGATGGAAATTTATCATCTTTACATAAATATATTTTTATAATGACAAGCTGCAAAATTAACAACGTTGCTCGGCAACGGTGTCAAGGAGTGACTGAAACTGAAGTGTCTTGTACTTATTAATAAATAAATAATATCTCTGGACTATATGACACAGCGCCATCTAGTTCCGAGCTAAGTAACGAGGCTTGTATTACGGAGACTAGTTGGTTGATATACTACATATAGGTATACGTGTTTTTGTAAATACATACATATTATGAATAGATATATCCATGAATCCAAATGTTTATGCTCATCCCAAACATTTGTTCCTACCGGGATTCGAACCCGGGACGCATAGCACCGAAGGAGTGTTAACTACCGCTGGACTAAGTGGGTCGTCAAATAGTTATAGTAGGTATATTTTAATAGGATATCAAAGAAACATACGTCACGTCTAATTTTAACGTTATAGTAAACTTCACCTAGCATACCTATTAATAATTAAAATAGGTAGGTACCTATCGAACAATTTATCTTAAAAAGCAATTGAAGAATATTACATAAATTATATAAAGGCTAGTCGAAACGGACTAGGTAAGTAATATTGAAAAGTTGAAATGGTGCCGTCTTTTTTTGCAGGATCCAACGATTTCAATCCAAGTTTCCTCCAAAAATTGCTATGTTAAGATATTAGCGTCCTTTTAAAAACATTTACAACTTAAATCTATTTTAAAAATGTCAACTTGATGATAAATAATTCATTAAAATAAACAGCTTATAGGCATGTGCTCGTTTTTCGTTTAAGATATCCTCTGCGCCCACTTTGATGATCTTATATTTACATTAGGTACGGAACCCTCGGTGGGCGAGTCCGACTCGCACTTGTCCGGTTTTTTAAAAAGCGATGCCCTATTCTAGTCTTAGGTGTGTTATCAAACACACATTTTCATATACATGTATCCCCAGAACAACTACCTGTATATTGCTGGGATCAAACTCACAACACGTGACGCACAAGCCGTCAAAATTAACCTATTTTGATGTACGTATTGAACCAAAAATGGAAGTATCGGAATACATACATTACATTTTTGATAGTTTTCAATCATCTCTGATGAATGATGACAAAAAATCTAAGGGTAGGTTCAGATGACAAGCGCTCAGCGCGCGTTGAACGCGCGTTGAATTTTTGTATAGTGTTCACATGGTGCGCGCTTGTCAGGCGTTAAACGCGCGTTGTTGCGGCCAGTTTGAGTTCTACATTTGTCGAAGATGGACGTAGAAACAGTTTTATCGGTGATTTTATACAGACGGCAGAAACGACACAACAGAAGACGGAGATATTGGGTTCACCCAATTTTGTCAACCAGGCTGACTGAAAGTCAGTACATTATTTTATATCCTAAGTTAAGGCAATTTGAGCCCAAATTCTTTAACTACTTCAGAATGTCCATCAAGTCATTTGATGACTTACTGACTCTCATAAACGATGAACTCGTAGCAGATAAAAACGCTGTGCGATATAGCATTTCACCGGAAGAAAAACTCATAATTACATTGAGGTAAGTTTTTTAATAATCAACATAATCTATAAATCAAATTAATCAAATCAACTTGTTTAGGAACAATTTTTTTAAAGAAAAAATAACATTTTGTTACTCGCAGAATAACTCTAACTCTGATTCATTGCTGACATTAGTTGGTGCTGGCGATGGAGTAGGTGTTACTGGCGATGGAGACCCCATTGCTGTAGTATAACCATAATGTGCAAAATTATTTGACACACTAGACTGCTGTGATCTATAATCATGATAACGAAAGCCTTCAACAGAAGCTGATGACTGATGACGCTGCTCTTGTGATGAATAATTTCTTCGTTGTGATACCGGGTAATTTTGATTTTCATATGTCTGTTGTTGTGGTCCTTGAAATTCATTTTGGTTTTGCAAAATTAAATTATAAATGGCAATTTTAGTTTGAAGTCGCCTATATTCCGGAATTTTTTAAATCTCTTTAACGAGTGACAAACAAAACAGCTTGTCTTCATCGTCATCTTCTTTTGGATGAGACACATTTTTCTGTGCTAAACTCTGCTCTAATATGTTTGCAAATCTTTCATCAGCAGGATTTAATTTTTGTTTTTTTCTTGAAGTACATTTAGGACTCTTAAAGCCAGAACTTATTTCTACTTCAGCAACCTCTGACGAAGTTGATGCATTATCTGCATCGAAACTACTTTCTGTATCTTTGTTGGCAATTGATGCCTGTAGAAATCGTAGTCTATTATAATGAATATATGTCGAAGTTTTGGAAGCTCCTGATCCAGATTTGACAGTCTTTATTTTCTTCACCTCTCTCATATAATTATCCCGTAAACTCTTCCACTTTTTTTGCAGGGATGACGCTGAAAAAAAAACAGTATTTGGTAATAGTTTATGTTTGTTTCCAGATATTTGGCCATTGGATGTTCATTTGGGACATTAAGCTACGACTATAGAATTGGCAAATCTACTGTGGCTACTATAATACCACATGTATGTGAAACTATTTGGAAAAAATTAAGGCCCGTTGTTATGAGTGAACCAACGAAAGAAAAGTGGTGTGAAATATCCACGATATTTGAAAAGAACTCAAAGTTTCCCAATTGTTTGGGAGCCTTGGACGAGAAACATATACGGTTAATCCAGCCTGAACACACGGGTTCTATGTATTATAACTATAAAAATTATTTTTCGCTAGTTTTATTGGCGCTAGCGGATGCAAACTATTGTTTTGTGTGGGTTGACATAGGTGCCTACGGTAAAAACAGTGACTCAGGTATATTCAAGAATTCTTCATTGTACAAAAAGCTGACAGAAAGGTCATTAGATCTACCTGAGCCAAAGGCATTGTTAATACAAAATAGACCGATAACGTTGCCATATGTGATAGTGGCTGATGAAGCTTTTGGCATGATGGAGAATTTAATGCGTCCATATGGGGGAACATCACTAACTTATGCTAAAAAAATATTTAATTACCGTTTGACATTAGCACGCCGGTATGTTGAATGTACTTTTGGCATAATGTGCAATAAATGGCGCATTTTACACAGGCCGTTAGATGTTAACATCGGTTTTGCAGAAAAGATCGTAAAAGCGATATGTACACTAAATAATTATGTCAGAATCAGGGATGGCTACAATTTTGAAGACACACTTTATACGCCACCCCTGGAAAATCTAGCCTCACATTATACCGGACGTGCTGTGCGACAGGCGGATAATGTTCGAGTACATTTAACAAACTATTTCATTAATGAAGGAAAAGTAGATTGGCAGGATCGTTATATTTAACTTGTAACACAAACCGATTGTAAATGTAAATAAATATATATACTCACATAATATTTTCTTCTTTTCTTCATTGTCATGTCCTTCACAAAATATAAGGACGAGTTCTTCCCAAGCCCGTCTTCTCAAATTCTTATCTGAATAATCGCTACTTGTCATGTCCCATATCGCAGGACGTTTCTCTATTTCATCAATTAATAATTCCGTATTAAAAGCTTCGGTTTCCATTTCGGACGATTTTCGGACGAACTTGACGAACCCTAAAATACGTCTATCCGCGTCGAAAGCGCGCGCTCAACTGAACGGAAACATAGAAAACCAATGATCTCAAAGCGGCGTTGACGCGCGCTGACAACAGTCGAGCGCTAGCGCAGCGTTGAACGCGCGCGTTACTAAAACGCGCGTTAGCATGTGTACGGCCTGAATAAAATGTATGTAGTTGTAAACGCGCGTTATCAAAACGCGCGTTGAGCGCTTGTCATCTGAACCTACCCTAATACAATATTATAATAAACTAATTCGGTGTTTGCAGGTATCCTTGCGTACTTCATCCTGTGCGTGAACAGCTACTACCTGATGCTGAAGAGCGCTGAGGACATGGAGGGACCCCACAAGACTATCTATTAAGACTGTGCTACACATTTGGAACATTCTACAAACCTACATTGTGGAATTTTTAAGTTCGTTTTTCATAAAACGCTATTTCCTGTATTTCTGGTAAGCATTGTTCTCAGAAAGTAGATAGGATAGCTTTTGTCTAGTAACAAATGATAAGCACAAAAAAGGATACAATAAACCCATACGTACCTACAGGAAAATATGCCATATAACTACAGGAGTAAATCTGTTTATTGAGTGTACTATGAATTTATCCTGTGCTTAATATTATGCATAAATCTTTGATGTATATAAGTCAGTATATAATAGTACCTACGTGCAAACTGTAACCTGTTTCGGTGTAGTTCAAAGGAAATAGACGTTCCTTTTCTATCTAATAATTTTGCAGCTAAAACCGAAAATAATGTATTAATATTATTTAAGAAATTAAGTTTAAAGCAAGCGTTATAAGGGACTTCGTATTTTGAGGTGAGAGTAGCATCTATATATAATCTGACATTTTTGGGAAAGAAAACATGCAAATTTCAACTGTTGATAATAATTTGCTACACTCTAGCTGGTAAAATGAAGTTATACAGCGTACAGATAATATAATAGAGTCATAGATGATAGGAAATATACTCTGATGTACGTATAAATTTAAAAGTTAGGGCGCATTATTTTTTGTCTCGAAATATTGTACTGAAAAATTACTTTGAGAGGTAAATCGTACAATTTTGTTGAGCCAACATCGGGCCGGCTGAAACGATAGGTAACTAATGAAGCCAAGTACGCGATACTAGTGTAAAAATGTGAACAGATTGCGTATTTTTTAACAAATCACGCACATCTTTTAACACAATTAACACATGAATGCTACTGAGATGGGCAACGCAAAATATATATTAGTAGGTTTATACGAACATAAAACTAAAACTTGATCCGTGCGACTAGCTGCGTAATTGATTTATTACTCTAAATGGAAATTTTGCTAAGGTTGCTAAAACGGCAAAAAAAACCTACATATTTATATCCATTACGTGGATGGTCATAAAAGTCGCGCGGTCGTATCACAAGGTCGGCGTTTATATGTGCTTAGATTAAACATAGCTTAATTATGTTACAGAATTACCATAAAACGCATTTTTTACACGTAGCAACACTTGTTTTAGTTACATTTTTTAATAATTAGTACAAATATCTTAAGCATATTTATGCTTCAATTAAGTAAACATATATTTTATTACATATAAGTTTATACAAGCATTAATGAAATGTTAAGACTATACTTGGTTTCAAAAACACTGGTGCTTTGAAACTACACAGACATTTAAACTGTAGATAAAAAAACATGCGTCTTTAAGGATTATATTATATATTACTTTGGGCCTATATCTATGTACATAGTAGGTATATATATAGCTCATGGGAAGTCTGCGGTGACGATAACGCGAATTCCATGATTTTTGTTCACCCAAAAGTGCTCAACGCGCCTAAAAAAGTTTTAACTTCAAAAATATTTGTCAATTTAAACTATAGGGTGACGTAATTAAATGTAAATGTTTTGCAAAACAATTGACATTGTCATGTCCGACACGGTTCGACGAGTTGAGAGGCGCAGCAGCTAAATTATTAGATGTTGCGTCATGGGTCATGGGTTATATCACCGCGCAATATTTTTTTATTATTATTATTTAATCAGCAGACAGTTTAGGCTGTACTGACATCTATCTCGCCACATAAGAACTACGGACTCAGCGCGATGACGCAAGTAATCCTACATCGCGCAAGTGAAATATGCACACGAGATAGCACAACACCTCGCCTGGTCGGAGGATCCTCCTTTTCCAATGGAGGGACTGTCACTCCTTCCCTCCATAAGGCAATTGATAATTGCCCGTATCCTGCTTTTTCATTCTAGTTTTTGAAGAAATGTTTATCAAGTCCGTTCCAAAACGAATTCACAGTTTGGCATAAACTAAGTCTATTATTTGTGCGATATACAACTGCTTGTTGTATCGGGTTTAGACGTATTTTTATGTCTTACGATACAGAAGAAAACCTTAGTTTGGAGTAGTATGTACATCTTTTGCTATTTACAGCTTTTAAAAATACTTAACGTAATAAGCGTCATTTATAACGTAATATTTAAAACTGTGTTCATTCTTCACCTAGCAGATTACAATTATAGAACGCGTTTTAAAACCTCTAAGAGGACAAATCACAGACCATCTAGTCTATGGACACTAGAAAAACTATAATAAAATGTATTGCCATATTAAAATGTAACCTGTTGTTACCTGGCGGGTTATTTACTCCTCGTCAGAAGATATTGAGTGTCTGTATAATATATACATATATTTACTCTCGTTAAAACATCGTTTTCTCGATGCAAGACTATCTTCAAGATCAGTGTTAGTATTCGTCTAGCTCGATAGATGTCGCTACTATGCTTAAAATTGAAAAAAAAAAACTCACTAGATTCCACTATTACTTGGTACTTAATTCATTTATACCCACCTGAGAATATCTACCTGAGCAGGCCGAAATGGCATTCCTAATTTTATTTTGTCTATGTTAAACAACTAGATTCCTTTTATCTTATGAACAATACTATTTATTAATTTTCAAAAGACAAAACCAGTAAATACCTATGTATCTCATCTTTTAAAACAATTTTGTTCTGCTACTTTGGCAGAAAGCATTTAATTTCTATGTTCGATAGGGCTTATGTATGTTAAATATGTGTAGGTAAGTATAACATTAATATATTTGGATGTTTTTGTATTTTTAAAGCTTAACATCATATTTTGGTGCTAAACTAACTAACTATAAAAGAAATATACGCTATGTACTTTTCAAGTATCAATGTTGTGTTTTTAAAATAATTATTATAAAACAACATTTTCTATTAATCTTATGGTTTATTTATAATATTCGATTAAGTTGTAGGTATATGTATAATCCCATCACTTTTGAGGTCTCTGTCTTGTGTCAATTTGTCTTTGGGTTGAATATATGCTATCATAAACTACTGTAACGCATGCAGATGAAAACTATACCGACCTAATAAACCATTAGAATTAAATGTATTCAATAAAAAGAAACGAACATTATTGATATTTGTAAATTGTACTAGAGCCTGTGATATAGGCGCTACAGTAAAAAAAATAGTTATGAGAACTAAGTGTTGCCAATTTTAACGTAATTTTTGCTCTATGATAATTAAAATACTTATGAGTACATAATTATATTTAAATTAAAATATTTACAAGTTTTTTAAAAACATTTACTTAAAAAAAGGTCAGCTAAAATGCCATTCTAGTCAAATGAAGCAAGAACATTATAATCTTTTTAGTTTTAGTCATAAAATAACAGATGTAATAGTTAATTTCAAAATGTAAAATCATTTAACCATGGAAACTTATATCTACCTATAAATTTTGATGTTTGCCTTAAATTGTAAACAGCTCACGCCTTCTGTTGTCTCGATTGGTTTCTAATAAAACCAATCCAGAAAGAGTGAGACAGATAGATAACTTTATTTTAATGCTATTGGAATTCTATGGAAACTCCTAATTGCCAAATTTAATAACACTATAATTTACCGTATGTAACTAGTATTCAGAGTACCTTACATTTTGAGGCTCTATAATTCATTCAAGATATTTTAATCTTTCAAACTTGCCTCTGTAGTTTTTGATTATTTTACAAATAAATAATGTGACAAGTGTTAACTATTGAAACGTTGAAATGATTATATTATGAAGCATTTAAAATTAAAATATAAACTAACAACTCGTCCTGGAAGTGTCTTACAAAGTTGTTGAGAAATTCTATTTAAAAAGAGTCTGTGCATTTGTATATTGTATTATGAAGTTAAATTTTAACAATATGCTTTTTCGATGTGCCAATAGATGTCGCTGATATGTTGGTATAGTCGTACTAGATTGTAGAAAGTATATGGCGATAAACATATCTGACCAGGTAACAGTGTCGCTACCGTCGCGTTTAATGTTGCCAGTAATAAAAAAACAAAATAAATTCTACACATATGAAATAAAAATGTTATTGTTATCTTATTTAGATGATTGGTTTTCATATTAAAGTGTAACCGAAACAAAAAACAGAATAAGCGACTTTTCTAATTGGCGACGTGCACCGCTTGTGCGATTGTGTGAGTCCCAATCACAGTCACCGGGTCGGATAAGTTTGTGTCAAATAGGTATACGTTTATACGGTGTTTATTTATTTATTACTTACTAAAACCATAGCAGTATTTGCTGTTACATGTTTTTTTGGTACATGATATACAGAGACGGTTAAGTACGTGTACCAGGACCATTTTTAGACCTTACGCTCATATTATCTTGCTCATTACCGACCAAGGACTAATATTACACCAGTTATTTCTGCATGTAATGGATTGTATGCGTACTTATTTGAACATATACATATGAAGGGTAAAAAGTGGTCAATCGCCAATAAATAAACACCGTATAATATAAGAGCCCAGTTGGGACGAGTGTGGGCTAATGCAGGTGATCTTTTTGTATTAGCCTCATTTACTTAAGCATACCCATAAGATAGTATATTTTGTACATTGTTTTGCTATGATTATTATATATGCTATTTCTTGGCTTTGTTTTGCCAAGTACCTTTGTTTTATTTGTTGATATCCCATTTCTTCATACCTTTTAAACTGATGGCAGCTAAGGCTAGGTTCCCGTCATATTACGTACTGTACTAGGTATGGAATCAGCTACCTGGGTCTATTTCCTGATCTGTACAGTTTTGGAGGAAGTCACGAGTGAATAGGTAATCTTTTAGGTAAGCGGGCTACATCTTGGACCTCATCACCACTTACCATAGACGAGATTGTGGATAAACGACGCTAACTAATTTCATCTGACGACCTAAAAAAAGGTAGCGGAGATAGACTGGATAAGGAAAGCGGAGGATAGTTTTATGGCGCAGTTCGGGAGAGGCTTGTGTCCAGCAGTGGACTGCGATAGGCTGAGCTAAATCTCATTTAAAAAAAATGCCTGCTAACTGCACGATGTCCACAGGACCTTACCTAAAATTTTTTTGCATAAAGGCCAAGGGAAACACGGGAAGGAAAATAAAACTTCAAAAAATAATTTATACATGTTGTTTATTCATCGGAACAAGTTTACGATGAACACCCACATTACTTAAGTCGCTTTAGATTTTTTTAATTTCAATAAATATATTACAGTTATGCGTAAGTACATTATGGGTACAACGACAGTTGCTTCTAAGTAAATATTTATAACTTATGACGTAACTTCATGCCTGTCAGCTCTACTTGAAACTTTACAAGTAACGCGTCAATATGACGCTATTAAAGTAACTACTGACGATTCAATTTTACATCTATTGTGTAAAAGACATTATGACACGGCGCTGTCTCGTTCCGAGCTAAGCAGCGTGGCTTGTGTTACGGATACTAGATGGTTGATATATTTTTTGTTAATACATTCATGTTATACATAAAACATACAAGACGGGTACAAAGTGTCCATGCTCAAAACGCGAAATCCGAATCCGGTGGCCTGACAAGATAAGGCAGCCTTTAATACCGCTGCGGTAATCGGGTTAACGATTAAAATTTAAATTTACCGGATCTTTGTAAACTTCAGGAGATTTTAGTAAACAAAAAGTTGCCATATTCATGCTATTCATAGTCTCCGTACATATTCGATGTAAAACTGACGCGTCTGTAGTCTTACAATGTTTCATTAAAAGCCGAGGCATATTCTCTCAATTAACTTCAGATCATAATCAGCAACAAGATCTGTATATTCTCTATTCACCAGATTGAGGTTCAGAGAAAAAGCCAGCACGTATTAACACTCGTATCATATATTTGCAGATTCTAACTCGAATTAATTGTACGTACGATTGACTTACTAAACGTTACGAACTGTCAAATTACATAGAGTAGAAATCAATTTGACTTAATGTTTGACATTATTTCAAGATGACAGTTGTAGATGTCTTTCAATATTATCCCCCGTGATTACCCTTATTAACGAATATTGTAATGTAGAACTATTAATATAGGCCTTTCTTTTAAACTGATATAGTGTAAAGAACACGCTTGGAAAAAATAATTTATACTTAGTCTTCACTGGAATGTATTCGATGTGCATTCGATTTGGTAGATTATCCATCTTTGTTCCTTAGGCTTTTTTTACTGGCAACTTAAGTACGTTTGCTATTTGGTAGTTTCTAACTACCAATATTTGTATGAGATTCAATAAACAAGTATTGCCAGCATTAAAATACAGTACACATAGGCGATGATAGGGTTCTATTATTCGTTGTAGTAATATTAGAGGACACAAGGTCGTATGATCTAAACCTAGACGGTAAACTGAAATTCGCAGAGAACAGAATATAAAATATATGTATATATGTAGTTTGGCAATATAAAAAATCTAATAGTAAGTTCATTCGTATCATGCATGTTAAAAGATAATAAATAACAAACAAATGCAGTAAGACTCGGTTAGGTATAAATATTTACAAATATTGCCATTTAAAAAAATATATAATTTTTTATATGATACCCATCAAGGTGTTATAGGCAATCCTGTGTCCACAAACAATATAAATTAAAAATTTATTTATTTCCAATAATTGTACTAACAGACATCATAGCCAAAAAGTTACGACAGTTCGAACTTAATGAGACACATTAATTATACAACTAGTTTGATTTACATAGTCTTTTCTTGCCTCGAATAAACTTACACTACACTGGGCACAAGTATAACTAAGTTATGTTAAGGAGTCATTATACAATCATATATATATGTGATGCGCGTCGATGAACCGGAGAAAACAAATGTCAGAAATCATATAGAAATATAATAATATTTACCAAAATAGTAATAAGTACATACATCTGATTGCCAGTACAATAATTGAAAAAAAGAATCTTCGATTGATTTCGTTTCACTTATTTGTATAAATGTATAATATATTTAATAAGAGCCTGTTTGTGCAATATGCCTATCTTTGACAGATAAATTGAAATTAATTGAAGTATTTGTAAATTGGCAGATTTTTCTTAAATCTAGTGTTGAAACAATTTAGCATTGAAGATCTATTTAATGCAATAAACACTGAATGCTCAAGTAGACAGAAGTTTATACCCCTAAATAATATAAAAACAAATAATTTCTTAGAGTTAACATATCAGATCTGGTAGACATCTTTAGATATCTGTTTTTAAATACTGTTGTATATACCTACTTAAATGATACAACAAAATAATAATATCGCAGTTCACCAACACGTAGCACTTAATATCTAAGCTTGGGGGAACTTTATACATCGCAAGTCGGGCTACACAGATAAATACTTAACTAAGGTATTGCACGTGACGGGGCTAGTAATGTACATAATTACACACGACACCAGGGCTTCCGCAGACAGACAGCATCAGGACACTCCACGTTATCTTGTTAACAACGCACAGTTCGACGAACAAATAAAATCTTTGCAACACACCAATTTTACTGGCTGGACGATGTAGTTAAACTGATCTAGGTACATTGTACTGTACCGTACACTGTATTCACTTTAGTAGTTACGAATTTGAAGTGTTGTTGTTAATCGATGTATTTCGTATCGATTTTCATATATAATCGATTTCTCATTAAGACCGTTCATGGGTATCAAAGTGCCGAATAGAGACTTCACCGAAAGCGTCACATGATATTTGAATAATGAGAACGGTAAGACGTATCCAGTCAAATTTAGCGTGTTCCAGCCAGCAAAATGCACACAGGAGATCCATTTAGGGTCCAAGATAGTTCTGTTTTGCTATGGTAAGGTCTGTTCGCGTGGCGGGTCCGGCGGGTCCGGCGTGTCCGGCGGGTCCGGCGTGTCCGGCGGGTCCGGCGTGTCCGGCGGGTCCGGCGTGTCCGGCGGGTCCGGCGGGTCAGTAGAGGTGCGCGAGGTGCAGGTGCGCGGGCGGCGGGGGCGGCGCCTCCGTGCCCACGTCGATGTCGGCGGCCGCGCCCTCCTCCTCCGCGCTGCCCGCCCGCGGCATGCCTCGCACCTGCAGCAGATGGAGCTACCATCAATATTGCTGTGTTAAGTACTGTACTACATTCAATTTAATTTCAAGAGATAAGGATGCCTAAACTATTGATTGACTGCCTCGTAGGTTACTAAATTTAAATTTCTAGGTCGTGAAAAGTTTAGATTTTAGATTAGTGCCCAGTCAATGGCAATATGGATCTCCTATTACATAATTATGTAGGTGGTAATGTAGGCGTAAACAGGCCAGTGAAATGTGGGTGTACCTCAGTAGATACATCTCTGTGTAACCCATTCGGGGATACAGGCGTGATTATATGTTATGTATGATACATAACACAAAAACCTCAACTTCGAGAGGTGTTAGGTACTATTCAAGGTATACGATGGTGAAAATATCCATTTGTGATCAACATGGCTTTATCTCCTCTTATACAAATTCACTAAACTGTCCGAGCAAATCAGGCGATACAAATTCACGTAAAATTTAATAACCCCGGAAGCTGATGAAATTTAAACAAACTTTTTTTTTCTAAGTCAGCTTTTATACAAACAACATCAAATGATACTCGCTTCGTCTGTTCAGAATCCATAATGATTCAGTTACATGTTAAACTTATTGAACCCCTCTTTATGCGTTTTGTATTTACGACTTCATCACCTCATCACATCAACCGTCAGACGTCCACTGCTGGATATAGGCATAAGTCTCCCCTAAGGATTGCCACGATGACCGGTCATACGCCGCCCGCATCTAGCGGATTCCAGTGACCTTTACCAGGTTGTCAGTTCACCTTGCCGGGGGCCTATTTACGAATTTGCGAGCGACGAGCTTATACTGATACCTAGGTACTGTAAAAGCTGACCCCCTACCGATTTACAAAAACCCCAGGAAGAGAGTAATGAGGTATACCTGCAGCAGCATATTGTGGTTGAGTATCCGCGCCTGGTGCTCCTGCGCCTTGGCTCGCAGGCACGCGATGCTGTTGTTGCGGAAGGCCTCCGCGTCCTCGTACAGCTCGCGGCCGGCCTCCGGGGACGCGCGCCCCTTCGCCGACGACGACGCCGTCGTGGAACTCGCTGGCGAACTCTGGGCCTGGATACGAACAATACAATTAAAGACGATTAAACTACTATGTAGTACCTAAGTATTAGTGGTACCAAATTTCAACAAAACGTTGGTACGGTATGGTATGTGTTATCGGTAGAAACTTCTAAATATTTCCATCTATACGTAGGTATTAGTCAATCGTTAAATTAACTTATTACCTTATTACTTATAAAATATCACGCGATTAATAAGTTCTTTATTATTAATAGTAAATAGGTGAGTGGGTTAAGTATATGCATTTAACTCTTCTATTAACTTAGATACGTTAAGCGATTAACGATAACAATTCTAACGCTAACAGGAAAGGTCGAAGACAAAATAGGCCTGATTCTCCACTACTATTATACTTTATATACTACTGATATAAAACACTACTATTAGATTGCAGTTTAAGAGCGCGGATCGCTTAAAACTTACCAATCTCGAAACCAATACCTATATATATTGCACGAAGTCATATTCGCTGTAAAACTTGTTATGTATCCTCAATTCTAATTAAGTTGCAATCTAAGACTAGAATCGGCAACTACTTAAACAATTGAGCCGCAGACACGCGAACTGATCTTACCATAGGTAACAAAACAGATTATTATCTGTTCATCAAATCTATTCATCATATCAAAACTTTGAGTGTTGATAAAATTAAATATTAATTGATTCCAAAGTTAGATTACAAAGTGGTTTTATAGAGCTGTTGTTCTAGTATCTATTTCCAATCCTCATGTTTTCGTGGTCCTCACCTGTGTGTCGTGGTTGTCTTGGTGGTGCGAGGACGCGGAGGTGGGGCGCTCGGGCTCCGCCTCAGAGCCCTCGCGCTCCGACCCCGACTCCTTGAGGTGGCGAGCTGCCTCGATGGACTTGCGGTGCATGCCTGGACGACAAACAGAACAGGGTTAAGAACACGGCGACGTGCGGTGACAGTGGTAATATGTGTGTAATTAGTATCTTTATTATGAAAACACTACGCAATAACTGATAAGCCTCTCTCACAATGACATCAATCTAACAATCTAGAGTTCAGGGAGAGACGATCAATGCCGAGTTGGTTTCGGAGTTTCTTATAGGTCAGGAAATTAAATTGCTACTTGTTTTATGACAGTAATAAAATTCATCGCTAATAATAATCGAAATAAATAAAAATATACACCTGAATAAAGTATTTTTTTTATAATTGAAGTAGATATTTAGATAGTAGACTTTACGACATTTCTCGGTTACTTACATACGCTGTTACTACATACAATATTTGTGATCAAATGAGTGCTCGGAAACATTTTAAAACATTATATGTATTACTACGGTGCAGCGGTGTAGCAGCACCGCTAACTAATTTAATTTAAAAACTATATATTTATATAGAATTATTTCACCCGATTATCGTATAAATATCGTCCACCTATTATTAAGATTAAATACCAGTCGACCATCTTATTTAGCCAGATAATATGGTACCTAATGAATGTTTGGTTAATTAATTGGAATGGTGATTAATTGAATTTGCTCAAACTGTAGCAGCTATCATAGCGTTGATACATATATTTTTTTGTTTATTGTAGTTTATGGACGTTATTGTGAATGTCCATAAGCTACGGTAATTGTGGTGTATCCAGTGGTGTTATTCACGCGACCGACTCTATCGTACTGTGGTCACGTTAATACTACTTTATAGGTACATATTTTTAGTTAAAAAATTTAGACAGCTTTGCTCTGAGTCAAAAAGTGTAACATTTCAGTCACCTTGTAAATCCTGAAGTGACTGAAGTCCACTAAGTAAGTACCAAAGACGCCTCCTTGCTTCGTATAACCAGTTTTACGACTTGAGTGTAACCCTAGCTGCGGGACGCGCAACTATGTCGTGAGTCAACCCTCGGCACACCGCAAGTGCCAGCTCCATAAAGCATACGTCGAGCGACGTAAAATGTTAATGAATTATATGCGGCGGAGGAGACGACAGAAGGATGCTGCGGGACATCACGACTTGCTAATACGAAGCTGAGTTATGGCGCGACGTTATAAACGGTAGGAGCGTGACGGATCCGCAGATCTGTTTAGGATTTATTTCCTAAATCTGTTGTACATTTGATTGACTGAAAACACTGTATAAACAATATTGAGAACGGTTTATACTGTATTATCGAGTATTTTAATAAGCTATATATTCGTTGGAAGTTTCCAAACCCATAAATTAGTAAGAGTTTGGGTTTGATCTATGTAATCAATAAATAGAATGCGTTACTTTGCAGATAAATAGCCTAAGTAGCAGTAGTATGTTTGTTCTAATCGTATTGAAAGTTCAAAACACACGTCAAGAACACATGTATACATATGTATAATAATATATGTACATAGAACAATAATTTAAATCCTATTTCATTTTGACAAGATCCACGATGGATCTTTGTAGGCAATAAAATAAATATAAGTACATACATAGGACCACACTAGAGCTTGACTTAAATCAACGAAAAAAAACAAAAACAAACATCGGTTTACAATATGCCAAAGATATCCATATTCTACAACAAGAAACAATCGAATACTGTTTTAAAATGGATGACTAGTTCTATATTTTGATTAAAAATTATCTTTGATTAATTATTATCTATCTCATAACACAGGTTGTTACCTGTGTTAATTATAATTATAATTAATCTTAATTTCTCAAAGTTATTGAATATTAACACGTTATTGAACATTAATGTTAACAAGCAAGTTTTCACTTCTTGACTTATTTCATTGACTCAGCACTCAATATTTTCACTGAGGAAATATCAAACTGGGGCGTATATTTCTACGTATAAATATTAGCAATATAATTTTAATGGAACACGAATAAGTTATTTAAAACTCAATATAACTCATTTTCCATTCTTAATTGATTCTAATTATATGTTTGCAAGTCAATAGCATGGCAATAAGTAGGTACCTACACAAGCGCAACAAATTTCTTAAATCCAAAATACTGATATTTATTTATATATTATATTATTTTTTTTTATTTTTTTTTTATATGAATCACTAGTAGTGATGTGCACGAATCCGATGAACCGATTTTGCTCGCGGTACAGCCCTGGTTTAATATCAGTGCGCGTAGTATTTTTACGAGTTCCTAGCGCCGGTCCGTGCTGCATATCAAATCATGTCGGGTTATTTATCGTCTCTATGAGCTCCTACTCCTAGTTCCCTGGTGATATTTCACATTCTTACGCTAACACGTACTTGCTTGTTGTTTAAAATACTTCAACGTGGTTCATTATTAAAATGTGAATTATTGTCAGGGCGATGCACTGTAAATTGTCCTTGATTTTCTGGGTAATAAGATTTTAAATTGAAATATTTCAAGAATATCTTTCAAGCATTCTCATAAGCTTTATAAATAATGTGGGAGACTCAAGCTTGTGTCTACTGCGTGGTTCCTTTTCTTCCTTTAGTCGAAGCCTGATGACAACCGTATCCGTACGCTACATCCTACGGGTAGGTAGGCAAATGACACAAATATTATCAAACGTGTAACTTCCCTATGTAGATAAGTCAACTATTAACGCATATTTATCTAGCATCAATCAAGTCTTTTATTCTTGTCCCATTTATATTTAAACTTACTGTTTATAACTGTAGTCAAGATCACTACGCTAAGTCATTGCTATTTAGATTCTGATGTTCTATTTTAGGTCTAAAATATACCTACATACTACCTATATTTCAGACCTAAAATACAACATATACATATAGTATATTTTCGGCGTAATTACATTACATTTGTTAGAAAGCACAATTTTGGAGCTTTAGCGAACCATAATTCCATATCTTACCACTCAATTTACAGTATGTTTTTACAGAATCTACCTATATATTTGTAATTGAAAATAAAAACAGTCTTTTCTTTTCTTAATTTCGTTTCATTTAGTTGACTTATGCAAGACAGTGAGGAAGTAAATTCAATTTCTTCTGTATCTTGCATAAAGGAAATTAGAATATTTGTTTGAAATAATACTTAACTTACAACTTTTTATGAATGTTATCCTGGTATACTGATATTATTTAATATTGACGTGCCCAGCAGTGGGACAATCATGGGTTGATGATGATATACAACGGACGCAAGACATTATTATTATCTGCTGTCAATATATTTTCTCTTTACTTTAATCATAGAAGTAACCAAGATATCTACAGAAAAACATATTTAATAATTATTTATATTTTCATCAAGTTTTGTCTGATTAGGTATGCTAGTTCCTATGTCAAATTATATGTGTGCGCCATCAAGGGCGGATTGGGGTACATTAGGGATATTTCACGCAGGTTTCAAAGAGGTTATCAATATTCTATTAGATTAGATGGCCACTGCGACTTCAATTCACAATACAACTCGTTAAGTACGGAGTAACTTCTTTCCACACAGATTACGATATTATATACGATTACGATCATCCACGCTAATCAATCAGGTACATAACAGAGTTAGCTGAGCATTAGCACAACTGCGGCGCTGGCTCCGGGCTGTACTGTGTGATTTGTGCGCCATTAACACAACTTTGTCCATTAGCACCGCCCCCACCGCGCTGTAAATCCACTTGATTTAGAACGGGTTGCTGGAATACGTGTACTACGTCACTATGTACAACGAAGATTAATTAAGAATACAAGGTATCTGATTCATTGTTAGACTCTTCTTATTGTGTATAATACTAAGGTATATATTGGCTTATCAATCTTTAGGTTGATAATTAATTGCTCAGGGTGTGTCGACGATCAAACATTATCACTCGTATATAGGGACTGAAATCTTAGTAATGGTCATACCAAGCCACACAATCGAATATAATGACATGTGATTGAGCCAACCCGCAGTAGGCTCGACGAGGAGACCCGTGCGCAGCAGTGGGACAATAATGGGTTGATGATGATGAAGATGTGATTGTAACTCATTTAAATGTTGATGGAAAACATCGTCAAGAAACCTGCGTGTGTAATTGAGTAAAGCATTTAATAACTCTCCTCATTTTGAGACACTACTTTAGCCTAGTTAGTTGCTTGGTCGTTTATTATCTAATTGCAACTCTTTATCGAAAATGTGATGAATGTTATGATCACCACAAATACCTATATATTACAAACGATGAGAATGTTCTTCCTAATAAAGAGCAGACCAACCGTTTTGGTGCTGGCCAATAGAGACAAGATTACTGGCTGCCTCCCGTGGCCTTGCCCGCAAGGTATATGTTGTATGCTAAATTTCATTCAAATCTGTTAAGCGGTTGTTTTGAAAGAGTAACAAACATACATCCATACTTACAAACTTTTGCGTTTATAATATATACAGATTTTAAGTGTCACAGACATTCTCATAAATAGAGAAACATCCAGAAACAAATGACTGAATGGACATCGTATACAAATATGCACATCTTATTTTTAATATTAATAGGTGCCAGCGTTTGCAAATAAAGATTATTCAGGTTCAAACACGTAAATTATATTATGTTTTGCGAATCTATCGCCAATGTCGAGGACAAATCTAAACTCCGAGTTGCTACTGAGCATTTCACTCAAATTTTAAGGGAACTTGAGAAACCACACAGCAGCCGCGCTTACGACAAATGAACCAGTGACATTGGTATTACTTATTTAGTATTTTTTAATTATTGTCAGCATTAATATCTAGTGCAGCGTGCCAGCTACCACCTACTTGTTGCAGTCTCATTAGCATAGTCGATTTGATTTCTTATACTTATGAAAATAGACAATAAAATAAACCTACTATCTGGTTGAAACCCGATGGGTACCAACCAGACATTTTCTCCCCATTAACTTTTTTTTTTTAGTTTCAATAGCTTCACAATCATCTTGGTTTGGAATTGATTGGTTTCCTTTAGCAAGGGTGAAAGAAAGATGTGGTTTATCTAATCTGATGTAATGCTGGGGGTTGCCTATTTACAAAACCATCCTCAAAGTTTATATTAGGTACTTTTCAAACCCATATCTATTAGTAATTAATAAGTAATTTGGCAGCGTGAGAGTCGAGAGCTCTAACACGCTGGTAGTACGGGTAGCTGGAATACTCGTCAATGTGATTATATAGTCAGTTGACGACATTCTTAATTAAATTATAATATAGTTGATGCTCAATTTCCTTGTTTTTATGTGTTAGACGTGATTACATGTACTTGTTGCGCAAGATATGAAGATCAAAGATATGAGTAATAAGGATTTTAAAATTAACAAATTGCGCACTTTATAATGAGGCTGAGTGTACTAAATATTTTACACTACTTTCTAATAACAACAATACAATTATGTCTTTACAATATTTTTGAAATATTCTTCCAAGTAGCTTTAAGAACCTTGATGTTTTAGAGAGGCCAATAAAACTCTTCGGAACCACTCCTGCTCTAACTAGACGACATTACTTCAACGAAGATGACTTATAATTCAAAGCCAAAGAGGCTAAATCAAAGGCGAGCCACTCGGAGCCATCACTTCATACCTCTTTATCAAGACAGACACATTTGCGATACATTTATATGATTTAGTCTAGTGTATGCGAGGTATAAAGTAGAAAATTCAATGACAGGAGCTGCCGACTCTTTTGTGTCGTTCGCAGCCATACTTTTCACTTTAGATAATGGTTTAGTGTCGTCTGCAGATGAAAGCGGCCAGCACAAAGCGAGTGGGTAATAGGCAGATAATTCTGTGACGTGCTCTCCGCGTGCATTACTTTCCATTTGGTACTGATGCTGTCCACTCGAAGTGAAACGTTACTTCGCCACACAATTGTCATATTTAAAGACTACATTGTTCTCTGCATTAGATTGAAACTTTAATTGTCTCTGATTTTGTTTTGTTTAAATAACATTTTATATTGTTTTTATATTTAAGAAGTTGTGAAGTGATGAAATTATTATTATTATTATATTTTTCGCGTTTAATTGTAGTTGTAGGTTCAAAGTTTAAGCTTTTAGTATGTTAAATTAAATTACAGGTGTGTACCCCACAGGTAGATAGTTACTATGTCATTATATAATCATGTATTAAGTCACAAAACATGACCTTTAAAATAACCTTATATAAAGTCTATATTTCTATACACACTGGACACAATGTTTATTGCTTTTAATATTGATTTCTAATTATAGTGTTTGTGTGTATTTGCACCTACCTACACCGTTAGGTGCGACAATAACACTCAAACAAGGCAGTGGCCACAAAACGCCCTCATTACAAATACCTACAGCGACCACGTAAATACAGTCAGGTAGAAAAACACCGCCCGACTACAGTTAAGTACATAATTAATATGTAAGCCCGCTGGCAACCCTTAAATCAACGTTAATCAAGGCTTAGACAATACGGCCGCCATCTTGCCTCCCCCCTCCCGCGGACCGCGCACCGCCCTACCTCCTCCCCGGCGGTCTCCCCGCCCCCCCTACGGGAGCACCCCCCACTCGGCGACGCAGGCTTTAGGGGAGAACTTAGGCTTTATTAATTCATATCTCTAGATCTCGTTTCAGTTTTTGTGTGGCGTGTTTATTATTCAAATTATGCTGTTTATTTGTACAATCACGCGTTTTGTGTTGAAGGCTGTTGCGAGGCTTACATGACATGTCGTGTGCCAGAATGAATTATAGCCGTGTTTGTTTTTTAATAAGCCGTAGTCGCTTCGTAGCAATATGCTACGACTGCTACGAAACCGCTACGACCGCGACGGTCTAAGATGAATAATTAATTTGTATCAAATCGTAACTTAAACATAAGTAATGTAGATTTGTTTGAGGTACATTAAATGATTCTCATATTAAATTTTATTTAAACTGGATATAGTATTAACAGTATATGTAAATAAGTACCTACCTACAACTATATAATTACCCAAGATCACAAAAATAAAAAATAACATTTCTGTTTTGTTAGCGTCATACTTATAACTAACTTTTTACATATACGAGAAGAATATATTTTATCCACCCACACAAAATTGGTCTCTAGATACTTTGTAACAAATAACAAACAAACAGCTCCATACAGACAAACGTCCTTTACCGTCTCCACTCAAACAAATAAAACCTTCTCATAAGCTGTCAACGGATTCTTGTTTTCACTAAAAACACAACTTTTGTTATACACAAACCACCACTCTTATATCGAAGAAGGAAGGTTGAGAATTGTCTGGGTGAGAGGTAGAGGTTTTTTAGTTTTCCCCAGAAGCCTTTCCACAGTGAAAAATGAACATCTCTTGTTGTTGGGATTAAAAATTATACGTCGCTTTGTTTCGGCGCCGTCGCCGCTGCCACCGCCTCCACCTCACGCTGGCAACACATTCTGTTTTAGTTTCACCTTTGACAGTTTAGATTAGTTTGGGAATAAAATTGTAACGTTCTGACCTAAATTGAACGTTTGTCGCGCGGATAAATTGAAGGTTTTATTTGCTGCATAGCTATATTTCTTATTATCTTACAGTTAAAGACGATTTGGTTATTCACAAAGACTATGTTTCTTCCTAAGTACTTTAAGGAACTATCTATGAACTATGTTACATATTCAAGATATTCATAACCATATAACTGAGTTACATATTCAAGATACTTAAAATAATAATCAAATTAACAAAAAAATCCTAAAGAAAGACGGTTTCAAAATATTTTATATAGATATAAGTCCAAAGTCAAGTTCAGTTCAATGAATAAGATATACATGACTAGCTGTTACCCGCGACTTCGTCCGCGTGAAATTTAACGAAAAATTTAATGTTCATATTCATGCATTGGTCAGCTCCCACGTTTTTAAGTCATACGGAGCTCTAGTTCGTTTCTTGTTCTTAAATTAAAGTAGCTTAGGTTACTTATAAAGATGGTGAAAGTCCCTACAAAATCGGTCCAGCAGTTGCAGCAATTAGAAGGAACGAAGAGAGAGACAGACAAACATTTTAGAAATTATTTTTTTGTGTAATTACCGTATATATACTTTTATATATGAAATTACAAACAGAAATTCTAATTTTAAGGAGTATAAAATATTTGCATTTCATCAAGCTTTTATGTGAGTTCAACCTCTTTTGAATAAAATCGGATTGAGTTTTCAAGCATGTGTCGAAATAAAAAGTAATTTAAATCAAAAGCACTAAGGAGTATTGATATCACCTCCAACATAATTCTCTATCTCTTTTTAATCCCGTCAGGGATTGAATTTCGATAAAATGTGAAATACGTCTTCCATCATTTCTGTTAAAGAATGTTTATGAAAATTTGAAGTAGATTGGACCAAGGAATCACGTTGTCTCGTACAAACTTGGTCCCCTATCCCCCCCCGCCCACCCTTATGGGAAAAATTTCGGAAAATCCTTTCTTATCGGATGCCTACGTCATACAAAGACTACACTGGCCAAGTTTCATTGAAAATTAGAGAACTTTCATACTAACTTTGCAACCCCGTTTTACCCTCTTAAGGGATGAATTTCAAAAAGGGATGTCGGAAATAATCATGATTAGGATCTTATAACCCGAATATAACATTTTATTTATATAACTTTGAAAATCAAAGAAATTTCATAGTAACTTTGCACCCCCATTTTACCCCTTTAAAGGATGATTTTTGAAAAAATATTTTACACGTGTTTCATAACTTTCAATGAAAAACCTTTCAACCGAATTTCAATTGAATAACTTCAAAAACAGCAAAGTTACATACTAACGTTACACCCCCGTTTTACCCCCTTAGGGGGTGAATTTTCAAAATTCCTTTCTTAGTGCTCCCCTACGTTATAAAAGGAATCCCTGTGCAAAATTTCAAGTTTCTAACCCTTATAGTTTAGGCCCTGCGTGGATATGTCAGTCAGTCAGTCAGTCATTCAGTCAGTCAGCTTCTCCTTTTATATATATAGATTCATTAGTATGACATGTGTTTATATATCACTTCGTGCGTAGGTACACCATAAATAAACAAGATGGAGAGAAAAACAATGACAATGAAAGGTACGAAGGATCAATATATGTAATCACTCTAAAATAAAATTGTATAGCAGTTAAAACGTTGGTACGTGATTTAGTCCTTCGGTACGCAAAACTTAAAACTTATATGATGAATATTTTGATAAATAACCGATATTTACTATTCTTAGTTCCTCATTAGTTTAATGGTTGGAAGCCCGATCGTAAGGTATAGTTTCAATTGCCAGGTCTATTCATGGTATTTGGATATTTTATAAAAATCCTCAGTAGCAGCATTTAGTTTAGAGTTCGGTAAATGGGACAACTTTCCTCCTATTGCATCAGATCTACATTATATCTATAACACCGGACTACCCGACATTCTTTGGGCCCGCAACTATACACTCCTACCTAACCCTTTTAGACTATACTCGCAATAATATGTTATGATATTTACGGAGTCTAATAGCACTGCAAACATAGTGTAGATTTAGTTAAAGTAGTATAGTTATGTTAATTAATTTATTACAAAGTAGACAGCGGTAGACGCGGCGGCCGCGCGATTTGATTTCCCTCCCGTGACAATTTTGTTCAAGATTCGAGGCTAATTACTACGTAAGTGCGGCGACCTCGCGGCATGTACATGTTTGTATGATAGTATGCTTGTTTGAGACTCACCAGAGCTCGGTGGTCGGGGGGGAGGGGGAGAGGCTCGCCGCTACGGGCGCCCCCCATCGGCTACTGCTCTCGACTCTTGAACAAAATCATCACGGTAAGAAATTGCCCATGGTTTATGATTCATGGCCTACCGTTTTGGGGTATTAGCCCATAATATGGGCATGTATCAAAAGTCTCATGGTATCTTTTTATTGAAAATGAACATGAGATTATTTTTAATTTCATATTTACATAAGTAAATATATGTATCGTGAAAAGCAGTTTTGGATAATTCGATCTCATTATTTGTGACTTGATTTAATGATTCCTGTAACGTGTAGCTTTTCGGATTTTCCTGGATATTAGTTAAATCCATACTATTCACTTACCTCATAGATCCTTCATGCAGATTTCGCGACTCCGTATCTCTTATAATAGTCTACTATTTTCTACATCTACTTACCCACTACCATTTACAATACTGTTGTGTAGCATAAATATAAATATATATTCTTCTTATACATCGTAAAATCTTCTTAAGTCCTACATGAGACCTATGTATACCGACTTAACAGTTTCCTACGTTTATCATATTGGATGTGGAACTCGTGGACTCGCGATAACTGCGATGGTGCATGTCTATTCTTTATTTATTAGTTCCAAATAAGCTATTTAACCAAAGCTTTCTTAAAAACTATAAGAGATTAGTGGTAAAGTCTCCTTGCGAAATATTTTATTTGAATTAGACTATCATTATAGATCATAAGAAGATCTGACACTTCTGAACTGTCTAAAATGGATAGCAAGCTTTGCATGGTTCCAAAAAAGGAGTCTTAAAAAAAGTTCATAGATTGTCGTTTAATAAATGAGGCTGACTTAAGAAGCCAAGTTATTTGCTCAGTGAATCAGCTCTCATGCGATTTTCGATAAGGATGATTTGTATCTCAGGTTTGTGAGTGTGTGTAATGTGTAAGTGGCATCAAGCGGTCTCACCGAA
This sequence comes from Craniophora ligustri, assembly GCA_905163465.1. Classification (NCBI taxonomy): domain Eukaryota; kingdom Metazoa; phylum Arthropoda; class Insecta; order Lepidoptera; family Noctuidae; genus Craniophora; species Craniophora ligustri. The sequence continues at coordinate 14,551,326 of LR990968.1, forward strand.
CTCACCGAGTAGCCAGGGTGCGACGGTGTCGTTCTCCTTGGCGCTGTTGAGGATGGTCTCGGGCAGCGGCAGCGAGTGCCGCACCATGGCGCCGTACAGCCCGTACTCCGCCATGATCGTGGACCGCCCCCAACACTTCTCAGTCTTGCGCCATTTCGCGCGACGGTTTTGGAACCAGACCTGCGAACAAATTGAACCTAGTTAGACAGTAAAATAGAGAAGAAAGAGAGCCACCTTATATCTCCTGTATTAACATAATACGTTTCTTAATGATACCAATTTGAGGCTTAGAGAGATTATACAGACATATGAGAAAGAAAGAAAGAAAAAATATTTATTCGTGACTCGCACAGATGAGTTAATTAAGTACACAGAAAAATAAAAGTTAAAAGCCTGTACGAGACCAAAAAGGCCCCTATCTCAGCATAATGCTACGACATTGAATGTCGTAGCGCTGGTCTTCCGATAGGGCCCACAGAGATACCAAGGGCGGCCACGGAACTATGAGGAGTATAAATATGCTATTTATATATAATAGATACATATAAAAACCAAAAAATAAGGCATACCTACACATAATAAATTATAATAATAAATAAAGTATAATAATGATTGTGTGGGAAGGCTTTTTTATTAAATATTGCGTCGATCGGACAGGGCCAAGCGTTATCACATTGCTTGTCTATGCTACGGTTAATAAAGCCATAGCATAATCTGTGACAAACAATGGAACGCAGGCGCCGGACCGCCGCCATAGTGTTGATTGTAAATCAATTGTAAAATGTAAATTGTATTGTCTAATGAAAGTGATAAATATTTATAATACTATCTAATTATGTGTGTGTGTTATATAAAATATGTGTATATCTGGATCAGTACAATTAAAGTAAGAGAGAGTGCTAATATATATAATACAAATAAGAAGAAATATACAATGAGTGCTGTGACATTTATTTTTGTGCTAATGTTGTTTGAAAATAAAAACTTATTAATCTAAGACTATGCTGCAAGCACTCGGTGCCACAAGCCACTGGGGCCACCTTTGCCAGCTGCGCGCAGACCACGGTATTTTTTATAAGTTATTGTTCTTTTGTTGGCGTAATAAATGTTTTTTATAGTTCATACTAAAAGCACTAACTGTCCTTATAGCACGAAAAGGAGGTGGCAAGTCGTTCCAGCAGCGAGTGGCAGCGAATTTAAGACTACCACGGAAAACAGCAGTTCTGTGCGTTGGGGTCAACATGAGGTAGGTACATGCTCTGGTTTTAACTTTATTTATATCACGCGACCAAGAAAGTTTTTTATACAACAAAGTTTTTTTATACATATCTACATTTCGTCGTATGTTTACCGTAATTAGTTAAACCAAAATTGTTTCCTAAAGATGGTCTAAACAGGCCAAATAACGATGGCGTGCAAACTATCATGAGATAGCACTGGACAGAGATTAGCAAAAGTAGATGGATAAAGAGACATTTACTCAGAGATGGGATCAAATAGAATAGGGTTTTAAAACCAGTCTGTAAAGCTCCCGTTGATAAAACAATACTAAATAAGCATTGTATAGTACTTGTTGTATAATAATTAATTGTAACATTGATATCTTGTATGAATTCCAAGAACCCCACATTACAAAGGTTGTGTTCTAATTAGAATGAGCGATCGGATATAACCATTAGAGCGCAGTAACAGGCTCCCTCTAGCGGCGGCGAGATAACTAAGCATGGAAAACAAACCAATTATCGGGAACAAAACGCAACTAAATTAAATTTTCAAATTCACCGGCGGAGCGCGGCCGCTGTTTGTACACACGCCACCGGCAGGGGTGACACGTTGTCGTATACTAGCATACTTATTTTTGCAAAGGATAAGCTATAATTTTCTAATAATTCCTCCCCTTATAAAAATCTTGTAAAATTGCCCACATACTTATTTATTAATTTAAATTATAATAAAATCGGTTATCATAATCATCGTTGACTCTTATTAGAAATGTCATTATTGTGTTTTGTTTACATTAAATTGATCAGCTAAAGGAACCAAACGTTTACAAGTACAGAGAGGCAGAGATAATATACGAAAACTTAATGATACTCAAGGATGTATGCTATCAATACATATTGTTGAAGTCACGATAGGAAAAACGACATAAAAAAAAACAAAGTCATACGCAGAAACCTGAGTACCTAACTGAGTTAACTGAATTGTCCAGTGTTATCATGTACAAGGCAGGTTTTTATTTTTAGTTTATAAGATATAGGTTAAATAATTTTATTGTAGGATGGATATGGGCAGTAGGTGGCGTGGCAGCCCTGTGGCTGTGGGCCCGCCCGCACCGCAGCGCGCCGCCGCGCAAAACGGTTAATTTCTAATTAAATTTGTTAATTAAACCCGATAGCGGCGCACTCCGCGCAAATTAATACCCGCCCGTGTTATATTACTATGAACACTGTCTTCCTATGTGTGCTCGTATGTGTCTTACATTATGTGGACGGGCTTGCTTTCACAGAATTTAATTTTTGGTACACTATGTACATATTATGTGTATCATTATTTTGATTAAAAGTATTAATTACAGATCATTTTGCGTTACAGATTCTAGTTTGTCCTATATTATTAAATCTTTGTGCGGCAAACCTGATTTATATATGTACATCTAGCGTGTTATGTCGTGCTGTGCTTTGTCGTGTTTTATAGTCACACGCATGTAAATCGTGTCCTGACAACCTATGACTAATATCATTTCCACCACGACTGGACCTGCATCTTACAATACGCAGTTTTTTCTCAACGATTTTCAAATCCCAACGGCCATCTGTGCTTCCTGCGATATGCCCTGCCCATCCTGACTTTTTAAATGGCGTTATATACTTAATTATCTTACATCAAGCATGGGATTGTTACCTACCATTAAATAATATCCAATACAAACATCCCTAATAACCTTCTATTCACATGTATGTCGAAATAATTCCCCTTACGTACATGTTGAATGGTCAGAGTATTAACGTATGTGTTGATTACAGCTTCGTACAGCATCCCCACGTCTTTAATAGATACGTATTGCGGCGACAACAGGAAAACAATAAACGAATGTTTCCTGCGATTACATCTTACACAATAGTTGATAGTTGTTTAGATTATTTGCCATTATGTAGAGTTTATTATTGCTTTCAATTTCGTCTTATGAAATCGTTCGTCCTGATTGAGTGATGTATCAACTTACAATCAAATTAAGTCTAAAAATATTATGATATCTAAAATATTGAACTTAAGCTGGGAATTTTCCTTATAAGGCCACACGAAATATCTAGTTCTTTATATAAAAATATTATAGTATATAAATAAGGTATGGTACACAAAGTACCATTATCATTTACACCGAGCTATACCACTTATAAATTTAAACTAGAGTCGTAGAACTTTCCTGTGGTCGTAGAATATTCACTAATGTGGAGTTTCCAAACTTCTGAATTTTCTGTCACTAAATATCAGTCTGTAGCCTGGTTTGTTTTTATCAGACACAGAAGTAAAAGTAAATTGTTGATGTAACAAAACTACTACTAACATGACATCTATCTTCACTCCTTCAAGTTATCAAAATCCCGGCCTCCAAACTATGTCTCTGCTTCTACAACTCCTGGGAACAAGGAACCAACTAAAACTACCACACAGAAAATCTTCGAGACTAGAATAATAATATAAACTTTATTTCAGACATAAATTCGATACTTGTTTAATATTTAAGTGCTAGAAAAGTTGTTAGCAGTCATAGTCACATCCATAATAATGTTACGACGTTTACGTTATTATGTTATTCTTCGACTTAATTTCATTTACAGCGTCGTAAAGTTATGCCATCAGGCCAGAACTTATTGTCCAGAAATATCTGCAGTTTTGATTTAGGAACATACAGCTTAAAAAAGTTATTTTCTTTTTCCTATTAATTCCATACAGATTTCTTTTTTATCTTAGGAAAGTAATTTAAACTAGCTTGGAATACATAACATAATTAATCATAAAACTAAATTTGAGGAGGAAAAATATGAGTTGCCATTTTCCTGATTATCAAGCAAGAGGCACAAGAAAAGGTTTTAACATCTTGTTTGTTTGAGCAAAACCTAGTTGCCAAATACCATGGATCGCGAATCAGTAGTAAGTTATGAATCTCGATTATGTGAGCTATTATATCTGATTCCGATTAATCTTAAATTCATCTTTAGGACAAGGTACAGGGAAACATACTGACTCCTTTCTTATTACAGCGACGATGATTAATTTGACACTGGACGAGGATTTAAGATTACAAAGGTTAAGTTGATTCGTTTGCGTGGATATAAAACCTAAATATATGTGTGGGCTACATTTTCATAAGTCTAGATTATGATAAAGATCAGATAGGTTTGTTAACATAACTTAAATTACAATCACGGCTGTCGTCCCCAAAGTAAGGTGTACGTGCGTACGTTGATCTAGTGGTTGCAAAGGCGGGAATCTAATCCCAGGTCGTGCAAAGTGTTATTGCGTTTTTTTATGAAATTCTCAGTAGCAGCTCGGAGTTTGGATTCGTTCCCGGTTGATGGCAATAGGCTTGCCTACACGGAAATGTGGGTATCTATACATTAGTACACCTCTGCCTAACCCTTCGGGGAAGACCGGCGAGATGGTATGTTATTTCATATTCCGTTGTCCGATAATACAGGGGTGTATCTCATCGCATTACGCCGACGAAGCATGTTGACTATGGTAATGCCACCCATCCTGTGGGGCGATATGTATGCAGCCAGCCTCCAAACACCCTAGAATACATAATCATTTAACTATACGTATTGCCAGTTATTTCAAGTAGGTATCCCTTGTGTTATTCGTTTACCTGGATGTTTATGTGATGATGTTGATATAATCTATTTTATAACATCCACTGTCATGAAACGAAACTTAAGCCATCAATAGTTTCAATATAGCGACTCCCAAAAGTGTTAAGGAGTAGGTAATTAATTACACTTCTAATTTTAGAGGAACCACCAACCTAATACTCATGATTAAAGTAACAAGGATTGACCCGTTATTAATAATTCCTTATTAGCCGCTAGTAGGTACTCGTAATTTATAATACAATATCATAATCCGCAGAGTTGTGCGGCGCGGTGCCGGCGGCGGCGATGGTGACGTTATTGATTGGCTAGAGTGGCGACATGACACTAATTGTCAGCACCACACACTGATTACTGCCCAGACAGGAAGGGGGACTACTTTACAATCTACCATTTTCATACCGTCACTAGGAAAGCGAAGAAAACAAACAGTTTATTTTCTTTTACCGGAATAGACTGTTAAAGTTGTTTTGACGACAAACGCAGAGACGGTTTAAAGCTTTGTAAGCGCTCAACTTTTTATAAATGGTACGTGCTAAGTAACAAATTCCAAGTAACGTTAAATAGCACTAAACCTGCATATCACCATACTACAGTCTGGTGATCACAGAAGGTAAGTCACTATCTTTTGAGGTGGTATATCACCATTTGTGTACAGATATTTTAAAACAAGATTACTTTATACGGACGGTCGCAGTATATTGATATAATATTGGTAAATGAACAACTGACTGAAGCAAAAATAAATAAAAGCTTGTAAAATCCGTAAAAAATATTTCAATACTTAACATCGGCGTAAGTGTCCAAATTACAAAAAAGATATTTTTAGAACACAGTATAGAAATTGTACCTTCAATTAAAACAAAAATGATAATTTAATATAGATTATGCCGCTAGAGTAATCACGTCGGAGTATTGTGATAGTTACCTAAGAACTAGTCTTCCAGTACTGCACACAGTTAGTAGGTTAACTATTGATTGTGCCGAGTAACTACTAATTGTTCTCGCTAGATTAACGATGTGAGTGTGCGGAGTAAGCGAGAAGGGTGGCAATATTAGAAGTGACGGTAAAGGTGTAGATTAAAAGAGATTTTATGCGTAAAAGACCAAAGAGACTGGTTTTTTTTTATAGATTTTATAGGACTCACAATTGGTTGATAAAGGAAAATAAATAATGTCCGTTTATGGTGTAGATAAAGACAAAACACTGATTTTAGAGTTATTCTTTAATTTTACGAAGAACGGCTCGAATTGCATAGGTTTGATTATATTTAGGAGCAAACTTGTTACAATTTTAGGTTTTTTTTCGCACCCATGATACGAGTCAAAGTCCAGGTAAAGGGCCAAGTTTTTTTCTTTAAAATGTTTTAGTATTAATTGACCTACAGATAGAGGTTCTTAAAAGGAGCATTGGTCCTGAAACTAGTTACTATCAGCATTATATGACTACATAGGAGATTTAACTATTGGAGTAGCCCACGGCTAGTGCAGAAGCGAATTATTAGAGAGTTTACGGACCTTTGCGTGAGAGATTGATGAACAGGCCCCGGCCTGAACTTTACCAGGTTGACCAAAATAAATAAATATCGTAGGTAAAGTGAAATTATCCGGTAACCTAAATGAAAACATGCAGCAGAATTTAGAAGGAGACACAAACCCCTTTTCACAAATAAATTAATAAGTAGGTATACATAATTGCTATCCACACTATTGGGCTGTAAATAAATATTTGTATTTTAGAACCAGCATAATGTATTATCTTATCTTTAATAATATTATCTTGTTAGAATTGTATAGGAAATAACCTTATTGCTGAAGACGAGACTGTATTGTGGTTTCACGAAGGAGGCCAATTCAGTTTGTAAAGAAACACCGAGAAGAACCCAAGTGACATCTTGTATCGATCGGCTGTACATTAAAATCTCACACGCTCAGGTAGACAAAACGAACGCAACACTCAGCACTATTTAATTAATTCGGGGCTCCGGCTCGGCCGCATTCCGCCGGATCTCCGAATTTACTAATTAACATACGCTCACAAAGGTTCAACGTAATTGTTAATTTGGCAGCACATTCGCGCCCTTTAATGATGCGTAACGCTGGTGCGGGAATTGCTCGCCCCGACAATTTATTACTCGTATGTGGCAGCCACCAGCTCACCCTGACCTGCCCACCTCCTCGCACAAGTACGCAAGACAGGAGCGAGTGACGGCAGATCGGTTGCAGGGAAGGATCTTACTCCACTGGTCGCATTTGGGGTACTATTTGTAATGTTGCTTGTGAAACAATTTGTCGGGCGTCTGTGTGATTGCGTAGGCTCATATGTTTTGAGTGCTACTTTCGTTTGGAAACTAATTTTAAAATTACAGTTCTGTGTTCAACATGAGCTGGTAATTTTGTTTGAGGCGTGTTTCTGTGAAATTAACGTTTAAAGCCATTATCTACCTTTACAAACTGAACTGTGTTTAGTGTTGGGTGTAATCCTGTGACTATTAAACAATAAGCTGTCACATTAATATTTTTTTTGCGGTCGATTGTATTTCAAGCAGAAGTTATTGACCTATTATTGATTAGAAGATGAAGGAGGAAGCGAATAGTTTGACTAAGCTGAGCACTCAGAGATTCCATAAATTTGTGGTAATCAAGACAAAAATACTTAACCAACTACTAAGTTATTTAAATCTATCACCACACGACAAACTTAGTTCCACACAACAGACTTACAAAACGATTACGCATCCCCAAAAACAATTCACACATTATAAATCCCACCGGACACAAAACACTTGAGATAATTATCACCAAGCTGTTGCAACTTCGTCGTAATCCCCACAAATCCCCACAATGGGCTGTGTGCGCTAATCGTTAGTAACTAGTGAATAAAGGGGATAATGTAGACAACAGGGGTGTCGAACATTTGGGACTAGTAACGCTTTTTATTATTGTAAACAGTTTCGATTGACTAACCGGTTGCTTGTTTTGTTAAATCGATGGGGTGCGCAACCTTTTATACGATAAGGGTGGCGATTTTAAGAAGGTTGTAAGATTTAAGTAGTACCAATTTGATTAGAATAGTTCAAAGTTATTACAATAATTAAGTTTATAATAAATATTTAATAGAGACTTCAAGAAGATAGATATTTTCCTTAAAGTTCCTAAAAGTACGTTCCTTGTTTATGACAGTAAAATGTATACACTAATAACGCGTGATCACCGAATTGGTCTTCAAGCAGTCTGCAAAACAGGCAAATCCAAGTGCATGAAGTCTTGGTCATAACAGTTGTATTATAATCGAAGTTAAGAAATTCTTTTAGTAGGTACTTAATTTAATACAATTAAATTAAGTACCTACTAAAAGAATTTCATATTACAATCATTTTATTTCTATTGAGAGAACTTTGAGGGATGATATCCGAGTTACATAAATCAGAATAAATAAAGACTTCATAGTTACCTCTTTAGTTAGAATCAGAATCATTAGCCTTAATTAAATATGTCTAAAGTTCCCAGAATAGTGAACTCGGCACTCCATCTTCTGCATTCCTCGTCCACTTCAGCGAGCTTGTTATCTTGTCAATAAGTACGAGCAGTCGGACCTCGCGCTAAACAGCGTATCACAATCATTACGCTGCGCCGAGTGGACGGCGATGACGCGCCGGACGCTTGTCGGACGGTGTCATTAAGCGTAAATACCCGTTCGCGAACCGCTGACAGGTTAAATAAAGCAAGTGAACTCCACAAAGGGCTTCTTATTTACGTAGTGCATAATTTCATTTCTTTGCTCGTGTTTGAATGGAGTTCGGTACGGTACGGAGGCGGCGGCCGGGCGGGGGGGCAGGAGGGGGGAGGCGTTCCGACCAATCACGTGCAGGCGCGGACTAAATGGAGTTGCGAGTGCGGGTCTGTTCCCAATTTGGCGGCAATTTGCGCCACAATGCCGTCACTCTGTTGTCGGCGACTCGCCTTAACAGGTTATTATTCAATTTGGGGTGCGTCCGACACATTTTGATTAGTCAATAAGTTAATACGCGGTTAGCAGCGACAGGTTAACTGATTCGCTTTCACAACTAATTGGGCCGGATCTGGCGTTACGCCTACTGCTTATTGAGTGTTACCGGCTGTGCTCACTACTCGTTTGTTAAATTGATTAAACGGTTTGAAGCAAGTTTGGCACAGATAAGTGTTTGACTCAGTTCTAAGTACGAAGTCTAACTAGTAGCTTACGTTGAATGACACTTTACATTAATTTACTTACATAGGAAATTATTTACACAGATTCACAGTGTTCAAGTAAGATACCAGACAGATTAATTAGAATTTACCATGAGTGAAAACTTCATTAACTGCCTCATTAGTCCAGTGGTCGTACACTGCCGTGCAAGAGCTTTTGGGTTCGATTCCCAGGTCGAGCAAAGAGTTATTGGGATTTTCTATGAAATTCTCAGTAGCAGCTCGGAGTTTGGATTCGTGCCCGGTTACTGGCAATAGTCTCGCCCCCTATTACATAAGACCTAAAAACATATCGGCGAAACGTGGGTGTACATTTAAGTACATCTATGCCTAACCTTTCGGGGACGACAGCCGTGATGGTATGTATGTATGTAAAAATATCATTAATCAACTCGGCCTATTGCAGTCCACTGGCCTTTGTCCAGATAGGCCTCTCTCAAACTGGATCACTCCCTTTTTCTTTCATTTGGTATATCACATTAACTAAATAATACAAATATTGATTTCGTACACTTACGCGAATATTAGACATTGAAATAAAACTACTTTTTTTTTTTAAATAATATCAAATATACCGCGATAAAATCCGTAAAAAGTAGTTTTATTTCAATACAAATATTCCCATGTTTTTGAGTGTGCCGAAAGCCAATTCGCAAAGTTCCGTGCCGCAGTGGAAAATCAATACTAACCTACTTCATAACTCATTTTTATTTCCACCGGGCCCTCGGCTCGCGTCAAAGGAGCAATAGCTCTAAAGCTATACAGATATTAAATTATATTAGGCTCGTGAAGCCTTGATACCGACAAACTGCCTTTCAGTTCAATCGGATTAGGTTAGCTCTGAGGACATTGCGAATGTTGGTTTTTATTTATTAAGGATATTACACTGTAGGCACGTCATTGCCAGGCAAGAACAAGTTTCAAGCAATTTTGTTTGAAATGAAATGAAATGAAATGATTGTTTATTTCTGCAAATAGATCTTGTTAAAGACACTTTTACAAGTCATGTAATTTTTTTTTTTAATATCTAGTTGGCATCGGCATTTCCTAACTGACGACCTCTGAGAAGAAATGCCGAAACAAACTCAGAGAATCATGGTCTCTTTTAAAGTCCAAACATTTGTGTCTATAGTATGTGAGCCTGACGATGTAGGGTAAAGTCTGAGATGGCCTTTTGAAGAAAGCACCAGTGCAGTTTTGAGTTGACCTGTCCATACTGACAGCACGCATACGTCAGCCATCGTGTAGCTCAACCAACATTGAGGGAGCTCAACGACCCGACGCACGTCAATGCAAGATCAGTAGGACCTTTGTGTAGGTCAATTTAAAATCCCAAAGCCGCCAGACATTAAAAGTTTATAAGTGTGTTTATCTAGGTACCTACAAAGTGCTCACATTCACATAATTATGTATAAAATTACAATAATGTATATTGAACATAACAATCAAAATAATGTCATTATATAAAATTATTGTAAAAAAATAATATTTAAAATCGAGATATAGAATTCTGTCAAAGATAAAATGAATAATGTCAAAAAAAAAAATTGAGATCTATGTATAAAAATCATGTCAAAAATGTAAAATATAAAATATAAAATTATGTCAAAAGAAAAAAAAATATAAAAGTTAACCTCAATGTATGAGATTGATATATAAAAAATATGTCCAGATTATAATAAATAACATAATAAATGGTTTGATAGCCCGGTTCATTAGAACTATTCAATCCCAAGCAGTTTTATCATCCATGTAATCTTTTAATGTGTTTTAGCCTTTAGCACAAAGTTTCTGTTTAATAAAGGATTTAAATCTGCTGAGACTATATGTTTAACGTGGAGACAAATTTACTTTGTTACCCTTTTATAAATACTAGGTATTGAAATAAAATTGGGTACGTTTTAAGGTCTTTATATCGGTATATTAATGTTGTTTCAATCCGGACTTATTGATGATCCATTATAGGACTTATAATAGTCACGGGCAGAATCAGTTTCATGATTTCATATGTAGGAGTAATTCCAAAGCAATTACTGCAAACTTTAGCTTTTACTTTGCTACAATCTTAAATACTTGCAGAATAGTCCGGAAATTTTTAATCATCCCCCAAGGATTTCCACAACGACCAGTCCTGCGCCATCCGCATTCGAACTCCCTAAAGAGATGTTTAATTTAAATCTTTGTTATTCGAATATGTGTAGCATCAATCCAATAACTTTGCGTTTTTAACTTTTTGAAACTAAGGTTATTCAATTATACTACTACATCAGGTTAATAATAATAACGCTTATCAATCCAAGTTAAGCTTAAAATTGAATAACCTAGTAGAAACGCTCACAACTAGACATAAAGGTAATAAGTAAAGCGTCCCATATTCTTATTCCAATATACTTAATTTTAATATCAAATTATTAAAATATCTTGCTAAAGCTAAATGGCTGTTACATTATTGTTTTATTATTAACACATAATCTTATCTTAAAAAGAATAAAAATAAGAAATAAACGTTGAAACATGATTAGTCGTTAATTTAACATGATTGAGAGGAAACGGAAGCCACTGAAACACGTCAAAAAAGCACTAATACGTACGTTTACAATAGCAAGTCACGAACAACAATAGCGCGGATAATAATAACGTAATAACTATATGAAAATATAATGCTAAGGAGAAAATGAGGCAACAGCCGTGTAAAATAAACAAGACGCCATGTCGCGGGCAAATTACACGCCCGTGCGAGCTGCCGGCCCGAGCGACGGGCGGGGGCGGCGAGCGGAGCGGCGAGCGGGGCGCCGAGCGGAGCGACGAGCGGGGGCGGCGAGCGGGACGGCGAGCGGGGCGACGACGCGCGGGAGTGACTGCGGGCACTGTATTGGAATATCGGCAAGTGTAAAATTGCCCTGTTCATAACTAGTGCACTGTGCCTAATCCTACAAACACTGAGTGCAATCCTGTCTCTAGCCGGTGGATAGTTATATTTCTAAAGCATTCATATTAACTGTATTCAATAAAATCTACAGATTGAGATGGTTCAATGATGTATATTTAGTTTGGTATTTCAAAGTGTCTCACGTACCAAAATTAAGAATACTACATACCTACTGTCCTTCAAAAAGAGAGGCACATACGTGATAAGGTGTTATCGCAAGCAATAAATTCTAGTCCTAGCCAAAAATTAACACTATTATTTTAATATACCTAAGCTTAGCCTATCATATAATTTTTATAATACTAATAAAATATTCAAACCACATTATATCGACAGTGCCACAACCACCTCTGCCCGCAGCCAGCCGGGCAGCTGCGCTAACTAGGCAACTAGCGGCCGTGAATAAGCGATTTCGGGCAATTGGCGCTGACCGGCCGGGCCGTGTTCGGCGTCCGCTCCGTCCGGCCCGGCAATTTGCCCGGCGACATAATTACGCACATAATTTGACTGTCTGATTGTAAATTAGATACAGAAGGACTATTCCTAAAGATCGATTATTGTCTTAGCACATAGTATTTGGTTTTAAGTACAGTTCATTCGATCGTATGTTAACACACAGGACAAAATCTTCGAGCAGGGCAAGATTTATTGAGAACAATCTATTTGCCACCGACCTAGTATATGTGGGTAGTAGTTAGACATCAGGTTGAATTTGTTGAAAGTCTTGTCTAGAAAAACCTTTAAAATAATGTAACGAACGAGATTAGGTTACAGAACGAAGAATTAACGGGCACTAAAGACGTATTTGTACGCTGAAAATATGTTTTTAAGCCGTTTAGTGTCTATAACGCCTCTGCCAGAACATTTAAGAAATATTCTAGTTATTATCTCCGTGACTCAAATCATATTCCAATTTTTTGTAATTACACGAGTGCAAGGTATAATCATCCATTTGTATCGAGTGGACCTTCTGTACATTATCATGTTGTGGTTAGATCGGCGTCTAATATCGATGTGTTTGTTTGACTGACGAATCAAAACGAGATCGTGTAATTGGGTGCGCGCCTGTGATTGGGCAGTTATATACACCCGTTAGAGATCAACCAATGTTTAGTTCGACTCGATAATGATGTGGGCACGTTTGCTATGCTATAATTTATGTAGAGCTAAGTCACTTTAATTGACAGTCTGACTATTTGAAAGGCATTACTTATATCCATTGGATGATAAATAAGATCATTAAAATTATTAAATTTAAATAAACTTTCTTTATATCAACATTTTTTTAAACGTAGTCAATATAACACAAACCAATAGTTCAAGGTCTCTTCAAACCCTAGAGTTTTATGATTCTAATAAATAAATTAGAATATACCTACTTTGTAGCGAAACATACCAAAGCTATTTAGTTTAATCCCTCAGCGCTGCATAGTAAGAAACGCAAAGAGATCCGCACTAAGTAGATATGTAACTTCACATACAGAGTTATCAATTGGAGGACTACTCAGCATTTTCCATAATCTTATTTTAAAAAGGTACCTACTTGAAAGCGATGCAATCGGATTACTTAAGTCCAGGCAGATTGAGTTCTTGCGGGGCCCGCGCCGCCATGTCTAATATGTTTTTTAATTACTGGCTCAGGGTTAGACCGCAAGGCTTCGCAATGAATATGATATGCGATTATCATATTCAGTGGGTGCGGTTCGACGGCGGAACGTTTCAATAGTTCCGATGCGATTACGAGTATTAATACAGATTACTGTGATAGCTCATTTTGGGGATTGGAAATTGTTGCAAATGTATACATTTGATTGCAGCGTCTGTTAATGTTGGATTGTGTAGGTACTAGCTGTATGTACTCTTTTTGTATTTTTTTCAATTTATTTTCAAGTATATATCAGTAACTTTTTTAAATCTAACTTTATTTAACATCTTACATTGTTAGTCCGTGATGAAATTTCGAATAAAAAAAAACATAAAAAAACTGATATTAATGAAACTTTTCAAACTGTGTGTAGTTGGTTTAAAAGAGTTGCGGGTATTACAGCTAGTACAATCTATTTCTTGCAGATTTCAACAAAATTCTAGTGTATTTTGGTTATTAAAACTGCAGGAACAAACATAACACCCTCTCCACATATCCTATATTACGTGTAAAGTCAAACAGACAAAAGGGCAAGTGATCCAGTGAAAGCGTGACGCTCTTGTAGTAACGATATCCCAACACGGCGCGATATGATTGGACAAACACGGCCGGAATGCTGGCCGCACACACGCCACGGCCAACACTTGTGCCAACATAATCACCAACATTGTTCTGCCACAATATTAGCCTAACTGCGACTGTTTGTTGGACAAACTACAGTTTTTAGTGAGTCTGTAATGTGACAACTTACATTGGCATATTAGCTTAAGTGTGCTTGATATGGGTCTAATTGTTATGGACACTTTGTGACTTCATTCTGCTGCAGACACTTTAAAAACTACGTTGGACATGTTTTCTTAAATCCTGAATATAATATTGTGCAAGTTTTGACATTAGAAATACCTAAATTTTCATTCGTAGAACGCAGTGCTACGCAACGCTACGCTTTGCTACGAGTTGCTACGACAATTACAATTATTTGTAACTAAAGTTTGTTACAAGGAACAGCTTACCTACATAAATACAGACATTACATCATTCAAGATTAGATTTTGGGATGTCGATAAAGAATTCCAATTAGAAACATCATCCAGCATCCTCATCATCACAGACTCATAAGATTTTGCTTTCGTTACGCACTCTATTATAAAAGGTTTAATCATTTAAAATCATTTAAAATGGCAAAGTCTTTAGTCTTTAGAGAGTAAAATAATGCTCACCACTAACATTAGTACTTACAATCAATATGGCTATTCAAATATACATATCTACAGGACTAAACTACTTATTAAAATATAATTTATGAGTGTATGTAATTCTATTGTTATTTTTTATTCCAGTATATTTTATTACAAAACTAGTGTCGGCCCGCTCCCCCGCCTGCATTGTGAGGTAACCCGTCACTGTCCACACAAAGCGCCTTATTATCTTCATATTATTTTAATATTGTTGCAATACTACAATAACTGACGCGCATTATTTATCCTACACACTAATGAGCGTGTAGGCACCTTACAAATACCAACACAATAACACAATCGGTGAAACTAAATTCAATCGATTTCAAACCCTAAGTTTGAGAGTTAAGGTAGGGCAGTCGCTTTTGTGTGAGTATTATTATGTTGGTATTTTCGGACAAAGGAGTGACACGGGGTGCATCTCAAACTGTCAGACGAAGTTTTGAATGAAAATAAATGTGTAATTATTATTAGTGGAATATTGTCGAGTGGTTCGTGGAACGGGCGTGTGTGGTCACTGGACGTGGAGTGTTGTGTTATTAGGCCCGCGTGATGTGCGATGGTTATGTAAAAGTTAAGAGTGCACGTAATGCCATCTGTTATGTCGAGGAGCTAGTTTTGGTATAATGGCTATTTTGTTAAGTGTGGGAATTAATAGACAAACAGAATCGAAGGAAGCTAAGCAAACGCTTAATAAACACTTACTAATATAATATATTCACCAATGAGATCTTAACAACTAAGGCCACATGCTTGTTGGCTCACTAACTATGGTGGGATAAAAAAGAAACAAATTATTTATCTTAAAAATAAGATTAGCCTGATCTATATACAAGTCCAGGTAAATATTTAGAGGTTTAACTACAGAGTAGGCAATGGAATGTTTTTTGGCGCTAATATTATCATTAATATAAGTTTTTAACATAACCTAAAGCACCTATACCTTTTAAAACAAAATTAGGTTAAACTACATTCAAATGCACACACAACAGTTACACAGTTAGAGGAAATCCATATAAACATAAGTTTATATACTCATTATTGCACATAGCATTGTGGGAAGTGGTTGGTGGTTGTCGATGCGCAACCAACATTTAATGCATGCCTGCACGGTTGCAAGCTGCAACAACATGACACGATAATGAGCGTCATGCTCCGTGCGCATGGTAATCACAACCTGTGCTTGTGATGCTTCAGGCTGACTGGTTACAATAGCTTAGGTTCAAATAATTCTGTAATGTGTGAAGTAATACCTATAGTTTTCTAGCATTGAGAGACACAAGAATGGACCATAAAGTACCAAGGTATGTCAGTTTAAAATGGAGAAATAAATTGTCTATAACCTATCAGATGATGTCTGCTTGTCTGTAGTTGCTTCCTGAACAGTTTGAAGGGACTGTTTGCATTATTATTACTGTAGAATGTAGATACTTAGCTCAAATAGCAATAACGGGTACAAAGTCATGTTTAAGGAGTCCAGACAGAGCTGAATTACGATAGCAGTTCGGCAGCCGACTGAACAAATAGCTAGACTTAACGAGTAGGTAATTGTCATACAATACACACAAATTGGACGCCAATGGAATGACGCATGCAAGTCTGATCGAGACACAATGTTTTACTGTGGGTTCCAACGCATTCTAACTTATATTAAGGAAAATACGGTCTTATTAATAGGAAGAAAGTTGAAGAACCGATTGAATTCGTTTGCATTGAGAAATCAATCTTTAAATTTTTCAATATCCTCTGATATCATATTATAAACCCTTGAATATGTATGTTACCCTACAATTAAGTGTTACACTAAAATTACCATGTTATACTTTAAATGAGTATTGTTTTTTTACGATGTCTATCGTGCTATATTGATATTATTGTAAATTCCAACATTTGGTATCCTTTACAGCATCCATCGTAAGATGCATGCATGTATAAATCAGTATAAAATATGATTTATTAGTTTTAGAGATAGATGTCTGTATCGAAAAAACAAGTTGTATAACACGAGTGTGACACAACTTCAGGTAGAGACACCGCTATTGTGTTGTTTATACTCAAGAAAATTGTAGAGCGTACAGTTTGAAGACTTTCCACCGCACATCCACCTCGACCCATCTCGAGGCGAGTGCGTGCGCCGGGAGATGACAAAATAGGATAATGACCGCGTCTCCCCGAGGCCCGAAAGGGGTCCAATTGCTGAATAGTTTGCAGCAAACAACCCTTCAGCCGTCAGCCGTCCAATTTGAAGACTTGTCACAAATTGGAGACGACCTTTTTTGTAAAGTCAGGTGTGAATGCCGAATGTCCGCGCGCGCTCTGAGTGCTGCCTTTGTTTACGATGAGGTGGGTAGCAGTGTTGGTGAGCATGTACTTTACATATGTTTAAGTAAGTAGCAAGGATGCTGGGGAAACAAAACGTGCCTATTCTCTAAACTATTTGTTTCTAACACTTCGTCAAATTTAGACATCATTACATCAAAGATGGTATTATAATTAGACAAAAACTCTTGTTCTACTCAATTAGTATTGTGTTCTAAATTAAGTGCTCATTTACCTAGTAATTTCGCGTTATTAAGATAATATCATAGGAATGGTAACAGAAGACAAACATCTTAAAACTATGATATTAATACAAGCAAAACGAACTGTAGGTATATTTGTATTCCACGACCTTTCAACCTCCCAAACACTATCACCGTTTAAACGTTCAAATATTTTCCCGGAACCTTAACAAATAAATGGCAGCTGAACCTAACATCTGTTTGAGTATAGAGAGGCGCTGGTGTCCGCGCAAACATCTCGAGCGAGAGCCCTCGAGGCGCCGCGAGACCGGCCGAGCCCGAGGCCGAGCCGAGCCGAGACCGAGGCAAGACAGTTTGCACACAACACCTCAGGCTCACTTGATATCGACGATACTCAGGAAAACTGTTGGACGGACGGTGTTTTTTTTGATGCTCTTACTATACTATTATTTTAAATATTTTTTTTACAGTTATCTTAACTCAAAAATTACGAGTCGATTGGCGCAGTGACTGAGCGATCGGCATGTGCGTCTCAGGTTGGGTGTTGGCATTTTTATATGTAAACACACCTACGACACAAAAGAAAATAGAACAACGTTCTTTAAAAAAAATACGAATCCTATCAGAACCAGTTATAGTATTAATGTTCTTTGTCCAAGAAGCAATCACATAAATTATCTTTAATTATATAAAACAGAAATCTATCGGCCTTTGTCTCTATAATTAGATTTAAAAAGTTCAAATGCTTACCTACTCATACAAACATCTTTTTGTATTTCATTTGCAATGAATAATAAGTTTCGCGTGACGTCAGTCTGTTTGTATGAGTGCAATTTACACGCTTGTATTAATTGTGTGTTATAATTAATTAACCTTTGTTGTAATTATGAATACTCCGCACCTGTGTCAATGTTCTTGGAATACTTGGTATTACCATAGGTAATGGATTATAATGCCGATACTGTGTATTGTCAGTATAATAATAGTTTAAAGCGGCAATAACCTCGCGGAAGCAATACCCGGGGATGAACAAGCCAGTAGGCACTAAGGTTAAAGCTCCACAATGAATTTGTCACTAATGCGAATACTAAAACATTAAAATATAAATTTTTTTTACAGTTTTGTTTTAGTAGTAAAACAAAACTGTAAAAAATTTTTATATTTTATTATATATATTACTCGGCCAAAGGTGTGTCATTCCTCCATTCAAAAGAGTGTATCTAACCAGGTGAATGCCATATCTAGTGGGCATGCTATCCTACTGCAAAGTGAAGAAGAAACCGTACTCCATGTCAGCTCCCAAAAGATTTTCAGAAATAAATCATACCCAGATACCACCAACATACTAATAGAAACTTGAGTTTTGTATACTTGTAACTGGAAAAGGAAGACATACGTGTATATATTTCTTGTAACTCCACACACCATAAATAATAATATTGTAAAAGTTCTGATAACAATATTTTCCTTATATCGCCATCCAGCAATTGATACAAAGAATTTCCCATGCTCTAAACACAATTTCCCAGTGCGAGCGAGCTCTAGTTATGGTTAGACAACAAAACCATGGACGTTACATAAAGGCATTAGAAGGCACAGCCATAAACTAAACTGGTGGAGTTGCAAATCTCGCGGCGGGGCGCTTCCTATCACAACTAGATTACCGGACACCGACAACGCGAACACAAACTAGGGATGTTTGCGGATATGTGCGGATGTATGCGGATGTGTGCGGATGTATGCGGATGTGTACGGATGTATTAAATCGTTATTTACTGCCCCTTACGGACTGGTAACTTCTTATTGGATTGGCGTCTTCGCTTGTTGTTTATTCTTGTGTTTAATTATTTTATCTGAGCATGAATGATTTTGTTTGCCTTTTTGTAATTATTCTTTTCATAACATGCTCGAAGAGAAACTACTTTTGTTGCCTGCAGCTATACAGGCAGACTAGATATCTCTACTATCGCCTATTTGCTGGACATGGAGGCTGTTGAGGATCCAAAACGTCGGAATATAGCTATAGCGATACGATATGTAGTAATTATTTTATTCCTCCTATTCAATTACATTATTAATTTCGTTCACTGCGGGTTCCAAGACAGTTTAAATAATTCCCCTGGGGCACGTCGGGCTTCATTGCTTCGCCGATTTTCTGGATGGTTACCATTGTTGATCCTGGCTTACAGGAGTTGCAGTAGAAGGGACTGAGTGTGGCGCGTTTGCCCCACAAAATAAAACTTGTCTCATATCCACGTATGTGCGCTCAAACGCCTTAATAAGAGAATACTTTTATACCAGCAGCCCCTCAGTACCAGTACCTACAGTCATTGTGTCGTGTGTTGCAGACACTGCACATATTTGCGTGCATTACAGCGCAACTGATAATTGATTACGACGCGCTGGCGCACAACTGCACAAACACACAATGGAAATGCACCAATCGATTAGCAAACCAATACTGGATACCTGGTCCGCCTGTGCTAGCAGCTAATGATGTTTTCTCTTAATTAATTATGCTATTTCATTTATTAATATGAACGAACACAGTTAAACCGTAACACGTACCGGCCCTAATTCTTGTCATTTCTGTTACAGAGTTATTGGACAGTTGAGAAAAAAACTTACTTTAAGGTATACTAGCTGCCTACCGCGGCTTTGCCCGCATGGTATACAAATAAAAAGTAGCCTATGTGTGAAACCAGGTAATAAACTATTTATATGCTAAATCTCATTTAAATCTGTTAAGCGGTTTTTGCGTGAAAGAGTAACAAACATCCATCCATACATTCTTGCTTACAAACTTTCGCGTTTATAATATTAGAAGGATTATATATCTCTAGTTAGAAAATAGGCAGATGCGTTTAAACGCGGATTGCAAAAATGTCTGCCTGCACTATGACTGCATTTTGGTTTAGTTTATCAAAGATCACTTCACCACAGGTAGACGGTTCAAATTATTGTACGTTGACTTTTTGATGCAAAGTGTTTTTTTACACGATTGCTTGTATTGTGTGTTGTGCTGCCGAAAGGATTTTAAGATATTTCTATCTGAAATCTGAAACGTAGTATTGTTTAAAATTTTTACGTTATAAAAATTAAAATGACTTTTAGAAATTGGTTACTAAGTAATATTAAACTGACTCACTGCTTTTTTTAATAAAAAAATTACGGATAAAATTGTTTTTTCCACGCAGGTTTCTATCAATAAAGACAACAGAGCTAGTGAGATGAAAATATTAAAAAAAATTAGACTATAGGGCACGGAAACAAACTTCTAGAACACAAGTTTTAGCTTGGTACCATACTATGACTGCTTGACCGTAAAATTTAGTTCCGTGGTTGAGGGTTCATGAAGTGATAAACAAACTGAAAAAGGATCCATAATATTAGTACGGATAAAATTACAGCTACCAGCGCTAGTTACTGCGTCAGGTACAGACATGTATGTTTGTGTTGTTAATTATTATTATAAATAATAATTTAACGCCAATAACGTTGTGTGCGGCGCACCGCGACGAATGCGCTAATTACACCTGTGTAATGTGCTCTGTTTGTTTACACATGACTGTAAATTAAACTAGACGGTTGCTTTTGAATAACATTATTATATTCCAACTTTTATGAGTCATATAAATGCTCTGTGTCTTTGGCGGTTTTATTTAAAATAAATGTTTGGGTATATTCCTATTTTATATTCAGATTGAAGTAACATAAAATAAAAGCTGTGAATCTGTATATAGCCTTTTGGTGTGTCTAGTAGACTGTGAAGTTTAAGGTCTGAAATTCGATCTTAAAGTACGCACTGATGTTTAGAACTGCGCTCAGTAGTGGGGCGGTGTGAATGTGTCAAAAAAAGTCAATAATTTTTACAATCAACACATTTTTTTTCTATTCTTTCTAGCAACGACTATCCCTTTCAGCTTGGTACCTACTCCTAGACTAAGTATTTTATTAAAGTACCCTAAATCTTTAACAATCATTGTTAGCCACCGTAATTACTCTATCACCGCTACAAAGTAAGCTTAAGGGGTGAAGATAAGATGTACACGTTGTAGGTACGTATAACGTAATGCGCTCATCAGCCCGCGGCGACACCTCGGTCCTTTGTGAGCCACCGCCGACGTAATCAGCACTGGCGAGACGATTGTCGAGTAATCGATAATCTACTTAATCGATTAGACGAATAATTGCGAGTGAATTGGTCTGTGTTTTGGCAAAGCGTAGCATCTACAGACATGCGGGTTCAAAGAGGTACGGCAAGTTGTCTCATGATTGTAATATACGGCTTATTATTAAGCTAAGTTTTATAGATATGGATATATATAATGCCTTTTTCCTGTGGGAGTAGGCAGACACTACAGAATACTCTATCTTCTATCATCCCTGCATACCAGTTTAGTGGTTGTAATACCAAGTAAGTGGTACATGTAAAAAAATATGTTGTAAATGAACTGTCAACTGTTTAGGGTAGAATTTGAACCAAATAAACGAGATTTGAAATATCTGTTGGACAGGTCTCTAAAGTTAATATCTAGTTGGTAATATAGCGAATGATCAGCTTCTGTGCTAAAGGTCGTCAGTTTGAGTCCCGTTTGTAACAGATATTTGGTACGATCTAAGTACAGGTAGATTCTAAATATTTAAGTAGGTGAGAATTTGTATTAGTAAACGCAGTCACGATTCAAGAAATATTTCATATATGAGGTTAGTTTTGCTTGTTATATCAGGGTTAGTAAATACCCTATTTTAAAAAAATAGGTCCTATTTGTAAACCGTAGTAAATCAATAAATAGGTCAAGCCCGAACCAGTGCCGATCGTTTAAGGTTGGCAGTAAGTACCTGCTGGAGCACAAAGCAATACGAGCTGCGCGCTCAACTCTCCTAGCTCGCTTGGCTCAATTATAAAGTTGAGCGGCGCCGTGGCGCGACACTAGTCAAGGAGTATCTATATAGAGTTCTACAATACACCTGATATAATGTAGCTACAAGGTTGGTAGTATATAATATGGAGATAGGTAATAAATACATATCATCATCATCATCACATCAACCGTTAGACGTCCACTGCTGGACATAGGTCTCCCCCAAGGATGAATAAATACATATATCCGCACTTTATTACACTCAGCCATCTAGTTTGGAAGCAAGCAAAGAGCTTTATGTTACGGATACTAGATGAATCATGTATTTTATTATTAGACATAGAAACATACTTTTCTCGAGTACAAATATTCATGATCATCTCACACAGGTATTCGAAACTAGGGGATGGAAATAAGCCTTAATATCAGTGCCCTCGAATCGAACAACTTTTAAACTTTTCCGTTGCATTATAATACAGCAGACAAGCAGATTCGTCTGTTTGTGACCACGATCAGTGCAACCTGGTCGATACGTCAAGCATAAATCGCGTTAATTCCCGTGTAATATAATGTATTATGTGGAGATTTTTATTCACAAGTGGATGTGCCTTATCTAATATGACTTTTATATTAACTCTTAAAATAATCTTTTATATTCGTCATCACCTGACTGCACAAGACAATACCCACCATTTGATTCATTCCTCAAGAAAAAAAATACCAATTACGTGTAAAGTGAAATAATCGCTCGCAGTGTGCCTCGCCTCGCCTCGTCCGCCTCGCTCCTCGTCGCGAGGCGCGAGGAAGACGCGGCAGAAGTTTTAACAGGCGCGCCAAGTTCGCAGACTGTTTACTACTCCTTATTCCGAGTCGTTCAGTGGCTCGCCCGGATGAATGCTACCTACTTATACTGACTTCGAGGAGACGAGTCGTGAATGCATTCAATGCGGAATGGAGTGAGATTAGTTGTGTGCCTCACTAATTAATAAGACAGGAACTCATTTAAATATCATTAAATGGTGTCTTGGTCACAACCAAAGGACAAGGATATTGTTTATTACAATGGTTGCTAAAATTGCGGCTTGGTTAAAAGGTTGGCAATACCTAGTTACTATTTGGTATTTTTTTATCAAAATATTTACGATTTTCTTAATATTTTATCTTTTTAAAGTACTAATATAAGTAGATATAGCTGGTACTAGTTACTAAACAAAGTTAAACAACAAACTGTAACATTTTAACCACATTATCTTCCAGATTTTAAAACCAAACGCCATAAATCGATGTAAACGTGCAGTGTATCTTTTTATTGAATCATTTATGTAAAGCGGCCGGGAAATGACGCGACACTAACTTGATAATAGCCCCTCCACTGATCACCCCCGCGCCCCCCACGCCTGCACCCCCTCCGGGGATGTCAAGCGAGTGTGGTAGACAAATGATGGGGCCGAGGAGACGTGATGGTGCACACCAAGATGTAGAGGAAACTCTATTGTGAGCCGATACGGAAATGTTATTGCTGTTACTTTATTTTAGAGTGTATAGTTTGTAAGATATCAAATAAATACAGAGATATATACAAGTGAATGTTCTATTTTGATTCATTATATCAGGAGGACCATATCTTAGTTGTATATAGAGATTTGGAACGTCTTATTCTTTTTTGTATCGCAATGGTGTTGGCCCCATCATTTCCAACCGTTATGGCAGCATCAGAAAGGATATTGATGTCGCTTATTGAAACAGAACTGGGGCAAACAGAGCTAGGAAGAGTAGTAGTGTCTGGTGCGGACATTACAGACCATTGAGTGTTGTAACACACCACCGCGGTACCCATTAGCATAAGTTTTTTATCTGTGCTCGAAGTCTATTTAACGTCAAAAGGTGCGTGAAAGGCGTTGGTAGTGGATACCTACTTTTTTATAAGTTCAGAATAAAACCTGTTTACAGAGCAGCTTTAATTAACAGCTCCATTTCTATGAAGCTGTTAATTATTCAGGACCACGCGCCCCCACACAATTTACTAACATCATAAAATAAACAAACTTTCCACAAATGGCTCGTAATTAATTAAGTTACAAGTCATAAAACTGCTATTGTAATTCGATTAATCGAGTGAACAATGGCTCGATTGCTGCGACGATTATAATCGATTAGTGACGGTGTAGCGGCACGCACACGACTTCATTATCTAATGTGTCGTGCCATACAGCGATTGTTCCACTGTCACGGAGCTGACTCAGTGTTTTATTAATTTTATTTGATTTCTTGTACCTAATTGCTGTGTTTGCTTTATCACGACTATTCCAATTAATATCTGCTGCATACCCAATAAAAAAGAGAAACTGCTTCGTCACTACAGCACGGCACCAGCTTACGAACACTAAACCAACTAGTAGTTGTAATTGTAAGTGCGATTGTAGAGCTCGAGGTTTTAAGTTCGATTCGGTAAGTATTACACTCACTTGAGTTAATTTAATAAATATATGAATGAAAATAATGATTATTTAATATACACCACGTGAAACAATCATTATTATACAAATAAATGAACGTTTGAAGAATCATAAATGGCCTAAATATTGTTTAATGAAGTTTATAGTAAAAACGTACTTAGGTCCTTGTTCCTAAGGCTCATGCGTACACTTGGTATCAACCCTAATAGACCCTATATATCAGTTTCCTATTAGTTACTTTTTTAATTGATCTAAAAAAGTATTTACTACAAATTAGGTACAATTGCTTTGCTTAAACTATTATAATACGTAGTAAAGTCAAAGTCAAAGTCAAAATATCATTTATTCAAAGTAGGCCAAATTTAAATGGCTCTTTTTGAACGTCGACAATAAAGACAGCCCCCAAAAACGCCCGCCCTTCACCGCTTCCTAGTGTTTTTGCTGGGAAGAAGAAGCGGCGCAACAAACTCCCCAGCACACATTTCTGTCTGTTTATATAATAAGTGATTCTATACAATACTATAATCAGTATACAATATAGAGTGCAATCATTACCTATGGTTATGTGAGCTAGCATATACCAATCCATTTTACCAAGCCGAGATATAAAAACTACTGATATAGAAATACAGAACAACCGATGATAATGTTAACACACTCTTGGCCTCCATTTCTCTGTATGTGCCCGCTCACACTTACACATCTCAACAATTACATTTTACAAAGTAGACTGCTATCTTGGACTAATCCGGCGACCATCTACTGTTATCACTAAAATAGTCACTCAAATTATAATAAGCCTTCTTAATAAGGCAATTTTTTACTTTACTTTTGAATACGTCAGTCGGTAGATCCAAGATATCAGTAGGTATTCCGTTATAAATACGTATACCAACCCCCTCAAACGAATTATGTACCTTATGTAAACGGTGACTGGGGACACACAATTTATGTTTATTCCGTGTATTAATACTATGAACGTCACTGTTTTTACAATAGGAATGTATATTTTGCCTTATATGTATTATGTTGGCATAAATATACTGCGATGCAACAGTCAAAATACCAATGTCTTTAAAACGTTCCCTAAGAGAAACTCGAGCCCCTAGCTGATATATGGAACGAATAGCTCGCTTTTGTAAAATAAAAATACTTTCTATATCAGCAGCTCTACCCCACAATAGAATTCCATAGGACATAATGCTATGAAAGTAACTAAAATAAACAAGTCGAGCAGTGTCTACGTCAGTGAATTGCCTAACCTTTCTGACCGCATAAGCAGCGGAGCTAAGTTTCCCCGCGAGGCATGACACATGTGGGCCCCATTGAAGCTTGGCATCTAGTGTAATACCTAAGAATACTGTAGAATTGACGGTCTCAAGTACTTCTTTATTGACAATTAAGTTGGGTCCTAGATTTTTCACGTTAGGCAAACTAAACTTTACACATTTTGTTTTTCTAGCATTTAGTACTAAATTATTAACTGTAAACCAATGCATTACCTGAACAAGTGCACTATTTACGTCGTCAAAATGATCTCTATTTCTATCTACTTTAAAAATAAGCGAGGTATCATCAGCAAACAGTACTACATCACAAATGGATCTCAGATAATGTGGCAAATCATTTATATAAATTAAAAAAAGGAAAGGGCCTAAAATTGAGCCTTGTGGTACACCCAACTGCACAGACAATCCAGATGATTTTGTATTGTTGATATTTACGTACTGTATCCTACCACTTAAATAAGAAGTTAAGATATTAAGTGCCTTACTTCGAATCCCGTAATGTGCAAGTTTACAAATAAGTGTTTTATGGTGGACACAATCAAAAGCCTTCGAAAGATCACAGAATACACCAATAGCGTTCTGCGAATTTTCCCAAGCGTCAAAGATGTGTTTCAGTAATGCAACTCCTGCGTCTGTTGTTGAACGACCCTGTGTGAAACCATATTGTTCAGAGTGTAGGAGGCTATTTACATTAAAATACCTTAGTAATTGCTTCAATAAAAGTTTTTCAAAAATTTTACTAACAGTTGGTAAAATGGATATTGGTCTAAAATTACAGAGTTCGTTTTTACTTCCAGATTTAAATAGGGGGATTATTTTGCTATGCTTCATTAGGTCTGGAAAAGTACCTATGTCAATACATTTATTAAATATTACAGATAAATAAGGAGAGAGTATATCTATCACTGATTTTAAAACAGTGACAGACATATCCCATAAGTCACCAGTTCTTTTTAATTTTAAAGATTTAAATGTATTTAAAATTTCACTAGGAGTTACATGATTAAATACAAAAGTAGCTTGAGACCTAGGCACACTTTCACGAAGTAAATTTTCAGCATCGGTAGAAGAAGAACCTAAGGAACTAGTAGTAGTTATGGGTATGTTAGCAAAGAAACTATTAAAAGCGTGTGCTACATCAAAATCGTTAGTAAGCATCCTATTGTTATCAATTATCTCGAATTTATTCTCTCGTTGTGAAATCTTGCCAGTCACATTATTGATAACTTTCCAAGTTGCTTTAATTTTATCATCTGAGTTTTTAATTTTATTGCTCAGATATATTGACTTGGCCATTCTGCAAACCTTTTTAAACATTTTTGAATATTTTTTAACATAATCTACGAAGGATGCGTCATAGTTATAATTTTTCATATCATATAATTCATATAATTTAGCTCTACTCTTATAGATACCCGGGGTTGCCCACTCGTTGAATTTAGTGGTACCTTTAAGTTCTATTGTCTTCGTCTTGAAGGTGTTTAGAAACACATTATTTATTACTTTAAATATATTGCCGTACATAACATCTGGATTGTCGTGCTGCAATAAGGAAGGATAGACATTAGACACTACTTTGGCTTTAAAGCTATGAAACCTACTTTTTGTTAACGGCCTGCAAGTAATTTTAGGTAGTTTATTTTCAGGCGATTTGATAAACTTAGCAATTTGTCCACAGTGATCAGATTTTAAATCATTTACAACTAAAGTATGTGTTGCATCACGGTTGCAAAATATGTTATCTAAACAAGTGGAGGATGATGCTGTAATCCTAGTAGGCTCCAGAAAAAGATATTTTAAATTAAATGATTTAAATAAGTTAATTAGCCTATTACTTAAGGAAGATCGTTCCAATATGTTGACATTAAAGTCGCCGCACACTACTATCCCCTTCTTATAGGATTTTATTTTGTTTAGAGATTCCTCCATTACTTTTTCAAAACAATTAAAGTCACCTGAGGGTGGACGGTACACGCAAATTATAACGAAACACTCTAGTTCAATACAAGATAACTCAATAGTGCGCTCAACAGAAAGATTCAAGATATCTTTACGTTCTTTACATTTTAAACAATTCAAAACAATAATCAATGACCCGCCGTGTATAGCTTCTTTTCTGGTGAATGCACTCTGTACAGTATAATTTTCAGTGTTTAAGTATTTAATTTCAGGGTTTGTACACCAGTGTTCAGTTATACACATAATCTGAACATTATGGTGTTCCATAAACAAACTTAATTCTAATTCCTTGCCAGATAGACCTTGCATGTTTTGATGAACAATGATCAGTTCATGAAGCCTACCTGTTGTCTTACCTGTTAGTTTAAAACAGGTTGCGGTGGAGATAAACAAACAGGTTTATCACTAGATTGTAAATTACTAACTGTAATATTATTATTACAATAAATAGTCTTTGTTACACTGTGTGTAATGTTGTCAGATTGTAGAGAGAATGCTAAAAGGTTAGCAATTTGTCGCTTATAAGTAAAGGGCAGGTACATAGTGTATTTTGTTAGTATATATTGCCTTATAAATATGTTAGTATCAAAAAACATAATAGTGTCATGATGACATGTTATATTATACATATACATATTTAATTTGTGTATGTGTCTATTTTGAGTATCTGTTAGACTGCTAGAATATGGTAAAGCACACATAATAAACCGACATCCAGTTTTTGTCGAGAGACTTAACATAGTGTTGACATTTTCTTCAATGTCCCGTTTCTTAACAGCTAGACTGTCACCATATAACAATATGACAGAAGAATTACAATTCAGTGTAGTCAATGTTAAGTTTTTAATTGTATTACAGTAACTGGCATCTGGTGAACAATAATTAATTACTGAATGTTTGCAATATCTACTAAGCAGATAGTAAGCAGTAGTACGTCGTAGTACTTTCAATCTCGAAAGATAACCTCAAAAATACAATCTAACACATTAATAAGTCACTAGAAGCGTTAAGACGTAGGTAGATATATAACATGACTACGTGAGGTCCCTGAGTAGGCGTGTCCCCGCAAGTATATAAAATCAGTGTCCATCTAATATCGTTCCAGCACACTCCACTTAACTGGTATCGCAATCAACTCGATGACAATTGAGCGGTGCACACAATACATTGCGTTTCGGCGACTCATCGCCAATATCGCTAAGTGAGACATAATTCAGTGGACGCGAATTAAATGGCGCGGGCGGGAGCGTAGTGGACGATGACCCACGTTTAACTTACGCTCTATGAGATAGAAGGACGATCAGAGAAAGCCACATGGATAGATAGATCGGTAACCTGCCGAGCAATACTCGTACGATAATACAAGGTACGACGAGTACACAAGGACGGGGTTACTTAATTTAGTTATCATGAAGTTTGAAATCAAAATATACGTAGGTACTACGTGTAGTAAAACTTTCACAATAAAAATACTTAAGGAGTTAAATGATACTGAAGTGTCCCACCATGCTTTCAGTCATTGTGACAGTGGATACAGTGGGCCATATTATAGTCTCATGCCTATCGAACCGAGAGGAGGTCCAAAACGAGTATTTTGGAACCACACGATCCTAATTTTCCTTTGTTCCTATAAAATGTTGCCCTACAGTAGTTGATATACGTCATCTTCTCTCTCAACAGTACCTCAGTAAAGTATGAAAAAGGTCTTTTCAGAATATTCTTCATAAGATTAAAATGAACATTACAATACTAATTTTATTCATGAATAAGGCTACCTTAACGCTAAATAGCGATATCTTCCAGACAATTCTTTGTTGGCAAGAAATAAGTGAAATTAAACGGGCGTGGCGTACTGCTATTAATTTGATGTACAAGGAGAAACATTTTATTGAATTGATCTATATCGGTCGTATATCTTGAGGCAAACCCACATTTAACTCAATTCAAAGACCAGTAGATATTGTGTGTCCGACAATGTGCTCGTCTCCATTACGTGATTCGGTGGAGGGCGGCGCGGCGCAGTCTAATGTCGTTAGACGTTAAGTAATACGGTATGTTTGTTACATTTCGGAGTAACAGTTACAAATTTGATTAATTTTATTACTTTGCTAAATTGTTATCGATGGCTCGCATACAAATACAATATTATTATCTACTTTTCGAGTATCTTTTTAAATAAGTAATATTTTGCAAATATATTTTCAAATGGGCTTTTCCCTTCCTTTGCGTTGATAATAATAATCTATAAATTATAAATATATACTGATAAACGACCGAACAAACTTGGATACACTAATTTCCCCACAAATAAACTGTAGTGACCACAAAAACGTATCCCACACTATACATCAATTCAAGTGATCAGTTACAAAACAAATCCGCAACAATATCAAGTAGAGCAACAAAACGTTTAACAAGAGCTCAGCGGGTGTCCGGGAATCTCTCTCGTTAGTCCGGCCGTCCGACGCCCCGTCCGGACCCGCACGGCGCGCGTCCGGCGCCCGTCCGGCACGTGCCGTGCCAATTATTACAAATGAGCATTTTTTTAATGATAGTGTCTCATCTAATCGTGTTAGCGCCTCCGGCTCGGACCCACTGGGAGGTAGCTGTGTATTATATATGTATTATTTTCTTGTCACTAACATAATATCTAATTGACATAAAAATACTTAACACAAAACTAATTTGAACTTACGGTGTACGGTGTACCCCTAAATATTATATTTTGTTTAGGTTTATGCCCCATTAAAGGATTTTATGTTTACCAAGAATTGTCAGATATCAAATCATAATATTATATCTGAAGAACCTACTTTAACACCTATACATAAAATAATAATAAAACGCCTTGGAAAACTAATAATAATTAAGTAGTATAATATAATTAAGTAATATATTTTTCTAATGTGTGGTTTAAATAAACAATATTTTTGAAATCCTACTAATATTTGTTAATTAATCACGTTAAAATGGCAAAACGTTTTAACATTTGGTTTATTACCTGGATTAAGACAGGCTATCAACGGTATGTTCATAAAAATAACTGGGCGGTTACTAAAATTATTGCAAACTGATAACTCGTCCGGTTCTTTCGTTATTGATCAGTTAAGATAAAATTTCAATAAGTACAGCAGAAACTCTGCTTATTCTCTAACCCTGATCTTAATTTTTCTTGAAATTACTTGGTATACCATGACGCCTATCGTCCCCGAGGCCGAGGTATACTAGTGTACACCCACATTTTGGTGGCATGCTTATTACCATCAACCGTGCGGGCACGTATCCAAACTCCAAGCTGTTACTGGGAATTTCACTGCAAAACCCAACTAACTCTTTGCTCGACCTGGGAATCTTACCCAAGACAGCTTAGCAGTCGGACTTTACAACCACTAGACCAACAAGGCAGTTCGCAATACTTAATCATCGTTAAATACATTGTAAATATTTTAAAAATAGCCCACAAGCCCACCGCCAGCAGGCTCGGCAACTCAGCACCGACCTCACTCTATTGTGTGTTAGATAATTATCTTAACTGCGCACGCGCCGCATTGTCCGCACCGAACTGCATGCGCACAGACAAGTAATTGTCGAGTTTTTATACGTAATGGAGGATTAGAGGATGTGCGGCCGCGAGACGATGATTGTTTCGAGGTGGGTAGATCAATATTACATAATGGGAGTAATAGGTGCATTATAAGGGGTGAGACAGTCATTTTTAAATATTTTTTCGATGTTGCAATAAATTTAGTAATAATAGACATTCTTCTCTTGTTTTATACTTTGCTATTATTTCTTATACTCCGCAATAAGAAAAAAGAAAGAAGAAAGAAAAACATTTATTCCTGGCCTCCTCAGGTAACAAAATTAAATAACAAAAAAAAAAAAATAATAATAATAAAAAATTAAAAAAAACATAAGACATTATAAAATATATCAATAGTTAACCCGAGCGAGGCCAAAAAACGGACCCGTATTGCTGCAGCACTAATGAATTAATGCTGCAGCGCTGGTTTTCTGATAGGACCGTAGTGTTACGTCACGGGCAGGTGCGAAGAAATGTATAATATAACTATTATTAAATAAATAAATATTTCTTTATCTAAAATAAACTAAATGTATATCAATAATTCGCAAAAGTGAATAAAATAAATAATTACGAGTTTTTATTTATTTATTTACAGAACTAATATATTTTTTTATCTGTGCTCAGTCCGCTAAGCGCTCCCAATCCTTTGTCAGTAAAATGACAAACGAAGGGACGCCAATATGCGCTTGCACATAATTATGAATCAAAGAAATAGAAGAACAGAAAGAATACTATATGATAGACAAAAACTGTGTGTATTTTGTTTTTGTGTAAACTGTAAATATTGTAAATAGATATGTAAATATGTAAATGCGTGTGTGATTGTGTAAATATGTAAGTGGTGATTTCCGAGAATTCTATGAGGACGCAACACGAAACTATTGAGTGAAGAATTTGCTGCTACTCGATAGTGCTAAGATTCGCATTTAGCTTAGCTTAATGCTACCATTACCAACCGTGTATAGACCATGAGTGAGTACTTACCTGCATTTTCATACAATAGACTGTTGTTTGCATAATAAATATTGTTCATCTTAAAGGTGTTAATTGTTTTAGAAGCACGTATCGGACTATACTAGACAATACTAGACAAGGAGAATATAACTAGTTTTTATGAATTTGATCGCGGTATACTTATATCATTCAATCCCGACGTATCGTTTAATAAAAAAAACGTAGTAATAATAACAAAACATACTACAGTAAAACATACTTATCGACTTCTTCTCCAAAAAAATGCAACTCGAGTATTTCTCACGACTTCCAAATCTCTAATCATATTGTAACACCATAAACATGCCATAAGCACAGTTGGGACCTCACCCGCTCACTGCATGTCACCCATAGATAATACACGATGTCACCGACTATATCTCGCGCGTTATTAAGTCGCATGCGCAGGGGACACAGTCATTTGTCTTGTCATATTACATTTAATTTTAAATGTTTTAAATGAGTAAAGTGACAGGCAAGGATATTAAGCAAGGATTGAGCGAGGATTTAAAAGTATGATAGTTATTGAAGTGTATGTTTCATCTCAAATAAGTCAAAGTTTATTAAATATTTTTATTACTTTTGGTATTTGAGTCTCTAGACATTTAAGAAACCCTGAGGCTTTTCTACGGAAAAGATATAATAAGTTATTACCTTATTATATAGTACATTATACCTACTCTTACATCTCAATATGTTGTTTTAATGTACTTAATACTTAACAATTTTTTTAATTAAATTTAGAATTATTTAAACATTACCAATAAGTATGAATAAGAAAATATAAATAATGCAGTCATCGGAAAGGTCCATTAATACACATTACGTATTTTAAGTCGCACCAGTTCATTGTTAGCAGTCGGGGGACAGGCAGCGCCGCGCCGCGCGCCGGCCGTCCGCGCCCTACCGAAATACTTGAGGGCGTGCTTTCTACCACGACACACATTAACTTGATACAGTCAATAACAACTTTATTCCATTGTATTAAGGTCGTATCTAAGTGTATTACTTAGTATGTATTTAGATAATTTATAGTTTATCTCATAAATAGATTATTACACTCGAACTGGTGATATAAATCACCGCTAATGCGATTGTATCGCCTTTGTTTGGTGATGTTTTGTGGTAATTGAATCGTTTTCATACGTTCACATGTCGGGATACCATTTGTTTAAGATAACCTTGTTAGCGTTTCGTTTGGGAATAAAAGTTGAGCGTAATTGATATTAATAACAGCAATTTATTATGCTTATGTTGCGTTTTCGTTTTAGCCGTTATGTTGAAGGTTTAAATGTTTGTAGTAACTATCATCATTAACCAATTTTAATATCCCACTGCTGTGCGAGGATTTCCTTTTATTTAATAGGGACTAGGCTTTAACTCCACTATGCTAGCCTAGTGCGGGTTGGCCAACGTAACACGCCATCGAGAAAAACTCCTAGGCATGCGGATTTCTTCAAGATGTTTTCCTCTACCGTTTGACAATGTGTTAAATAGGCACATTATCTATTTTAATTGTGTCATAAAAACATAATTATTAGCCAACACATACAATTATAGTCCGGAGAATGTGCCGCGCGCGGACAACAAACGAAATGTTCCAATCAATTAGATTCGGAATGTAATAACGTCGCACACACGATACACGCAAATAAAGGCTACGATGAGCTGGACTGCACCACTAGCGCACCACGCGGGGTTGCGCAGAAGTATCACTCACCATATATCTGAGTGATAACTAAATCACATACACATCAGTGAGACCTTCTCGGCTTCTCTTTACAATAAGTTGTTTGCAGTAGGCCGCTAAATAATAAGCTATATATAATAGAACTTCATCCAAGTCTAGTCGAATGAGCTTAGACGTGAAAATATACGATAAAACTTATTAGAATTATATTGCAGTATATTGATCGATATTATTTAATCAGGAAGTTTCAGATCCTTTATAGCATCTATGGTGACGGGTCAGACTGCTTTTGTTCTTGATAGTTTAATATAGGTAAGTATATACACCGTATCAATACCATATTAAAACAAGTGTGTTTAATATTTTGTGCTGATGGTAGGTTTTTTAAACAATGAAATAAGATTATTTACGGTCGTGATTATAATTCCGTGAATAAGAGGCCTGTGTCCTGCAGTGAGATCCTACAGGCTAATAATAATAATAACAATATATCATGAAGTATTTGATTGAACCTTCTGTTGGAATTGGCTTTGTGCTCAGAATAATCAGTCGGTGGAACGCGGCCGGGCGGCTAGGTGGCTATTACCGGAGGCCGGGCGCGGCCGGCCGGTGTCCGGCACGCTAATTGCTAAATTTGCCGCGGAAGCGGGCGGGGGCCGGCCCGGCTTATTGCGACCGGCGGCCGGCTTCTGCGAGTGCTACCTCCTGCGAGTAGACATATTTATCGATTCTCGGCTATACTTGAACATTTGAATCATTGTTAGACTTTCTGTCCGTTTCGTTCCTGTTGGGGAAGCTGCTTCATTCAACTTATACACTAAGGCAAATTAAATTACGTGAAATTTTAAGTTGTAATAGGCTTGCCTCCTTTTCCTGGGGACTTAACATGCATGTGCAACTTATAGGTGAGAATGAATCAACATGAACCTCTGACAAACTAGTTATGCAGTGTAGGTTAAATATTGAGCAAATTCTATACGATAGGTAAATGTTTTTACAATCATGTCTATTCATTTTGTGCAATACCATATCACTCAATTATTACAAAACCAAAAAGTAATTAGATATGGCACGGCCCGATGATACGTATTCATAATTTAACCGGCACAGATGCAATGTAGGTCACATCTATCGCACAGAATTCAATATAAACACTAAACTCGTCGTTATTAGCGCGAGTATTCACGGAGCGAGGTACATTATATCGGCGTATCGGCTTTTCGTTACCGGCTGAAGAGGCGTAATTGCCGCGAAACGCGATCAGGCTCCGTCTCGAGACGCCACCGATACGACGACGCTACGACTATACGCCGATAGCGTAGCGCTCACGGATTATTGCGACCGATTCACAGTGAGCTGAAAATGTAGGTTCGAGATATTTTGTAGAGTTTTGCAAAAAACCTTTTCCACGATTTGCAACGTGTACAGTCTTTATATCTTAATTATGTATCATTAGCTTAGCATATAGTGAAAACCTTGAATATGTACTTTAAAATATAAATATACGATGTTATATTTAAGGTATCTACATGTATTTTGGTGTAGTAGCCGAGTTGAAAAGGAGTTTTTTCTCCAAGTGCGGCAGAGGTATAAATGATAATTAGGTATGTTTTATGATAGGTATACCTATTGTTTCTCGTAAATTAATCTTTTGAAATCAGTCATCATGTAGGTATACCTATATAATATTTATAATATTATATATATGTAGAAATTATGTGGGTAGGGCTATTATATCAGA
Organism: Craniophora ligustri; assembly: GCA_905163465.1. NCBI lineage: Eukaryota > Metazoa > Arthropoda > Insecta > Lepidoptera > Noctuidae > Craniophora > Craniophora ligustri. Next base: position 14,587,343 of record LR990968.1, read on the forward strand.
CTATTTGGGTTCAATGACTCGCCCTACGACTTTTTAATACATTTTCCCACAATATGAATCAATAGATAATTACCTACTAATGGTTTTCATTTGTATCTATAATAAGCTTAATGCTTGTGTCATAGACACTGATAAGATACCTATAGGTTACAATAATGGTTTCCTAATACCAAATAGCTCATTAAATTCTTTACAAAGTATATACAGTATCATATAACTAGGTATATATAATTATATTCATTTGAGGTAACTAAGCTACTAAGCTGTGATAGCCACAATAGGGACGTGTCCGACTCGTCGCAAAATTAGAGGAGTGCAGTATTCGGCCGAGATGCGGAGGTATCCGCTATCGCCGAGTAATTGGCGAGAAATGTGATCGCGCTGCAGCCGAGCCGCCGCCGCCGCCGGGGGCAGCTCTATTACCTGGTTACCGGTACAATAAACCTGATAGTCACGCCATTGAGGTACTGACGTAGTGGCGTAATACTACGTTATAGGTATTTTACATATTGCGTCGCGTGGTTCATATCATTGGTATTATAAGTGCTTCAGTATCAAATCAATTCTTAAATTGGCAAAGCTAAGGGCAGCGTGATCATCATTGCGGTATAATATAATGTATCAAATAATTGCTATAAAATTAAAAGTTGTATTGACAAAATGAGTCATCAATCAATGAGGAAAAGCCGAAAAGATTAAGAAACCAATCTTTAAGAAGATGACATTTTTGTCAGTATGCAGTAAGCAAAAATAAGGGGTATAGGTATATCGCTGTATTTTATGCTTAAAAAATTGAAAAAACAAAGGGTGTATGTTATATAAGAACTCATTTGGTAAACCAACTCATTTTTGTACCTAATCGTATCGACACAGTTTTCAGATGAACCTAAACTAATCTGCTGTTTATGAATAGGTAAATCAGTTATTGAAGTATTCAAATAAAGTACCTACCTATGTAAGCATACTTTTAACCGAAGTAGATACTCTAATAAATAATATATTACAATTTAGACAGAAAACAAAGACTAAACGCTTAGATTATGTTCATTTAATAATAGTATTATAGATTAGATGGCTATTGACGTGTCTTCTATTAAACAATACAGCAATTAATAGGTAAAGAGATGACGTATATAAATATCCAAAAACAAGTCATTTTAGACGAAGAATCTGTTGGTAAAACTAAAATTTGTTTCAATAGGCACCTTGCAATCTGGCGCTGTTATAAAAAAATAAACCCTAGTGGGTTCTTTACATGTAATTTAAACATAGGTAGCCTATTTTTAGATATACATACTTTAACTAACATAAAATTAGTTATTATTAAACATGGTCTTTTTATGAACAAAATATGTGTAGGTAGGTGAGCACTTGATAATAACTATAAAATACGAATTTGCTATTATCACAAATTCAATACAAAATTACCTAGCATTTAATAATTATTATTTAAATAAAGCGTTTACAAATGACTAAATAACATAGAGTATCCGATAGCTAACTCATTAGAGTCGGGACGTACACTACAGCGGTGCCGTCGGCGGGCGCGGCTCGCGGTTATCTCGCGGATATCGCGGCCCGCGCCCGTCGCGTGGTCATCCTAGTTATTATCCACGGACATATTGACTGGATCAATGGGCAATGAAACAATTGTAAATATTTACTGTATAATTACGATTTCCGAATTATCCTACATTTTAATTTTATTATACTGTCAGAAATATAGTCAGGTAATATTTTAATATCAAAACGTTACAAGGGTTATGCTATACGTATGTACAGAAGTTTAATCAAATTAAGGTGTTCGTTATTTGCCTCGCAGACTACCATTCATACTTCCATGTGTTTATGCATACGAGTACTAGTATATTACACGAACAAAAGGGACGCGAAAAGACAAACCGGGCCAAGACAAAACCCAGTCCGCCATGCCACTAAAAAGGGCGGAGCTAATATCACAACAGCACGAAAGCTAAGTACTGCTACAACAGCACAGTATCGCTAACTAATTAGAATAAGCCTTGATTCCTAATATTTAGGTTTGAGATTTGAGTGGCCTCAGGTGGTGGTTACACCGCTCTGGCTCGTTTCCCCCGCACAGAAGTGGCCAATCAGCGCGCGGTTGCCATAGCTACGCGCAGTTGGCGCGAGTGGCCGATAGATGTCGCTAGGTACGCTCTCGCCAGAGTAACAATTAATGGATTGGAAATGTTAGTTTTGAGACTGCACTCCACAGTGTTTGTGTTATGTGGAATTTACTAATTTAATTGGTTATTAACTGGAGTTCACTTCAACTCGTTAGGATGACGTGAGATTCGAGAGACAAGAGATTGTGAAGTAACTAATTGATGAAGTTTTAACTATGAACGTACTATGTTAAGATATCGGTAATATTGTAAATTTTTTGCTATTATTTATCTCACCATATATTTTTTAAATTAAATGTGAAGTAAACACCAATAAAGTATAGGACGACAGGTACATTGATGAAAAACAAAATTGTCACGCAAGATAAACTCTGAAACAGAATTTAAATGGAGATTCCGATAGCAATTATGTTAATCTTGAAAGAAATACTTATAAAGGTTTGCAGCGTCTAGGCAATTTGTATTACAAAAGGATGCTGAAGCCTCCGCGGCACGAGACGTTTGATTGCATAATAATCCATTTATTGCAACGTCTCACAAACTGCGAGCCCCAAACTTGGGGAAACCTAATCCCCAGTAAGCCATTATACCGAAAATTCAACTACCATCACTCATAACTCTAAATTCCATTTGGAAACCATACTTTGAATCGTCTGAAATAGATTCCAGTTTGGAATGAACGGTGAAATTTTCCTTTTTGAGAAAATTAAGTGGCAATAAACTCTAGCACGGTCAGATTAGGGTTTATTTTAGTTTGGTATGAGGAGTACGAGTTTGGAAATGAAATTTTCATAAATGTGCGGTGGTGGCGGGCGAGCGCGGTGGGGGGCTCGGGGTGCGGGGGCGGCGTGGGGAGGCCATATTTGTGTTTTCCCCGCAGCTTCCGAGTAGGGACGGCGCGACACTTGAGCCCTTGTTGTGTGTTGCCAACGGAAAAACTATTAATAATAATTATGACTAGCAATTACCGGAACACCTACCTAACATTAAGTTGAAGCTATGTATCTAATACTGGTTTTTGTACCTACTTGGAATCATATGTTATAAAAGTTAATTCATTCTAACTCATTCCATTCTCTTTAGTTTTGTATTTTCTATAATTTGTCTGCTTGTATACTACCATAAGAGGAATAATGCTTGGGCTGACCATCGAACTGATTAGCCTATATGTTAGGTATAACCCTGGTAGTTTTTCTTTGTTAGATCTCGCTGTGATTCTGTGATCGTTGTGTGAAACTGTGATCACTGCGACATAAATACATTGACGAAGGCTGATGAAGATCAGACTCATTCTTTGGTAAAATAGCTGTTAGACGATATTTATTTTATTTATTAAGATTTTTGATAAAATACCTCATGAGTACAAATTCTTTTGATAATTTTGTGCGTTAAATCAATTAATTCGCTCACAAAAACCGCAATTCAACTCAATCGTCCATGAAGTCTTTAATTGTTATCACAATAATACTTCCTTCCGCGAAATCTTTGGGCAATTGTTTGCAAAAAATATCGTATTACTTGGATCGGGTGTCGAATTTACGTCACAAACGATTGATGCAGACTGACGGGTACCGGAATATTGGGCAACAAATGCGCACCGTGAACGCAAAAAATGTAGGATTAAAAGATTTAGTAGTAAATTATGCGTTAACAAAACGTATTGATGTCCAGTGTAAGAGGTAGATGTTATATTCGGATCAACGACTTGGCCAATTTGTTGTATTCTGTTTATATTACGTTACCATTCAAACCTACGATGACTATAACTTAATTTTAATGTAAATAAAACTATCTTTACAAGTGAATGTGTTAATGGGTATGGAATGTGTGGTGGGTTGATGCCGAAATTTCTCATTGACGACCTCTGAGAAGAAACATCGAAATTAATTCAGATAATCATGTTCTCTTTTTAAGACCAAATATACATAGGTATAGAGATATAGAGATCCTGCTACACTAATAATACTGTATATTAGTATAGTAGGATCTCCGAGTTTGGATTTGTGCCCGGTTAATAGCAATAGGTATGCCCTCTATTATATGGGACATAAATATACCGACGAAATGTGGAAGTTCATCAGTACACATCTATCTATGCCTCCGAGAATAAAGCCGTGATGTTATGTCAATCAGTATTTACACACAGAATAGATGTTTATACATGTAATTGTATAAGCTAAGTTTACGAGCACTTTTCAGTCGGAAATATCTAAAAAAGATTAAAATAATAAGTAGGTTATTATCATTCACATTTAAATGCATTCTACGAACGTGTGCTCTCTCGATTTCTAAACCACTACTAAATACTTCTACTCTCTCGGCTCTAGTGTGTAATCACATAATTCTAACAATAAAACTCACGAACCAAATACATTTGCTAGAATAATTTCAATGAATTAAATTTAAATTCTCTTTTATTTTAACGCTAAAAAATACGATGGGAAAAACAAAGCCTAGCCTACTAAATACCAAACCCACCTACTAAATATTCCATGTCAGCATAACCACCAATTACTTAATTTAATATTTTATTTTATTTATTGAGGAAAATAAACAATTACACAGTAAGTACAATTAAGGAAGTGCTAATAAAGTAGAACATAACTACGTTATCCACAGAATATATATGCAATACAATGTTTGGATTAGGTACACAGATCTACGAATACAATGCAAAAGCTGTAGAGGTACTTTATTAAATAATTTAAACAAATTTGCCATTAGAAAAAAAATTATGAACCTATGTTTTTAGGTATCATGTTAAGAGGACATAGTTTCGGAATTAAATATGTAACAAAAACGTGTAAATTCCTACTCCCTTGATAGTCGTTACGAATATTTATAATATAGTTCTCCATGTCGCGTTACACTTGAATATAATTACCTACTTTATAAATATTGTATTGTGGTATATTCATATTATTATAATCCCGACATTTCGAATATATAACAGTAATTCCGGGCAGACGGGCTGTGTGATCGTGCTAAAATCCATATAATAGTAGCTCTATCCCATGCCTAATATTCGCATTAGTGTACGTTACACTTCACTTTAATAAATAAGACTTATTTGATTGCAGCTTGTATATACATATGTACATCAAAATATACGCGAGCTAGCACTGAAATTATTGCTCTGTGGTGCGGCTCGGATATATGCAGTAAGTAGTGTGTGACACTTTAATACCTACGTGATAAAAAATGATGTTGGTAATTATAATTTAAATGAAACAAATATCCAACTGATTGAAATGTCTGCAAATAATTAGGTAGGTATTTGTTGTTGAAAAATTTAATTGATAGGTCGTAGCTGGTAATTCATTTCGGTATAACTAAAAAGTCAATTACCTATTGAAAGTTAGATTATCATAAGCTTAAATAATATGTAGAAAAAGGTATTTTCTACATATTTAAAACTTATATTAATCACGTGTATGAGTCATAAACTTATAACCTATAAAAAACGTTACCCGCCTTTTACAATTCTCCTTGAGTCTACGATCCCAGTTCTGCTTGGTGGTAAGCTTGGGATATTTGTGAGCGGCGCAGTGTCACATTACACGTCGCCATCAATCGATGGCAATTGACGTAATCACTCAATAATGGAGCGTTTTTTGTGGCGCAGCCGTAGTTCGGCGCTGGTAAATTATTATTTTGGTACCACCATTGTTGATGGGCCAAAATATTGTGATCTAACTTTAATATTTGTTGAAAGGAATTTTGTTGAACATTTTGGAGATTATATGTTACCTTCCGAGTAAAAGAATATTTCAGAGATATTGCCTAGTTCATTAATCCCTCATGTAATAAACAAACACTCATTAAGCATTCTTTTTTGAACCTATTAAGTACCTATAGTATCTAAAGTAACAATTATCTCGGTAAGACCAATACAATGGAAGAGCGCTTTTTATAATTGAAAAAAGCTCTGTATAAAATTGTAGCTTTGAATAAAATCAAAGCTAGCTTTCAAATCACAAAAAATGTGACCTCTTGTATAAGAAAACCTTGAGTATAACCTTCCTGCGCGAGTAAAGAAAACAAAACTATCTTAAGACAAAAACTAAAAATATATCACCGCGCGATATAAGTAGTTGAACCTGTAGACTAGACTGACCTGGATCCTATCCTCGGGCAGGTCGGTCTTGAGGGAGAGCATCTCGCGCGCGTACACGTCAGGGTAGTGCGCGTCCTTAAACGCCTTCTCCAGCTCGTCCAGCTGATACGAGGTGAAGATCGTCCTGCTGCAGAACAGAACACAGATGGGTAGACATGGATAATCACAGGAGAATACAGATTGTGTCCGGAATCTAGGCAAGGAGTTAGTAAATGATATACTAGCCAGTGAAATTAGGATTAAACTAAGAAGTAACTAAGAGAAATATTGGTTCGTTAGCAGTTAACTGATTAAATATTACAGATAATAAAAAATATTAATTATCTTTCTACGGTTATAGAACTCGCTTTGCACACCTCCAGGACATCAGGCGTCAATGTGCGAACATTTGGACTAATTGATGTTATGATTAATTAATTAATGTACCTATTAAATTATGTTTTAGGTGACATGACTCTTCCGGGTAAATACCGATTTCAACAAAATACCTATGTCTAATCTAAATATATACAAATATACATGTCAACAACTACCTACTGGTCTTCTGGTTTCATAATTGTAAATATCAGCGTTACTAAAACAACATGAGTTGTAATTGTATAGTTAGTATTCAGTCTTGAATTAAGCTCGCCTTTGTGCACAAAACTTTAAATGTATTGTTTCATTTGTATTGTTTTATCTTTTGTGTACAATAAAGAATTAAAGAAAGTACCTAATCATATGCAATCTTGAAAGATGCTATGCAGCTGATCTGTGCATAAGTACGTCTAGACTATAGATTGGGTGACAGTTACCTATGTCTACGTTTTTTCTTCTTTTTCTTGCCGTTGTACCCGGTGAGGCCGTCGACTGTGAAATCCTTCGCCGCCTCCAGTGACGACACTCCTGCGAGAAAAAGATAAACTCTAGTTAACACCATTCCATTCGACTCGCTCAGCTCTCCGGGCTCCCACAAACTTGCAGATAAGCGGCGCAGCATCCGCGCAAATCGTCGCCCGCTCCCAAATCCACTTAACAAGTAGTGTGACAACACGACAACAGTCGCCGGGGATTTGTCACATAATTACCGAATGTGATTGCCAAATGAATTAGTAAACAGGCGCGCGGTGGCGGGTTAATAGAATAGATCGAGCGCATCCCTCTGGACGCTGGCGACCCGCGCGGGCGAGCGGGGCCCGGGGAGGGGAGGTCCTGAAACCCTCCGGGACGGCGGGTAATTGAATTTGGCGCCAATGAATACGACAATGAATTATTAAATTTAGAGCGGTTCCCTTATGGACCTCCGCCGAGAAATTGCTTAACGTTGCAACCCTGTTGCACGATATACATTACCTAGTAACGTCTCCGGGTTGGTTTTACATTAGTTGGGGACGCGGCAGTGTAGTGTGCCGGCGGACTGCACGACGTGGTATGTTATTTGTTCGCGATGTTGCGTGACGGATCGCGAATGGTGTTTTGTAAAGGGTGCGTGTTTGGCAGCAACATTATGAGGTCAATAGATGTGTTAATTTTATTAATGTTTTGTAAGCAATTATTTATTATTGCAGCTGGACAATGCGGTAATCGATAAAACAAGTATAATGATATCTGGGCCCTAAGAGTGCTGACTATACGAACACTAAACGATGCTACGACGTCGACTTTAAGAAAACAGTTATACTTAAATTCTTTATACAGTTTTAGGGCATCGTAATCCGTGCGACTTGAACTGGAATGGACTATAACATAGGTATTTTATAGCTTCCGTATCTGTCATAAATAAGAATATACCTATCGATATCTGTATCACTTTACAAAACGTATCAAATCTATTCGCAAGGACTAGCAAACCTTTCCATGGACACGACTTGTCCGACCCGGACGGCAGCAGCACGTGTCCAATTAGCCCACGCCGCCCGGTGTCCGGGCATGTCCGGGCGTGTCCGATATATCCACGCAATCGATTGGTCATGCTAGCGTGCTCCTCCCGGTACCGTTTTGCATATGATACAAAAATAAACAAGTTCTATTTCGAACTGCGATTTATGGAGAAACTTACTACGTAGCACTTCGAGATCTTAGACTTGCCTGATGGATTAAAGGAAAATTGTTTTCTATTGCTTCTATTTCATCTTTGATCTGTGGTAGAAAATAAGATTAAATGGTATATAAACATCACAATGAACTTGTTTTGTTCCTATTTAAATCTTCATAATAGAAATCAAATTACTTGACATTGATACTGTGCTTATATTATTTAATCCCGAATTGTAAGAAATCAATACCCATTATATATGCATTATTAAGTCAAATTTTGAGCCACATTATAAACATACACACTTTTTACGTGGGAGTAGGTTGAAACTACAGAACGCTACGAGCTACAACCCCTGCATACAATACATACGCGGCCATGTAACCTTTTTTTTTAAATATTATGTACCTATTTATCATTTATATGAAGCGAGATTTTCTCTTCTTTTTTCTAAATCTATCTAACCTCAACCTATTTGAAACAGACACTGTCCACAGTAAATAGGAGTGAAATGTAATATTGTCAAGCTCCTCAGTGGTGGCAGAGTAAGTGAGCGCAGTATCGTGAGGAGGTAATCACTTAAACTGTGTCGGAGGCAATACACTCGGCGCTCCCGGGAGGCCTGCCCCGGAGCCCTGGCGACTGCCTGTGTGCATGGGGACAGGCAGCCGACTCACACGCACACAGAAAGTTTTATGACACTGCATTTGTCTCACCACGAGAGAATTGGTGAGTATCGATAGTTTAAAAGCAAATCCAATTGTGATTGACTGTATACATATGTATGTATGTATGGTATATATGCAGAGGATAAATCAAACGTTATACCTGAGTTGTGAAATTGTTAAAGTGAAGTTACTTTAGAACAAGTTTAGTGACAGCGCAATTTGCTAAGGTTCTTTTTTAAACATATCATTTCAGATATCTATTAATGTTTAACACTGACATTTTCTGTCAGGACATCTTGATTAAAGAACACTTCCAATACAATTTAGTGGTGTTTGTCGTTTTATCTAGTTAGAAAATAAAATTGATGATAGCACTTCTATCATCTGCACAAGATTATTGCACAAGATTATTGCACAAGATTATTAATACGAATTTTAAACAAAAACAACAAAACAAAAAGTTCTATAACTTTCTCTATAAACCTAAAACATAGCGCGGTTGCTGTGCGTGCAGTTTTGCTTACAATTTTCAGGCTAAGCAAAGTGTTATGGATATTTTCGGAGTTTTGATTTGAATTTACTTAAGTTACGTATCCAAAAACTCAAGCTACTAGATCCACAATAAAACGCTCCAAAATCAAATCACTGCGCTCCGAGAAACGTCGATATTCAAGCCGTCTAACGTTTTTAAACCCGTAAAGACTGCAGATGTTATATTGCCTGCTGCATGTAGAAATAAACATGTCAAACAGACGTCTAATATATTATTACATAATGTTGCAATTAACGATAGGTACCTACTCTATAATAATGATAATGTACATTATCATTACAGTGTTATCCTAGTTTAAAAAAAATCGTTCTATTGGATATCGTTAGTATTTATTATGTAGATAAGATGTTACTCAATTACTTTACCTTTATAAACAGATTTGGATGAAAAAAAGAATAACTATAAAGATTTGCTTTTGAATCATATCTGTTATTTGTAACCTATAGGTTATATAAGTTGTCCAGAGCAAGGCTCGAACCTGCACCTCGCAGGACAGGTTCGAGCAGGTTCGAGCGAGTTCCACAGTTCCTGTTCTACATACCGCTCGTATAAGCCATATTTATATTTATTCAAGTGAAATTACAGTAGCGCCTAACGTAGAATGTAATCCAACGTTAATTACGAGCAGTAACCAGCCAAGCACGTGTACCAACCTTCCCCCACAAGCACGTGTACCAACCTTCCCCCACAAACCTGGACAAAACTGTATCATTATAAAAATCCGATCATTACCAACCGACGCCAACGAACCAATAATGTATGCGTTAACACGAATTATATGCGCAACTGGAAACAAACCTTCGTTTAAAATATATAAAGTCTATTTTGTGTTGTGTAAGGGGTGTAATTTAAAGCTCGGAGCCCACCCTTCGGCCGAGAGGGGACCCAGGAGGCTTGGAGAAGGAAAGCTACTTGTTGTGGAGAACACTGCCACTTTCGCCGGCGGCATTGTGCTCTAAATGAAAATGTGTTATGGAAAAAATTATGTTGTATGTAAATACTTACCTACTTGTTTGTACGTTTGTGGCACTGTACATTTTTTTAATCTGACGATATTTGTTTTTTTTTTATTAATTCTGTTTTTAAATTTGATTGAGGAATTAATTGAATGTTTTGATTAAGGCTTTATACATCTATTAATATATTTGTGTGGTATATTTTAAACAAAACAAATATAAACCCTCAGCCAGAGGATTCATACTGAGAACATAGCCTTCTTCAGCTTGGCCTGAATCCTGGTCTGCATCTAAGGTCGACGTCCTTGCTTAACAACCTCCACTTGACCCAATCATCATCGGCCTATATTCGTCCACAGCTGGACATAGGCCTCCCCTAATGAACGCCAGAGAGCTCAATCTCCCATGTTGCCCACTAATAAATGATTTTATAGTTTCTAGCAAAGTTAAGATTACATTTTATTTATAAATTGGTAGGAAGACAAACTTGTATGATATTATTTGTTATCAGATATTACAAGCGCTTTCAAAATCTAGTTAAGCTGTTGTAGATATGTAAGTACTGATACAGTATCTACATAGCCTACCTATATATCAAAGCAACCAAATATTGTATGTAGGTATACAAGAGGGACAAGTCTTCACAAAATATCGACTTAAAAAAACAACAATATTCTGATTTCTTACACTTACGCTAATATATGTATATCACCGTATATACATATATTGATATCGATTCAATCACGATTTCGTATCCATAGTCCCTGGACTATGGACACTATTTAGTCTGCAGGCATATGACGACCCATTTAGTCCAGCGGTATTCAACACAGGGTCCCGGGTTCGAATCCCGGTAGGGACAAATGTTTGTGTGATGAGCATAAACATTTGTATCCGAGTCATGGATGTATCTATGTATAATATGTATGTATTTACAAAAAAAAAAAAGTATATATGTAGTATATCAACCAACTAGTATCCGTAACACAAGCCTCGTTGCTTAGCTCGGGACTAGATGGCGCTGTGTCATAATGTCCTGAGATATTTATCTATTTATCTATTTATCTATACTTAAATATATCAATTTACTGGATGAGAAAGCCGTAAAAAGTAGTTTTATTTCACAATTTTTTTTTTATAAATATATATTTTCCCTTGTGATAAAGTTATGATAGGTTTTTGGTTTCCAATCAACGTTTTATCTACGGTAACGTTTAGTAACTATATTTATTTTAGAAAAATATTACAAAAGTAATCCATTTTTACGTACGTACCCATTGCAAATATTGCAGTGTATTCATGTACACTGAAGTAATAATTATCGCGTTAGAATAATTTGATTTGAGTTTTTGAGCATGATATTAGTCATGAAATTTATAAAAATCTGAAGCTTCACGTAGTAAAAGATTAGTATAGTTATGTATTTTATTAAGTGTATAGATTCAGAAGCTTTTGCTGTTGAAGATTAAATTTTCATTTTTTGAGAGGTAGGTAGGGCATAGTGAGATTCCTCGCTCAAACTGAGCTGCCCCACTGGGGAAGTACCTCCGCCTTACAGAACACCGCAGTGAATCAACAATTTAGTTGTATTTCTGTGAGTGAGTAAGGTTACCAGAGCTCGTTGGGGGATTGACTATTCTGACAGCATAGGCCTTCCGTTTCCTGTCAGTTTAGTAATTCCCTATTTTTAGAAACCTAAACGATTTCTGCAGGGGTTGGCAACGCATATGCAAGCCTTCTGATATTGCAAATGTCCATGGGCAGCGGTGATCACTTACTTAGGTGAGCCGCCTGCTCATTTGCCCCCTTATCACCATAAAAAAATGTATTACGACAATACATCACCCATGTTAAAAAACTCTTGGAAGTCAGTCGACCTACTCCGTTGAGTTTGAAGTACCTAAACAACTATTTGCACTAACAAACGTCAAAATAGTGTCACAAAGCATTGCTATGATGTGTAAAATGTAATATATTGAAAACGCGTGTACAGTGCGACCTCTTATTCTATATATTGAGCCAATCGCGACAAACTCGCGACTCGCGCACAAATTGGCAATCGTCGCGCGGCCAATTGACGAGATCAGCACACGATTAGATTTATTCCTCGCTCAGAATCGCAGCCGACCACATAGCACGCAGCAGAGAAGGTTCACAAACAACATAAATACAAGCACAGGTGCCTATGCATAAAAAATATTGACTATGATATCACCACTACCCTTTATAAATAAATAAATAAATATTCTATGACATTTTACACAGCACCATCTAGTCCCAAACTAAGCAGAGCTTGTACCTTGTACTATGGGTACTAGACAAATAGTAGGTATGTGTAACATATTTGAAGTAAAATTCAACAGATATAGGTAAAATTCTGAGATAAATATGTCCCGAGAAGGATTTAGTTTGTCAAGCGACTTACTGTAGGAAAAAAAGGACTTCACCATATGTATACGTCATTCAGAAACATAGGCAATTATTTATCAAGTTCTGGAATTACAGACTTCATTTACTTAATACATACCATCAAAGGTCTCTCCTAACGATGTACACAATGAACAAATTCCGTATTTACCAAAATAATTCAATAACTAACCTATTAATATTGAACCTGATTCAAAACTATAGATATAGCACTGTAGTAGATAGCTAGGTGTAATAATAATAAATAATATTAGACTTTAGACGCTTGTGTGTCGCTAAAGTAGTGGCAGTGTCCCTTCTGCCGCTGACACTGTACAGTGGTGGCTGCGTGCGTGAGCGTGCCGCGTGTAGGCGCGACGTGACGCGATGACGCGACTCCCGCGTCAGCATACGTGCAGATTTGCTTACGAAAACGGGCCCTTTATTGCCTATATTTGCGTACGTTGTTTTGTAAAGGAGACACATGTTAGTGATGTCCCTCGTTTTGTTATTTTTGCTCTGGAAGATCAATCTTTTTTACTTGCAACGGTATAGGTTTTTCTCTCTTAATAACCAAAACAATATACAAACAATATGTATCTAGAGTTTAAACATATAGACAAGATAATATCTAAGATCCCAAACTTCACAATAACTATACCTACCAATTATATGTTCGCCACATTTCAAATTGCGTCTATAATGACCAAAAGTAAAATGAAACACCCCGGGGATGTCATTTAAGTCAGATACGGATCCTTGAGTCGTACAAATAAAAAGTTTAACAAAAATGCTTGCAGGTAAACCTCTTACGAATACCTAACGCGATAAGACGTGATGCAATTAGGGCGCGTACGAATTGGCAATTTGCCGCGACAAGCCAATTGACGCGCGTTCCGCCGCTTATTTGATTCTACGAGAGGCGCGCGAGATACACCGACTCGCGCCCTGTGTATCACTATGTTTACTGAGTTTTCTTCAATACAATATCTGGTATTTCTATGAATAAGGACTGCACTATAATTTAAGTAAAACTATTTATACTTATATTAAAGCAATCATTGGAAAACACGGCAAATGTATAACTATGGGGATAGGTACCTATGAAAAAGTTCTAATTGTAACAATTTGTTAGTGAAAGCATTTTGGGTTATAAATTATGTACGGAGATCATAAATTACCTGAATAAAACTGTCGGACCGCTACGAATTACATGAAACAAATAAAATAAAAAATTAAAACAGAAGAATATTATAAATCATAAACATGGAAATATATGTAGGTACGTGACAGAGAAGATATTACATAAAAAATAAAGCATGAAGGTACACACAGTGCAATACATCAATAAAAATAATCACAGAGCAAAAAAAATACAACATCATCATAAATTTATACACCTAAGAATAATAAATGAAAACAGTAGAACAGCTAGTTTTTGTGTGGTTCTAAATATTGTCCAATGGGTTTTAGTTTCAAATGATTTTGCTTCTAAAGCTTAAATAAAGCCATTATGAGATCTAAAAAAACCTTCCACAACCTTCCTTCTGTCAAGGTCCACTAAATCATATCTAACACAGCGGCAGTACAATGCGCAGGCATCAAACCTCGCGAGGAGTGCGATCGCATTACGGCGTCCGTGTTCCCACCGCGCAGGTGTTAACAAAAATAGAGCAAGTCGCACAAAGAGCTGGTCCACACAATGCGAAACGAGCCACGGCTCCGTCGAGATATTATGATCTTGACGCTCTTTGCTTCTTATTTTTTATTTGTACCGTTTTGGTCAACCAGTTCTGTTTGTTTGTTTTATAATTTGTTGTTTGATCCCGAATTTAGTTTTTGAATTCTGATGATGTATTTCTGTTAAGCCAAAACAATTGCTCAGGCCAAAGTTTTTATATATTTTTATAATATATAGGCCAAGGGGATATATAAAGAATGCCCAATATTTTTAGCCAGTATTTATTTGGTTTATCAGTTACATAGAAGCAGTTTGACGACAGACACCCGCATGAGAATGCCAATAATAAAGTATAAACGTTGAAGTAACCGAATTAGCAAAAGCATATTTCATCTGAACACTAGTAAATAAATCTACGCATTTGTAGTTTTTAGGAATGCAATTCTATAGCCAACATACGAGTAATTAAGCTAGTATTAATACGAAGTATATTATAGTTCCTTACATATGTATCTAGCTTAGGTCGGTTTAACGTTTCTAAGATGAAGTAAGAAATAAAACAAATAATTAATTTTCTAGTAAACCAAGCTGCGTAATAGTTCTGAGGCCTTGGTCCTTGAAATCATCTTAGTTGAGCAGACAGAAATGTGTGTAACAGGTAGGCTCTTAACAAGGCTTTCTACCTCAGTTTTAATCGATAAAAATGGACTATACGTTGATGGTAGGCAGGGTAGAAGTGTCGAGTAAGTAATTAACCAACAAAGTTGGCAAGGTTCGAGGCCGGCGGGCGGCCGCGGCAGGCGCGCAGGCGCGGCGGCGTAATGAGCAGGCACTCAGCCCAGGACAGTAGCCATTATAATTGCTAATGGGCCTCTCTTCACTTTGATATTTCGGAGGACCTTACAGACCGTTTACACCAACGATAACCTTTTTATCTCATCACTTTAAGGTCGACTTTCCCGCGACCCAATTGTACTCGGCAAAGTAACTCATTATGCGATCAGTGGCCTTTAGGTGGAAGGGTCTAATCGTAAAATATTATTGTTGCCTTTATAGGCAATGTATTCGGGCAGCCTTACCTACGTTATACAAAAGGTTTCGCATTGAATTTTATGTATTTTTCTATTTACTATTGTAGATACCTACCCTGCCTATTTTATATTTAAATAAGCACGACTAGGTAACCAGAGTAAATGCTAATTATGTTATCGGTGTGTCTATTTACAAAGCAACACACAAATCACAGTGCTAGCACTGATTTGTTTTTTTATTGAGACTAATTAATTTGTTGTTCTTCTTTTATGGTGGGAGCGTTTATAAACAGTCAAACTGAAATGTTTCATTTTAATTCAGACCAATATCACAGGTACTTTCTCATGAGTAACAGCTGACAAGAAACTCTTTTTAAAATTAAATAGACATTACAAATATGGAATCTGCCACTGAGCCAATTGTAACAAGTGTAATGGTAACATAGTAAAATATCGTCACAGTGAGGATCTGTGTGCGGTTGGCGGCCGCAGAGCAAGCTATCGGGCAGGCCGCGGCTGCCGCCGAGTGCCGCACGGCCGAGTATGAAAAGAGGCCAATAACCAAGTGGCTGTTACAGTGTCCGGCCAGGCCACGCCCCTACACCTCCCCCACCACCACCTCCCAGCACCCCCTAGAGGAGGGGGGAGGCTCCAAGAACCGGTCATATTAGCTTTTAGCTTGCAAGTTAAGTTGTACAGCGTGCTAAGGTTTTGCATGGATTGTATGTATCGGTAATATATCAACTTGCTACTAGATTTCCTTCCTACAAGTTTCTTACTTAGTATATAATTTAAACTATTATAATTTTTTCATCATCAGTTTTATTGTGATACATTCTCTACATTTTGTTCTTAAAATTCTTGTTAATGAATTTTTACCATTTATACTGACTTAGTTCCTATTATGCCTTACATATGAGGGAGATCAAGCGCTATAACTTTTTACGCTTTTGTTCACAAAATTGCTTTTAGAATAGTTTTGGTTATTATTGGTATTAAGCTGCCAATTTACAGTATAAAAATTAAGTATCTACATATGGGAAAAAGTAGCAAAATATTTATTTTACATACGTTTTTTGAGGTGTGTTCACTTACAAAACAATAAACATATACGTATCACTTAACGAGAAAACCTTACGAGACCGAGAAAGCCGGAGTGGGCATTAAAATTGTGTAATTGAGCGAGTGTGTGCGATGAATCGAACGGCCGACGCTTTTTAAATTATTCCTCTCGAGTGCCGCCGACGAATATAATTGTATCGGCTTGTTGACATCCCCGGCGCTATGTACACACCTCTATGTAACAAACACTGAACGTTTCTTCTAAGATGTTCGCTTACATAGAGCTGTCAATACTTGTAGGTATTAGAAAAAGGAAATTCCTTGCCAGAAATATATAAAATAGGTATCAAATAAACCAAGCTTGACTCTTTACTCATAGCCTGTGTTTCATTTATCTGGTGCCTGCCATTTAGCCTGTATTTCTCTGGTGGTGGGATATATTCAATTTATGTATCCCACCAAGAAGAGGCACATGTGAGATGAAAAGTGCTCAGGTTATACTAGTCTATTACTTCTCTGGACTAAAACTGAATCAACCGTTAGGTATTTCAGTGTATTATAGAAATAATAGAACGCAGCACATACCAACATTCAGCCATAATTGCATATCTAAAAACCATAAACGTTTGGTAGATCTGCATATTTTATCAACCCATTTATTGTTCCACTGCTGGGCTTAGCTCTCCTATGAGAACTAGAGGAGTTAGCAGAGTACTAACGGATTGGCAGACTCCACATTCCGTCAAGGAAGTCTCTCAGATATGTACGTTTTATTATAGATATAATATATTTAATCAAGTCACAGATAACAGGTTAAATTATCTGTCGTAGTTAAGAAACATGATTAAATTAATTGGGTATTGTTTACTTTAGAGCTCTGTTTTTGTTACCCGCGCCCGCGAGTGCACGACCGCCTCCACACAAAACTATTTACTTAACAAATTGGACGGAGCACAAGATATCGTTACATCATTATAGGGGTGGCACAACAATATCGTTTTCAAAAAATTGCGGAAAGTGGCGAGTAACGAGCCTCGGGGGATGACGCCGAAATGACGCCAGCAGCCCTCCCCTCAACACGATACATTTGACTCCGGGAACGACAGATTATTTGTATTAACGCCTAATGCGTTTATAGTATGCCCGATTATGATTATCATTTTGGGTGACGTGGTAACAGCTTGTCTTGTATAAAAATACCAGACAAGGTTACGGAAGGTGAAATTCAATTCAAATTCGAATAGAATTGTAAATAAATGTTGCACTGTTAACAAATTTGTTTACTTCCAAATATACATATTTATCTAACTGGTAATTTGAAAAGCTTAAATTCATGATAATATTTATCATAAAGCATTATTTAGAATTGAAGCGTAAAATGAAACTGTAAATCTGTTTTTCTAAAAATAAGTGTCCAATTATTGATTATGAAGATTTATATTTTCACTACAAAAGCTGGTAAATATACAGAAAAACAGAGCGTTCAACTTGTGAAATACGTAGGTATATGTAGGTACTAGTTCGCCATGTTGTGACGTCATCGCACATACAGGTGCAAATACTAACATAAATCTGTCCTCAACAAATTAACACGCCATACTAATTGATAAAACAATACAATATAATTGAATATCGGTCATTGAGTTGCGTAAACTCGTTAAGACTGTTTATTTGTTCCAACTTGCACTAATTGAGCATTGTCGCAGCAATTGGTAATATATTGTTTAATTGAGGCTTTCACATGTGTGCAGAACTGTTTGCTGGAGACAATGTGAGTAATTAAGATGTTATCGAGGTAATATCTAGAACAAACAACGCGTTTTGTTCAGATTCGTCCGCTAAACGCGTGTAATGAACTTATTGTAACGAGCAATCATGTTGGATTAGCAACTATGCAGATGGAGCGTTTTTATTTTTCAGTTATCAGTTGAACCTATTTACAATATAGATAGGCTGCCTCATTGTTTTAGTGACTCCAGGTGTGGCTGTATATCTTGAAAGCCTTGCTTCCTAGGTCTAACTGCAGTTTGGATTTGGACTGGTCTGGTTATGGAAATAACTTCACCTCCAATTACATGGGACTTCTAAATGCATAAGTTCAGACCCAGGTCCAGTTTATGACAAAGCTCAATTTCAGTAATATCTGGCTGAACAGCTTTTTAATTTTAACTTGAATGCACTTGAACTCGAGTTGATTAATCGATCTGTAAGGTTGTACTACGCCTGCCGAATTCAATCTAAATATGGGTAACCATTTAATTAAAGAACACTGAGACTTAAGATATCATACTCTTGGTACCTCGGAGAACAAGTACGGAATCTAATTTCGTAGTTCGGAAAAATCTCGTACAACCGTTTAACCCATACATGCCCAGTTGAAGACACAAATTTTGGTATTCGGCTTTATAATAAAGCTGTTGGGCACCGGTTTTACTTTAAAGGACATAGGTGAATCATTAGATCCCACTACCTAGTCTTTTCATCTAGCTTGGCTAGCTCTCGGCCGTTCTCGCCGATTCATTTGCAAGATATCCGAGTCGTTGGCAGTCACCTCGCCGGTACGAGGAGGTACGCAATTAGCACAGGCGAGGCACATGCGGTGTCCCACGGCCCACCGCCGCGCCGGCGTCCGCCACCGGACACCGCCGCGGCGACACAATTAGTGGAACTCCGCGTGTTTACCAAACACTCGCGGCACGCATCACGCCCGACACAGATGCTGCAAATTGATTCATTAGTGTCATTCTCGGGTGAAGGAGGTGCTAACAGATCTGTGAAATAGAACAATAATATTGTGCTTCTTCATTATGTACTTTCTCTGGAGTCTCTCCCTTTCTTATAAATTCAAGATAACACCAGTATGTGAACGACGATACGATCCCTTCTGGCCTTACCCCAACTACGTTGGAACCCAGTTAGTCTACCCAAATACTGTTGCATGAAAAGTGCCATGAGACCTCCACATCCTCACACCTCCAACCCGATAACTGGGAAATATTATCTGTTCCCCAGATAAGAATGTAATTACATGTTCATCTGGGGTACAGTAACGAATGAATGAGCGGCTGAAAAGTGCTAATATTTCGGTATGTGTGTTAGATCCGATATAATGACAACACCATAAGAAAAGTAGATGCCCCACTTGCTACTCTGGTGTTCAATTTAACCCTGCGGCTATGCGGTTAGTTTCTATGTCTTATAAAATGTTTTCACATTTTACCAGTTCAGTAAACATACCAACAACAGGCTAAAAAAACATGCTCGCACTAACCACACATGTTGCTACATCAGAACTAGATAGTGTCGGGACACCTCCGCCGCGGCTCCTGTCGGCACGCCGCAGAAACCCGACACCACAGAAGAAAGTGCCAAGTGGCCGACACCACACTTTAATATACTGCTTGTTGTTACAACTTGTCGCCACTTAATGTGACTAAACACTGCGGCTCGTCTGATACTTGATACACTACACAAACAAGACCAACGCCAGCCCATTATAACCTCTATCCCCAACGAGATAGAGTTTCTACAAAGTACAGATTTAAGTTTATGATGAAGTGTTGTATCCAGTCGGTACTCATCTCGGTGTGACAGTGTTAAAAAAATAATTTCCTCAGTGTTGGCGAGGTGGCTTACGTTTTGTACAAATGTTTGGTGTAACGGAGACGCGGACGTGGCAACACATCATGAGATGTCAACATGCGGTCGCTATAGATGCGAGACAGATTTACACGTAAATTATTGTGACGTGCTGCCTGACAGAGTTCTTAATTAAAGATCTGTGTATCTACATTAGGTTTCTAAACCAAATTCTCTTTCAATGTTGGTAGATAGCACTAAAGATTGTGGAAAAGTAGGTAAACATAGAGGGTTTAATAAGTTTTTGTAATTTATCTTATTTATCATATTTTTTGGATGCCGCTAATTATAGAAATTGCATCCAGTAAAGGCCTACATATAACAATTAGTTATTGATAGGAGTGATGTTAATGTAGAGACAAATTATAATAAAAAAATGGTATTAGTAAGAATAACACCTACAACTCCTCCGACAAGTGCCGTACACGAAGATTTTGAACTTTGTTTAAAAACTAAATGATGGGTATTCTAATATTATGTTTTTCATAACCTTATTATATCAAACATTACCTGTTATGACTACAGTCCATGGACTTATAAGGCCGAGTTTCTTGAGGAGGACCAATGAGGTCGCGGCCTCATTACTGTGGACTTTAATTCGGCACACAAAACAATAGACCCCTAATTTTCAAATTAAAAATGGCTGCCGCTAAACAATAGCACCGAAGCGGGCATCGCGGCGCCCGCGACTGCAATTGTTTTAGAAAACAATAAAACTTGCCGCCATGATGGAAATGTCAAAATCCACTCGCGGATTCCGCCCCGTGGCGTTCCAAATATGAAATTCCCGCACAGAAATGGCGGCGGAGGCAATTTTTACAAATGGCTGCCGGCGGGAGCCAGGTTTGTTCTCTGTGACGCTTTTCATGCGCTGGGGTTGCTTACACACACGCCGCACGCACCAACAACACTGCGGTTACGGATTGAAAAAAACAAACCACTCATACACAGCCCTGTCACAGCTCGTTATCTATTACGCATCTACTTATAAACATCTCAGTACACTAATCCGCTCCCAAGACACATGTTTCGTTCAAGCGTACAAGGCAATATCCATTTTCATTTGTCACAACCCTTAACGTCAATTAATCTCGTCGAGCCGGCGTGACCTTTGTTACATTAAGTAACGTGAACCCGCCTCAGTTATATCTTTATCAGGAAAACTAATTTGCATTTAACTGAATATTTTCTAAAACGTCACGTTCTAAGCGAATTATCCTTTCCATAATAAGAGGGTAGTATATCCAATAATTGCTAATGAAGGTTGGACTTTAAAATGGTATTAATAGAGTTGAGTTTCTTATTGCTAATATATAGGTGTACGTATTTGTGGTATTGGCTGGGTCGAGCGGCTGCGCGGTGACGTTTGGCGTTTGCTGGATTCATTACTGAGACAAAGGCGGGGGGTGAGGAGTACGGGTGTACTAGAGGGGGGGGGGGCTCGCACGAGGGATGTTCTCCCCCTCCCTTCGCGTGCCTCACCCCCTCCGCGCAGCCACTTTCCTAAATCACCGGCAAATGTATTGTTCCCCATAGTTTCAGCGACGCTTTTAATTTATAGGCACTAATCGTGAAGCCACTCTGTTAATCAAAATACTTCGACGATCAGCTCCCACAGGCTATTCACTATCACGTGTTTTGTCTCAGCATTAGGCCTGTTATCTTTGTTATATCTATCTGATATATTTTTATTAGTTTAGTCAAAATTAGTCGCACTTAGTATTGTATAGACCAATTAGACTTTTTGAGCAATTTCACTATTGACTTTAAATTCAATATTTCCCTGGAAGAATAGGTACTACCTGTCCAAGTAGACTAAATATCTTCGACGTTCCTTCAGCAAAATTATCATATAGCGAACTGGCCCTAATTCCAAATAAAAAAGGCTCAAGGCAGAACTTAAATATGAAATCTGTATCAATTAACATAATTAGTTGCTTGAAGGGCTCAGTTATGTTAATATGTTATATCTGATTGCTAAACTATACATGTAAGTAAGCCATACGGAAAATGTTCAGGAAAGTAGCACCCTAACAAAGATTAAGCAATGTATTTTATTTAGACATTAGCGAGCGTAAAATAAACCTAATATTCTTTCTTCTCCCTTCGCGTAGAGCTAGCAAATCTTATTAAAATGAGCGGAGACAAGAATTCGACTCACCAGTGAGATGGGGCTGCGAGCCGGGGCTGTAAGGCGACTTGATTTGCGGGAAGCCTGCAACAATTACATTCATTAATTAAGCAACAAACAACGCCCGCAAGGAATTCCAATTTAAAAGTGCTCGCTGGCTGAGATTCACCTGGAGGTGCCGCTGGGCTCGCTCTACTCCATATTACACAGCGCGATACAAATTGCCAATTACTGCTTTAATTTCTCTGCAGATACCATCACAACGTAAAACAGTAGCACCCCCGGTGACTTCTATCCAAGCCAACGATACAGATCATCAAGAGTGACGCCCGATATTTGCATCAATAGCTGTCTGCAGCCAAACGGTGAAGGAAAACACTTTACAATAAACCAAATACCTCTATGAAAGTGTGGATCGAATTTATATCTTAAATTCTTAGCTATGAGTATTTGTGCTATTTATAGGCTGTCGTTCTATTGCTAACTTAGCTCGCATTTGTTAAGGTTTTTGTGATAGTAAAACATTCACAACCACCTTTATTTATTGATGTATCTGAGTATCGAACCAATACTTTGGCTTCAGCAGAGCTCATGAGACTTAAGTTATCGGACCTACCAAGTCCTAAAGAATCCCAAGCTGATTATTTTTTAAGCAATTTCACGGTTTATCCTCTTCCAAATACCAATTGATTGCATCAAATGGTCGTGACGTCGTGTTACGTTTCAATATTTACACTTGAACAATGCCAACTACTTTGAAAGCTATTAGGTTACCGAGTGCTCGCAAAAACTGTGCTCGTAGCAGCGGCGCGGCCGGGAGCAGGCACTACCGCGCAGCATTCGCACACATAGACAATGCGCGTAACTTGAAGACAGCTCTATTGAACACTACATGTTGGCGCACGCGCAGCCAGGGATGCCACTACTACATGTTCATTTCTAATGTCATAAAATATTGGAAAGTTTAAAAAGCAGGATTATATTTTTGAAATTTTATCTGATTTAGTTTAAGAAAAACCAGTCAAAATAAGTCATTCAGTGTTTTGGCCAACAAACCTAAAAGATACCAACTGAAAAGGGTACTATCTACTTTTACTAACATTTTAAGGTTAGTATCTAGTTATAATGCACTGATCACAAATTAGACTAAACGATAACATGATCAAAATAAAATTTAATAATAAATAAGTATTAAGTTAACTTGACAATAAAATTGCCAAAGACTGACACCCAATTAAAAAATATTACCAAACTAAAAATGACATATCCGGCCCGTGACAGCCCTAGTTATTTCAAACGGCTGTCAGTTACTTGACTGTCGTACAATTTTAACAATATTAAGAGAAAAAACGGCACAAAAGGCGAGTTAAATACTTCCTCAATTATGTTAGGTGTAAGATAAATAAAGCGAGTGCAGAATGACCGCCATTGTGCGGCGGGAACAATGACGAGAGCTGCGTGGCTACGTGGCCACTTCCTCGCTTGTGGCGGCCAGGTCAGCCGGGACGCTTGGGAAAGTGACCTGGTAGTCTTACCTCATGTGACTGCTTAGCATTTCGCAATGAGATTTCTATGGTAATGTATGGAAAGCATCATATACACGCTTGTAATAGTCTACCAATTTAGACGTAATAGCTGAAGATCTCTGTTTCTATTTTACAAAGTTTTATATAATAAGTTGCAGCTATAACCCAGTAACATTTAAGTATTAGTAAGTACAGTACCCAGTTAATATTTAATTTACCTATTCGCTATTTTATATAATATGTTAAGCTAATAAAATAGCCCATATTACACTGATATTTCATAAGAATGCAATAATGTTATGCCCAATATTATGTAATAAATAATTTTCGAACACTTATCAAAACTTCTCTTCTATCAGAGTGACATGCAGATTGTTTACGCAAATCACTATCGACTTCACAGCAAATACGTAATAAAAAAATTGTAAAGAGATGACACACTATTGACTGTAGAACTTCAAAGCATGTTGACTGTGACAAGTGCGTCATTACCCCACTCATGAGCACGGCACCTGTGTTATGCTCACGCGCAGCTCTTTGTTTTAAAGCTGATCTTCCAAAGTGTGTAAAGAGGATGGCATGTACTCTTGACTGCTGAAGCTAACAGCGTGTTTGACGTGACAAACACTTCATTGCCTCACTACAACACGCTTTTGTCTTTTCTGAAGTCTACTTTATTTGAAGATGACAAAAAAAGGAGATCAAATTACGAACATGTAATCCCGTATCAAAACAATTGAATGTGTGTTCATGAAGAGACTGAGAATAAGGGAGCCTACGTCATAATCCATTTAGTCAAACCATTGTGGTAAAAGTCGATTTAATAAATACTTAATAATAACAATCAAGAAGATCCACACTTAACCACCAATTACATATCAAACATAATTAAGTACAAAAATGTTTACTCACAATGGACTCCGCTCGTGGTATCAATAAGTACGCCTTACCGTCAATCGGCGGCCATTGTCGATTCGTATCGAATTCCTTTCGCTTAATTAATACAAATGTTAGGGATTTAATTGAGGCTCGGCCCCACTCGAGTCAATCAGGCCGAGCTGTCAGCGCGTCAGCTGAACCCAGGCTCAACGAGAACTTGGCAGTAATGACTCATCGTGATTATCATTTTATTTCTATCGGCACCACTTCCCTGTCAGCTGTTGTTAGCCGTGTTAATTGTTGTAATCATTTACTGAGGTTTGAAAAAACCTAATATGTAATTCAACAGTGCATTTTTCTAAGCTGTAAATTGTTTTGACTTTATAATATATCTTTTCAATGCGTTGTTAATAAAAGATCTATAATAAGGTTTAATTTTCTACTTATAACGTAAGTACCTACCTACTTATGTGATAATTCGAGCCTTGAGTAACCGCCACGTCGAAAACCAACTTAACCTTAAGTTTCCCCGTGAAACTCGAGACATAATAAAATTAGCTGCAGATTCCGCAGATTGTCGTTGTAAACTGCTTATAATGTATATTAATTTGCCGTGTCACAATTCATTAGCGCGCGCTCGAAGCGACGCCATCTTGTTTTAAACGTCACATTATGATTCTGGACACGTTCGCTTACTTCGTAGTGCTTGTTGAGTGTGCACTAGCCTTTAGTCAAATACTTACAATCACATACATGGCACATTACTGAACTACGTGAAAGCCGTTTTTCTTCTAAGATTTAATAGATTCGTTTGTGGATAATAACACATTTGTTAGAAAAATAGATCGACATAGACAGGCTTGATAAACAATTTATTCATGAATGGTGAATGAATTATTTTATATGAATTACAATAAAAACACGGTTATAGATTAACTAATTAATAGATTGGTATGCTAGATCATTTTTGTTAGTTTAATCGACCTTTTGTTTACTGATAATATTTCGGCACGTGTAGATAATGTATTTTTGTTGACACACCTATCACATGATAAGGACCTGACATTACCGTAAACTAGATAAATTAGATAGGTTTATAATTATACATTAGTTGCATTGAATTAGAACTGAAGACGCATAGTTACCTATATTGTATCTTGATGCGTAGTACCTACCTAATATCAATATGATTAGTGCTTATCTTAAATGACCAATGTTTTAAATCACATTAGGAAGGGAGAGGAGCTCCAATAGCTTCGCCAATTGGTTTTTAAATGTACAATATACCACGACGGACCAGAAGTGGGAAACAATTCGCATTCCAGTCACGTAACTGAACTATATGACGCCAATAAATTAATATCCAATCGACTCGAGGGTTACTTAATTGAGCTCGGCTGTCACACTAAACTTGTAATCCTGCAAGAATGTTCTGCACACCACTGTGGAACAACCGGCCAGCGTACCTAGACCTGTGCAAAACATACAAATTAACCCGCGCCTGCCGAGGTTCCACCGCGCGGGGGAGGCGCGGGGGTGCTTGCTACACTGGTAATTATAATACCGTCTAATGCGCGGAGCTATTTCAATTACCGCGGCGGGCCGGCCGCGTGCCCTCCGTATTTTGTCGGCTAATCCGCTAACAAAAGAGCTCTTATAATTTCAGATGCAAGCTAAGTCCGCGGTTTAAGGTAATTGAAATTTTATTGCAAATGCTCCGACGAAGTGGTGATTCATTCCGATTATGATGACCAAATGTTACATTATCTGTACCAGGGTGAGTGGTCCTTCAGATTTTTGAAACTCTCATAACATGCGGCTACACATATGTGTTGATATTTATAGATTAAACTTTTAACGAATCATAAAATGGAACCATCAACGGCCGTCATCATCAACCTACAATATTAACTCTACACGACGCGACAGTGCCATTTAACTTTACATACCTACTTTATATTAAAAATTAATAATGTTGAAATTATCGCTTGACCCAAAAATAAAATTTAAAAAGTTTAATTATTTAATTATACTTAGGTTATGCAAAATATTTCATACCTGTTCCTGTGTTTTGTATTCGAAACTTCACACGAAACGGTTATAACACCGGCCAGGCTCCCGTGCCTAATGTTATTTATCTTCCCAACCAATTATTATGAGCTTTAGAACAGGTTCCGAAAAAAATAATAAGTTGTTTTAATTTGAGTGGCGTTAACGGCTCAATAATATCGTATTTATTGAAATAACAACAGTTGCTACTGTAGCGGCGGCGCGGGCGCAGGCGCCTACACAAACACCGACTTCCGTGAAATTAACGCAAAAACCTGTCGAGTGCCACTGTTCCCACATTATGTGCTTCAAATTGTCTTTTGTGCTATTTTGGGAATTGTAGAAAAATTATTACTAATACAAGGGCCAAATAATAGAGACTTGTGAATTTGGTCTCATAATAACAGAATGATTTTTTAATTATTTAAGTGTTACATAAAACTTGTAAAGCCAACTATCCGTTGTAGTCTATATTTGATATCATGTCTAAGTTTAATTTGTTTTAGTTTATGAAATAAAACAATATAAATGTAACATAAATACGGGGTACCTACCTAAGTGGGAGCTATTTGAAAAAGCTACAAAAAATATATATAAAGTCTTTCGACTATTATCAGAATTGGTGCATATTTAGATAAGCGTGGATTATCGGGTACGGAGGCGATATTTGGACGAAATAGCACGTATGTTAATCATTTAATTATGATCGCTAATAATTCAATCTAAGTAAGTACTAAATAGGCACTGATCACTGATTATTTGTTATTAAGATAAACGTCCACCGAGTACGTGGTTGCGAGCGCACTTCTCAACATTCAAACTTAACTGTCAGTTATCATAAGATGGCCACCTCACCAGAGCTCGGTGTCGTTCTAATACGTCAAATGAGATTTGATGTAAAGAGGTATTGTCACGATCAAATGAGGTCTGATGTATAGAGGCGGATACGCCTACATATAATATAATACGAAAATGCGATTAAGGCAAGCTATTAAATCACGGTGAATCAAGAAAACTTATCTATTAAACGAATGTAATGTTATAAAATTCTTGTAACCAAAGTATACAATTACGTCAATTTATTAAGCAAGATATAAAGCTTCAATATTGTAAGAACATAATAAGAACACAGTGCGCCAAGTGTATCTCTTCCTGTCAGCACATCTCAATACAAATCCTGCACTACAGAACAGAAAAGGCGCCCTTAAATCCTATTTAAATAACAAAAAGACATTTGAAGTGTGACAATAGTGCGATTCAATAGTGCTCGGTGACATCTCGAGCCTTTGTGCCGGAGGTGGGACGCTTGTCACAATATTTTGGGACGAAAGAATAATCCGGGTATAGCGACATGAGGACACAATGGGCGCCGTAAGGGTTAACGTAACCCGCTGTAAGTGGGCTTAACCCGCCTCTACACGGCATACGTGTAATTTTGTAATTATTGTTGTAACGACTACGTTGCTGTGCGTGCGTGTGTTGTTGTGTATGTGTGCAGGTATTTTGAATATGGAAGGCGGTTTGTCTAATGATGGCCGTCTGTGACGTCATGCGGTGTCTATAATTGTGTTCTTTATTGTATGAATATTTTTTATTTATGCACTTATTCACACTGATACATAGTATAGTCAATGCATCGGTAACATGTTTTAAAAGGTATGTAGGTATAATGTTTAATTATTCGCAGCGACTACAGGAGTTTAGATATTCTTGGTAGGTACGGGAAATGCTCAACAAATGTAGCTACATGTGTTACTTTTCAAAACATAAGACAAAAGTTTTATTTTGTCATTTCCTGTCTCCCATTTACTGACCCACTGGGCACAAGTCTCCTCTCATTTGAGAAAATTAGGCGATAGCCCACCTCGCCACCGAGAAAATCTCTCAGCCATGCAGGTTTCTCAAATAAGCACTTCGAAAACTCAGTGGAACACCTCGGGATTTAACTCGAACTTTGTCAAGGGTTAGCCAGTTTCACCACTAGTTTATCACAGCATTTATAAATAGCACGTTAAAATTAAATTATAGCCGTTCACTGTTAACTAAATTAAACAATTGATCAAAACAGTATTTCGGTCACATAATGCTGTTAATTTAAATTAAATTAATCAATTAATTGATTCTTAATTAGTGCCGCCAATTGTATCTGTTCAGTTATTATAAAACAAGCAAAAGCGGATAATTTATCGGGACCATTGGAGGGCACGGCCCTTGTTCTGCCAAAATCATTGACTCAATACAATAAACATACAACACACCAATATCAACTTTGCTTTCATACATATAGAGTTGAAATTTGCCTTCAGAGTAGTAGAAAAATAATAAGATAAGTACACAATGGAATTAAGATCTTATTATGTAGGCCGTATGGTTTTGTTTCCCTTGATTAGACGCCGGGAGAGAAGCCGCGGGCGGTGCGAGCGGTAGTGATGCTACAAATCATACTTATCGCAGATTTTCATTTGTTTGCAACAATTATTTCGTTTTGATTGATTAACTTTGGAAAATGGCTGAGTTTGCCGGATTACAGGACGGGAGCAATCATTGCTTTACTGTTTCAACAAGACTTCGCCATTCTGTTTCGAATAATACCAAAGACCTTTAACAATGGTTTTGTTGTTGGAAGAAGGTGAAGTAGTTTTTAAATTAGAAAATATATCAGAAGTTTTTTGATATCAGAAAATATCAGTAGTGGTATGATAGTAGTAGCTCCTTCTCATGGAATAAAAACGTTTGTACATGCTATGCCAATTTAATATGCAAAAATAATTGGCATAAATTTATCTATGTAACTACATAATTATTATGTAGTTACATAGATAAATTTATGCCAAAAGCTCAACAATAGAAATGGGAATATTTTATTGTTTGTGGCAAGAAGTAAAAAAAATATAATAAGAATTTCAATTCGATTTCGAATAACTAGTTAAATAAGTTGTTAGTCGATTAAAACCAAGTGCATACGGAATAGTTATAAATTTAATTACTACAGCTATGGTTGGCTTAAAATGCCATAAGTTCAACTTAGCACATTGCCTCGGGAGACAGAGAAGTCTTTAGCAACAAAATTTGTCAATTGAAACGTCATATTTTGAAACAATTGCAAGTGTGATACTCCTCAGTTCTAAATGACATCATTATTTCATCTTTTTAATGTCGTTATGTCATCATTATTTTGTTCTTTTAATTGTTCTTGCTATTAGAGCTATTTTTAGAGATTTTATTATATAATATGTAAGTGGCAATTTAACTCTCTTATTTAATTTAATGTTTTTTTTTATTTCTTTAAATTTTTAAATATTTAAATTTAATTAAATTTAATATTGAGCAAACGCCATTTGTAATTTAATAGAACTGTATTCATAAGCATGCTGTGATTTCCTGTAAATGAAGAAACACAAGGAAATAACTATTCATATCTGAATTGTATGACTTTTATGTATGTAATGTGTATTTTTCGTTGGAAATCTTAATAAATAAAATAAAACTTATGTCCTTCCATTGTAGATTTGAAAGTAAATGAATAAAATGTTTGTAACTATCATCTAAATTGTCATATGCGTGACATAACGTCAGGTAACATAAATAATTCGATAAGCTAAGTACTAGCACTAAGTACATCACTAAGCTGTAGAGGGGTCGAGCAGTTAATAGCAGGCAGTTAGCGACCTTTGTGCGACGTGTGAAGTGAGCTCTAGTACACGCAACGGAACAGCCGCCGCCAGCGCCGCCAGCGCCGCCTGACCTCCCACGCCCCTCCCCGCTAGAACAGAAGCACCCGCCAGCGGGGCTAGCGCGCGCAATAACACAGCTCAACACATTCTGGACACCAGTCAATACTGTCATCAGCCCAGTCACCGCTGACCCGCGCTCCCGGTGTAAATGTTAGTCTCAATAACCTGATAAGGAAGGCTTCGGAGCTCCACTTGTGTTGGTCCGATACTACAGTAGCTGCGAGAATGCCCCCGGCGGGTATTGCAGAAGCTTGCTCGCTGTTTTTTACATGATCAACTAATTTTGTTTGGTTTTGTATTGTTTTGTAAATTTGACGTGCTCGTTCAGTGCGAGACTTTTAATGAGTCCAAAAATCTATGACATGTAGCGAATTTATGGCTAACGATGTATCTCCCTACTGATACATACATACCTACATATAAACATCACAAATATATCGTCCCTATCCGAAAAAACATGCCAGCTTTAGAATATCTAAAACTGGATAGTGAACCCAAGTTTTTCACCAATGTCGTTCAGTCTGGCCACTAACTCAGCATTAGACAAACTAGATATACGGCCAAACTTGCCAAGTATGCAGACTTGGCAGCAAGACGTCGCGGGGGGTGGGGGGAGGGGTGGCAGGGATGTTATCACGAGCCTAGAGAAAACGATAAAAAACCAATTGGCATTCACGCCGCCGGCGAGCTTTGATGTCCTCGTAAACACACACACATACAGTGATGCAATGCTAGCTAAACAACGCACACAAACACATTGCTTTTTATAGAGATAAATTTTCCTCAAACTTGTTTATGTACTTTGATATAGGTATTGTTTTGAGTGCGGGGACCCAATAAAATTGTTAGGAGAAGCTCTTATTTTTCTTTATTTTCTGAAACTCAATTGATATACTTTGGCAGGCTCCAGCTTACACAATAATTATGATTGGTCACCTTTTACCATAACTTTGCTTCTAAGCTATTACCTTAGACCTAACCCTAAAAATTAGAACTTCACTTCACAGATTTAGAACTTCTGAACGTTGGGTTTGCAGTCTAGTGTTTGAGAATACCTATATAATCAAATGAGTTAGTTTGGCAAAATTAGGCTCTATTAGGTCTTTCACGGGCCTGTAGCCCTGTATATATTATTTAGATCTACTATGTATAATGTTCCAAAGACACTGGCTCGATATTAGCTGGATACCAGCGCCGCCCTGCGGTCCCGCTGACCGCATTCCTCGAGAAGGTTGCGCGTACTACATAACTGGCCACAACAATTAACTAGCAATTACTGAACAATGGTGGCCTACTTACCGACGATCCGTTTTACTCTTGCCGACTATATTAATTACGAGGTTAAGTTCTCTAATACTAACTGAAATTACACTCAAGGTCAATATTAAACATAAGTAATTTATTATGAAGACAGTGTTTGACATAAATGTGAAATTTCAAGAGCCCAATACAAAAAATAATGTTTGTCTCGATTGTGTCGAAAGTCATGTCTTTTTCTAACGTCATACTTTAAATTTGTTTTACTTAACTTACACGACAATAAACTTTAATCTAGATACAGTAGCTTTTTCAAAGACTAGATTTAAAAAATCGATTGGTAATCTGAATGACTTATTATCAGGGTCATTTAGCTGTGTTTACCAAAAAATCTTTTAATGAATATCATCTAAAATAACACCTCTGAATACGTTCTAAGTTGGCTTAATTACATCGTTTCCTAGTTCTTTGTGGGCTCGTCGATTGTGTGGCAGTTAATCAATTAGCGGGTGTCGGCGAGGCGGCCTCATTAAGCGTCGCCTCATTGCCTCTCCGCGCTGCTCCTGAAGAAATGCCATACAAAGACGCAGAGAAGCGATCTCACTCGGGAACTCGTCTTGAGATATACTGGGGATACTTTGCAGCTGGATTTTACTGACAATAATATGAGTTAGAAAATGAAAGCTAGAAACCGAACGAAATGGAAACAAATACCTACAATATACTTACATATACATATAAGTATCAACGATAAATCTTGTGGTGTTAATGATGATCTTACTAATACAATATGTAGTAGGTATATGTGTGAAGGATTTGAATAATCGGCATTAAAATAATATCGATAATATACTCCAATAAAATCCGTAAAAACAAGTTTTATCTCAATTAGTTTGGACTCATTGATTTCAACATTAACACCGATAACTAGAAGACAGTGAACGTAACTAGTGCTTTGAAGAACTTTGCTAAAATTTAAGAAAGACTGACACCTAAGGCCTCGGTGTGCCTCGGTGCTGTCTATATTTGTATCTGGCTAGGCTCGGCAGAACCGTTTGTAATTAATTAACAATAAGCGCAGCCGAGCGCCGCCGCCGCGGGCGCTTCCGAGCCGGACGCACCGGCCCCGCACCGTCACCGCGCCGGCACCGAGCCGGCACCGCCATACTGATTCTCACACTTAAATATAGGTATATCGGTTAATAAGACTCACCATCAGAATGTAGAGCACTGTTTATCTAAATTATACCCGTGACCCAAAAATAGGGTTTCCACTTATACCAGACCAGATCTCCCGCGAGCAGTAATAGTTGTTGCTTTCTAACTAACTTGCACCAAAATTACAGCCCAATGGCTATTCAAGTATGTTTTAAGTGTATATATATTATAATCTCTTACTTTATGATAATAGTCAGAGAGGTCTCGACAAAAGCGATGCTCCACTAACTTGTTCCTTGTCAACTAAAACATGCCACTGAAGCAAACAGCAGCCGGACTTAATAAACCAAATAGCTGAGCAGTTAAGAAAACACGCCGGAGGTGCACGAAATATTCGAAACATTTCAATGAAGCAATTTAACCCTCGCGCCACTCTCGTAAACAAAAGCGCATTCCTTGGCGATAGCTTCGCTCCGCTCCGCTCAAACGCCCGCTCCACGCATTGTCCACAAAAACCTGCTAAATGCTAATCCCGGAACATTCGACCCGGACCCCCCCGTGCCACCCCCAACTCCTCGCGATCGTCGTAATACCCCGCTGGGCTCAATTCTAATGGAGTTTTTTAAGAAACGCAAAATAATCGTTCTGAGAAGAAAATTAAGCCATCTTGGGTTAAAAAGTCCAAAAGTGGAGTGTGTCGGGAAGGCCCCGGCGGTGGCGGGCGAGGGCTGCGCGGGGCGGGGACGGTGGGGGTGAGCTATAGATTTTTCGGGGTGCGTTTTGTCGCCGCGTGAAAACAAGCGTTTAGACGATACTGTTGCTACAATTACTGGGTAATGTGACACCGCACCGTTCGGTATGAACCATATCACTTCACTGTTTCAGGAAATATGTACGTACCACGTCCCGGCGTGATACATAACTGCGATAAAGTTAGTTTGTGTCGTCCTTGAAACAATACATGTTGGTTAGTTGACCACCGGTGTCTGTTTCTTTTTTGAGACTACAAAGAAACTTGGTTGATACGATTTTGTAATGTAATATTTACCAACAAAAAGAGGTTTATGGGTTTTTTTTTATTGATAAGTGGACCAGACCAACATTGGATAACTACTTACTAGCGAGTAGAAAATTTTGGATGGCGAAGACTTCATAGAGGTGATATTTCTGCAAAATCTGTACAGCGACTATCAGGATAAAAAGAATATTAATTAAATAAAGTTGGGAGCGAGAATGGAGTGGTTTTGACGAATTGCCTCTTTCACCTAAGCACCCAATTGCACCCGCTCATTTCTTATCCCCGAATATTCGCGAAAAAGGCCGAATTAATATCCGCCATTAATGAATAAATAACGACTATAACAAATTCATTACACGTTATACGTTAATAAAATTTCCATAATAGCATCATACTCTCACAGCGTTAGATAACTCGTTGTAAATAAGAACCCAATTTATATTCAGCCGGAGGATATTATCATAATCGGCCCTTGCTCTGCCAATCTCACTGGTGCGAGCGGGATGCAGGATGCACGCGCGGTGACGTTCGAAAGGGATGAGGAATGGTTTTTCGTTTTCAGCTAAAATATGAGCGGGACGTTAGGTTTTTATTGAAGTTTTCAGTGTGTAATGGGGGCGCGTATTCGGGGGTTATTTATGCCGGTCTGCTATACAACCAGTTAATGATTTATTATTCGCCAATGAGATGAATTCACTAATTAGTACTATACGTAGCGAAATCATGTTACATATGTAGCATCTGTTTATACATAACTTATTTCAGCTACTACAGGGTGTCAGGTATTTTCCGAGTTATGTGCGTATTGATGACATGCTTAAAACGATGAAGGACAACATTGTGAGGAGACCTGCATGCCTAAGAGATTTTCTCGATGGCGTGTGCCGTCTGCCAACCCGCAGTAGACTATTAACTATTATGGACTATAGCTTTCCTATAATCTTTTTCAGGAAATGAGGGGAGACCCGTGTCCAGCAGTGGGAGAGTAATTGGTTTCATAATGATGGCTGATATATGAACATCACACATGACATGTACAGCTTGTAGCATGTTACCCAAATCATATAGCTACACTACAAAATATTATTTCTGATTTAATCTGTTGTCTTTTTGTATCCAACATTACAATTTTAAATGGAGAGCAGTTAAACCTTTCTGGTCGGCGAATAAAACGGTTTATGTTAATTTAAGTGCATTCTGACACTAACTTACTTCACACTTAACTTGTTTCGCGGGGATTAACTCTCTTACACATAAATCGTGGTATTTTTAAGTGATGTGATATAAAAATATATATTGTGTTATCTTTGTTATCTTCATTTTAAGAAAATAAGAAATTAGTAGCTCTTTTTTTGGCACGGCTGTTTAGTGTAATAGCTTAAGACCTAAATTCGATGGTCGGTTCGGGTAAAGTGTTCCTATTGTTTAGGCCACGGAAGAGCCGAACAAGCTTACGAGTCACCGGATAATGACCAATTACCGTAGCCAATGGACGTTTGTAACACCAGAGGTATCGCTCGCGCGTTGTCGACCTTGGACGTCTCACATTTTTACTTTTGTGGTCCATAGTTGGGGATTAGGCTTGCTTGAGAATAATAGGTTCGTCCCCTACAACACATGAGATGTCACCTAATTTAATTATTTTTCTGATATGTTTTATTAGAAAAATAATTTAATTACTACAAAGCTCACGAGTATTTTTTCTAAAAGTCCGTTTGATAGCTTCTCGTTTCAGTCCACATTAAAAGAATATCAGTTTTGAATATGAAAAAGTCTGTTAGTTCTGGTAGTACAAAATGCCGGAATGCATCCAGCTTAGGTTAGTTTAGTAGCTACGTAGTACAAGTGCAGTCTGGGTATACAGTTAGTGTTCAAAGTATATTCTTAATTCTGTGTACAAAGTGTTCAGCGACACTTTACACTAAAAAGTAATACGCGCGGGAAATCTCGCGCCTCTGAGAGGTCGAGTGTCCTCTATTATTGTTGCCTCCACCGCACGCGAAACTCAACCCTATCACTTACGAGCTAAGGCTTAAATAAAGCTGCTGTGTTGATAGTTTCGTTTTCAGGCTAATTAGAAGCGAGGGAGGCAGTTGTGGTGACTAAATAAATTTGAACCCTAACACCCACCACTAGAATATAAATTGGTGTTCATGCCTGACTTATTGTTTGTTTGCTAACTGCTAGTGAAACTTAAATACGTCCGTTAGTTTTTTTGTTGTAGAAATAGTATCGTAGATTTAGTCCACATTTTAGCTGCTAAGATTTATGTTCAATTAAAATACTTTTTATTCTCCAAAACGGTAATGTTGTAATATCTGCCTTCCAAAATATTTAATATTATATTGATGAGAATTTTCAACTAGTAAGAAAACCCATCAAGCCTGTCATTATTAGCTATTTACTACGCAGCTACGGGCTACGCTACGGCTACGGGCTACGGCTACGTACAACGGCTTTTTGAAACACAAACTAGACTATTTTTAACCGACTTCATACTAGATCAATTTATACTTATACTATGAAATGTAACTAAACAATTGTAGTTTATGAGAATTTTATATAACATCAGCATCTAGCCTGTATTCATACTATTGATGTACAGACACTTTCCGCGTCTCATAAGACTGGCTTGCACTAGGGTAGGCCTACAGCCAGCAGTGAACGAATATACGATAATAATGATCATATGAATGTTGCAATAATATTATCGTTCAGCTTTACGCAATATATCCAAATTCTTAACCGCTACTGTAAATTCTATAAACCTAATAACACGCCTTGAAATGGAAATCAAATACAGGCAAGTATTTATATAGTATTTCAGTTCCAGGCGTACCTGGGTGTTCCTCCTAGTTGTGTGAAACTAGCTATTAGAGTCGCGCCGCTCTTTGTGCCGAGGTGTCGGCCCGAGCGCTCTCCACACCCTCGCCTCACGCACACGCGCGCACACTACATGTACGCCAGCGTGTGTGCGTGTGTGTGTACTGTTCAGCAAATACTGGGTGTTTGTTGTTTTTTTATCTTTGATTTGTAGCTGCGGTTATTATTAACATACATTGTACATGTATGTCGTACGTTATTAAACTGGTTCATATACTTGTGACGTATGTCTTAGTTATGTATTTTTTACTTTGTAATATTGGAGTATGACAATTTTGTTTCATACGTATATTGCTTTGTTGAGTTTTAAAGTCTCTGTCAAATAATGTTTTAATAGCAGACAATTTATGATTTGTACGGAAAAATCGGTAACGTGTGAGTCAGACAGGCGTAGGTAGGTAATGTACTTTTGAAAAAAAAACAAAATGTAAGGCATAGAAGAAATATTTTATTATTTAAATATTATTATTAATTTATTTAAATATTTTTTTATTATTTTTATTGAAGAAGCATTCATTGATTGTGTTCATGTCATTTGCATAGCCAACCTAAGTACAAATGTATATAAAACAGCAAAATTTCAAGCAAATGTCAAGCAACTAAATATAATTCAAATCACAGTAAAACAACGTTTAAAAAAATTTAATTAGAATACAAATGTGATTAATAAAATCCTAACATTCCAATATTTTTAGACTCCCAATTCAACTCTCGTATTAGTATTTCATTATTTTTTAATGCAAATTAATAATCGCAGACCTATAGATTGATTGTTGTTACGTATTTCATTATAGTACAGTACGGTACGGCACCGTGATATGTGTTGCGGTACGGCACGGCAACTGCGGCACGTGTTAACAGATACAGCGGGTGAGTATTGCAATGTCTAATATTCGCGCAAGTGTAAGAAATCAACACTCTCGCAGTCATTGCATATTTCACAACAATGCTAAGAATCATTTTAGTATTGTATAGCAGTACCTACGATTTCAAATATATGTATTAGCTCAGACTTAACATCTAGTTCGGTATTATTGATCTACCCCTAAGTTTATCGGCTGCCATATTTTTTTATAGTAATCATCATCAAAGAGAAAGAGACTACAAAAAACAAGGTCGCAACAATAAAAATATGAAACCTGTATTATTAATCAATTATAAAAAAAAACCTAAATAGACTTAAATTTGCGTCACTTTTGATCGGTTTGTAAGAAATATAAACGTCACAGATAAACCTAAATCGCTTGCGCATACCTATCTCCTGCTTTCCGCTGGCCGCTATCACTGGCACCACACCCCAACAAACTGGTTGTAGAGTAGGGTTAGCTGGCACACACACACACACGCGCGCACCGCAACGGAACTCATTATGTGCGCGTGTGTGCGCGAGTGTGTGTGCCAGCGGTTATGCGAACCAATAACCGACAACCCTTTCGGGTAAGGAATGATCACCACTAACTAATATACGAGGCTACTGTCCAACTATTATTAATAGGTTCATGTTAAACATACATTTCTTCTTTAAATATGCATTTAACTTATTTTATTCCGACTTGCGGACCAGCGATTTCGGGCGAGTTTTTATTTTTGAATACCGTATTGCTCTACATTTTAAAGATCTAAACAGAACAAAAATGTATTCAGCCTATTATATCTAATTTAAACATCAAAAATATATTTATTCAATTATTTGGCGTATATCTGGTTGTCATGATTGTTGTAAGGTATTTATCGCCCTCGATGTTTATATATTAAAAATACAGTAAAAATAAAATTTGCAATATAGCGACTCCAAGCTACACTAAAACTATAATTACCGTTCGCGTATCATTCAGTGTGCGGTACACTCGCGCAGGGGTCCGCGCGCTCGCTAATAACCCTGCTAATGTGCTTGTCTAATTTGTTGCCGCCGCGATCGATACGGAACCCGGGAACCTATGACCCACATCCAGCTTTGCAAAACAAACTGTTAAAGGAGATACATAAACCAACAGTAAATATAAGAATTGTAACACTAGAAAGATAAACTAGTTTAAAGTATTAATATGTTAAATCTTTTCCATTTTTACTATTAATGGTCCAATTACTAAGTTTACCGGGATTATAATCAAATACATAATTCAAATAAATTAGTCTAATTCTAAGATTAGCTTTAATTAAATCACTATTGTGTTGAGTACACCTTTCGATATAAAACTCGTAATAAGATAAAATAAAACCTTCCCAACGACCCCGCCTGTCCCGAATCTATTGAAGCCGAAACACAAACACAGGTGTTGATCACACGAGACGTTAAATCAATCAGCATCCAAGGTGGCGAATGACCACTAATTTAGTGAATAGCGTTATTCTGATCCACTAACCCTTTATCACGCATCTGGGCTCACAATGAGGCTTTATCTCGGCCTCATTGTGGCCCACAAAAGCCTATTCTCGGAGGTGTGAGTCGAGCCGAGCCTCCTTTCACTGCGAAGGCCGCTCGTTTTTTTGGCGAGGTGTTGGATTGTGCTGGCCCAGGGCTGCTGCGAGCCTGACGCGCTTTGTCACACGTAAGTAGGTGTGTGAATTTCTTTTGTGCCCTAACTGGATGTAGTGGATGTTTTGTCGGTTATTGTTGATATATAACCGTTGGCTACAATTTAGGTATATTTTAATCTCCCACTTACTCCTCCTGGCTTAGTACCTAATCGTTGATATTATTACAACTTATTAGTAATTTTTCCAATTTTATAAATGAAATTTCAAGACGGTGACAGATAATAAAAGAATGGTTATGACAAACAATTGAAAATATCTGAGTTGCCTGAAGTCTCGGTCCGTGAAAAATCAATCAAATATATAATTCGTGCTAAAATGTTAATAATACACATAACAAGTAGAAAGATTTGTGTTTATCTGTTTCAATAGTCCTAACGTCGGCTCTTTCTTTTAGAGAGCAACGAGCAGTATTGGTAATAACTTATCTGCAACTATTGATTCGCAATGAAGTATAATGTTGTATAAACATTTTCTTAATTAGAGTGGAAAGAGTTGTCTTACTCTCTACGGGATATATATCAATAACAATAAGAATAAATATATTTAGAAGAAATACATAAATTTCAGTTTCATATGGTTTAGGAAGATTCAAGTATCGCGTTTCCCTTTTGTTTACTATGGTGATAAGGCTTGCACATTAATTTATAATAGGAACATATTATTAAATAAATAATCTGTTATTAGACGTTGATTATTTGTTATGAACAATTAACTTATTAATGTGTTATTACTATAATCAGATGAAATTTATGCTAAGTCATTGCAATATCTAGCTCATTATCAGGAACTGATTACATAGAGCCGGACATTGCGGTACATATTACGCTCGTGGCAATCGATCGGATAATAAGTCGGATTTGGCAGTTGCCAGAATTCTCTGTATTATAAAGGAATGAATGGAGCTCATTTTGATAAGGTTTTTCACATATATATGTGACAACACTTTTTATATAATAGTAATGATAGGTAAAACACATAGAAACTCAATTAAAGAGCCCAGCTTTCCAACAGGTCTAAAACTGCCCCGTACATGGTCCTCTGCTAAGTTATATGCGCCTACTGTTACAAGTTTTTTAAGACTAATAATAGCCTATATTTATTACGTCAGTTTATGATGTGACAATGACGACAAAAGTTAGTGTCTATTAATTAGGCATATCAGAATAAGATAAGATAATATGCTCAAAGTCAAAGTCAAAGTCAAAATATCATTTATTCAAAGTAGGCCAAATTTAAATGGCTCTTTTTGAACGTCGACAATAAAGACAGCCCCCAAAAACGCCCGCCCTTCACCGCTTCCTAGTGTTTTTGCTGGGAAGAAGAAGCGGCGCAACAAACTCCCCAGCACACATTTCTGTCTGTTTATTTAATAAGTGATTCTATACAATACTATAATCAGTATACAATATAGAGTGCAATCATTACCTATGGTTATGTGAGCTAGCATATACCAATCCATTTTACCAAGCCGAGATATAAAAACTACTGATATAGAAATACAGAACAACCGATGATAATGTTAACACACTCTTGGCCTCCATTTCTCTGTATGTGCCCGCTCACACTTACACATCTCAACAATTACATTTTACAAAGTAGACTGCTATCTTGGACTAATCCGGCGACCATCTACTGTTATCACTAAAATAGTCACTCAAATTATAATAAGCCTTCTTAATAAGGCAATTTTTTACTTTACTTTTGAATACGTCAGTCGGTAGATCCAAGATATCAGTAGGTATTCCGTTATAAATACGTATACCAACCCCCTCAAACGAATTATGTACCTTATGTAAACGGTGACTGGGGGCACACAATTTATGTTTATTCCGTGTATTAATACTATGAACGTCACTGTTTTTACAATAGGAATGTATATTTTGCCTTATATGTATTATGTTGGCATAAATATACTGCGATGCAACAGTCAAAATACCAATGTCTTTAAAACGTTCCCTAAGAGAAACTCGAGCCCCTAGCTGATATATGGAACGAATAGCTCGCTTTTGTAAAATAAAAATACTTTCTATATCAGCAGCTCTACCCCACAATAGAATTCCATAGGACATAATGCTATGAAAGTAACTAAAATAAACAAGTCGAGCAGTGTCTACGTCAGTGAATTGCCTAACCTTTCTGACCGCATAAGCAGCGGAGCTAAGTTTCCCCGCGAGGCATGACACATGTGGGCCCCATTGAAGCTTGGCATCTAGTGTAATACCTAAGAATACTGTAGAATTGACGGTCTCAAGTACTTCTTTATTGACAATTAAGTTGGGTCCTAGATTTTTCACGTTAGGCAAACTAAACTTTACACATTTTGTTTTTCTAGCATTTAGTACTAAATTATTAACTGTAAACCAATGCATTACCTGAACAAGTGCACTATTTACGTCGTCAAAATGATCTCTATTTCTATCTACTTTAAAAATAAGCGAGGTATCATCAGCAAACAGTACTACATCACAAATGGATCTCAGATAATGTGGCAAATCATTTATATAAATTAAAAAAAGGAAAGGGCCTAAAATTGAGCCTTGTGGTACACCCAACTGCACAGACAATCCAGATGATTTTGTATTGTTGATATTTACGTACTGTATCCTACCACTTAAATAAGAAGTTAAGATATTAAGTGCCTTACTTCGAATCCCGTAATGTGCAAGTTTACAAATAAGTGTTTTATGGTGGACACAATCAAAAGCCTTCGAAAGATCACAGAATACACCAATAGCGTTCTGCGAATTTTCCCAAGCGTCAAAGATGTGTTTCAGTAATGCAACTCCTGCGTCTGTTGTTGAACGACCCTGTGTGAAACCATATT
The DNA here is from genome assembly GCA_905163465.1 of Craniophora ligustri. Lineage (NCBI taxonomy): Eukaryota > Metazoa > Arthropoda > Insecta > Lepidoptera > Noctuidae > Craniophora > Craniophora ligustri. The sequence continues at coordinate 14,629,614 of LR990968.1, forward strand.
GTTCAGAGTGTAGGAGGCTATTTACATTAAAATACCTTAGTAATTGCTTCAATAAAAGTTTTTCAAAATTTTACTAACAGTTGGTAAAATGGATATTGGTCTAAAATTACAGAGTTCGTTTTTACTTCCAGATTTAAATAGGGGGATTATTTTGCTATGCTTCATTAGGTCTGGAAAAGTACCTATGTCAATACATTTATTAAATATTACAGATAAATAAGGAGAGAGTATATCTATCACTGATTTTAAAACAGTGACAGACATATCCCATAAGTCACCAGTTCTTTTTAATTTTAAAGATTTAAATGTATTTAAAATTTCACTAGGAGTTACATGATTAAATACAAAAGTAGCTTGAGACCTAGGCACACTTTCACGAAGTAAATTTTCAGCATCGGTAGAAGAAGAACCTAAGGAACTAGTAGTAGTTATGGGTATGTTAGCAAAGAAACTATTAAAAGCGTGTGCTACATCAAAATCGTTAGTAAGCATCCTATTGTTATCAATTATCTCGAATTTATTCTCTCGTTGTGAAATCTTGCCAGTCACATTATTGATAACTTTCCAAGTTGCTTTAATTTTATCATCTGAGTTTTTAATTTTATTGCTCAGATATATTGACTTGGCCATTCTGCAAACCTTTTTAAACATTTTTGAATATTTTTTAACATAATCTACGAAGGATGCGTCATATTTATAATTTTTCATATCATATAATTCATATAATTTAGCTCTACTCTTATAGATACCCGGGGTTGCCCACTCGTTGAATTTAGTGGTACCTTTAAGTTCTATTGTCTTCGTCTTGAAGGTGTTTAGAAACACATTATTTATTACTTTAAATATATTGCCGTACATAACATCTGGATTGTCGTGCTGCAATAAGGAAGGATGGACATTAGACACTACTTTGGCTTTAAAGCTATGAAACCTACTTTTTGTTAACGGCCTGCAAGTAATTTTAGGTAGTTTATTTTCAGGCGATTTGATAAACTTAGCAATTTGTCCACAGTGATCAGATTTTAAATCATTTACAACTAAAGTATGTGTTGCATCACGGTTGCAAAATATGTTATCTAAACAAGTGGAGGATGATGCTGTAATCCTAGTAGGCTCCAGAAAAAGATATTTTAAATTAAATGATTTAAATAAGTTAATTAGCCTATTACTTAAGGAAGATCGTTCCAATATGTTGACATTAAAGTCGCCGCACACTACTATCCCCTTCTTATAGGATTTTATTTTGTTTAGAGATTCCTCCATTACTTTTTCAAAACAATTAAAGTCACCTGAGGGTGGACGGTACACGCAAATTATAACGAAACACTCTAGTTCAATACAAGATAACTCAATAGTGCGCTCAACAGAAAGATTCAAGATATCTTTACGTTCTTTACATTTTAAACAATTCAAAACAATAATCAATGACCCGCCGTGTATAGCTTCTTTTCTGGTGAATGCACTCTGTACAGTATAATTTTCAGTGTTTAAGTATTTAATTTCAGGGTTTGTACACCAGTGTTCAGTTATACACATAATCTGAACATTATGGTGTTCCATAAACAAACTTAATTCTAATTCCTTGCCAGATAGACCTTGCATGTTTTGATGAACAATGATCAGTTCATGAAGCCTACCTGTTGTCTTACCTGTTAGTTTAAAACAGGTTGCGGTGGAGATAAACAAACAGGTTTATCACTAGATTGTAAATTACTAACTGTAATATTATTATTACAATAAATAGTCTTTGTTACACTGTGTGCTAATTTCTTTCTACGTTTATTTATGTAGAATTAGAGAGGAATGGAGGATACAAAATAAAACACATTACAGTCTTATCATACTGAACCGTAACGTATCAAACTTACAACATAATATATGTATAGGTTCATATTTTAATTAATATTATGGAGTCAAAAAAATCATTTACGTAAATAAATTGATACAACATGTTACAAAGAGAAATTCGTAGCGGGCTTTCATTTAAAAAATATGCAATACATAAAAAAAAAAACAAAATATAAAATTACTTTATCAAATAATAACGATCCAGTCAGAGTCAGTATTTCTCCAATATTTATTATTCTTTCAGTATTATTTACTAGTCATGATTATTTGCTTGATGAGTAGTATTGTTAGTATGTGCTAACCAAATATGAAGTCTAGGCTTCATATAATACCTATAGGAGTATAACATCTCTATATTATAATCGTGTAAAAACGAAATACGAAGGCCAAATAGTAACACTGACCGGTTTGTGCGCTAACTGAATAATTCATTGCTTGGCTGTGGAAACACCCACTATTATGGAACCGTGTAATCATCATCAACTGGGTCTCCTCCCATTTTGAGAGTGATTAGGCTATAGTCTATCACGCTAGCTTGGTTGCTTGATTGTTCAGCAGGTAGGTCATTCCACAGCCTGGTTGTACGTGGTATAAAGTTCCTCTGGAACTTAAGAACGAAGATATTGCTTTCAAGGTGTAGGTCCGAATTTGCTGCCGTTGGAATGTCTATGGAATTCCAAGGTGGAGTCTTCTCCATGCTAAGTTCTTTAAGCCGTGCAACTAAAATCTAATCTTGATCTTATATACTTGTAAAAGCTTGATAGGAAATAAGAAAGTTTTGATCGAAGTATTAATTTGTTAGACATAGTTTTATGCATAGTCATAAGCATTTTCGAAATTTATATATATGCTGACCATCCCCAAAATACCAGCATAGTATTGCTGTTATTTTTTAACAGCAACACAAATATCTGTTCAGGAGGGCATTGAACCCGCAACTGGAGTCATAGAAACTAATTTAAATTGCACACATGTACCTACTACACTAAAATAAATGGGATAATATTAAGTGTGAACGCCACCGTACCAAACAAACAATACTAGTTCATAAAGTACCCGTGTACTTTAGCAGGTACACGTTCCATTAATACTAGATAAGATTTTGTAATAAGCGTGGTTGTTATGACTGACTCATTACTGACATACCTAATTAGTTGATAAATTAGCTTGATAGCAACTGTTTTATAATATAACGTCGATAGCACATGATAAAGTATCAATTAGCATAATATTGTCGAGACTGATTGCTTTTGACTAATATTTGATATCACAGACCATGTCGCGTAAACATCCTTATATACTGGGGCTTTGGTCTTTTTTCATTCTGAAAGAACTACAGGGCTATCCACCACACTGGTCTACTGCCGGTTAACAAACTTCCCATAACGTTGACAAAACTCCCCGGTTCCCTATTTAATATTCTCCAATCTGAACTGTTTATTTCAATTAGACGAACATTACAGACACTATTGAAATGTCAAAAGAAGCTGCACTGTTCCTTAAAGTAGGAGTAGGTCTCTTAGATAGGTCATTGAGAAAAAACCCGGCAAAAACTCTGAAGAAACTAAGAACTATATTTGAGCGAACACAAACAATAATAAAGGAGGTTAGTGGATAAGTCTCATTTGCCAGACATTTTGTCAGCTACACTCAACAAAACTATTTTGTCAGCTACACTACAATGAAACTGTGTATTCACTAAGCGGTGACGCCCGCAGCAGAATAATCACAACCCCTATGATTTGATTACATATTTATTACTATATTATTACCATCATTTACTGCAAAGGTGATGACAGAGAGACAGGAGACAGTTTTATGAGGCCTGCCTGGTATCTATCCCTATTCTCAATATTTAAGGAGACCCGTAGAATAATAGCTTAAATGTTATCTCTGGTTTCTGTTAATTATTATTATTATTAACATTTTAATTTTTAAATAATGCCTCATATATAAATGTATAAGTAACAAAAGTTATCCAATTTAAAATAAATTTAACGAGTTGGTCTAATATAAGGCATACCTACCTACACCATAGCTCATGGGAAGTTACAAACCCATCTACACCGGTAACAATAAGAACAAATACAAGTACATATAGGTACATAGCTCATGGGAAGTTACAAACCCATCTACACCGGTAACAATAAGAACAAATACAAGTACATATAGGTACATAGCTCATGGGAAGTTACAAACCCATCTACACCGGTAACAATAAGAACAAATACAAGTACATATAGGTACATAGCTCATGGGAAGTTACAAACCCATCTACACCGGTAACAATAAGAACAAATACAAGTACATATAGGTACATAGCTCATGGGAAGTTACAAACCCATCTACACCGGTAACAATAAGAACAAATACAAGTACATATAGGTACATAGCTCATGGGAAGTTACAAACCCATCTACACCGGTAACAATAAGAACAAATACAAGTACATATAGGTACATAGCTCATGGGAAGTTACAAACCCATCTACACCGGTAACAATAAGAACAAATACAAGTACATATAGGTACATAGCTCATGGGAAGTTACAAACCCATCTACACCGGTAACAATAAGAACAAATACAAGTACATATAGGTACATAGCTCATGGGAAGTTACAAACCCATCTACACCGGTAACAATAAGAACAAATACAAGTACATATAGGTACATAGCTCATGGGAAGTTACAAACCCATCTACACCGGTAACAATAAGAACAAATACAAGTACATATAGGTACATAGCTCATGGGAAGTTACAAACCCATCTACACCGGTAACAATAAGAACAAATACAAGTACATATAGGTACATAGCTCATGGGAAGTTACAAACCCATCTACACCGGTAACAATAAGAACAAATACAAGTACATATAGGTACATAGCTCATGGGAAGTTACAAACCCATCTACACCGGTAACAATAAGAACAAATACAAGTACATATAGGTACATAGCTCATGGGAAGTTACAAACCCATCTACACCGGTAACAATAAGAACAAATACAAGTACATATAGGTACATAGCTCATGGGAAGTTACAAACCCATCTACACCGGTAACAATAAGAACAAATACAAGTACATATAAGTACATATGGGTAAAATTTTTTCAACATCCTTAATTAATCATAGTTTTTCTGTCACGCAAATTGGTATCTACCAAAAAATAACACAATAGTTATCCAATATTATCCACATCCTTACAAAAACCTACCGTTAACTTTAACTAGATGAACTTCTTATTCGAAAAAAATACTAATAGACAGTCAATTTACTGTATAACATTCACCTAGTAATTGTTAACAAGTATAATGATTAACTGTACACATACCTTGTTACAGTATCATTCACTTCATTATAACTTAGAATACGCGTTATATGAGGTACATCACTAGAAATCATTTAAATTAAATTAAAATTTACCTAAAGGTATAAAATAAGAACATCTCCTCGTGAATTAAATACTTTCTTTTTAAATAAGCATATTTACATATTTATGTTTTAAGATTTAAACACGCCAATATCAGAAAACATGATATAATAAATTAAGGAATATAAAGGTTTCATTAATCACTTTCACAGATTACCTACCCAGCTCTAGGCTATCAGGCCCAGCCCCAAGTAGGTAGGCAGACTTCATTAACAATGTCATTTAAGTCCTATATAAATTCTACCTTTATCTCTTTTTAGATCTTTTGATGGCAATTTAGTATTCATTTTACATCTAATTAATAACTCTAAAATTATAATGAGTATGTTACTCGACCTACCCTATATTTAACCGAATTCAAAAAGGAGGCGGTTATATGTTCCGATGTTTATTATAAGTTCAATTATAGAATATTGGAATTCGTAACTGTTACTAATTTTAATTGAGTAAGTTGGTATCTTCTGTAATATTTGGATACATGTTTAGTTGTGTAGTGTTTGGTTACAGTTTTCTATAGGCAAAAAGACTGTTTAAACTTTAGGTTTTTCACTTTTAGAACATGAGACCTGAGCACAAAGGTGTGTGGCACATGCGCGCCGTCGGCAAATGTAAAGCGAAGTAGTCCTCGATACAATTTCTACCAATTTATTATTATACGTGAAAACAGTGAATTTAAGTCACCATAGTATTTTCTTTGTCAAAGGTTTATATGATATCTAAAGCCTATGTCAAATTTAGTAAAATAAAACAATAACTAATAGGTACTTATATTTTTAGTAAATTAAAACAATAACTCAAAATATCTACTTTTCATTTTGGTCCGATAGGACAGAAAGTATTGAACCTTATTGAACTGAACAAATTCAATGAGGCTTACGAATTATAAAAATCCAAAATTTCTACACAAACTCGATAAGCATCAAAAATACAAGTGTATTGGCCGGTATTGGCTAACACAAATAATGGAAGTAATCGGTCATATTATTTGTTAAATACGCTCCGGCAATAATATATTTTCTTTAATCCGAACAGTATAGAACCCGCGCATAAGAGTGGGCAGTTAAACATTACCTATACATGTTCACACAATCGTTCGAGATGCTGTCGGTAACCAGAGCCGGCGGCACGTCAAAGCGACGCGTATTGTACGCTAATTAACAAATAAGACAAAAACGCTAATTAAACGCTAAAGCACAATGGCTGGGGAATTAAATGCGCGCGCCGCGAGCCAAGCCGCCTAGTGCCGAGGCTACACCCGCGGCCGACTGGCGGGACACGTGAGAACCGACGGCAACTGCTTGTGCCAAACCGATTTACTGTTCTAAACTATCGAAATATAAACTCTCCTCTAGGTCTAAATCAATGGCCTCATCTGATATAATTAACGCATGGTTTCTGAAAACAAAAGTCCTATCTGAACTTCTAACTAGCAAAGGTTTGTTTCGTAACATAGTCAAACTTATCTCGGTTTCCATAATTATAACACAACTGTCAGTTTAAGTTGGTATACTCTCCCAGTAATTTGGTATTCATGCAAATAAACCTTCTTGAATTTCCTTCCTTTTTTTCATAGATACCAAAAGTCATGAGGGTAAATGATGTATATCATAGGGTATTATCATTAGTAGAAGTGGCTTTGATTTAACAGAATTAACAGGATGACTGTTTTTGTCTATATTCCAATTGGGCTTAAGTTCTGGTATCTGTTACATCTAGAGCTTTTTGCCTTCAACTAACTGATTAGTAATCTTACCTGGAGGAGGGTGCAATAGCGGTGGTCCAGGCAGGAAGGCAGCAGCCACAGCTGCTTGTGCGTTAAAGGCCGCTGCGTAAGCCACCCGGCTCGCCATCGACGCTGGCAGAGGAAACTGTGGGGTGTAGGCAGACCTCGGCTCCCGACTCTCTGACAAGTTCAGCACTCTGTCTCCATCTCGGTTCTCGAAGTACCGCTCGCGACTCTCGCGGTTGTCGGACAGCCCCAGCAGCTCCTGGATGGCGAAGGGCGACCGCTGCGGCGCACGCGGCGCGCTCGCGTTGGCACTCATCGCTTGCATCGTGCCAAACACGCTCTGGCTTGATGTACTCTCAGCTTAGCTTTTACATTCCTGTGTTTTTTTTCTGAACTTATATTTAAATTATCACAATCTACTTAGGTCGTATTTTCAATTATCCTTAACGCTAACTGCTTTCATTAAAAAAAACCACTTTCTTAAAGTTTTTTTACACTTCCTATCTCTACCAATTAATAATTTTCTACTAAAAAATTAGGCCTAAGTATTAAACTGGATGTTTGAAAATTAAGAAAAATATATGATGAGTTTTCCAAGACGGTGGAAAATTCGCGAAAAATATCGTTTTGTTGTGGTGAATCGCGACACGAGCGCTCGCCGCGGCGTCTGCAGCGCTTCTGTGCGCGGCGCCGCCTGGCCGCAAGTAAAAACGAGAAAACCCCCCTCGTGCCAGCGACGTGCAGCGCTCGGGGCCCACACGTCATATGTGCCAGCCCTGGTACGGCACATACGACCTTCCTCCGCCGGGCGTCGCGGCGCGCGAGCCCCCTAGCGCGCGCGGGCGGGGCCTGCTAATAGCCAATACGGATATTTTGTTACCGCACTGTATTGGCCAGATTTCTTCGCGGGGACACGCCTACTCAAAGGCTTGCCAACTGAAATGGAACTTTACCGCTAGCACTTAAATGCTAAAGTGTGTTGTATTGCGGTGGTAGATTTAATTTTGATTAATTGTAAGATATGAATAGGAGCGGGCGGGAGCGGAGCGCGGGAGCGGAGCGCGGGAGCGGTGTTCCGCTCGCTCCGCTTTATGGTCGCTGGTGAAAGGCGTGCGTCTGCTCATAATGCGCCATTATCAATCATTGGTCGTTTTCTGGCTGAAACCCTAGCTGGCTGCGTGCACCACATAATGGCGTACCTACCTGCCTCTACACTTGTGTATACACAAGGCTTTAATCATAAACGTATTCATTACTAAATCAATGCCATTAGTTGTTCAAACAAAACATATGTTCAGGCTCATCGAATATGACAACATAATAATATCTACTGAAACTATTCAATAAGTAGGTAAATATGTCTTGCCGATACAATGTTGCTTATTACTTAGCTATATAATTTACTTTTTAACCCATTTAAAAAAAAGGAGAAAGTTTTTAATCTGGCTGTAGTTTTTAAGGGATACTTTTTATTGGCATACCTAAATGGAATATATAAAAATAGATTTTATATAATAAACAAAAAGTAATTTAAGTTTAGCCATCTCAACAGTTCCTACAACATAAATATGAAATAAGTTAGGAGCTAAGTTAGTACCTAATAAACTAATAGGGCCTCATGCCACCAACCAAACATTTTCAGGAAAATAGTAGTGAGAGATATATTTTTTTAAATATGTCGATATAAAAGGTACGTGTTTAAGACTGGACCAGAAGTTTGGAAAAATGAGTTAAAGCTTAAATAAATACTTACACGCATTAATAAATTAATTATCAATGAAGTAGAAAAATATGTTAGGTATAGAAAAAAAGCGTGGGAGGTTTAACTTCAAATGCTACAAATATTTTATTGGTAACATAAAATTAGAGTTATGATAAAACACAATGAAAAACCTCCCGACGTATTGGATCCTTTACAGCATCCATAGTCTAGTCACGACAATCGGTGCTATGGAGGTTTCGAAAAATATGTGTACCTACCTACCTAGGTATAATGAAATGGAAACGTAGCGATTAATATACTGCATACTACTCGAACTGCATCAGTCTCATATTGATATTACATACATAAATCATTGTAAAACAAAACCAACAATTTTGTAATTTTGTATCTAATTTAAAAAGAGCATCTATGGAGTTTTTAGCCGGTTCTTCTCCATAAGACCTACCTTTTGGAACCGTGCAACTAAATTCAATTAAATTCGACAATTTAAAAGTACCTGTATTGGTCTAATTGAAATAAATAATTTCATTTGATTTGATTATACAAGTAGGTACCTACAATTTTTTTCACTTATGTGTATACAGACTGCGAAGTAGGTACCTATGTCAATCCCACTCAATATACCCTGTGTTGCAGGATCCAATCTCTTTACTAATCAATGAATTAGGTACCTACTTAGGTATACCCTAATTGATATTTGTTTGGTATAATCATCATGTATGATTGTAAATTAATTTTGAATTTAATTGAATACTTTTAAATTGAAGAAAATATGACATTCTCAAGTGGCGCCGTTTATTTTATTAATTTTATTTAGGTAAGTACACACGCATAACTATTTTCTTCACTAATCTGATTTTGGTAATATAATTATATTAAATAAACCTTAAACCTGATTGACCCCATTTATTATTATTATTTAAATCAAGCCATAAGGGCATAATAAAATAATTATTTTATGACCCACTGTATTCTGACAAGAAAATTAATGTATTGTATATGTTTTATTATTATCACCTACTGTTTAGCTGTTCTAAGCAGCAGTTAATAATAATTTATCGGTATGGGTTTCTCTATCTCAATACCAAAAATAGGTAGGTCTGTATATGTATATGTCAAGGATCGCCACGACGACTGGTCGTGCGCCACCCGCATCCAGCGGATTCCAGCAACCTTAACCAGGTCGTCGGTCCACCTTGCCGGGGGCCTACCCACGCTGCGTCTTCCAGTACGTGGTCGCCACTCGAGTACCTTCAAGCCCCATCAGATTATCTTTATAACTACATAATTAAATTGTTAATTCATGTAAATAATGATAACATTTATAAACTGTAAACTTCAAACATAATGGAAGAATTGTTAGTGAATAATTAAATAATATTGTAACTAAATATTGGAATGTTTCTCATTCTTATCGTAATAATTTGACGTATTAAATAACGTAGTTGGTTTCTATGATAATTAGAAAGGTATGATAATTAGGTAGGTACTTATGTGTTTGATATTGTAGGTACATGTTTAGTATAGGTACCTGCTATGGAATATACAGATGCATTAGCACTTAGTTATTAGTTATGTAATATCTGTCTTATTATATGAATGTATGTATTAAGAGACTACATACATACCACACTGCCTACCTATCGCAATCATGTTCATCATGATCAGCCTATATTCGTCCACTGCTGGACGTGGGCCTACCCTAGTGAACGGAGCTCGATCTTCGGCGCTTCTCCTTAAGTCACTACCAGCTTTCCGCTGCCTACCTATACTTAATACTTACTTTTGCCTTACTTTTTGTGGTAGGTATATTATTTTAATCCCTACGTTTTGAACCATAGGTACCTGCTGATAAAATCCGTAAAAAGCAGGTAGTTTATTTCAATTCTAAACTTATAAATCATTCTTTTAAACTTGGTTTTTCAATTTCACTTCACATATCCGTTTTATATACCTTCTATAACTATTTAAATAGATGCATGTATCGTGGGTGAACGTCAAAACCTGCCGTTTTGTCTCTGCACCACTCTAAGGTAGACTGGTAGAAAATGCCTATAGCATTAAGTCCGCCTTTGTATATTTATTGTATATTTGTGCATAAAGTTTTTATAAATAAATAAATACTAATATTGTAAACGCGAAAGTTTGTAAGAATGGATGGATGGATGTTTGTTAGTCTTTCACGCAAAAACCGCTAAACAGATTTGAATGAAATTTAGCATACATATAGTGTATTACCTGGATTAACACATAGGCTACTTTTTATCTATATTATCTATATAACATGCGGGCAAAGCTGCGGGAGGCAGCTAGTACGTAAGTAGTAAGTTATCTCTTTCTTAACTTCACTTCACTTCTACTTGGTCAAATAGAAGTAAAGTGAAATGATGTTCTGAGTAAGGTGTGCCCGGTTGATGACCGTAGACAGAAGTAAACAGCGGCCTGAGTGTACCTCAACAATTAGCTGGTTGTTACTATACTGACCTGCATTTAATTGCAAGAAACTAGCGGCAGTTCATTCGTGTAAAATATTTCATATTCAGCCCCAACATCATTGGGAGACTGACGAAGTGAACTAATTACTATTGGACAACGTGTGCTATGATGCAAAGACGAGGAAAATTTTCTTATTCTGACTTAACAAATGTAATAAGGATAATAAAAACCTGAATATACAGGCTAAATAAATAATAGACTAGCAAATACATTATTTTGTGTTCCATCTCTATGAAAAGCCATTAAATCATATTACTACTTATATTGCAACCAACCACTCAAGCTACACGTATACCTACGTTTGTATTTATAAGTCACAGTGTGCTGTAGAGCAGACAGACATCAAATGATGAAAGTAATAGACACCATCACTGGCGCGGACAATATTTGCCAACAAAGCCATAGAACACATCATCGACACACAAAACACGGAAAGTCTCCAAAAAGACGAAGAGCCCGTGTGAACGCGACCCGCTGTAGCGCCACAAAGGCGGGGCGTGACGTGCGCCCGCGCAGCATTGTGCGCACGGGTAAGCCGAGCCACCCGCCCCCGCGCCCCGTGAGAACACACCTTAATCTAAACAGCAATGAAAACATACTCTTATATCTACGGTATATTATGAAATAGAAAATGTGTTGCAAAAACTATTAATTGTATCTAAGATTCCAACACAGAAACCTTGTTTTCTGTACCAAAATCGTAAAAAGGTTAAGAGGAATATAAGGATAAATATTCCGTCGGAGATAGTGCTGTTTAAGCGTAGTATTAACATAGTACCAATAATAATTAAAAATGTAAGGTAGCTGGTAGTAATTATAACTTCAAGACGACCAACGCCTCACTCGGCCCGTGACCATGGATGCTGTAAAGGATCCGAAACGTCGGGTTAAAATAATATCAATATACCGCGATAAAATCGGTAAAAAGTAGTTTTATTTCAATAGTACCATAGTATAATTTTTACATAAAGAGGAGTTATGTTAAGGGTGTGGTGTGGTGATTCTATGTATTGTATCAACTATCTAGTATCCGTAACACAAGCCTCGTTGCTTAGCTCGGAACTAGATGGCGCTGTGTCATAATGACCGGGTATATTATATATTATTATTTTTAAATCATTCGTTTCTAAAAAATCTAAGCCAATTGCCACTATATGTAACGTTGCTATTTAACTACCAAAACAGAATAATATTTTGACTTACATTTCTTAAAGTTTTCTTAGTGTATTAGGATATAGTTAATACAAACCTCGGTTCGGATTGATTTTCAACACTAGTACTGAGAAAATTTCAGAATGATAATAATTGAAGTCGTGAAAGTGAGAAGTGTACTTGTTGGCCAAATATAATTAAAGTATCATTAAATTAAATCTGTACCATAGCTTTAAAAACATTAAAAACTTCAAACAAAACGAGTCACAGCAACGAGGACAACTTTAACGATAGAAAAAGCGAAAGAAATGAAGATAAGTTATACAATATTAAATCAATAACCGAAGTAAAGAAAAGTATATCTGCGCGATCAAAACTGAAATCTAGCGCCCCTTAGTATTTAAATGAAAACTGAAAAAGGAACTAAACAGCTGAATTATTATTAATACATTTGGATATGATAATAACAGATACAGAACAAATGTTGAGTCTTAATAATCTAAATCAACTTCAGACTAAAACTGTTGAACACCATGGAGTTCGAGTAAACACGGAAACAAATAAAGAGACAAATTTCACCCGATGTAGACTGGAGAAGAATTAAATTACACCATGAAGGTGGAGTACTTGAATGTTCATAACTTGAACATTTTACTTAAGCTTCTCAAGCGGTACCTTCTGCTCAAAGGACGCGTTTCGCAAGTATGGTAAATCAAACTAGATGAATGACAGACCATTAAATAAGCTGGTTTTCGGAGCGGATTTTAAACCATTGATGATAAATCCTGAGAATAGGAGAATAAGAGGATTCGAATCTTTCAGACTGTGTTCTATCGATGTTCACCGTGTTCACATCCACCAGAAACTTTACAGTTTGATAGCCTGGTTAATTGGCCACACCACCACTTAACAAAAACGCTTGATTTCGGATGACATAATTGATATTGATATCAATCACTATCAATTTTGTTATCCTGTCCTATCCCCGCCCGATATAGGATTTAGGATGAATATGGACAATATTAAAATTATAATAACCATCCCTTACTGAATGTCAATAAATCTATGGACGCAAAAAGAAACCAAAAATGGTCACAGACTTTATATCTTGGACATATTCTAGCTTTCACTTGATATTTTTCAGATGTTTAGACAACACAGCTAAGCTAGAGGCATTTAAAAACAAAAAGACATTTTATAAGTCCCGTATATTCTTGAAACATATCTCTATAATGTACCTATTTGCTTGTTTATTTGTATGTGTCCACGATGATTACGATGGTACCTTAGGCGCCATGATATGGACGCTTAATTTTTAAGGTCTGCACAAGATTTGCGTTGTGCAGAATTGCGGAGACAAATAGAGTGAACCTGTTGAGCGTCAAACTGCTAAACCGAGTATATGTATCAATATTGTAATCAAACGGTGGACAAGAGTCCAAGATGTGGTAAAATTCATTATAGAGCTCAAATGGCGGCCTGACGGAATAGGAACAAGTTTCCATTGCCAATTTCAAATGATCAAAAGTACTAATAGGATTTATTTGGATTAACTTTAAAAAATTGTACCATAGAATAATAATAGTAAATAATAAACAGCAATCCATAATTTAGCAAATAAATAATAATGTAGTTAAAATAAAATATTTATATATTTTTTAAATCGTGCAGGCTTTGTAACTAATGTATGTGTATAGATAGATATAAAGTTTATAATTTTACTTCAGATTTAAGTATGGTTTATTATAAATTAATTGAGTGTGTGGTAGTCTATTAGTAACTTTTGAATAAAATAAAAAAATAAGTAAAGTAAAACAATTTGAATAAGGCGCTAACTGCGGTTAAGCACACACAAGCACAGTCAAGATGTTACCATATTTGTATTTTGGCAATAAGATGGTTCGACGATATTGCACAGTTTGTGGAGCGATACTGGATGAGAGTACCAAGCAAAATTGTAACAAAATATTGGTATTGAGTATACCCAACAAGAGGAACAACCGAATGTGGAAAAGTTATGGGAAATTGAACAAGCTAGTAACTACCTACTACAGTAATTATAATTCAAGTTACAAGTAATCATGTCCGAGGTTGGCGATATTTGGTTGTTTATTTGAATTGCATTTTCAAGCTCAGTTATCTTTGCATTTCATCCCCAAATTTATACGCAGATCTCCCACCTGCATGTTCCTAAACGTTCAGGTATCATGTAGGTCCCATCGAACTAGACCTCACGCTAAGCAAACACGCTATTGACCATTTAAATAATGGTTCTGTTCAGTTATATTGCACACACTCATAATATTATTGGATTTAATTATTTCATGTTTAAGCAGATGCACTTATATATCTACTTTGATGTAAATACGTACAATAATATCCCATTGGTAGTAGCTCTATGTATACCTATATGTTGATACTTTAAACATTATCATATACGTAATTTCGGTTGGCTTACTACCCAGTATATTGAATAAGAGCGCACACAGCTTTTCTAATTCAGAGCCTGTGACTTAAATTTTAAGATACTTAAGTACAATGTATAGGTATTGTAATATTACTTAGTAAATTACTGATGATTCATCTTTAAATAATTTTCGGTAGATGACATTGAGTTACTCGTCTCCTCTTTAAGCTTGTCTGTGGAACTAAACTAACCTTTGATAAATGCTTGCATTCAATACAAGGACTTATTAAAATAAAAACATACAGTTACAGGCATAGGTACGGCCTACTAACGGTAGCGCTAGGCCCCAGATAGCTCTCGTTACCATCAGGAAAAGCGTCCAGATATCTGTTTTTTTAATGATTATAAATACTAAAATCTATTCATTTGAATTCACTAAAAATACAATTATTTCTAATAGTTATTAGGTCAAAACTGCAGCATTTGTATACGGGTAGGTAGTTACCTACCCGTATACAAATGGGGCTGCAGTTTTGACCAATAATGTTAAAACCCTCTCCAGGCGCACCTTAATTATTAACTTTCATAATTTTAATTTGTGTTATACTAAAACTTAACTAAGACTTGACAAGATGATCAAAAACAAAAACATTTGCGAGTCTCATTAGGAGCAGCCCTAGTGTAGTGACGTGTATATCGTAGGGCCACCACAAATTCGCGCAACACTACTTTTTATTGAGTGTCGCACGGGCACTGCTGGTGGTGGGGGGAGGTGGAGGGGGCGCCACCTCGCCCGAAGGGTGCATAATTGCGCACCCATTGCACCTCTATGCAACCTATGAGCCCCACCAAACTCAGTTATAGGCATTTTGCGTCGTGTATCGTTTTGTGACGACTCGCGATGTTTTATTTCTGTCAGATATTTGAAACTGTGTGAACGACTTGGCTCCTCGGTGCACGCCTCTTCGGATATATTAGGACAATTCATTTATATGCTAGCTTTTTGTGTTATTTCGTTTATTTACGGGTGGTGGTTATGTTATGTGTTGCCTAGATACAAACCGATATAGTCCAACTAAATATGTATAATTTATATGTAGATATGATACGATTTTCATAACATTTAAATTTTATGAATAATATGTGATTATTCGTTTTTTTTTAGTACCTACTACCTATTAAGTAGGTACCTACTTAAATAATTTAAATGACTTAATGGTAATATAAAAAAAAACTACTCAGATTATGACACATGTTGACACCTGTGCATGACGGTATACTGTGAAAAGGACATTTAGTATATTAGTTTTAATAAGAGATTTGTATTTATGGTGACAATGCTAGATGGTGATTCAGTTAGTAGTTTTGTCCGAAGTTTTTGTGAGTAACTGTGTAATATAGTATTAGTATATAGGTAAGTGTTGTGTAAACGCATTAGCGTGTCTCCGGCGGGCGGCGGCGGGCGCGGCGGCGGCGCGAGCCTATGTACTCTCCATTATACGGAATACTAATGACAGAGGGCGCTTGATTAAAAAACCTAAGTTGCGGGGCGTGGCAACCCTACCGCCCGCGCCTCCCGCCGCACGACCACTCAGGGCTGCCACACGTTAGAAATTAAAATTACTACATTATATTTTTCTATTAATATAAAATTTGACCAATAATTAGCTACTAAATACTCGTATCTATTAAGTATTACCTACATTAATGGCTTAAAAATACTTCATATATTTTATTCTACATCTCAGTCTACCTAATTTATTGAAACTCTGGTCTTTATGTATAAAACATTTTGGATTTTTGAAATCAATTATTATCACATCTCTATACCGAGTCTTAGTAATGATTCGTGGTGATATTATGCATGGACACCGGTTAGGTAAAATAATACCTATATATGTATGTACAGTCGAACAAGATAATTGGTTTACATCCACATATAGACCGGTCTATAGTTGCATGTATACCAAATAGCTTGTTCGACTGTACATCGTACTAGTTACTACTAGGTAAGTATATTTAACCGACTGACCTCAGTAGATTTTTGGCAGGGTTCTGAAAGAAAAAACATTAACTACCTTGTTGAAAGTTCGGTGTAATGGGTGACTGTGTGATTGTGTATTTCATAAGTGTAACTCTAATATTGTACCACGAACTGCTAAGGTATATTTCATAAAAATCCTAATAACACATTGTTTTTGTAATCGAAACCTGCCACAAAACCAATCAGGCAATTTTACCTCATTGATCTTCTACCGTGTTGTTTAATCCTACTAAGCAAAGAAAAGTTATTACACAAGACATAACATAACCACCACGCCTGTCGTCCCCGAGGTGTTAGTCAGAGGTGTACTAATGCACACCCATATTTCGCCAGTATGTTGACCTGGAAATCGAACCCAAAACCTCTTGCGCAGCAGTCGCACATAAGACTATAAGTAAGAAATTATTCCCATATAAATTTTACAAAATGATACACTAAAACCATTGCATTCATAATAAATATCAATTAAATTGATATTGTACATACATACATGTGCATATTATATGTCATTCACAATTTTTCTTCCATAAAACTTCCGCTGTGGTTTTGCCCTATTGGCAGCGGTACTTAACCCTGCCCTCTGTGCTATGGGTCCCGGGTTCGAATCCCGGTAGGGACTAATGTTTGTGTGATGAACATAAAGGTATCCGAGTCATAGATGCATCAGCGTTATTTAATTTTACAAGAAAACAGTATACCTGTGCGATGTAGGCACTGATATTTATTCTGTGGTTTGTAGTAATCATTATAACAGCGTAAGTAAATTACAACATTATCCGAACTACTTGAGGCGCGCGTACAGCTTCTTACAAGTAATAGCTGATATTATGTAAATACTGTTAAACTTGGCTATGTATTGTGACATTTGTCATATTGTACGTACAATATACAAATTCCAAGTAATTATAGTCTTAGTAATTATACGTTAAGTTCTGTACTAAGTACCTACAGCGTCTTTTAAAGCAAAATATATATATTTGCAATACATTTAGAATTAATTAATTAGAATTGTAAAATGAATCTGCCAGTAGTAAGTTAAATAACAGTAGAACGGCAGTAAACACTAACTGTATACACAAGTCAGTTTGTAATGGAGTTTTATTCCTATTAAATATCTCTGGCATTTTGACACAGCGCCATCTAGTTCCGAGGTAAGCAACGAGGCTTGTGTTTCGGATACTAGTTGGTTGATTTACTACATACCTGTATACTTTTCTTTTGTATTGGGTGTATGTTTAGATACGTAGCTTAACTCATGACTATTCTTATTATTGTTTCGTGGCATCACAAGCTTCATAATACATCGTGTAAGTATTTATGTAGTCATTACACTTCATAAATACTTACACTGTAGAGGACGTCGCCAGCCAGTCTGTTGATCTGGACGCCACCTCAGTATGTAGGTATCACAAGATAGTAAGTATGAAGCAATAATTAGAGGCAGAGATAGTAGTGTGTGTTGTGTGTTTCCTGAACTTTGAGCATATAACTCGTCGATTATAACTCGTTGACTACAGGCTTGCGGGTTTTTCTTAAGGGTAAGTAGGTATGCAACGCCAACTTTTGCCAGTAAACCAAATAGCCACACTATTTGATGTGGTGGACAGTATCTAAATGGGTTTATAACACGCAGTAACTGGTGCAGATACAATAATATGATGAAATATAGGTAGCTATGACAAAAACTACATCTTTATAGGTATTAATTTTTCCTTCTTTTAATTTTTTTAGAAGGTAAATAAATATTATTATACCTAAATAATAGCTAGGTAAAGGTGCATAGTGGGTAATCTATAGAAATTATTTAGAAATACCCACGTACGATAACTGGTTTTCCGCAAGCAGTTACCGTACGAAGGTATTTCTAAAAAAATAAGAAACAAACTTGTTAACTTACCGAAATTCAAAATGGTTAAACTAAAACATGTAGAAGCCTCGTCGACTCGTACCACATCACATATTTAATTAGCACAAGTAAACAACCGATAAATCACGCGCCGCCATTACGACTGCGCGCTAATAAATTGTAAAACAATACTCACATCCCGGCGGCCATATTAGCGCGGTCGAACATCAAACCGCGATATTGTTTCGCCGCGGCCAATAATTAGGAGGTGCGGCGCGCGCGGCCAATCGGCGCCGCGCTACCCGCCGCGCGAGCCGGCGTGCCCACTCCATTGGCCCGGACAACGCGCCAAATTGAATATTAAACCGTTGACGACGAACGCTAATTACATTAATTGGGCATCAGGCAGCGAGCAGTGCCGAACGCGGCCGAGCGCTGCCGACGCGCGCCGAGCGTCGCCGACGACGCGACGGCCGGCGGCCGTTATGACACAATGCTCTCTAATTTGTAATTAGAAGCGTTTCACGCGGAAGGGGGTTGGATTTTTTAGCTAAACGTCAAGGGAGGTTATTAGATTGTTACATAATGTTGAAATTACGCATTCAAAGTCATTTGCAGTCGTTTGTGTAAGTTATCACAAAGCCTTTCATCGTCACCGACGTCGGCCATGATTTTGAATATCATTTGGCATGTAATTCGATTTAAACGTCAACATATTTTCATATATCTATATACCTACCTATGTACAAATCAACAAAATTGAATCATGACCCACAGTTTTAATATTTTTGACAGTCAAGTAGGATTACTACTTCAACGATAGGTACAACAATAATCATTAATGAATTATTAATTAATAGATGAGTAACTAAGTCAATGTCTGACAATAACTTTTAACAGCCGTTGTCTCCGCCCTACTTGGTTATCATCATCAACTCTACTATTGGGGTCTCCCCTCATTTGAGAGAGATTAAGCTATAGTCCAACTCGCCAGCCTAGTGCTAATTGTAAGACTTAACATCATATAATAAATACGCACATAACAAGTCAGTGATGGTGCCTTGGGTTTGAACTCGTGACCATTTCAGTCCACTGGTCACACCACTAGGCTACCATAGCTCCAAACGCACATAACTCCCAAAAATTCAGATGTGCTTTGGGTAAGCTATCATAATTTGAACTTGACTATGTTACAGAGTTTTGCCATAACCGTATCCGAAACGTCACGATTAAATAATATCAATATATCATGATCATATCTACAAAAAGTATAGTTTTATTGATTTCTTACACTTACGCGAATATTAGACATTGAAATAAAACTACTTTTTACGGATTTTATCGCATTTGTATATTGATATTATTTTAACCCGACGTTTCGGATCCTTTACAGCAGCCATGGTCACGGGCCGAGTGAGGTGTTGGTCGTCTTGAAGTTATAATTACTAACAGCTACCGTACATTTTTAATTATTATTGACAATCCGAATTACAAAGAACGAGCTCTAAAATCGGTAAAAAGTAATTTTATTTCAAGTATAGTTTTATTTCAATGACGAGTATTCGCGTAAACTGAGAAAGGTTTTCGCATTGGAGTATAATGTTAAGTTCTACCAGTAAGACACTTAATAGCTTGACAATGATGTGTGTGCGAGTGTTGGTAACTAACATTTTCAAACTGTGTTGTTTGCACAAACAACTCGAAGCTAAGACGTCATGTTATCAAATTCAAGTTATATTATAAAATTATACATTTTATGTTTATTGCTTTTGAATAGGAACTGTAGCGTGAACTATGTAAACCACATTTAAGGTTTTAATGAGTTTATATTACGCATATATTATTTAATTTAAGTTAGTAATATATTAGTTTTTTAATGAATTTGACGCTTTGTGCGAAGTTTTTTGTTCAAACAACTACAACATGAAGTGTACCTAAGTCAACTCAATTTTAAATATAAACTGCAAATAGAAATACCAAGTAATAATGTGAATACAAACAAAATTTCATTTAAATCGTCAGACACACTTTCGCATTCATAATATTACATAGTATGGACTAATATGTTTATTTACTTTTAGTAGTACTACTTTACTTTCAATACTACCTAGTAGTATATTTACCTTTACCATTAGTAATATATCATTTACTATTAGTAAATAATATGTTATTTTAGCTGGAGAGCCAATATCTTTGCTGCGCCTGAAAAGGGCATTAAGCCATGTAACCAATGGAAATATTTATATTAGACCTTTTTGTAACCCTTAATCTGCAAATAAATGTATGACTTTGACTTCGAAACACTCCGACTGATATGTGTCTGTTTATGTAGTGTAGTGTATCTGGTTTTCCTAGTCATTACATATGTCTTTGTATTACAGACGACATCGTTCTTGTGGTAATTCTTCATTGTTCAAATTGTTCTTAGCTATAGCTAGCTTTGAAATAGCTTTCTAATATATAGCCTGTGAAGTAACTGGCGTAACCCAGGCCAGGCAGTGTAACAGTAAATGGGTTGATTAGGTATATTAAAAATCCTCTGCGGAAGTAAGTCATTATGGGAGTTCCAGTACAGATTTCAGTTGTGCCATAATTTTGCTGTCGTTTCGTCTTATCCCAGAGAAAATGTAGGTAGGTACTACACGCCATACATGAGATACTGTGAACAGGAGATACCTATGCAGATAGTTATGATCTAGAGATCATAACTATACTACTGACGTAGACGTCAAAGTCAGAGTGGCGCATAAGATACATGGACTGTTTCAAAACACTTTTCTTTATATCTTCATGTTTAGAATTCATGTGATAATTGCCGATATAAATGATAATTATGTTAATCTGCAACTAACGAAGTACATTATTTTATGAATTTCATATATATGTTTTTTTTTAGTCACAAGGGTGGCAAGCATACGGCCCGCCTGATGGTATGTGGTTTCCTTACCATCTGGCTCGGATTAGGCTATAGTCCACCACGCTAGCCCATGGCTAGTGGACTGGCTGAACTATAGCCATAGATTTTCTCAGTGGCATGTTAAGTCTGCCAAGACAGACATACGAGACAGTTTGGCAGACTTCACATGGCACTGAGAAAATCTCTCAAGCATGCAGGTTTCCTCACGACATTTCCCTTCAAGCTTGAGCATGTGATAAAAAGTCAATGGTATGTGTCGGGATTGAACTTAAGACCTCTAATATATCAGTCCACTGGTCACACCACTATAGGCTACCATAGCTTAATTGAACGATTTACTATAATTTCGCCAAAGGATTTCGATACTACCAAATTTTGAATCAGATGGACAGAAATAGCCCAAAAAATTTCAGCGAAACGGCAACATGACAATTATGCGAAACAAGATCATGGCTAGGTACCTACCTCCTATGTAGACGTGCGCAATAAGTTCAATGAGCACGACTCGCGCGACCCGGCGCGGCGCGGCGCGGCGCGGCGCGGTGCGGTGCGGTGCGGTGCCGCGCGGGCGACATAATGCTCATTACCGCGTCACTAACGAGCGACCGCGCCACGCCGATACCCTCAATCACAACTACAGGCTGCTGCCGAATGTGTCACATTTAAAACTATGTATATGGTATATGTAATACTTATTTGTTGACAGCAGGTAAATACTTCCCGCCAGGATTTGGTGTGAGTCGATTCTCTGAACTAGGTATCCATAGTCGAATAGGCGCCTTAGTCATAGAAATCCTAAATCGCTATGAACTTCTATGCTTTGATGTAACTTCTTATTGCACTCATACTTCATGAGTTATTAGGAAGTTATACAAAACATCATTAGTTAACGCTCTCAAATCATTTAATTAGCAAATGTGTCTTATTAATGTATCATTATCATCATGTTAACAGTGAAGTAAAAATCAATTGAGGAATCGCGCACGCCTCCAAAATTATTTTTTTATAGAGATTGGGACGGATAAGGTACCAAAGAAAGAGGGAAGGCTTTGGTACCAATATAAATAGGAACAGCTAAAAAGATAAAAAGAGAATAATTTGTATTGTACCGAGCAACTGTGAGCACCCTGTGCTTCGATTCGTCATGAAAATTATCGGCAATACATTATGATATAAAATAATTTGCGAGCGCGCGGTCCAACGTCACGATGTCACGCACCAACCGCCGCCGCACCCCCCGCACGCCCCCGCGCGCACCCCCGCGCGCCCCCAGGGCTGACACTAATGACACCGCGTGATCACCCCACTTTATATCTGCCGGAGAGACACGAAGTGCCGAAATAAACTTATTGGAGTGACGTGATGTTAAGACAACGCGCTAATTATTAGTTCAGTTGTGAGAGGTGTCAATATACGGTTTACGTTCTGATCATACGATTGAACCCCGGAAGATGATGCCCTGAGTACTTTATCATCAGGTGTTAATGTTGGAAACCTGTCTCTTTTATCTTTAGCGGCGGTAGGTTATGCTATCCCACACTAGGTTTATGCGTAACACGTACCCCTCACCAACGTTGAGTAAAAGGCATGACATTACCAGCAATGTTAAGCAAACTGAAGCTTTTGCTAATCTGCTAAAGTTACTTAATATTATATTCCTGGTAGTCGTAATGATAAACTTTGTAGCTTTCAAATTGTGTTGTATCCAGATTTTTTCAAGAAATGTCAACTAGTAAATAATGAGCTGTAGTAGCCTAGTGGTGTGACCAGTGGACTGAGATGTCAGAGGTCTTGAGTTCGAGCCCAAGGCACGTACCACTGACTTTTCGGAAGTTATGTGCGTTATCACATGCTCAAACGGTGAAGGAAAACATCGTTAGGAAACCTGCATGCTTGAAAGAATTCTCGATGGCATGTGAAGTCTGCCAACCCGCAGTAGGCTAGCGTGGTGGACTATGGCCTAATCCCTCTCAAATGAGAGGAGACCCGTGCCCAGCAGTGGGACAATAATGGGTTGATGATGATGATATTCCTAGTATTCGTAATACCGGATTTTTTCAAAACATGTCAACTAGTAAATAATGAGTAATTACTTATAGTGAGCGTTTATTTTGCAGGTTCTATAGTCACTGACAGCTACGTGTCCTGGTTGCCTAACCAACAAAGAGCTCCCAGAGCAAAGGGTTGTATAACTGAAACCACTTGCAGTTGTTGAGCACATGGAACAATAAATGAGCATCAGCAGAGTGTTCCAGGCAGCCCTGTATAGAAGGCGAGGAATTAGTTTTTACAGCAGTTAGCGGCGAGCGAGTCAATCGCGGCGCGGTGCCGGTGTCAACTTATAACGAGTTTGGACAAGTTGCTAATGAGAGTCCTGTCCCTCCTCACCTCTCCCCCCCCCCTCCTCCCCCGCCCCGGCTCGCCCACACTTTGTCATGCCCTCACTAATTGTTACAACAACGGAATTTAACCGAGAAAATGGAAACGTTAAAGGTAAAATGGAAAGTTGTGATCATTTAATTTTGTTCCGCGGCGATCAGAAACTCGATCCGTCTATTGTAGGTAGTTGAACTTGCCGACATTGATGAAGAACACACAAATTTGAAAAATGATGTATTTTAGGTCTGGTTTCCCAAATAAATTGTGATCAAAAGCCGGCTAAATTTAATTGGCTCTTCTTGTACTTTAACAATAAAAACAGCTTCTAACACCCGTACCTACTTCACCACTGTCTAAAGTTTTTGGTGGGGAATAAAAAGGATACTGGTGGAACTATAGCTTCCCACCAAGATCTCAACTAGGTCAGCCAACCCAGGGTGGGTAGAGGCATCAAGAAGCTGCTGCAATAAGGTAAATTTATGAATGTGTTTCTTTAAACCATCTGTTTTTGCTAACAATTCAAATCTAACAGTCTAATAAAAAAAATATTATAAATAAATTTTGAAGTAAACATTTATGAAATTTTAGGACTAGCTGAAAGGTTCCAACAGTTGATTTTACGGACAAGTAATAGACGAGAAACTCCAAAGACACTCTTTTAAAATAAGTGTATATGTAGTATATCAACCTGGTATCCGTAACACAAGCCTCGTTGCTTAGCTCGGAACTAGGTGGCGCTGTGTGTCATAATGTGATAATTGCAGCAAAGGGCATCAAACTAATGCAGAACTCTTCCTTGTAACTTTAAGTGGGATAAAGTACGTAAGTATCTACTTGTGCAGATCGGAACATACGGTTAAATATTGCCGGAGAAAAACGAAACAATATACATAACCAGAAATCGCATCAATAATGTATTACGAAATTTCCATTTTCCTGCTTTTTCAGCACCTCGTACTTAATACCGACCTTATGGCCGAAATATAAATTTGTAACAGTCTTTTAGACTAAAAGACTGTTCTGAATCTACAAAACGTATGAGCAGTTTGATAGAGACGAATATAACTACGTATTTGTATGTATTTACATCGGATTTTTCAGCTATGATGTCACTGACCGACACAACGCACCGCTTAATCACTAAACCTAAACCATTTTCTTTTTTTCTTAATCCTGCAGCTGTGAAAATATGCAGGATTTTCTTAATAATGGGCTCTCTAACTTCATGTGAGCATATGTATACTGACGGTCTACAATATACAATATCACGTAAACCAATTGGTTTGTGTCTCGCTAGGTTGCCTCAGCTTATTGTTAGACACATGGTATAAGCAAAGACCTATTAAGATGATACTTAAAAGGACATATGTAACTCTGAGATATGCTTCTATAAGTTTGTGCAAGTTACTGTGACTGAATTCATGTGACTCGTACACAACTGTTACGTAGGTAACCAAATCCAAACACCCGACAACTTAGTTTGTAACTGGCTGCTGCCAGTTGAACTTGAATATTGTACCAACACTGTCTGTCCTGAAAGCGTAAACCATTGCAGTGTAAGCAAATGCAAACTGTAAAGTAGCATACGTATGTATATATTATTTAAGTTACTCAATTACTCAATTATTTATTGCGTTCTATTTAGTTATTCAATTTAGTTATAAGTTCATAGAGGACAGTATTCGCAGAGAATAAGGCTCACTATAGGAGTGATTTTTTTAACAGCATGGGAATTCTGTTTGCTGTCAATGTAGTGAGTTTTACAGGGTGGCAACGCGCGAGTGACACCACTGGTCATCATCACGGGGGCCTTAGCTTGTTTGCTTCGGTGGTATAAAAACATTCGACTCAATATAAAATTGAATTCCAATTTCATAAGATTAAAATATTACTTCTGTAAAAAAAAATATCGTTTATCTGCAATTCATTTCTGAATTAATTAACCTAATTTAATGAAACTTTAATTATTTTAAAATTTATTAATTTAATGAAGAAGAGTTGTGGTAGCCTAGTGCTATGATTGGGACGTCAAAGATCACTGTGGACTGGGATGTCGAAGGTCTCGAGTTCAAACCCAAGGCACCCACCACTGACTTTACGGAAGTTATGTGCGTATTTATCACATGCTCTAACGGTGAAGGAAAACATCGTGAGGAAACCTGCATGTTTGAGAGATATTCTCGATGGCGTGCGAAGTCTGCCAACCCGCAGTAGGCTAACGGGGCGGACTATAGCACAATCCCTCTTAAATGTGAGGAGACCCGTGCCCAGCAGTGGGACGATAATAGGTTGATGATGAATGAGACTTTGCACACTGTGTGTAGTTTGATCCAGCTTGATTTATAATGGATACTTTTAATTTTAGGCTTTACCCAGACAGTAGCGAGTACAACAGTTAATAAATATTACCTTTATACTAGTCTACATAAATCGGAACATAAAACAGGCTTTATTTTAGTTCAGCCACAAGACATAGTGTCGAAAACAAAGACTTTGTTCGTTCCATTAATCCGCGGTGGTTTAATTTGATAGTTATATCCAGGTTATGGCCCTAAGATCTTATCTTTCTCCCTTTAACAATAATTTACTTCATCAATGTCCCACAGCTGGGCGTCTGCCCTATAGCTCAACTCTATAGGGCAGACGTCAAATATGTTGCCGAGAAAATCCTTCATGCGATCAAGATGTTTTTTCTTTGCCCTTAAAAAAATATCATTCCCAGTTCACAAATCTGTGATAACTTACTGCTATGACAACGGGATGCCTATATGTATATGTAAATATGACTGAGTGAAGATGCGTGTGTGGGTGTGTAAATGATAATTAGTAAGATGAAGAGTGATTCCGGTCCCCAAGGGAAAGTCATGTTCAGATGGTCAGTGGCTACAGACCGGTGGCAGTGTTATCGACACCAGCAAAGGTGTTTGAGTCGGCCATCCAACGCAGCGTGCAGGCTCAAGTGAGTGCACAGCTATCGGACGCGCAGCACGGGTTCCGACCGGCGCGCAGCACTGCCTCTAATTTGCTTAACTTTATGGCTAAAGTGGTGCCGGCTGTCGATGCTGGTGTGCAGGTAGACGTGGCATATTTTGATTTTAGAAAGGCGTTTGACACCGTAGACAATGACGTACTGCTAATAAAACTGGCAAAAAAATGGATGCACTCCACACCTACTACAGCTCTTTGCCAGTTACTTGAAAGACCGACAGCAGTACGTTGAATTCAACGGGTTCGAATCAGAACTATACTACACCAGGTCAGGCGTGAGTCAGGGCAGCAATTTGGGTCCCTTAGAATTTATTTTAATGATAAATGACTTGCCAGATGTAGTCAAACATAGTTCATGTTTATTATTTGCAGATGACCTCAAATTGCTGCTCGATGTCAAAGGGGAGTCGGACTGTGAGAGATTGCAGGAAGACATAGATAGAGTGGTTGAGTGGAGCATTAAAAATAAACTCTACTTCAACACAGCCAAATGCTCAGTGATGACATTTACGCGCGCGAAGACTGCTTTAGCCTACGAATACAAAGTAGAGGAAACGCTGATGAAGCGAGTGTCTCAAGTGCGAGATCTAGGAGTACTGTTTACCCCGGATCTAACTTTGCGGGAACATATAGTTAATATTTGCAAGAAGGCATACAGAAACCTCGGATTCGTACTGAGACAGTCGCAGGGATTCACGAACGTTACCACGCTCAGGGTGCTATATGACGCTTTGGTAAGGAGTCACTTAGAACACAGTGCGGTGATTTGGGCTCCTCATGAAGCGAAATATAATGTAATGCTGGAGCGTGTACAGAATAAATTTACAAGACACCTGTATTTTAAGCTTCATGGGGTGTACCCATTTTACCCGCTGATGTATCCTACTCTGTTCGTACTGGGTATGGTGGGGTACAATGAACTCAGAGTGCGCCGGGATTTTACACTTGCGGCGTATGCGTTAAAACTCCTACGCGGAGTAGCTCATAACCCGGGTGTGCTGCGACACCTGAAGCTGTGCGTGCTGGACCGGTATGTGTGGAGGCGGCGACGGCCGTCATTGCTAGCCGTGCCGGTCGCTAAAACCAACCTGCTGTCAAAAACACCCCTTACCCGCACAATATGTGTATTAAATGAAGTGCATGAGAGACTGGACTTATTTTCGTGCAGTCTGAGTGAATTCGCAAGAGTTTTGTTGAACTGTGTTAGTTATAGTTAAGTATATTTGATGCTTTGTAAAAAGTTGTTTGTTTTATATATATGTATATCTATAGTTTATTGATGTTTTATATTTTTTTAAAGTTTAGATGTTTAAGTTTTAGCCGTAAGTAATTATTTTTTTTAAATTTATTTCTAATAATGCAAATTATGATTTGGAATCCACTATTGTATTGGGGTTATCCTGTAATAATAGTGTGTTTGGATAATAAATAAATAAATAAGATAACTTTAAACTGAGTGAGTGAAGTAATCATTTAAGTTTAAAAGCCCCTTGGTTATCTCAGTGTTACGAAACTTTATTAGATAGCCTGTTAATTTTCTTAACTTAAATGTCTTAAGTAAGACATGTTTGAACAAACCTAGCGTTACACGTTGTGCCGAGGCAAGATATAACTCCGTCCTTTCTTGAGAGGAAGAAGATTAGATGGTAAAAGAGAATGTTTTTAGTCATCACGGCATACTCATTGTTTGCCTTACTGTTATTACATAATAAACATAATCCGAATTCTCACAATTCGGATTATGTTAACATTAGGTAATAACAGTACTCAGAAAATATTGTTGCATACATTTGCCCAGCTATTTACACTACTGCAGTATGTTTCAATTCGTTAAGTTTCGTTCGTTTAAGTCAATCAAACCATTAAATAAACTAAAATAATAATTTTAGTTTATTTAATGGTTTGATTGACTCTCCTCTCACGCATATAAGCAAATTGTACGTTGTATTCCATCGGTATTATTTTGTTTACTTGCCTTCTGCAAATGCAGACAAAACTCAGGTTTTGTTATGATTGTATTAGTGTTTAACTGTTCATACTTATAGACTTATTGTACCGATGTGTATCTCCTAAATATTACCAGATATTTTTTCGGTAATCTCAATCACATTAATAATACATATATGATCTTTTGTGATCTGTTTTAATCCTGTCTACTTACTTTTTTCATACTTACTTTTTTCTACAGAAAGTGACATTTGCGATCAGGAAAACATTTAGTGGAAACTTTCTGGTCTGAAAGATATTCACGCCGTAATTTTAGATCCGCCAACTAGCTCTAGACTGACGTGGTGGACTAGATAGCCTGTCCCGAGCAGACTTACAGACCAGTCAATGTACTGATGGGAGGTAGTTTCCATCTTTCATGAAACTATTAAGCCGTGATATCCTAGTGGATATCAGCGGAGATCAGTGGTCAGTGAAGTCAAAGATCTTCTATCCAAATCCAAGGTTGAACCACTGTATTTTCTCTTTTCATTTCTTATCGTCTTAAGTTATATTTCACAGCAAATCAACCCTTCCACAATCACCGAATACCAGCATAACAGAATCACATGTGTACCTATCTCACCCGCATCCATATGGCCAAGGTGTGCACATCAAAAGCGTTTCAAATCAATTGCCAGCTGACGTGGAGTGCCCCGAGGAGCACCCTTCGGCCCAGTGGCTTTTACTTACGTGCCACTCATGCCCGCCAAGTAATCCGCTTCTTTTGCTGACGGTACGCACAAACATGGCGGCGTATTTACCGCGCCCGCACCCCCCGCACCACCCCCCAACCCGCCCCAACCCTCTATGTAAACATCCAAATAAAAATGCGCCATTACTATTTGCATTCATATCTAAAGAAAACATACATGCTAAATATTGCGAGAGAAAAATATACTTAACATCCAACACTCAAAATTCAACCTTATCCTGACAGGATATAGTTCAAAATCTTTTCTCACGGGTCTGAGTACTCGTAAAATTGAATGCATAAAGTATTTGAATGCGTATACCCCGTCTCTTTCAGTTGAGTGGTAAGGGTAGTGCGGTCTCACTCTCGCAGTAAGTAAAAGGTGGGATGATTGAGACGGTAACTGGCAACTGCCACTGGTCCCATTATACACCTCGAGCATAGTAAACACGAGTTGTGACGCGCTGTGACGTGGTGACCGCCGTGTCGATATTCTGCCAGTGACATGTCGATGACAGCTACACACCGGTGATAATAAACACTTACAAAAGTTCGATTCACATTTAATTTCAATCTTCAGTCTTTCAGTCTTAAATGTGATTGGTTTTTTTTTAAATGCGTATTTGTATTCGTTTGAATGTATACTTAAAGTGATACGTAGCTACCTAAATCTTTTTAAAGTTGGTAGTTTATATGGATTGTGGATAGTCAAAAGAATAAAAAATATATATTCATAGTGATCGTTAATTGATAGGGGTAGTTGTTTTGCAACAACGACTAATGCTCTCATGAATTAAATTTATTACTCGTTACATCGGGATCTTATTCATGAGCTTTGTTGAAGACTACAAAAAAGCTAAAAAATTAAGTAGATATTTGCATCGAGTTGTGGGTAATATCGACAGACTCGGCGCAGCACTAGTGCGGAGCGGCCGCTCACCCAACCATAACTAATTGTCGTGAATAAATCGCCGCGCGGTACAAAGCGCAGTTCTTTCCCGCGCAGCGCCCGCCAATCACAGCGCTCGACGCCACCGCCCTCCACCAATCAGCGCGCCGCGACGTGCCAAAGAAACTCAACATTATGCGAGACTTAGTTCACCACTCGTGTTTTCACTTCAGCCTCGGGCTATGGGTCGCGGTTTCTTTTTACAAGAGAAAATGCGAACCACACATTGTAATAACCACCTTATTACAACGCAATAGCGACTGTTATGCGTACGCAGATGTTACGCAAAGGTCGGAAGCACGAAGCACCGAGGAAGGGTGGTAGTAATTGTGATTGCGATTGCAAATGGCGTCGGTGACGAGGGAACACGTACGGTTAATCAAATCACGAAATTGCTCCAAAGTGATTTTTTATTACAGCTAAAGGCAGCACAAAATACACCTACCATTACCTACTAGGTACATAAGATACTAAATAAATACATATTTGTGGACATTATGACACAGCGCCACCTAGTTCCGAGCTAAGCAACGAGGCTTGTGTTACGGATACTAGTTGGTTGATATACTAAAAATAATCTTTTTTTTGTAAATACATACATATCATACATAAATACATCCATGACTCGGATACAAATGTTTATGCTCATAACACAAACATTTGTTCCTACCGGGATTCGAACCCGGAACCAATAGCACAGAAGGCAGTGTTCACTACCGCTGGACTAATTGGGTCGTCAGATAATAGGTATATGTCATCAACCCATTTACAATCTCACTGCTGGGCACGGGTCTCCTCTCATAATGTGGGTTAGCAGACTTCACACGCCATCGAGGAAATCCCTCAAGCATGCAGATTTCCTCATGATATTTTAATTCACCGTTTGACCACATGATACGCATGTAGCTTTGAAAAGTAATGGTGTATGCCTTGGAATTGCACTCGAGACTTTAACTTCATAGTCCATTGATCACACCACTAGACTACCAATACAAAGGCGATAAAAGAACTTCTTACAGCTATCATCAATCTAGAACGACGTTACTGAGCGTGCTCATTACACAAAGGCCCTACAGCATCACTCCTCCTGGCTCCTCGAGCCGGCACCTTATTGGAGTACTCCTTTGATCTTTTGTCACCGTCCTCTGCTTTTGAGTACCTACCTACATTGTGAGTCTCTGATTAAAATAAAATACAACATAATGTAAAAAAGTCTTGGCGCTAATGAATTACTTTCCAAAAAATATCTTCACCACTTTTAATATGGACGAGAGGCCACGTAAGAATGATCAATGTAATTATTATTTTAGTTTACCTACAATACATTCGAGAACCATTCTTCAGCATAATATATTCATTGCATTCAATCATTCAATGCATTCTGCCAAAATATTGATGCAAAAAAAAACTGATATTGTTTCTAAAAAAACATTTGTCCGCGCGAAATATATGTAAGTACCCAAACTGATGTTCTAAACAAATTCATAGTTATGACAATTCATCGACAACATTTTTTGTCAAAACTTTTGTAATTGGAACTCAATGAAATTGTACCCAGTTGTCATCGTAATAACATACTCAATTCGATAGGGCTGACATCTTCTGATTCTCTATTTGGACAATACGTCGACCTGTCACAGAACATTAAGAAATGAGAGCTCATCATTTTTTTCGCGTGTACACACTGGACTACAATTGACACTTCGAGTCCTACATTGTCACATTATCGTCCATACTTTAAGATGTGTCGCACAAAACGTCTCATTGTATCCAATTTCACAACAAATATAATAATGTAGTTCAGCTCGCCGCCGCGTGGCGTGACGCAGCGATAACACACAATAGTACACAATACCTGCAGCTGCGGCGCTGACCGACATGTCATGTCTGTAATTGTATTATGACTAGCCCACTGTCGGCGCATTGTGTCGGTCATTGTGCGACGTGTCGGCTGATACTTGTGACAGCGCGCTAATTGACAGGTGCCGGCTGAAGATTCCACGATAAACACACTAAACGTGGTGGCAGGAATTGTTACGGAGGTCAATACCTACACTGGCATTCCGGCCAATTTGCTTCAAATACTAATTTCTAGTAGTAGTAGTAATAGTAGACAAGGAACTTTAAGAAGTGAACTTAAATACGAACTATTTAAGTTCACTTCTTAAAATTGTTCTCACTGAACAACACACGGCCGCTGTGGCTGGCGAGGTAACGCGACACCACGCGACCGCTGCTTTGTGTTGATCAATCAATGATCGATATCCCGAGCCTGTCCCCGTACTCTTATTTAATTGATCTCTGTGACGGCTTCGTATCCGCCGAATCTTTGTTTTTCTTACTTTTGTGATATTTGAGAACATCCTTATTGACGCTTGTTTACAAACAAATCACTAACTTTCACCACGTTCTATTCGAGCAAAAAACAAAACAACTTAATGAATGAGATTTTTTTGGTAAAATCCATTACTATCTTTGTGCAAGGGTTACACGTTGGCGTAGCAGTAGCGTCGTAGCACTTTCGTAGTCCCTGTGCTACGAGACTGACAACTCTTTCTTCAGTACTACGGTGTCATGTGGGCGGATTCAGATCAGAACGGTAACAGAACGGAAATGGTAGACTACTTTAATTTAATATTATGTATAAACTTTTTACAATAAATTCGGTCAGAATAATGCTTATCCAAAATATAAAAAAGAGCCATCACGGTGAAAAAATTTGCATAAAAAATGTGTATTGGTTAATAAATTTAATGTTACACATTAAAAGTACCATTATGTAAAGAATTATGTTAAACCCTTTATCAAAATATTAGGTACTTATAGATACAGGGAAACAACGATTGAAGGCACTTTAGTTATTTAATATTAACATGATAACAATACCTTGAACCGAACAATGGTTTCGTTTATATTTCGGGTCTGACATTCAAATATTTCGGACAGGCCATCAACAATAAGGCGAGAGTATGTAATGGCAGACAATGCGTCTCGCACTCATGTGCCAGCTCCACCCGTTTATTATTACTTACTACATTATAATATTATTAATAATAATATGATTATTCGAGACAAAGAGCAGTACGTGACGCTCGCTGCGCGCTTTAGGATTGTTATTCCGGCGCTTATCGCGCTCCCCGACCGCCATTATGTAAATAACAAAATATTATAATTTGTTTCTCTATTGTCGTGAACACAAAACATGACATACGACACGTCACTACTACACTAACATGTGTGTGTGTGTGTGCCGCCCCCGACAGAACCCGACTCCTTGCTAACAACGTGTCGAGATACAAGATAATGTCCATTATAAATATATAAAAAGCAATTTGCTAAACAACTTTAGAGGTTACAAAGTAAAATTATGTTTTTATTTTTTGGTTATATTTAATTGGATCTGATTGTTAGTTTTGTATCTGTGATCAAATTCGGGCAGCTGTCGATAACAATGTGTGAGGTGTTAATGACAGCCCTGTGGGTGTACTACTGTAGAAATAACAATTAATATTATATTATTATTACCACATTATTAACGATCAGCGAGAAACCTACATTGACCTCGTACACTTAATGGCAGATTATTGTAGTGTTGTGTATACATATTTATATTGCAATACCTTTTGTTTAAAAGAATGTAGGAGGAAGGGCATAGCAAGATTTCTCGCTAAAATTGAGCTGACCGACTGGGAAAGTACCTCCGCCTTACAGAAGACCGCAGTGAATCAACAATAGTTGTCTTTCTGTGAGTGAGTAAGGTTACCAGAGCTTATAGGGGGAGTGACTATTCTGACAGCATGGGAATTCCATTTGCTGTCAGTTCAGTAAATCCCTATTTTAAGAAACCTGAACGGTTTCTAAGGGGTTTGGCTTCGCATTTGCAAGCCTCTGGTGTTGCAAATGTCCATGGGCGACGGTCATTACTTAACATCAGGTGAGCCGCAAGCTCGTTTGCCCCTTATCACCATAAAAAAATGAACTTTCTTTATGGGTTATCCTTACTGGATTTTTCTACATACACTTGGAATCGTGCAAATAGAATTTAAACGTTTCATAAATTCTTATTTAAAACCTATTCATTTAATTAATTTGTTTACTGAAAACCATGCGGATTTTTAGTTTTCTCGCACATAAATGATAAAGAAAAACATACTGAAGAAACTTGTCACTACGTTGGACTACAGTCTACGTGTAATCCTGTTATAATTCGAAGCCCGTAGTAGTAGGGAATAGATAGAATCTATTAGATATGTGTAAACTATCTTACACAAAGGAACAAAAATATTATTTCATCTGACCTATCAATATTGAGGTTGGTTAACAGAGTCTATGGACTGTTGGGCATCTACATTTCAATCAATAAGTAAAACAGCTCAATATTTGAAACGGATAAATAAATGTTCTGACGCATGTTGTCTCCCACGGCACGCGCTGAACGCCGGTGCGCGGTGCGGGAGAATGTAATCAAATTTTTCGCGGCGACAGATTGCCAATAAACGCTTGATTGAAACATCATACGTACGCAGGTACTCAACATAGTTATAGAGAAAGGAGCCCTAATGTATAACACATTACACAGTTCGCCAGTATGATTTTTTTATCTGAGTATAGTGTTTAACCACAATCTCACCTAATGGTAAGTGACAATGTGGCCTGATATGAACCACGCTTACCTAGAAGATAACTATACTCTCGTGACTTGAAAACCCCTTAATTTTATACGTTAGTAAATACACTCAGACAGCTTATTACAATCCCTCACTGCACGGATAAGTAAACCGTTTAGTGCGGGCTTCGGGTAATTCCAACATAAAACAGTGTCACTTATCAGATTGTTTTTACTTATCTTAAAATAGTGCGGAAAATCTTTAGACTCCGTCCTGTGTCTGGGGACTTGGGGAGGTATGTTCAACTCGGACTGACTACGAACCGCACGTTCACTTGCGGTATCGTCCGGTCTAAGGGGCTTATTTAACAAAGACTTCGTGCCTACATTATAAGAAAAAAATATGTATCGTCATTTTGACACGAAATTATACTCCAATTTGACACGGAGAGTCGGAGACCCCGTTATAAATAGATATATACATATCCTAAACATTCGTCAATATGCAGATGAAATCAGGCAATTATTCCAGAAAACACTACTTATTGTGTCTAGTAGGCGTGTTATTATTTCCTATCTTCGCGTTACTCAACGAAGATGACAGTGAAGGGCAAATGTCGCCACAGATTGCCAATCATCTCTTTGATTACGTTACGAGGTCGCTCCGGCCCTCCGAGAGGCCCGCACGACCCCTCACGCGTCCCTCACGCTTCCCTCACGAGTACTGATCACAACACGCCTCCCTGCCACGCAATTTATAAAACGTTATTATTTGTTTGATCAGACGCAAACGTGTCCAATCATTGCGCTATTACATTAAGCGAGTTTCCCTCGGCGACGTGGATTCAGTTGATATCATCAACTTGTTATGTTCTGACAAATCTAGGACATTATATAAGTAGATATATAATAATAATACTTACTTTTTGTTGACGGGTAAACATGCAACAAGCTCCCGCCCACTATAATAGTACCTAGGAGTAGTCTTGTTTATCGGATTTTCTACCGCTTCTTAATGGATCTCATTTATATCAGGAGAGCATTCTCCCGTTATAAAGACGAAGATTGCCAAAATGACCTCAGATTTTAAAAATATTTTCAGACGAAATTTATTAGCGAATTTCGTCAAGTGTATCCTCTAATACTTTCTACGGCTTCCTGTGAAGGACGTTTGTACTGAAGCCTACAAAGCTGCGGAGCGTTATTTAAATAACTGGATAGCTTTGTTAAATTTTATTTATGAATGTTTACAATAATATTTATTTCTGAAAAGTTTCGTGTTTGCTGCCCGATGTTACTTTAAACACCTATAATATCTGATTTCTTACAATTATGCCAATATTAGACATTGAAATCAAACTGCCAGATGTGTAGACAGTGTTGGTATGTGGCCGTGGATGCTATAAACTATCCGAAACATCGGAATTAAATAATAATAATAATAATAATTATTTATTGATATAAATAAAATACATCAGAATAGTAGAATCCCCTAACACCTGCGCTAGTAAATACTGTGTTGCAGGTGCTAGCGTCTTCCCCTCTATATGTTGACATCATTTTTAAATTTATATCAAACAAAATTTATATAAAGCTAATGTTTATGAAATGAAATAAATTAAGTTGATAACAAACCTGCTTGCATGCTAGTGTGTGTGTGTGCATGTGTGTATATGTGTGTATCTGTGTGTGTGTGTGTGTGTGTGTGTGTGTGTGTGTGTGTGTGTGTGTACATGTGTGAGTGGGTGCGTGCGTGCGCGTGTGTTTGTGCCAGTGTGTGCGTGTGTGTGCGTGAGTGTGTTTGCGTGGGTGCATGTGTGCGTAAGTGTGAGCAAGTGTGTATGAGCAAGTATATTAGAGTGATCAAGGTTCAACACCCTATAAGATTTTCTACTGCATCATAACTCATTGCTTTTAGCCATGTAGATATAACCACCTTAAATTTGTTATTATTGTTTTTTTTTATTTTATGGATTTTATCACATTTATTATACAAATGGGGAGCTAAATACGTGTAATTTCTTTTAGCGAATGTCGACTTAACACGAGGTACAGGGCAGCGTACTACACGCTTTTGTGATGGAGGCAAGTACGGTACTATCCTTTTATGATATCTTCGTAAAGTTTCGGATACATACATCTTTCTCACAGATAGTACTCCTGCTTGTTCATATACGCTAGATGTGGGATGTCGATACGGTAAGTATAGAAGCACTTTAAGCAGCATACGCTGAGCCCTCTCAACTCCGATCATATGGGTTTTTGCCGCTCCTCCCCATGCGCATATACAGTATCTAATTATGCATTCGCACAGCGCTTGGTATGTCTGTAAAAGTAGTATGCGATTGGCTACTGTGCGTAAATTTTTAAAGACATATACCAGTTTTCTAATTCTTGCTATTGTCGACTGAAGGTGCATAGTCCAGGTAAGTTGATCATCTAACGTCACACCCAAGTACTTTATATTGGCGACTCTATCAAGCGCTGCGCAGTTACAATTCGAGTGGAGCTCTCTTCGGTTGCACGGGAAGGTGTGTATTTTAAGGATATGCGATGTAGCAGGTTTACCCACGGATGTTTTGCTGAAGCAAATATATTTTGTTTTGCTTATGTTCAAGGATAGGAGGTTGTTTTCTAGCCACCTTGTTACCCTAGCTACACCGGTCTCAGCTAATTCAAATACCCCATTCCACGTTTCACCATGAAATACTAACACTGTGTCGTCAGCGAACATAAATAGTTCCAAATATGGCAGGGTAGCCACCTTGCATAAGCCATTAATATATATAAGGAATAACGTTGGTCCTAGTGTGCTACCCTGCGGAACGCCGTAGCTGCACACATAGTCACTACTTTCATAGCCTTCTACCCTTACACATTGGTACCTGTCAGACAAATAATTTGTAAACCAATCTAAAACCACCCCCCTCATACCAGCGTTCTCCAGACGTGTTAATAAGATAGGAATAGATACCGTATCAAAAGCTTTTTGTAGGTCCAAAAAGACACCCAAACACTTGTCTCCTCTATCTAAATACGATACTATGGTTGAGGTTAATGTCAGTACAGCATCTTCAGTAGATTTTGCTTCTCGAAAACCAAATTGAAAATCACTAAAGAAGCTGTTATTTTCAAGGTATTTTTTAACTCTCCCATTAACAATTTTTTCCAGTATCTTAGATAGAGTTGAGAGGAGGGAGATAGGGCGGTAATTATTCGGCTCCATTTTATTTCCAGTCTTGAAAATCGGACAAACAACGGCCCTTTTAAATATGACTGGGAATGTGCCGGTTGCTAGACTTAGATTGCACATGTGGGTGACAGGTGGAACAAGTGTGTCAATGTTTTGTTTTAATATTTCTGAAGTAATTTTGTCCCATCCGGGTGCACTGTGTGATCTTAGTCCCAAAATAGTACTCCTCACTTCGTGAGGGTCAGTAGGAGTGAACGACATAGAATTAAGAGGAGAAGTATCCATAGCAGTTTCTCGTGTTAGTTCCCGTTCAGTTTTATTCATCCTGCTCAGTATCTCTTGTGCTAATGTACCTCCAACACCAGTGAAAAAATTATTAACTCTATTCAGGGACTCTGTTGGTGAGCTGTCAATATTTAACAGTTCCAAATTAGGTTCCTTGTCCTTCTTCATGTCATAGACTTCCTTAATAATTCTCCATGTTTCCTTAATGTTACCTTTATTGAGATTTAATTTTTCTTGATAATATTGTTTTTTTAGGTCTTTTATTATATAATTACATCAATATTTGCTATATAATATAGTATTTTTAATTTATTTTCTATCAAACAAAATATAAGTTGCTATTTTAACATAAAACAGCGTGACGAGTAATCCCGGTGGTACCCGCACTGCGCGTAAGCAATATTGCTTCACAGCTTTTCTTGTCATTGACTTTACATAAGGCGGGATCAGCACCCCACTAGAGCGCGATATGGAAATGAACAAGCAATCCTGTTACTTATCCCCGTGGAGGCACATACTGCTGATTGATGACGTCATCTTCACGGCGTAAGTATCGCAGGGAGTGTGCCCGCTCAGTCAGCTAAACTGCGAAGTACACAAGCGTGGGCGCCCACGCGTGAACAACGGATGAGATTACTGAACGTACCGAGTGTTGAGGCACGCACTCCTCGCTTCAGCGGAGGTGGAGTGTTTCGTTATTGGATCTACGAGAGGGTTGGTGCAGGAATGGCGGCTTAGTATTGCGTTTAGGTTTTTAGTGAAGGATTTGAAACTCAATTACAAACTGTATATTGGTTTCTGTGTGAACAGCACTAAATCTTTAGCCTAATAACAACACACGTGACGGTGTTGCGGTGCAGTTGTCTTAATTGTTTGCTATATACTTTTATGCGTTTACTTTCACAGATCTTATCGACAACATCATACCTGTTTGTCAATTTAAAGTTTCAGCAAGCTCTAACACCCGTTCACAACGAGATGTCATGAACTACACAATCTCCCATGACTAGACAAACTGCTCCGTACTATAACTAGACAAACTGCTACGTACTATAACTAGACAAACTGCTCCGTACTATAACTAGACAAACTGCTACGTACTATAACTAGACAAACTGCTACGTACTATAACTAGACAAACTGCTCCGTACTATAACTAGACAAACTGCTACGTACTATAACTAGACAAACTGCTACGTACTATAACTAGACAAACTGCTCCGTACTATAACTAGACAAACTGCTCCGTACTATAACTAGACAAACTGCTACGTACTATAACTAGACAAACTGCTACGTACTATAACTAGACAAACTGCTCCGTACTATAACTAGACAAACTGCTCCGTACTATAACTAGACAAACTGCTACGTACTATAACTAGACAAACTGCTACGTACTATAACTAGACAAACTGCTACGTACTATAACTAGACAAACTGCTACGTACTATAACTAGACAAACTGCTACGTACTATAACTAGACAAACTGCTACTTACTATAACTAGACAAACTGCTACGTACTATAACTAGACAAACTGCTACTTACTATAACTAGACAAACTGCTACGTACTATAACTAGACAAACTGCTACTTACTATAACTAGACAAACTGCTCCGTACAATTACTGCTGGGGTAGACTTGACCTTGATATCTTCCATGACCACTTCAAGCATTTTAAAAGAAACATTATAGATGGTACTGGTTTGTTTTAAGTTTCTTATAAATTTTTTAGTTGATTATGTGCATTAAGTCATACGTATTAAGTTTTCTTTTAAGTTTATTTTATTTTCTAATTTTAAACACAATATTTTGTTTGTAACGGTATTTCTTTTCAAAATTTATTTTATACATTGGTTCCATAGCCAAGCCACATATATGGCTTAGATAATTGCAAATGTTGTGCATATTTATTGGAGGAGCACGTGCAGTTAGTTTTTAAGTGATAAATGTATGTGAATGTTTGTGTTTACTCTGTAAATATGCCGTAATAAATAAATAAATAAACTATAGTAAATGCCACAAACGTAACAACGTTTTAGGCCCGCACAGTTGTTCATAGAGATTTTTTATTTCTTGCTTCTTATAATATTTCTTTTAGAAGATAAAACTTGCTGAGATTTACATGAATGAAGAATTAAATGAGATTACTTATAATATTAGATTATTGGCATGAAAATGTTCAACAAGTTGTAAATCAAAAATCTCAGATAAAATAGCATGCAGTTCCTATCACAATAATGAAAATATTTAGATAGTCCAAAAGTATATTTAATTTAAAAAGAGTATCTATGGAGTTTCTTGCCGGTTCTTCTCCATAAGACCTACCTTTTGGAACCGTGCAACTAAATTCAATTAAATATGACAATTCAAAAGCACCTGTATTGGTCTAATTGAAATAAATGATTTGATTTGATTTGATTTGATTTGATATAAGACCGCCAATTGTACTTACCGCTGTATTACTGATTGTATTTCATATTTTGTCTGTTTTGGTTATGTACAATAAAGAATATTCTATCTATCTATCTATCTATAAGTATGTAGCTACTACCCATTCTACAAGATTATGTTTTTAGATAACTATAGATAACTAGTCTAAAGTCTGAAGTGTCTCAGTGCTAACAAAGACAAGACTTTAAATCTAAATCGTTTGCCACTTACAAA
Organism: Craniophora ligustri; assembly: GCA_905163465.1. Classification (NCBI taxonomy): domain Eukaryota; kingdom Metazoa; phylum Arthropoda; class Insecta; order Lepidoptera; family Noctuidae; genus Craniophora; species Craniophora ligustri. Next base: position 14,670,964 of record LR990968.1, read on the forward strand.
CTGGCTCAATAAGGCCGTTGTTCGAAGAAGGCGCGTCGCGAGGTGCGATTAAAGAAGTGCCCTCTATCCTCTCTGGGACTTCGAGAGGAATGTGGCGGGGCGGGCGGGGGGGAGGGGGGAGGTGCACGGTTACGTGGAGGGTGCTCCGTGTGAGGACTCTTTAGAAAGTCGCAAATCGTCCGAGTGGCGCCCCCACACGCCGGCTGTTGGTACTGCACAAGACAACTCTTTCCGGTGTACTGAATGATGGCCACTTAGTTGATTGATCAATTGATTAGCGCTAAAGTGCTATACTAGAATTCTCTGCCGAGTATCAGTAAAGACTGATGACCTCTAGAAACAGAAAATATCTTACTTTTAACATCTTCTAGTTCTGCTTAACACAAGGCTGTAGTTAGGAACAACAAATGCATGAACATTTGTATGTATGTATTAACTACTACAGATTTTATAAGTTATTGTCTCGGAATATTCGCTTCCTTATTCGAATACCTACAACATCATCCTGTGCTCGCTCATCTTCGCTTCGCCTTCAAAGTAACAACAGTAATGTCTATCAATCTGTTATCTCAGAGTACACACGTCTGCTAATAACGTATAAAGTAATTTAAAAAGTTTGCGTTACTAGACTCTAACACATTTTTCTTCTCAATTTGAGCAAATAATTCTAACAGGGAGAAGGTACTAGGTATTTTCGCAAGTTAACTCTGTCGCGATCATTCGGACGCAGACCATTACGTGGCCGTTAACTCTTTAAGTATCTGAGTGGAGTAGATGGGAGGGGGGAGGGAGGTGAGAGGGGAGATCTTCAGCTGTACCACGAATTATTGGCTTTTATTCCACGATGAGAACAACTACCTACGGCTTACACAAGTATTCGTAAACGTAGACGACCGAACAATACCACATGTAGTATCACATCGTATGCATTAGTGTATATTTGGGTTTGGTCTTTTTTTATTAACAATGACCTCCTTTCATGAATAAGATACAGACTGTGACTATTATAAAGCTTCTATTTGTATTTACATTGGTACATCAAGTTCTGAGTTTTTGTTTTTCCGTAATATGCTCGACTGTATGCGCAGAAATGCAAATATTGGGCACATACAATATAAACATGCCTGCCATGAGTGTGATTACATCATATATCGTACTGGCCAGTGCCCATACATTTTGGAATTCAGTTTTAACATACCTGAGTATGGCATATTTTCCACTGTCAAATTCCACTTACGCAAATACAACACGTAAGTGGAATTTGAATTGTTTAAATAAAACTATTTTTACGGATTTTGATCGATATTATTTAATTCCGAGGTTACGGATTCCTTACGGCATCTATGGCCGCGAGCAAATTGAGGTATAGGTTGTGTTGGTGTTATAATTAGGTACTAACAGCTATCCTAATTTCTTTTTAATTGATAGCAGTCGAAAGGTTAGATTTCGGTCAAGGATTTGTGGTTTATGCAATCATATGGTAAATTTACAAACTGCTGACTTCATGACACGGCGGTGTTTAACATGCGATGTGTTGTTTTACATGACTCCCTATAGGTACTTGTTTTGATTTATAGCCTACATATGTAAGAGCTTATTTAGACTAGCATCTTGTATATATTCGAGATAAAGGGATTAAGGAAATGCTGTCAGTAAAATTTTATAACTATACCCCGTTACCTGCGTAAATGCCAATATATCAGCACCATAGGTCGTGGTGGCTGGTAATACATATGTAATAGAGGCGAGTTTTCAAAACTGGTGGGCGCTTAACTGAATTTAAAACATCAACAAATGTCAACCAGACAAAAGCTATGTGCCCGCATTCAGTTCACATTACTGTCGAGATACCACATCTCACGTCACATAGTCGCACAATACGCGACAGTTGTCACTAACTCTAAATATATAGCGCGTGATTTATATTGTTGTAGATGGAACAGAATGCAGTGGTATGTTGTGTGTGCGTTTTGTAAAAGGACACCTTTGTTTGTGGGGGCAGCGCGGAGGAGGCTGGCCGATAGTCAGTAGTTTTATAAGAATATAATGTTGTTATTTGATGTCAGTGTTTGTATTGAATAATGAGTAAACGAAGGACTTTAAAATTGACACACAAGCGCGTGGTTCTTGGCACGAGATGCTTATAAGTAACCTAGTAAACTAGTAACTTACAACTTTACATCTTACAAAAAAAACTTTTTTTAAATTTTTGATGCAAGGAGACATTAGATATCTATGTAATCAGTTATTCATAGTTGGTGTTTGTATGAAAAGTTGCAATTTCTAGATACTTGTGTATTACTATTGCCCTACTATTCTTAAGTAAATTAATTCTAAAAGATAACGGCTTTATGACCATTAGCAAATAGGTATTTCAAAAATTTTCTTCTTGCGTCCCGATTTTAGATATTTCAACAAAGTATGAAATCAATACTCATATCTTGATCGCTTTAAGTTTACATCACAAGATAAACCGATTAAACCGAAATAATTTAAATGAAAATGAAAACAGCATTGTTTTTTCGCGTTTTAAATTTACTTAGTGGTTATTGATTGTATGTAGGCATACAATTCACGCTAACATAACCGATGCTTTCAATACCGACTGGTTCCAGAAATTCTGACGACAGCAAAATATTTGGGTATTGTGCCCCTTACGATCTGGATTTTCTTATATACGTATATTGTAACTACTTGCTGTTCTTATGACTAAATCTGAATATATTTTGCGGATTCTATGTGCAATACAAGCTCTCACACCAATAAAAAGTTTGCTGGCTTCAGGGGCATATAAAAATAAGATTACATCTAGGAGACCTAAATAAATATCCTACTGTGCAAATAAACTCTTCTTTATTTATTAATATTGTATTATTAGAGGAACAGTAAAACCTAAAATTTTGTTTGAAATATAATTACTTTTAACTGATTTTATCGCGGTGTATTGATTTGTTTTTTGAGTCCCGTTGCAGTTTGTGAACATACCATATATAAAATAATTGGGAAAAAAACGGTTCCTACCTGTACCTACTGCTCATGAATACATAACAGTAGATACTCTAAAATAATTGGTGACTAAATCATGACTATCAAACATGGTATGTAGGCCACAAGGCATTGCCTCCTTCTAATAATTGAATAATAATAAATAAAAGATAATTTTATTGAAGTTTATGTTCAAAGTTGTGTGATAGTATGCAAAGCATAACAAATAACATTTTGAAAAATGCGAAATTATACAAAACTTATAAGGCTACCAGTAAGAGAGTACTTCATTTTATCCAAACAACACAATTTGTGAGAACATCTCGAGATTTTCTTGTTTACTTCGTTATTTGTGTCGGCGAGCGCAGCCGACCGCGCGCCCACAAAGCAGTATTGTTGCCTGATTGGAGTGGATCAGTGTCCTCTGATGTTTTCTCATTTATTTCCATATTATTTTGTTTGAGGTCGCTCTCCACGGCCCCCGGCCCCCGGCCCCTCCGGCCCCCGACCCCCGGCCTCCGGCTCGCGGCTCCAGCTAACGAGAGCGCCACATCAAACGACAACTCCCGCTATTTTCATTGAAATGAGAGGTTTCTTTGAAAATTGGACGCCATTATTATGTCCTTGTATAATTTATGTGCTTTTTATATACTTTAAAGAGTTAAGACGAGTTCAGATTTATTTCAATTTGTATTTACTCGCATACAAATCATATTGGATATTTTTAGAAATAGGTAATATAAAGCGAAATAGAAGATATTAATATTATGCAAAAATACACGTCCACATTATGCGTAGGTAACCTGCATTAGCTCGATAGTGCAATGCGTTGATGTCTTTTGTTCTCGGCTACAAACAACGACAACTTGTGCACTATAATATAAATAACATCACAGGTAATGCAGCCACTATTATACGATAATACTGTTAAAAAACAGTTTCATTATTTTTCAATACCCATTCCAATACATTCGGTTTGTGGTAGAAATCCAATTCTTCGCCATGTTATTATAATTTAGAATTTTACAAATTGTACCGAACATCTAATGTAATTACGTCAAAGATATCAATCGCCAGATTTATTATATACGAGTAACTGCTGAGTCCAATGTATGTTCTTCTTTATGTTAATGTAAATAAGCGTCGGCGGCAGCGGTGACTGCGGGGGGGAGGGGTCCGGGAAACCGGGGAGGGGGAGGGAGTGGGTTGATGTACAAATAACTTAAATAAGTTGAGGAATACGTGGTAACTTCCTACTAACTTATGTCGTCTCTACGACACGGAGTCCGGGCGGCTTCCTGAACGTATACATATAAGTATTACGTTAATATTTTACTATAAGTACTTCACTGCTGATATAGTCAGGTGTAGTGACCACACTTATAGAAATTACGTACGTACTAATCACATGATCCAACGATGAAGGAAAGCATCGTGACAAAACCTGTAAGCCTGACTGGTCTTCTTCCTTTTTTTTTATTATTCTCTATTGACTTCTTCTTACTTTTATCATCGCTATAATCTGACTCATTGGTCGAATAGCTCAGATCCCAGCCGAAATTTATTTGTTTGATTACCAGGTCAAGCACTGTTTTTCAGTGAAATCCACAAGGATCCCAGAGAGCCACGGGGAACTTGAAGATAGTTAAGGACAGCCACAGTTCGCACATATCTTGCGGGGGTGCATCTTTGTACCATTAAACAAATGAAGCTGTGCACAATATTTTTTTTCACTTATGTAAAACTTTAATAAATACAAAAGCAATGATTAATGTTATGTAACACAACAGACGCTGCTGCCCCCCGAGGGGCTCGGCGTAATGGATGCAGGCACCTGCAATCAACGCAATGTCTGAAAACAATCTCTTAGCTGGATCAATCTATTATGGAATATTATATGTAGAACGCTTTCATGATCCCCTCAGCGGCGCCGTCATCAGAGTGGGTGTGTCACAACTATTCCCACTAATGTCATTGTCGTCACGGGTGATGACGGGGGTGTGCGGGGGGGAGGGAGGGGGGCGTCATTACCGGGAGGACATCGTTACGGGCCGGAACTGCGTCGTTAGCTATAGACAAAGCCTGCTCGCTATGTGCCCGGCCATTTTTGTAACGGATAGCTCGGGAGCCTGGATTTTTATTATGTAATAAAAATCAAAAATAAATATAATAGAAACGGTGTCGTCTTCCATTACCTACTCAAATATTTTGACTTTTTATCAGATTCATATTAATTGTATAAGCTTTCATATTAATTAAATAAAAAGTAAGGTAGGGCATAGCGAGATTTCTCGCTCAAATTGAGCTGCCCGACTGGGGAAGTACCTCCGCCTTACAGAAGACCGCAGTGAATCAACAAGTTGTTTTTCTGCGAGTGAGTAAGGTTACCAGAGCTCATTGGGGGAGTGACTATTCTGACAGCACGGGAATTCCGTTTGCTGTCAGTTCAGTAACTCCCTATTTTAAGAAACCTGAACGGTTTCTAAGGGGTTTGGCAACGCATTTGCAAGCCACTGGTGTTTCAAATGTCCATGGGCGGCGGTCATCACTTACCATCAGGTGAGCCGCCTGCTCGTTTGCCGCCTTATCACCATAAAAAAAAATAAAAAAATTAATTTGTGTGTAAATTTCAAACAAAACCAAAAATGTGTTAGTGTTATCGTGTAAATATATCTCAGGAAATTACAATAGAATATATTATTTTATAATCTCTTGAAAATGTTGGGATAAACTATACACCACAAAATACTAGTACCATTTTTTTATTAATTTCGTGTAGGTAGGAATAAAAACATACATTTACAACATTTTTGTCTAGTCTCCCGCACTTCGTTCTGAGCAGGCGCGGGGGCGGGAGCGGGAGCGGGTGGCGGGAGCGTCTCGGCAGCTGTTCGTTAGCAAATGCGTTCATAATGAGCGTTTTATACCAAATGTAAAATATACCGAATGTAAAAATATATCAAATGCACTATCAAGCAATGCGGAGCCTCTCGCGTGTGCCTGGCGGGGGCTGTTATCTTCCGCGTTCAGCGAAACACGCGTCTCTTGAATATTAACAAGTCAGTTACACACGTTAATTTATATTAGTTCGTAAATGCGAAAAAAAAATTGTCATGTAAAGCTTCTTAAATTTCTATTAAAATGTAGTATTCGAAATTCAGCTTTCAAGTAATATTTAAAATAAAGTAAATAATTATACTAGATTATCTTGTTTATTATAAAACCACCGGACAGAGAAAGTTTATTGTGAAGAGTTTCTGTGCAAAACTTTTCATTCTCTTCAAACTCTTCAATCAACATTCCTTAAAATATCCGAGAATGTTTTTTCGAATAGTATTCGCTTTCGAAATCCACCATCCACCCCGGTTGGCGTCAGCAAGCGTCATCGTAATAATGAGCACAGTGATCACCACCTTACACACACATATAATATGTATTATATATGAACATAATTGCACACACATGCGCGGCGCGCTTGTTATGTGAACATAGCCCTATGTGCTGATTACGCGAAGCCTAGCACATAATTATGTGTTACTGCCGATGCACGACGACGCGACGCCGTGCAATGTACTCGTGGGGAAATAGTTTTATCATTTCACATTTCATGTGTCAGCGCTAGAGATTCCGAATTAATGTTCTGGTTCTTTTTACTCGCAGAAGAAGAGTATATGTTATTTTGTAGTATTATATACTAAGTGGAGTAATATTATGACTGTGTTCAAGTTGTGTGAATATTATGGGAGTCATTTGCATCGCACGTGGCGGCGCGTGTTTGATGTGAACTTCACTATCTGTCTGTATCTTTTACAATGATACTTAGGTCATATTTTAGGTTTCTAGATTTTGGTAAATGGAACCACATAATACATTTATGAAACTTTAATTGTTTTTCGAAATATATGTTCTATGTCCTCACTATTTACACATTTTTGGATTCATTGGAATTGTTATGTGAAGCAGGGGAAAGCTTCTGGAAACGCATTCTTTGTAGTTTATTACCTTGATTATTACATAGGCAAATGTAATAAAGTGGACAAACCCGCAGAAAGAACCTAGTATAGGTACTATAAGTATATATAAACAGTGACTGTAAACAGAGTGTAAATACATGCAAATAGTAGGTAGGAACTACAATCATGTCAGTAATAAAATATTGAATTTAGCTAATAACCTCTCAATAAGTCAACAGGAACAAATGTGTGCTGGAGAGTTTGTTCCCCCATTTATTTTTCTATGAATTTGCTACAAAACGGTAGTAGTAGGCGTTGTCGAGGGCTGCGTAATATATGTATTGTATTCACGACCAAAAATAATATATAATATTTGCCTCAATCCCATAAACGATATACTTAACGTAACATCATGACGTAGGGCGATCGGAACACGAGCACGTAACGAAAACTTGATAGCTATTTTATCAGATACAGAAAATAACCCTTAAGTATTTCTATAAAACGACTGTCCACGCGACATAGTCCACTGACAAATAAACCTAAGCATTAAATTGAATTACGTAGGTGCTTACATCAACAATTACACAACGGTAGTGTATCTAGTTGGTGTGCGGCGGTCGCTGAATGTAATGTAGTGGTCTGTGCGCGGCTGATACGAGTCATTACGGTGAGTGCCACTACATGCCGTCGCGAGCTCAACATGCAGATACGACAGTACTGTCTGAAATTAAATGTAATGATTATTTATTTCTGTAAATAGATCTTTGAAAGACACGATTATTTTATTATTTTATACGATTATTTTAGGATCTAGATGGTTTTGGCATTTCCCAACGGACCTCTGAGAAGAAATACCAAACCAAACTCAGAGAATCATGGTCGCTTTTGAGGTCCAAATATCGTATATTAAAGTTTACAATATGTGATCCTGACGATGTACGTAAAATTCGTCGTAAAGAACTTTTTACATCACACATAAACATTCGATGAACTCATCAGAGCAGAAGTATTGTTACCTTCTGTATTAAAGGCGCCAGGTTAAAATATCGATAGAAGACAATTTTTGTACAATGAACATAGACTTTATTACATGAACGCTTTGATGTATAATACGTAAGTAATTAAGATACATACCTATTACTATGTAGAAGTATCTACCACCTATTATATTATCAATAAGCCAAGTCACGTTTCTTAGCCCGAAATAAAGTGGTGTATAATAACATCCGGATACAATTATTTATTTATATGCTTTTGTGCAAACATCTAATATTCCCCACAGCATAGTAAATTATAGCTATTGCTTAATCTATGGTAAATGTATATAGGACTACTGTGGCTGTAATCATTTATTTGAGATGTTTATATTTTCTATTTCACAATTGTTGTCCTCAGGTTCCCATCTGCCTAACCCTGCCTGGTCTATGAACCCGGTGCCGCGGCGGCGGGCGGGGCCGCGCGTCCACTAGCAATCACCGTGAAAGCTTTCTGATAGTTACCTCCAGATCAATGCGTCTGCCAGACGACATACAGCACATTACCGACGTCTAACCAAGACGACATACGAGCCCAAACTTGTGTACTTAATGGACAATGTTGTATCTCGGCCTTAACTTTCAATAGATTTCAAAGAGTTAGGCATTTCATTCGTAACTTTGTTGTATAACGCAGTAGATTGTGACATTTGTTATGATATTGGGCAACATTCAAGTATTGATGGTGTACTTAGCGTGATATGTACCAATGCTTTGTATGAACCTCAATAATCACACGGCGGCCAAGATTGGTAATATCTTGAAGTGTGCTTCTACATCCACCTGCTCAAAAAAAATTGTCTGTTCTCATCATTAATGTTACATGTCAATATCTGTGAAATTGAAAAATACCCAATAGATCATTTCAATAGAGTAGATAATTCTATACCCACCGGCTTCGAGTCCCAATAGTTTTATTTCAATATCTAATATTCGTGTAACTATAAAATCAATTTACAGATTCAAAAATAGATCGTAAGTGCGTCTATTAAGAGTCTGGGTCCTAGTTTGATATCCAGGCCGAGAAAAGCTTGTATTTGGTTAATAGCAATAGCTTTCCCCGTTCTACATGGGCCCTGAAAACACAAGTGAACTGTGGGTGATATTATATGTTAAGTAATTCTATTCATTACACATTTTTACACTAATCTAAATAGTTCTAGTTTCTAATATATGGGTACTGTACTGAATCGAATTATAAGACAAAATGTATGTCGTAGCAAGTTGCTACGAAGTCTCGTAGCACTCGTAGCACAATCATCGTCTGGTCTAAAGTTTATACTAAACCAATTAAAATTCTAGAAGTGTAGGCAGAGGGTCAAATGAGGTACAAGGAGAGTCTCAAATATTAAAATGTGCAGTAGTGTGAGTACACAATGGCTCGTAATAAGGGGCGGCGCACACGCGGCGCGGCGCGGCGGTGACGAGCGCGCGCTTGAATTATTCATACGAAGGAGCGACAATTTGTTTACTTTCCATATCGAGACGATGTACACTTGTGATTTTCACGTAAATATATACGTCTGAGTGCTGCGTTATATCTTGTATCAGGCTATAATGCAGTCATGCTTAAGGCATCTTTAACATTTCTACTTAAATTATATACCTAAGACCCAAGGTTCTTCAGTAACTGTTTATAATTACTAAGCGGAAAGCCTGATTCTAATGTATATTTCTATATCTAAATCTTACTAGCTACTATGCTCCCAACTTCGTCTACAATAAATCCTAAAATTATAACTATGTATTTTATCTCTGAATTTGGATCAAACTTCACTGTGTGCTAAGTTTCATTGAGATAGATTAATTCGTTCAGCAGTTCATCTTGGACAAACAACGAGACACGAAATGTTTAATGTAAACATTTATTTTTAAATTTCTAGTATACAGAACCGGCCGAAGGACTTGCTTCTATCAGTTGACATTAGGCGTTTAGAATCTGTTTAGCACATAGTAAGAAAAACCTTTTTTAAATCACGCACACAAGCACATTTACCGGAACAAAAAGTATAGACAATTAGGGAGTATAGATATAATATTGTTATATAATACGTACTTACATAGCATAATCAACATTATGATCTAGTTAGTTATGACGTCACATTGTCTTCAGCATGGCCACACGGTGGGTGCGGGGGACGCGGGGGAGGGGGGGGGACTCATCACATTATACCGACGAACAAGGAGCCCTAATACTGTAAGTGGGCGTAGGGCTGCCACCAGATACTAATCACGTCACGTTGCACACCCTAATATTTGGGACCGTAATTTTTTGTAGGTATAGCTGCAACAACACAACTCACACAATTTATTAGACGAGCTATTTAGAAATACTATCAATAATAATTAATTACTTAAATAGTATATTATTTTGGTTTCTTTCAGCAGCAGATAAATATTTCATATAACCTTACAGAACCCAGATTTCCTAGAACCTAAATATAAGAAAAGAAAAATAAAAAAACACTAACGTCGTAAGTGTCATCCCTATCCCAGAAGTTAACAAGATCGGAAGCAATTTTCACTAGTGACAGCCCTAACTGTTAGAAACAAGCAAAAATATTGAATCACTTTCCGTAATCCGTATTACATTGTATTAAGATTCATTTTTGTTTGGTAACAGGTGGCATTGGCGTGAAAACCAAGATGATTGCATTTGACGAGATTATGACAGATTATATGAAGAGAGGAGAGGAGAGGGCGCCACCGTGCAGGCTGCGGCGCGGAGGCTCATTGTGTGGGAATGCGGGAAGCTCACTCCAGGAAATTGTCAATAGATACGTACTTGACGACGCACGTGGAAATATTCTACGGGAGTCTGAGAAATTTCGATGATAACATTATTCTTGAAGACTGTTTAGAAAATGAAAATTAATTTACGGTAAATAAGTTACACAAGCAATCATTTGAGTCTTAGTCTAACAACAATGTAATTAACTATAACGACAGAACTATACAATCTGTTAATGAAAACTCTAAGCAACATCTTTTGTTACTTTAATTTGTTTTTTTTTTGTTATTATGTCAAGAGCTTTAAATAACTTCAAAGTTTATTGAACTGGCCAATCACGACGTGAGTATTACATGTTATGTACATCATTGTGTTATATGTCTGTTTCTAAAGTTAATAGAGTAAGATTAGTTGGTGGCTTACAGATAATTCCCTTGTGTACGAAATGATCATGATATGAAGATACATACAAAAAGAGTCACTGCTCCTCATGTACTGTACATGAGGAGCAGTGAGTGCGGCGCGCCGTCTCCTCCCTGCGCCCGCCGCTACCAGGTACCGACAGAAACGACAACTCATTTTTTTTAATTATTTTTTTTATGTGATGACTATAATCAATGATCAACGTAGTTTCGTCTATGGTAATTGAAATTGCCGGAACCTTAAAATATATCCTCAACCAACCGAATGTTTATTTTAGTTTATTAATATGTAGTTTACTCATAAAAAAATTACAACTTATCAATTAATTAGATACCATCCTATCGTATTCCTAACATAGTTTTTCGAATATCCTTAAGTAGTAGTATATAGTTTCTATCCTATTTAAGTAGGTACTTTCTCATATCATCATCCGATTCTTGTTACAATAAAACATGACTTAACCTGGTCCTGTGTTTTATTAAACACACTTGTACCTAACTATAGAGCTGAGTTAAATTTCATCACGGTTGTTGATTTTGTAGTTGGTTTTATGTTAAATATTGAAGTCAATTTGTTTGTAAAATATCAAAACAACAAACTATTTGACATAGAATCTACATACATAAATCAATTAGTCGCGGCACCAGCAGGTCACGATCCACTGAAGAAATAACATTAATCTATTCAAGTATTCTGTAACTCATCAGTAAGTGCTTTTGTCTTTAGCTTACAATCGTGACGCTACCACTATTCAATGTTTAATGTCCTATGGCCCTGCAACACGCACAAATGTACATAAAATTAAAACAAAGCGCTTATGTACCTCGTAATAATGTCGGTACACTCTGCTTATATGAGCAGGTCTTACTGAGGAGTGCGTGGGCGTGCTATGTGTTCCATTCACTCGTTCACCGCTCGCCATTCAGTCACTCACCGTGTAATTATATGCGTGATCATTACACGCACGCATACATTACATATGACTGTGTGTTTATGTGTATTCTTGCACGCATTTGTATGTTTTACACAATATATTTAGTTACCATGTAAAGCTGAATTTGAATTGGAATTAGGTAGATGTAAAGTAATTGAAGCTACAAAATTTAAAAGATTTGTCATATAAATTCATTCCGAGTAAATTCTAATGTAAGTTCTAATAGTGAAAGGATTCTTTAAATCGGTCCAGTAGTTCTGGAGCCTGTTCAATTCAAACAAACAAACAATCAAATCTTTCCTCTTTGCAATATTAGTATAGATAAATCAAATCAAATGTTTAAATACCTAGTTGTACAGAGTGCGACGAAACTTGTAGCTAACAGAAATACTCCTTCCACAAGAAACAGATTATATTGTTGCGTCGTCCAGTAAATCTATGAGTCACCAACCTACCATATTTTATATTATTTACCAGTTTTACGATGTTGTAAAAATACACTTACTTTATATTATAATAAGATTATCGCATAAAAGAACAGACCAGAAACAGAATGAAAGAACTTTAAAAATACCTCGATAATATCAATATAATTAAATAGTCTTAATCCTACCACAAGCTTTACGCTGTAATAAATATAATTGGATATTGTTTTAAACTATCCATTCACATAATATATGTATGTGTACGGATTTAATGTATCTTGTATTTTCCAGTGTGGTCTACATCTCTCTTTAAATATATCTTCCTATCGCTTTTTTGGTCTACCTCTCCATCTTTGCCCTTCTCTTTGGGGTACCAATTTTCGGTCCATTTTTTGCCATTCTTCATACATTGCGGATGGTGATAATATCAATAACCGAGGGATACTCATCGAATCCATCAGTCAGTCAAATCTGTTTATGGCCATTTGATTTTGTATTTCATCTGTGAAGAAAACTAAAATTAATAATTAATAAAAATTTAGGAAGTAAAACGATCAAAACATGTTTTCAAAAGTGTATTAACAGAAAGTTTTTCCGTTCTTACTGAATGATCGTCTTCATACATTTAATCTGATCTTACATATCAAGACTGGGCAACTGATGAGTAGGTAAGGATATGGTACTTATAACACTGGTGCGGTGTTTAATGCAGGTACCGGGAAAAAGAGGAATTCTTGTTAAGAGAGAAACAAATGCAAAGGTTTAGTTTGTTTAGCTTATCACTGAAGATAGACACTAAAAATATATTATCTTCAGTCACATACCTATATCCGAAACTATGCCTCGTAACACCAGGTCCCTTATTCTAAATTCTATACCCTTGTATCACCTTAAAGTAAAATTCAGTAATTCATTAGATATTAGTTAGATATCTAAGTATTTTGTTATCTACCACCAGTTCAACCTCGAGCGTCTCTCATTGGCTTGAGTGTAGTTGATTCATGTTACAGGTCTATTACCTGTTCTCAATGAGAACCCTCATCACGTGTACCTTAACATATTATTATGTATTACTTAATAGTATTAACATCATATTTTCGGCCATCGATAGTAATTTCGTGATTTATTTTCTCTTTTATAACGCCTGCCATACGGGATTTCCATTTCCTTTGGATTTAGGCTATTTGGGATATAATTTAAGAATTTAATTTCATATTTATATTATTTAAAAGTGTATCTATGAAGTTTGTTTGTTTCTTCTCCATAAGACCTACCTTTTGGAACCGTGCAACTAGTTTAGACAATTCAAAAGTACCTGTAATATCGGTGTAATTGAAATAAATCATTTGACTTTTGATTTAATTCCTTGAAGTAGCAGTAAATATATCCATGAAACTGTACAACTTGTAACACAGGGCATAGTCGGCGTTAAATAACTTAGGCATTTCTTTTTGTTTGGAAATTAAAGTAGTTGACATTAGAATCAATATTTAAAGAGAGATTACCCTGGTCAGTATTGTTGTATATTTTATTCTTATTCGCTTTCCATAGTAACACTTTTGTTGTTTATCAAAATGACATCATCAACCCAATTATTGCCCCACTGCTAGGCACACGTCATTTGAGAAGAATTAGGGTTTATCAAAATTTATAAATACTAATTTGAAGCACCGAGTTATCTGGTCAACATTCTTCATATTTAATGGAATTGTTACACTTACGCAAATATTAGACATTGAAGTAAAAATCGGTTTTATTGATTCCATCGCAGATATATAATATTTATATACCATCCATGTATATAATACACTACGAAAAATTCGTTAAAAGTAGTATTATTTCATGATATACTTATAACTACATTTATAGTTCAATAACGGTTTTTTTTTATGTTCCCAATAAAAAAAAGATTTCGAACGCTTTTATACCGGAGGTAAAAACAAAATAGCTCAGTACCTTATATCCTCTATCTAGGCAAATTGAGGAAGATTGTGAATTCTGGGAAATTCAAAGTTTGTACGGTGAAGGACAGCAGAAGGAACATTTTAAACTATCCTGGAGTGGTTTCCGTTAATAAAATGTAATGTTTGAACAAACAGAGTTATTTTATAGATATGATTGGACATATTTGTGCAGATATTTAGTGTATTTACGCCTCCAAACGATTGGTATTGTATTCACATTAGGATTGTAAAATTTTATTGTAAACGTGAGTTCATAGTAATATAGTAGTTATTTTCTGAGTCTTTTCACACAGGCTATATTGGCGCGTCACGGTTAATTAACACTGCCTTAAAAGTATTGACTAATTAAAACCTACATTGACAACGCAAACTTATTATCAGAATATTGAATTGCCTTGTGGTAGAAAGTTAAAAAAAGTTTATTTGTCAAAATTTTGAGAGATAATGACGCAACCACGAGAGGCCTAACAGAACGGTGTCTGTTAAAAATTTCTAGGTTTGTGGGAAAGTGTTTAATCAGATGGTTCACCATCTCTCCTTTTAAAATGTAGAATTTATAAAGTTTTTTTTTTTTATAATTAGGACATCCAGCAGTTGTTACATTTTTTCTTACTTCTATTAAATTTATAACAATATGATGTTAAATGCACAGCTTTTAAAGGTGTCACAACATGCACAAAACTCAGAGAGCAACACTCAGTGTCAAGTCAGTTTAGGTGATAATTATTATATAATGAATAACTTAATTCTAACATAACTTCAAGTATTAAGTTGCCAAAACTGTGCTTTTTACCCTGAAAGTCATACAGACTTTAAACGATCGTAGATTTATAATTATTAAGAAATCTCAATCATCTTTTGCATTATAAATATATATCTGAATGATTAAATTGGAGTTCAACTTGTGTCGTTCGTTTACAAATAGTATAATCTTGTCTTAAGCGAGGAAAACATAGTGGTTTTAATGCATAGGCGACGGATTTCGTTCTGGAATATTCTAATCTGACATATAAAGCGCCGGGTGGAAATGCTCTCCCTTTGTTGTCACAAAATACTTGAAAGAAATCAGGTATAGCCTATATATAACCTAGTTAGTAATTATACAAACAGTCTATCCTATCCTATTATATGTATAGAATATACTATATTAACAGTAAAGAGTAGAGCAGCTGGATCAAGCGCGTGATCCAGCTGCTCTACTCCTACCTTTTTTACTATTTCGTAGCACCCATTTATTTTACTAATTATTAACTATTCAATACGATGTTATCCTACTAATATTACAAAAGCGAACGTTTTATACGATTATGATATGATTTTGAACGATTTATGTGGGGATTTTGGTTTTCTCTTCACGCAAAAACCGCTTAACGGTTTTGGAGGAACTTTAGCTTACAAATACAAATCAAATCAGTTAGTTAGTTTATTACCGAGATTAACACATAGGCTACTTTTATCTATATACCATGCGAGCAAAGCCGCGGGAGGCCGCTAGTTAGCCATAAATGTTTATAACCTACAGAATGCTTATCTATTAACTCAACGGCTTATATTATCAATCAATTAGTCTTGAGTGGTTAGTTAGGCAAGCAGCTTATTCACCAAAAGAAATGTTTCTTGAAAGTTTCACAATTTATTTTTAGTCACAAATAAACCTCAAGTAAAAATGTTAAGCAATACTTCATTATGCTTCAATCAAAATACAAAGTAATACACAAGAGGTGCCTAAATTGTTTTCAAATGAGAACTGCGCGAGTACATAGGTATCTGGTGGAGAGTACATAAGTAAGCAAGATTAAAAGCAGCCCAATGCTCTCCGCCGCGCCGCGGACGCCGCGATATTATAATCCAAAGAGCCCGCATTACCGCCGGGAGGCACCACCCTACTCGCGCCCTCCCTGTCACTCTCGTGTCTCCACGTAGCGCCGGCCTGCTCGCACGCGGTGCAAAAAGAAATCATTTATAGCAAGAAAGGTGTAGTATATCATTAACTTAAATAATTATGTAGGCGAACTCGCGTTACCACCGCAGTCTCTAAATTCTCATGGCGCGTTTGCGTTACCCGCGCCACGGCGACTGCGGCCAGGTGTAACGTAAACGCGGGGGTAATGCTTGCCGGAAGGTTGCGTGGTAAGGCTGAACGGATAGTTTCATGATTACAGTTTCGCATAATGGAGAGCGGGGTGGAGTGACTCGGCGGCTTTAATCATTGGGGAAATATTCCGCGGCCGCGACGTAAAACGCGAATTATTATTATTTCCCCGCTCGCGTGCAGCCTTCATGTCGCGCGGAAACACTGAAGTATTACATAATGAAACGCGATGACTACATGACAATTAATGTACGCCTTTTATTACACAGTATTATGAAAACTCTCGGCTGGAGACAAAACAACTTGCTGTTGCGAATTTCACCGCAATTTCAGTCAATAAGCCTCAGTTATGCATTAAACATTAAAATAAATATGGCTGACTATTAGTCATATCATGACTCCCATGAGCCCCCCTTACGTTTATTTCATATTGAAATTACATACATACAAACATTTTAAAGGACTTAATTTCCTATTTTTTTAATTACATTTTATTTGAAAGAAGTATCCTTAGGAACCGTGCAATTAGTTTTGACAATTCAAAAGTACCCGTGAAAGTAGTCCATTGTAAATAAAACCTTTTACTTTGACTTTGTGTTAGAAGTTTTCAGTTAAGAAGTTTTACTTGACGCCTTCACTTACAGCAATGCCTTTAAAAGATCTACATAAATAAATATAATTTATTATTTGAACTTACTTGGGTACTACAGAATATTGTTGCAATACAGTTCAACAACAATATTCTGTAGTTACGTAGGTACGTTCAACTACAATAGGTTTTTATTTTGAAAATTAGACTTTGTGTTTGCAGCACTGGTTATAGTAATATACATATTTTCCTATTGAGGATCACTATTCAAAATTGATAGCTAATAAACTGCTGCAATCTATGGGGTATACTTTCTATTTTCACACTCTTTTATACTTGTCTTTTATACTTAAATATTGTAGATAAGTAATACCTTCTAACGGCCCAAATATGCCTATAATGATAGCACTCATCATGTCCCTTCAGATGATTTTACATACAAAATAAGGCAACATATATATATTATGTAGTTTGTTATCAACAAGTTCAACAGGAACTAAACTTGCTTCTACTTCCAAATATTACGGTTAGGTACTTGACTTTGTAAAAGCAATAACAACAAATATAGAGTTACAGTAAATATAAGAAAATTCTTCTGTAGTACCTCCAAAGTATTAACATCTACCAAGGTCCACCTTCCCGAGAAGATACAGACTTTATTCACAAGATAGATAAAAAAATATATTTTATTATTTACTATCTGTAACCCGACATTTCCACCCGTTAAAATAAAATTTCCTGAAAATCCGTTCCTACTGGATGTCTTGCAAACTACTTACTTGCTAAATTTCAGTTTCATAATCCAATCCCGTTGCTCTGCACGCTCCCATTACCTCCCTGACAGTTAACAAATCAGTTACTTATACACCACCTACTTCTGCTTGCCAATTTTCAGTTTCATACGTCAAGTGACGACTCAATTAGCTCAGAGGCTGAACTATCGGCTTGTGCTTCACAGGTTGGTGGTTCGCTCCCCGCACGGAGCGAATATTCCTACGAACTGACACCACTGACTGAGCGACAGATAGTCGCTCCGTTTCTGGGTGTTTGTGTATGTGAAATTTTGTATTTGTAAACGTATCTACGACATAGGAGAAAATTCTAGTGGAGGGCAACGTTTTATTGGACAGTTGTTATCGAATACTATATACACCTAGGTATTGTATAGTTTCTATTACGGCGACTGAAAAACAGAACCTCCTTAACTTTCAGCTACACATGTTATCAATATAAAGTATAATTATACTTTTTATTTATTTTTAAAGTTGCCCCACACTAGGATTTTTCTCCTGTTTCGTGGGTGCGCTTACAAACACAAATTTTCACATACACAGACGCCCAAACCCGGAACAACTACCTGTAGAACGTACAAATAATTGCTCCGTGCGGGGATCGAGCCCGCAACCCGTGGGGCACAAACCGATCGCCCAGTCACTGCGCCACCGAGTCGTCAACTTTAATATTTACTTTAATATTATTTATATTTAAGTTTGATATGACTAACTGCCTCGTTGGTTTAGCGGTCGTTATGGCGACTGCAAGAGGGGTTCGATCGTGGGTTCGATTTCCAGGACAAGCAGTGTTTTCTATGAAATTCTCAGTAACAGCTCGGAGTTTGGGTTAATGGCAATAGGTTCGCCCCCTAATACATGGGACCTAGAGCATACCGGTGAAACGTGGGTGTACATTAGTACACCTCTGCCTAACCTTTCGGGGACAATAGTGCTATAGCAACAGCAATATCACTATTGTCTGATACCCTACCCTGACCTAAGGCTAAACTTCAACAGCGAATGCCGACTGAATTATAGTACAGAAGAAGATATTCTGTGGTATACGACATTTCCGATCGCCGAATGTAATAGGAAAACCCAATGACACTTTGCTCGACCACACACTAGAGTAATGAGACTTCATCGCACTTCAATTTTCCTCCAAACTAATTAGATCAATTACTTCCCCCATTACCTTCCAATACATACCTAGCTCCCTTGCTCCTTGAATTACCACATCAAGAACCTGTCGATCAAGCAATTCTGCAGCCCCCCCCCCCCCCTCCCCGCGCGCTCCCTGCTACCCCTACCTACAAATCTTGCCAGTCTCTGTATTAACAAGATACAAGATAAACGCGTAGAAATGCGAGCACGTCATATTACAATATTGAAGAGGTGCCGAGAGCTTTAGTCAGATTTAGGAATTAGGTACGTTTATTAATGTAGGACTAAAGCTTCGTAATTGCCTTCGTGATGTTTATTAAATAATTTAGTTTAAAACTATAAGAAAGTTTACAGAATTTTAAGAAAGATTTTACACTCCATCACGTGTGGTGTCACAAATGTTGCAGTCGTTATTGCTGACATTTTGGTGGGGAGCTTATCAAACTGCAACACTGTTATCTGGGCACTACATGAGCCTGCACATCTCCCGTACATAGTGTTATAGCGCGCTTTTTTGTCTCTCATCATCAACTCATTACTATCCCACTGCTGGGCACGGGCCAGCTGCTGAGTGACTTCACAAAACGATGTATTTTTATATACATATATTATATTATATTATATTATATTATTCATTATATTATTCATGGTAAAATACTAGTGTACACTGTTTACAGGGTCTACCCATGCTCTGTATATCATCATCAGCCCATATGAACCCTGTGCTGGGCATACTAAGCCTTGTGGGAAACTGCTGACGCATTTGTTTGTATTGTGCTAGCATTGCCACTTAGCGCAACGCGGCAGTCGTCTCCCCCACAGTCGCACCCAAACAGTCAGGTCATTATATAGTAAGTTTATTTATGTAATAACTGGTATCAAGCAGTCAAGTATATAACTTTTACTTTGAATTACACAAAACAAAATAAATTTAAATCGAAAACTGGTATGGATACTCCCTAGATGGAGTTTATCTAAATTTGAATGAATTTATCTAAATGTAGATAAAGCCCACGCTCAGCTTGCTCATAGAACAATAAATAGGCATACAAAAAGAGCAAATACTATAATACAACCTGCAACCTTATTTCACAAAAAATAAAATATTGACTCTATATTCGCTATATATACAGGAAATTTATTTTTAGATAGTATACAATTTACTTAGGGCGCAAGCCTCATGGCGTAAAATGTTATATTAGTTTGTAACACCATTTTAGGACCATATTATGCTAATTAAATAATAAAGAACTAATGGGTGCGTGTGCTTATGTACGCGCGTGAGAAGTTATACTTTATTTATTTATTTATTTATTTATTGGCCTATCTACAATTGTTACACTGTTTATCCTAATAATATAAGCAGATACAAGCATAGTGTACAATATGATGCGATAGACACAGCATGCAAAAAACAAAATTAAACGACAATAAAATGCAATAATAGTGCAGAAATAACACTTTCAACTACAGTAGGTAGTTTGAGAAACACAGTAAATAATAACATACAAAATAAAAATTTACACAAGTCAGTATTGATTGATTGATGGTTAGTTTTGATGGACTTGGCGCTTGAACTTTTGAAGAGTTGTGGAAAAAATATCTATTGATTCATGGCAATTATTAAGAAGCCTGCAAATTCTGGGGATAGGGGAGTTGGATCCTGATACAGTTTTGCGGAATGGGGGACGTAATAGTTTTATAGGTTGACGGGGATAGTTATGGGGTAGATTAAAATTAAACTTACTTAATAACTGGGGACAGTCTATTTTACTCTGAAATATTTTAAAAAGAAAAATTAAATCTATATTATCTCTTCGTTTTTCGAGTGTAGTCATGCAAAATTTTTGAAGACGTTTTGCGTAGCTCCTTGTTTTTTGCTTAATCCCGCAGAATAGGCAAGATGGTATAAAAATCTTTTCTGGATCCTTTCTAACCTAAGACTATGCGTTGCATAGTGCGGACGCCATACAACCGCGCAGTATTCTAATACAGTACGAACGAGACAGTTAAAAAGATAAACTTACTTACTTCTTTGGCATCATTAAATAGTTAACCTCAATTATATTGGAGCACTTGAAAAAGTATATAAGCACAATTTTTTTCACAAATAGTAAGTAATATCAATCAAAATATTCAATTTAAATCACCACTGAATATAATTTATTAGCACATATATAATTCGCACTTGTATGAAACTAAAACACGTGTTGTGAATGTATAAACTAGAAACATGTTGATAAATATTATAAATATGAAAACAGTGATCAGAGGTGACGAGCGTACCAACATGCGCGACTAATATCAAGGTTCAATTTCTATTTTGTTGGTAGCTTTTTTTTCGAGACTTAATGAGCGGTTAAGCAGACAGCTTCATACTGTTAATTTTGTGTCACAGATGCGCGCGCATCTTAAAATTTCACTCTCATCATTCATTAAGCAGACAGCTTCTTACTCTTAATTTTGTGTCACAGATGCGCGCGCATATTAGAATTTCACTCTCATCATTTTTTCATAACGCGCTTAAAGAAGTATAACTTCAACAAATAAACAATAAAAAGTAGGGTAGCTGCTTTATTCAATTAAATTCAACATTATTAGATCAGGACCTTGTCTATAGCTATATTCTATATATATAAAAATGAATCCCTATTTCCCTTGGTCACGGCATAACTTGAAAGCGGTTTCACCTAATTCATTGATGTTCTTTTAAACGTTTTTCTAAGACGCAGTAGAAGGCTTTTTCGTGCAAAAAAAAAACAAATAAGTTACGCAAAGCATAAAAAAATTGAAAACTTAACGACGATTAATGCTTTTAATCTAACCTTATCAGTTGACATTAGTAAAGAAAAGAAAACTGACATATTTGTCATTTTTACAACAGTTCGTGCGATTGACAGGTCGCGTGCTCTAAATATCGTCTACTAGCTCCATATGTCGGAATATTTCTTTACATTTGACTTCCCGCCACCTAGAAGATCTTATATTTCCCAACAAAACATAATAAATGGAATTAAGGAATTCGGAACAATGCGAATCTATCCAATGAATAAGAAACAGATATCGTGCTTCTCTAGCAAAGACCGAGAAGTGGCTCGGTTGGCAACGAGATATGATCTCAAGTTAAGATCTGCAGCAAATAATACACTACTGTAAAAAAATATGTGTGAACGCATATCAAAGTGATGATAAATAAGGGCGGATACACGACCAGCTGGAATACCTGCAATCTAAAATAATAATAAATTGAAAAATAAATATACCCACGCCAACAATACCCACGCCAACAATACCGACGCCAACAATACCGATTCCAACAATACCGACGCCAACAATACCGACGCTATCTATACCGGCGCTACCAATACCGGCGCCATTAATACTGACTCTATCAATTCCGACGCCATCAATACCGATGCCACCAATACCGACGCCAGAAATACGGACGGTATCTATACCGACGCTACCAATACCGATGCCATTAATACTGACTCTATCAATTCTGGCGACATAAATACCGACGCCACCAATACCTACGCCAACAATACCCACGTCACCAATACCAACGCCACCAATACTGACACCACATATACCGGCGCCACCAATACCGACGCCACCAATACCGACTCTATGAATACCGAAGCCAATAATACCAACTCCCAAAATACGGACGCCAACAACACCGACGCCAACAATACCGACGCCACCAATACCGACGCCAGTAATAACAATGCCATCAATACTGACGCCAGCAATACCGGCACCACATATACCGACGCCACCAATAACGACTCTATTAATACCGACGCCAACAATACCGACGCTACCAATACCGATGCCAGCAATACCGACGCCACCAATACTGATGCCAGAAAAACGGATGCCAACAATACCGACGCCAGCAATACCGACGCCAACAATACCAACGCCACCAATACCGACGCCATTGAAACCGGCTATTAATACCGTCGCCACCAATACCGACGACACCGATACCAACGACACCAATACCGACGACACAAATACCGACGCCATCAATACCGACGGTACCAATACCGACGCCATCAATACCGACGCCATTAATACTAACTCTATCAATTCCGACGCCATAAATACTGACGTCACCAATACTGAAGCCACCAATACCTACGCTAACAATACCGACGCCATCAATACCGACGCTACTAATACCGACACCACATATACCGACGCCACCAATACAGACGCCATCAATACCGACGCCACCAATACCGACGCTAGAAATACGTACGCCAACAATACCGATGCCTACAATATCAATGCCATCAATACCGACGCCACCAATACCGCCGACATCATAACCGACGCCAACAAAACCGACGCCATCAATACCGACGCCAACATTACCGACACCATCAATACCGACACCAGCAATTCCGACGCCAGCAATACCGACGCCAACAATACCGACGCTATCTATACCGGCGCCATTAATACTGACTCTATCAATTCCGACGCCATCAATACCGATGCCACCAATACCGACGCCAGAAATACGGACGCCATCAATACCGGCGCCTACAATATCGACGACATCAATACCGACGCCACCAAAACCGACGCTTTCATCACCGACGCCATGAATACCGACGCCAAAAATTACGACGCCAACAATACCGACGCCGACAATACCGACGCCAGCAGTACCGACGCCAACTATACCGACGCCAACAATACCGACGCCAACAATACCGACGCCAACAATACCGACGCCAACAATACCGGCGCCAACAATACCGACGCTAACAATACCGATGCCAATAATACCGACGCCACCAATACCGCTGACATCAATTCCGATTCCAACAATACCGACGCTATCTATACCGGCGCTACCAATACCGGCGCCATTAAAACTGACTCTATCAATTCCGACACTATCAATACCGACGCCACCAATACCGACGCCTGAAATACGGACGCCATCAATACCGACGCCTACAATATCGACGACATCAATACCGACTCCACCAAAACCGACGCCTTCATTCCGGACGCCATGAATCCCGACGCCAACAATACCGACGCCAACAATACCGACGCCAATAATACCGACGCCAACAATACCGACGCCAACAATACCGACGCCAACAATACCGACGCCAACAATACCGACGCCAACAATACCGACGCCAACAATACCGACGCCAACAATACCGACGCCAACAATACCGACGCCAACAATACCGACGCCACCAAGACCGCCGACATCAATTCCGATTCCATCAATACCGACGCCATCAATACCGACGCCAGCAGTACCGACGCCAACAATACCGACGCTAACTATAACGGCGCTACCAATACCGGCGCCATTAAAACTGACACTATCAATTCCGACGCCATCAGTACCGTTGCCAGAAATACGGACGCCATCAATACCTACGCCTACAATATCGACGACATCAATACCGACGCCACCAATACCGACGCCAACAATACCGACGCCAACAATACCGACGCCAACAATACCGGCGCCAACAATACCGACGCTAGCAATACCGATGCCAATAATACCGACGCCACCAATACCGCCGACATCAATTCCGATTCCAACAATACCGACGCCAACAATACCGACGCTATCTATACTGGCGCTACCAATACCGGCGCCATTAAAACTGACTCTATCAATTCCGACACTATCAATACCGACGCCACCAATACCGACGCCTGAAATACGGACGCCATCAATACCGACGCCTACAATATCGACGACATCAATACCGACTCCACCAAAACCGACGCCTTCATTCCGGACGCCATGAATCCCGACGCCAACAATACCGACGCCAACAATACCCACGCCAACAATACCGACGCCAACAATACCGACCCCAACAATACCGACGCCAACAATACCGACGCCAACAATACCGACGCCACCAAGCCCGCCGACATTAATTCCGATTACAACAATACCGACGCCATCAATATGACGCCAGCAGTACCGACGCCAACAATACCGACGCCAACAATACCGACGCCAACAATACCGACGCCAACAATACCGACGCCAACAATACCGACGCCAACAATACCGACGCCAACAATACCGACGCCAACAATACCGACGCCAACAATACCGACGCCAACAATACCGACGCCACCAAGACCGCCGACATCAATTCCGATTCCATCAATACCGACGCCATCAATACCGACGCCAGCAGTACCGACGCCAACAATACCGACGCTAACTATAACGGCGCTACCAATACCGGCGCCATTAAAACTGACACTATCAATTCCGACGCCATCAGTACCGATGCCAGAAATACGGACGCCATCAATACCTACGCCTACAATATCGACGACATCAATACCGACGCCACCAATACCGACGCCAACAATACCGACGCCAACAATACCGACGCCAACAATACCGGCGCCAACAATACCGACGCTAGCAATACCGATGCCAATAATACCGACGCCACCAATACCGCCGACATCAATTCCGATTCCAACAATACCGACGCCAACAATACCGACGCTATCTATACTGGCGCTACCAATACCGGCGCCATTAAAACTGACTCTATCAATTCCGACACTATCAATACCGACGCCACCAATACCGACGCCTGAAATACGGACGCCATCAATACCGACGCCTACAATATCGACGACATCAATACCGACTCCACCAAAACCGACGCCTTCATTCCGGACGCCATGAATCCCGACGCCAACAATACCGACGCCAACAATACCCACGCCAACAATACCGACGCCAACAATACCGACCCCAACAATACCGACGCCAACAATACCGACGCCAACAATACCGACGCCACCAAGCCCGCCGACATCAATTCCGATTACAACAATACCGACGCCATCAATATGACGCCAGCAGTACCGACGCCAACAATACCGACGCTAACTATAACGGCGCTACCAATACCGGCGCCATTAAAACTGACACTATCAATTCCGACGCCATCAGTACCGATGCCAGAAATACGGACGCCATCAATACCTACGCCTACAATATCGACGACATCAATACCGACGCCACCAATACCGACGCCAACAATACCGACGCCACCAATACTGACGCCGACAATACCGACGCCAACAATAACGATGCCACCAATATGTATGCATCCAATGCACGCGAACTTATTGCCATCAACCGGGCTGGAATCCAAACTCCGAGCTGCTACTGAGAATTGCATAGAGAAACCCAATAACACTTTGTACTGTCAGTCGCACTTACGACCACTTGACCAACGAGGTATTTACTATCCTAGATACTACTTGCTGCTGAAATGTTCGTACAGCCAGCAGTTAGGTGAGTTTTCAAATTAGCACTACTTTTTGAGTTGCACACTGTGTTGTTGACATCCAAAAGACACCAAGTGTTGGTAACACCTGCCACTTTATAACTCTGTTAGTTTATTAAAACTGTTCAGTGCAGTCGGCCAAGAATCTATTTATTTATTGCATAATGTGAACATAGTTACAGCCACGGCTTGCAACTAATAAACACATAACGCTGTTAGGGCGCAACAAATCAACTTAAAACTAATATTGCAATTTTAATTATTATTATAACATCACAGGTTAAAGAACTAAACATCGTACCATTTATACATATATTAATTAAACTTATATCTAGCTTAAAAGACCTATAAAATTACTTATATAATTATTTATTTATTATAAATAACATTAATTTAAACAATTGTCTTCCATAAATTCTTGAATTCTTAATAAGTCTGTTAGAAAAGTCTAACAATAATAACTTTAATCTAGCTTTATATACACCTAGTGATTAGGAAAACCGTATACTTTCAGATAGTTTAGTACAAATTTGGATGCATCGGTATTCTGAGCTATTTTTATACATTTGTAGTCTGGGTGTTGGTAGAATTAACTTATTTTTTCGGCGTTCGTTTTTTCCGAAATTAAAGATTTTTATATTTTTTATAACAAATGTGGCTATTTCTAATATATTATATTGAAGGCAAAGTTAATATTTTTTATTTTATAAAGCGGGGTTTACAGCTATCTCTAGGTTTGATATTAAATATTATTCACCGAAAGATTTTTTTGAGAAATAAATAAAGCGTTTGCATCTACACTGTGTCCCCACATGATAATGCCGCAGCGTAACCATGCGTAGGCATACGCGTAGTATGTCAGGTTTGTTTGGTAATTCTCGGTACAATTCAAGCCCAGAGGTTCATTGTCTTTAATCTAATAATAAAATGTATCTACATCATACTCATCATTATCACATGCTCAAACGGTGAAGGAAAACATCGTGAGGAAACCTGCATGCTTAAGAGAATTCTCGATGGCATGTGAAGTCTGCCAACCCGCAGTAGGCTAGCGTGGTGGACTATAGCCTAATCCCTCTCAATTGAGAGGAGACCCGTGCCCAGCAGTGGGACATTAATGGGTTGATGATGATGATGATGATGACATCATACTCGAACGATCTCTGTACACCGAACGAGACTGATATTGAAGTTGATTTCGATTTATTTTCGGATTTTGCATTTGTGAACTCAGCTTTTGTTTGGGTAATCTTAATTTATTTTTCTATTAGAAAGCATATAGAAGGAATCTTTCACATTAAGGATTGTAAAAGAAGCTAATTAATTATGTAGGTACCTAATGTTTATTTCTTAAAAGATATGGTGTTTCCTGTTTCCTGTCGGCCCTTGTTCATAACTCTATCCACTATGACCTACTTTTTGGAATCGCGCAACTAGTTTTGAGATTTCTAAAGTACGTAACAATTTTCATTCGTATAATATTTGCGTAATAGTACTGTATAATAATAAATAAATGACTAGATTCTGAATAAATGACATTTACCAACAAAACCAAGTTTAGAATACAATTATTACTCCATGAATCTTAATAGAGCTAGAAAAGACTTCATTAGGCGTAAAAAGGTGCCGTCGGCGAGGCGGGCGGTGCGGTGCGGCGGTGCGGCGGCTGCGTGCACGAATTACTCAATTTCATTTCAATTTGCGACCACAAAGTCTTCGCCAGGGACTCCGCTGTCCCGCGGGGAGTCGCGGGGCGAGGCGAGGCGAGGCGCGGGCCGCGGGGGGTACCGGGAGGTGGCTATTAAGGCGGCTGCACACACGACGCGCCGCAGTTTTTTCGCCACCCTCCTCGCGACTCCGCGCGACATTACACCCTAACACCACTACTTAGAATTGAATCGGCCGCGAGGGCGGGTTGATTAAATTATTTCTCCATTATTTGATTCGCCACCTCTTCCAATATGGCGGCAAAAAATCACCGTCACGTGGGGAGTCGCCACAACAACACGCTTTCACCCGCCAGACGGGGAAAGGATTAATTAATTAATGTCAATTGTGGCTAAGTACCTGCAAGTACTACAGAATGCTACACTAGTGCAGGTGTCTCGCTTCTTAGATACGTGTTGTAGTTACTGGTAAGTAACTGAGGAGTAACTTGTACCTACCGACGTGCCTACGTTACGCAGGTAGGTTTTCAGGTATTGTAAGCTGACATTCGCCATATGCTACACATTATTGTTTTATTAAGAATATATCTACTTTCATGGGTAGACCAGTTCAGATTATCCCTTAAAATTTTACTGTGAATTTTTACTGCTACTAGATGCCTGGTTCCAAAAACCGAAGACTTACTCATGGAGAAGAGCCAATAGCAAATCAAATGAAATGAAATGATTGTTTATTTCTGTAAATAGATCTTTTTAAATACACTTTTACAAGTCACGATTGATACTTTTGTTTTCATGCCACTGAGGTTTCTTACCAAACAAGCTTACGTCCTGCCGAAATGTAAGGATTACCTTAGCCTATGGACGTCTGTAACACTAGAATAGTCGCTTGCGCGTTGCCGACAAAGCAAAACCTTTACACTCCTTTTTTTAAAAAGCTCATGATTATGATACAGTCTTTTGGGAAAACGTCGACAGATCCCACAGTCATACGAAACTAGGTTGAATTGATTTTGAATAAAATAACCAGACACCAGCAGGACACTTATCTAAAATTTAATTAAGTACGTATGTAGGAAGTTGAATTATTAACTAAACTTAATTTAACAGATCAGTAGCATAAGATGTATAATATACAAAATGAAAGAAAAGACAAAATCGCAATAGAGAAAGAAGTACAAAATAAATAAACTAGCCGAATAGCGGTGATAATTAGAATCACGATTAGAAATAGGTGGACCGAGAGCTATCTTGCTGAGAACGACGAAGCGACGGCATCTATAATATACAACGAGGTTTTATAGTCTTTGATAATATACTAGCTTTTGCCGGAGTCTTCGTCTACGGCAAAACTTCTGCGCCCATTTAAAGGATTATTTCCGGGACAAATACTCAGACAGGAATATAGGTATGGGAAGTATGATTGAGTAGGACCTACTAGTCGTGTATGTTTTCTAAGTTTTGATTGACAATTATTTTATTGGTCACTCCATAGTAAATTGAAATTCATACTTTAGCTTTTGAGAGATTTGTCTCGATGGCATGTGAAGTCTACCAACCCGCAGTAGGCTAGCGTGGTGGACTATAGCCTAATTCCTCCCAAATGAGAGGAGACCCGTGCCCAGCGGTGGGACGTTAATGGGTTGATTATAATTTAGTTTTTCCCGCGTGTTCATCTGCGTAGAATTTGTATTTTTTTCAGGCTGTTTATTATGTTACCCTCTTTTAAGAAATTATCGATTCTTCATACAAACTTGCACTTTTAAGAGGTGATTTTGGAGACAAAACCTCTTTCTCCACGTCCTTCTCCAGGACTTAATGTATCTTACAAAATTTCATCTACATCGGTGAGTGCAGCGGTTAAAGCGTGAAGAGGTACCAGACAGACAGACACATTTTCGCCTTTATAACATTAGTATGGATATGGATAGAGCTTCAAAGTAATAATGTTAAATTTTAGCACAAATGTAAGGGAGTAACAATGTTACTAATTCTGAAAATTGAGTCGGGGCCAGTCGCACAAGCGTGCTCATTTTTTATAATTTGATTTAACTTAGTTTGTCTTAGATTAAGATAAAACATACATAGAATATCTCACTTGTAATCCTACTTATATTCATTTATAGTAGGTATGATGTTTTGTAACAGTAGATACCTACTGTACTATTTATTTAAATGCTATCCTCAATTTAGGTAAGTTGTCCATCTCCATACTTGATGTAATCACTAGTCTATCCCTCTGTCTATAGTTTGTACTTATAATGATTGCTGTTGTACTTATCTTGAATTAACAAACCAATAATATAATCACCAGCTACCGTGGACCTGAACATAAGAGTCTATCTTTTAAGAATTATATTTGTAATATTTATTTATCATCTCTAAACCTGTATTTATCATCTCTAGGTCAGCAAAATTGCTACTTCACTCTCTATACCACCTTTTTTTTATTTTTTACCACCTACAAAATTGATATTATGGTACCTATGGTTATTCCCGTTATTATTGTCTTGAAATCGTCAAATAATATTTACACACAAATATCATTGTATTTCATTGAAAGCATTAAACTTTCTTTTTCCTTCTTATTGAAAATACAAATACCTTCCTAATACAATAGTGAGTAGTTCAGTAGCAACACAATACGACATGAGATACCCAAAACATTGAGCTATAATCCACTAATAGTTCCACTAAAACGTTGTATTGTCCCAATAAAAGGAAGTGACAGGCGGCCAGGCATCAGCTAAACAAACGCACAGCGGTTACTATACGCGGGATGTGCCGGCGAGCGTCTGTTTGGACAGCGGCACAATGCCGACGGATACGGACGCCAAAACGTACCATTATGTGCGCGATAAAGGAACTTTAAGATCTTTAAAAGCATTGAGCTGAGGTGTCGCGTCCCGCCACGCCCCTAATGACGTAAATCGAGCCGCACTCTTTTGTTTTGTTTCCGATAACCGCCGCAATCCGCTCCTTATTGAGTTACCGCCTTTAATCATTGACGCGCCGCGCTCTGTAACCGAGATGTGCTCGTAACGACGAGCAATCAATACGCGCGCGCGCCGGCCGCAGACGATTGTGTCATCAATACTCCTTTGATTCAGCCCAATAAAAAAAATGAGTAAGTAATTGAATCCTACTCTGAAGATTGCACAAACTAGATGTCTTGAGTGCCGAGGGGGCGTTTGAGACGATAAATTAGAAAGACCGCGACTTTCTCCGATGTGGGCTCTTATTACTCCACTCTGGGGCAAAGTAATTTGATAATATCTCAAAAAGATTTAGAAATTCCTTAATGATCTAAGCCGAAAATGGTGCAAATTGATTAACAGAAGACGAAAGTTTTAGTGACACTACCGATATTTAACTCTTAACGCTTATTTAACGTAAGTAGGTACCTCAAATACCTATATAGAATTAATTATTATCAAATGCTTGTGCAAATTAAATCAAATGCCTGCAATATGAAACTTGTGACAATAGGTGCCTAATAACTGTTAGGTACTGAAACACATAGTTTCCTATATAAGTATTTTAATAAAGGCAGAAAAATTGTAAGAGTGGCGTGGTATGGCTTCGACCGACTCCCTCACCGATCAAATATTTGTACAGCCTACTTTACAAATTTTCTTTGAACTCACATTATCATTTTATGACACCATGAAAGAAATTTTAGAGTACCTACCTACCTACTAATATGTTATCATTACATTGCAGGCAATTTCTTTGAAAAAACAAGCTGACTCAGCTAACGTTGTTTTGCAACACTATAGGGGTTGGTGGTAGAAGAGTAAAAATTTAGGGATGTAAGTATTTTTTATGCCAAATCATAAAAAAAAAATTGACATACATAGTATGGTGAGTGACATCCTTATCACCTAAAGGTGTTAAAAATATCCTACAACCGATTCTTAGACTTACCAAATATACATGGACACTAAATTTCATAATAATCCGTCTAGCCGTTTCAGAAGAGTTCAGCCACAAACACCGTGACACGAGATTTTTATATATAATTAGCTTTTGCCCGCGACTTTGTCTGCTTAAAATTAGTATTATAGGATTTGTTTGGCATTAAAAGCGTCGGTATTGTTTGCGTCGGTATTGATGGCGTCGATATTGATAGTCGGTTTCGATGTCAACGGCATTTTGGCGTCGGTATTGGAGGCATCGGTATTTTTGGCATCGATATTGTTGGCGTCGGTATTGATGGCGTCGGTATTGGTGGCGTCGGTATTGGTGCAGCCGGTATTTATGGCATCAGTGTTGATAGCCGAGATCGATGGCGTCAATATTGATGGCGTCGGTATTGATGGCGTCGATATTGATAGTCGGTTTCGATGTCATCGGCATTTTGGCGTCGGTATTGGAGGCATCGGTATTTTTGGCATCGATATTGTTGGCGTCGGTATTGATGGCGTCGATATTGGTGGCGTCGGTATTGGTGCAGCCGGTATTTATGGCATCAGTGTTGATAACCGAGATCGATGGCGTCAATATTGATGGCGTCAGAATTGATAGTCAGTATTATTGGCGTCAGTATTGGTGGCGTCGGTATTGTTGAAGTCAGTATTATTGGCGTCGGTATTGGTGCAATCGGTAATTGTAGCGTCGATATTGTTGGCGTCGGTATTGGTGGCGTCGGTATTGTTGGCGGCGGTATTGACAGCGTCGGTATTGGTGGCGTCGGCATGGGTGGCTTCGGTATTGGTGACGTCGGTATTGGTGGCGTCGGTATTGGTGGCGTCGGTATTCTTGGCATTGGTATTGGAAGCTTCGGTATTGTTGGCGGCAGTATTGATGGCGTCGGTAACGGTAGCCGGTATTTATGGCGTCGGTATTGATAGTCGAGTTCGATGGCGTCAATATTGATGGCGTCAGAATTGATAGCCGGTATTGATGGCTTCGGTATTGGTGATGTCGGTATTTGTGACGTCGGTATCGTGTGCGTCGGTAATGGTGGCGCCGTTATTTGTGGCGTCGGTATCGTTGGCATCGATATTGTTGGCGTCGGTATTGGTAGCGTCAGTATTGTTGGCGGCGGTATTGACAGCGTCGGTATTGGTGGCGTTGGCATGGGTGGCTTCGGTATTGGTGACGTCGGTATTGGTGGCGTCGGTATTGGTGGCGTCGGTACTGGTGGCGTCGGTATTCTTGGCATTGGTATTGGAAGCTTCGGTATTCTTGGCGGCAGTATTGATGGCGTCGGTATTGGTAGCCGGTATTTATGGCGTCGGTATTGATAGTAGAGTTCGATATCGTCAATATTGATGGCGTCAGAATTGATAGCCGGTATTGATGGCTTCGGTATTGGTGATGTCGGTATTTGTGACGTCGGTATCGTTGGCGTCGGTAATGGTGGCGTCGTTATTTGTGGCATCAATATTGTTGGCGTCGGTATTGGTGGCGTCGGTATTGATGGCGGCGGTATTGATGGCGTCGGTATTCGTGGCATTGGTATTGGTGGCTTTGGTATTGGTGGCGTCGGTATTATTGGCGTCAGTATTGGTGGCGTCGGTATTGTTGAAGTCAGTATTATTGGCGTCGGTATTGGTGCCATCGGTAATTGTAGCGTCGATATAGTTGGCGTCGGTATTTGTGGTGTCGATATTGTTCGCGTCGGTATTGGTGGCGTCAGTATTGTTGGCGTCGGTATTGACGGCGTCGATATTGGTGGCGTCGGTTTTTGTGGCGTCGGTATTGCTGGCGTCGGTATTGGAGGCATCGGTATTGGTGGCGTCGGTATTCATGGCATTGGTATTGGAAGCGTTGATATTGTTGGCGGCGGTATTGATGGCGTTGGTATTGGTAGCCGGTATTTAAGGCATCGGGATTGATAGTCGAGTTCGATGGCGTCAATATTGATGGCGTCAGAATTGATAGCCGGTATTGATGGCTTCGGTATTGGTGATGTCGGTATTTGTGACGTCGGTATCGTTGGCGTCGTTATTTGTGGCGTCGGTATTGTTGGCATCGATATTGTTGGCGTCGGTATTGGTCGCGTCAGTATTGTTGGCGTCGGTATTGACGGCGTCGGTATTGGTGGCGTCGGTATTTGTGGCGTCGGTATTGCTGGCGTCGGTATTGGAGGCATCGGTATTGGTGGCGTCGGTATTCATGGCATTGGTATTGGAAGCGTCGATATTGTTGGCGGCAGTATTGATGGCGTTGGTATTGATAGTCGAGTTCGATGGCGTCAATATTGATGGCGTCAGAATTGATAGCTGGTATTGATGGTGTTGGTATTTGTGACGTCGGTATCGTTGGGGTCGGTAATGATGGCGTCGGTAATGGTGGCGTCGTTATTTGTGGCGTCGGTATTGATGGCATCGATATTGTTGGCGTCGGTATTGGTGGCGTCTATATTGTTGGCGTTGGTATTGACGGCGTCAGTATTGGTGGCGTCACCATGGGTGGCTTCGGTATTGGTGACGTCGGTATTGGCGGCGTCGGTATTGGTGGCGTCGGTATTCTTGGCATTGGTACTGGAAGCGTCGGTATTGTTGGCGGCAGTATTGATGGCGTCGGTATTGGTAGCCAGTATTTATGGCGTCGTTATTGATAGTCGAATTCGATGGCGTCAATATTGATGGCATCAGAATTGATAGCCGGTATTGATGGCTTCGGTATTGGTGATGTCGGTATTTGTGACGTCGGTATCGTCGGCGTCGGTAATGGTGGCGTCGTTAATTGTGGCGTCGGTATTGTTTGCATCGATATTGTTGGCGTCGGTATTTGTGGCGTCAGTATTGTAGGCGTCGGTATTAATGGCGTCGGTATTAATTAATTATTTAATTTATTTAATAAGTTTATAAAGATACATGGTATTCTTATAATGTAACATAATGTTCCACAAAACTGAACAAACAGTTTGACTGTGGAATCAAACAAAATTAATATAGAGTTAAAGCAGAACTATGGAGTGTCTTATTATTATTATGGCAAGGTATTTAGTAAATATTTTTTTAACATACATTTGTATTTATTTTTATTGGATTCAGCTCTGATGTCCGCGGGTAAACTGTTGAGCAAATAAGGAATACGTTTTGTTTAGAGTCCTATCTCCATACATATTTGTAACTCTAGGAACAACAAATTTACCCGAGGTCATCGACCTAGTGTTATAATTATTAACAATATTACTTAGTAGCGATGAATGATTCTCTTGATTGCTATGGTTGTTGGTTGCAAGTAAATATTTATGTTTTAATCTAACCGGTAATAATTTACATATTTTAAAAAGTTTATAGTAATCGTTTTTGTATTTATATTTAGTTTTCTTATCAACAAGCAATTTTAGAAATCTGATTTGGATATTCTCGAGTTTATCAATGTAAGATTTAAATGTGAGTCCATAGCAATCAAGAGCATAATCCAAGATAGATTCTACTAGAGAGGTATACAAAAGTTTCAATGTACCAGTGGGGATCCTATAACTTAGGTGGTAAAATTTACCTAGTATCACTCTAAGCTTATTGCATATAAGATCTATATGTTCAGACCAAGAGAAATGCTCATCTAATCTTACTCCTAAATATGTTACACACTTTACTCTTTGTATCGGTTTACAGCTGCATTTAACATGGTTTTCATGGAAGCACAAAAATGTATGAGTATATATTGGACTAGGAATATCGTTTAATGGTAAATAGGGAGAGTGTATAATTAAAAGGTTTGTTTTATCAGAATTTAGTACGATGCCGTTATCATGTGACCATTTGACAACAGAGTCAACATCATGTTGTACAAGTCGGCAAGTTTCCGATAGGTTGGTGCCGGCTCGTATTAAACACAGGTCATCCGCGAACATGTATGTCGAGCAATGTTGCACAACTCCACACAGGCTATTAACATGCATCAAATAGCATACCGGACCACATCCTGAGCCTTGTGGGACTCCACAACGAACCATTTTCTCATCACTGAGCGTGTTACCAACCTTTACTCGGTAAGAGCGTGAAGTGAGGTAGTCTCTAAACCATTCGTTCAGAGGCTTCCCCACCCCACACTCTTCTATTGCGGTTAATAATGTATTTGTATCTAAAGTATCAAACGCTTTTTTGTAGTAAAAAAATATAGCAACAACAAACTTTTTGTCATCTAAGTAGGTGTTAATCTCATCTGTAAAGTTAGACAGAAGGGTTTTGGTACTTTTACCTTTTTGAAAGCCATGCTGTGATTTATTTAAAATATGATTACATTTCAAATAGTTTCCTAGTTGATCTATTATACTTTTTTCTATTATTTTGTCACACACAGGTACACACTAACTATAGGCTATTGGCCTATAGTTAGTGTGTACCTTCCGGTCGCCTTTTTTGTAAACAGGGCGTATTATTGCCTCTTTAAGCTTATTTGGAAATATGTGATGTTTTACAGATAAATTAATCAGCTTGGAAACTATAGGGCTTATTTTGGAATTTATTAATTTTAAATCAGACATTCGTATCAGATCGCTTCCCGGTGACTTTTTAACATTCATATTTTTAATAATCTTTTTTATATAATTATCACACACTGGCTGCCATCTCATGCTCCTGTCTGGTGTATGCACATAACTGTCTCTATTTAACAATGTATCATTACATATATGTTTTATTTGTTGAATTTCCTCGTCAAAAACAGTCGCGAACTGATTAGCTATATATTGAGCTTTTCCCTGGGTATTCATATTAGATAAAATCACATCATCCAAAGATTGTTTATTTTTTCCTAGTAATGTATTTATTCTATCCCATAACATCTTTATATTTTTATTACAACTAATAATACTCTGTCTATCATATTCATTACTACATTTAGATATTGTTTTATTACTTTTATTCCTATATTTAGTATATTCTAATCTTTTTATCATATTCTTTGGATCATTGCACCATACCATAAACAGTCTATCTCTCTCCTTTATCATATTTTTTAATTTGTCTGTGACCCAATTTTTATTATTTCGAGAACTAATGCGTACAGTTACATTCTTATAACAGTCGTTATAAATGTTATTAAATATTTCACTAAGTGAGTTGTACAATCTATAAGGACATTCAATTGAAATTAAAGTATTAAAATCAGCACTTAATAATCGTTCTCTGACCAGTCGATTGTCAAGAACACGATTACTTACGGTAGGTATATTAGTCCGATTGCGACCGGCCGCAGCGATTGCGCGCGCATCCTCAGCTGGCCGGTTGAGCGACGGCGACGCAGGTGCGCCGCTATGTCGATCACCTGCGCGGGCACTACAAGACGGTGCACAGTTCCACTGCACTGCCGCCGACACGAAATAGTGGTCCGATATTTTATGTTGTATTACTGCCGAGTAAAATTGTGAATAGGGCGATCTAATGTAAATATGATCTATACATGATTCAACAATATTTCCCTTAACTATTTCTTTACGTGTTATTTTATTAATACATTTTATCAATCCAAACTCTGCTAATAAATTTTCGTATTCTATAACATTAGAATCCTGAGTTTTTAGTAAATTTATGTTTATATCTCCACAAAAGAATAATTTACTATCTTTGGGGAAACTTTCTAAGATGTTTCGCAATTCTTTAAGAAAATCTATTATTTTATTATTTTTGTTTATTTTCGGAGGTCGGTATATGGATAATAAATATATCGGATCACTCCCGGTCTCGTTTAGTACAATGGAAACACACTCTGCCGAACGCATCTCACGTGTGTGCGTTGTCTCGTTTACTCGAGCTGCCCACTCTGTGCGCGTATAAACTATTACACCTCCCCCGGTTCGTTCGGTACGCGTAAAACTATGTATATTAAACCCACTGATCTTATAAAAATCAATCATTGAGAAGTTAATGTTTGGTTCTGTTATTACTATTACATCAATGTCCTTTAAGTTGTTATCTAAAGTTACTAATAATTCTTGAAAGTTCTTTTTCAATGATCTAATATTTACGTGCAAAATACAAAAGTCATGTTTATTCTTAAGAGACGATAGCCAGACATTTAGACTTCCGATCTCAACAGCATTAATTGTATCATCTGTAATATTTTCAATATTATCTAGTAACGTGAATTTTAATTATAAAATTAAGCAAAATAAAATCGTGACAGTAAGGATTAAACTGCCGCTTTCAGTAAATTAGTAATATCATTTACTGATCTTACCCAAACTGCTTTATCTCCGTCACTTTTCTTAACTAGTATTTTACCATTAGCAACCCAGATGTACTTATATAAGCTTTGTAGTTCGTTCTTAGTATTCCACAGTAGGGTTCGCGTTGCCTTCGTTAAATCTTCGTTAATGTATATTTTACTCTTACTTGTACCACCAGTTATTTGATCACTCGTAATGTCAGCCAGTTTGCGTCGTTCCGAGAGCCATGCGTCGCGAGGACCAGTACCCAAGTTCTTAAATCCGACGATTATGGAGTTAGATTTAATTCCCAATTTTCGTGGTTGATTACGCCGTACCCAATCAATCTCCTCGCTGCTTACTTTCATTATTGGCGTCAGAATTGATAGCCGGTATTGATAGCTTTGGTATTGGTGATGTCGTTATTTGGGGTGTCGGTATTGGTGGCGTCGGTATCGTTGGCGTCGGTATCGTTGGCGTTGGTAATGGCGGCGTCGTTATTTGTGGCGTCGATATTAATGGCGTCGGTATTAGTGGCGCTTGTATTGTTGGGGTCGGTATTGATGGCTTCGGTATTGGTGCCGTCAATATAATTGGCGTCGGTATTATTGGCGTAGGTATTGATGGCGTCCGTATTGACAGTCGGTTTCGATGTTATCGGTATTGGTGGCGTCGGTATTGATACACGATGATGAAATCTATACATGCATTCGACTTTCAAAGACAACACTCCTGCACAAAAGTATATTTTGCATGGGTCCAAAAATTTATAATAAAATGCCATCACAATTGCAACTTGTAGATAACATATCTGTATTAAAGAAGTTGCATTGTTTGCTAGTCGAAAATGCGTACCATTCCGTTACCGAATATTTGGAGGATCAAACCTTAAAATGACTGTAATCGTATTAGTTAATATTTCAATTTGTCATTTTTGCATTATTTTATTGACATATTCCTATTACTTAAAATTATTATTTTTGCATGCTTTAAGGCTGAATATGGTGAAACATTTTGTTATTATGTAACATCTCTTGTAAAACCCATATTATGCAAATAAAGAATTTTGAATACGAAATTGAAATCAATTTCTAAGAAAAAACATCATCATCAGCCATAAATGATTTAATATATCATGTATATTATACATATTATATGTAGGTATGTAGTTTTACCACAAATACTAATTGTAAATATGAATTTTAAAATTCTGTCATAGTGGGTAATAATATCTTTACTGAAATACTTATTATAAATGAACACTCGTTTATTTCGATCGTAGCTGGCTCCAGTATCGTTAGTTCGTTACTGACTGTGTGTCAATGTCATTTACCTGTCACTGTAAGACCAGTGTCAAACATCTAAAATTTTAAATCATAACCTCGAACTCTGTCTTTCTTCAACAATATAGTAAACAGCAATACCTAAAGAAAATGTTTAAAAATCTTGTGAGCAAGCTTAACCCAGTTAATTTATCATGCAGCTTCCATACCACCGCCTGTATGAATGAAGTACGCCTTTTAAGCCGTCTGCGAGTGGTCGATAACTCTGAAATAGGCAAGCGAGCCATGGCAGAGGGCAAACCTCCCAAAGTTATCTGCGTTTATAATAAGAAACGTACGTAAACCTCAACATTTTATAAATCTAGTGCACTTGATGGTCCACTGAATTAACCTAAGGGGCTTATTATTCCGAAAGAGGATCTAAGAGTTGTAAACATAATAGTATCAAGATAAACTGGCATAGGTTTTCTTCTCTAATTTTCATTTTGTATCCAAATGTAAATGTTTAGCATTAAAAAACTTCTTGATAACCTGTATAGGATACTAAGCTAGTCAACTGATTTTTATATGTTACTTACATATAGAACACTAAAAAGCGAGATCTGGTATGTTGGTATTCACTTAAATATTTATTTTTTAGGTGTGGGTTATATAGGTGATAGAGTATTAGTGGCAATCAAGGGTCAAAAGAAGAAAGGCATTTTAGTGGGCATGAAACAGACTCAGAGCGTCAAAGTACCCAAGTTTGATAGCAACAATGTGGTGCTGATAGATGACAATGGCACACCGCTGGGCAGCCGCATTCATGTGCCCATCCCTACCATCCTGCGCACCATCCTCAAAGAGAAGACACACTCCAAAGGTGCAGACTACACCAAGTTACTAGCAATAGCCACAAGATTTGTATAGACACATGTTATTATTATAATTTATAAGTAGGTAAGTGTAGATATTAATAAATTGATACTTATATAGAACCATTTGACTTTTATTGAGTGACTATTGAGTCACTTGTCTTCACTGTGTCATGACTATAAAATAATATATGTAAATGAACACCTTGCCTTGCCTGCCTTGCTTACTAAGTGGGCAGATTCTTCAAATTTTTTCCACCCTGTATCTTCCAGAATGTCCAAATGTTAACTCCTCAATTGTGTTCCTGAAGACTATGTCTTTTTGAGTTACTAATCTAGGCCATTGCCGTAAGTAGAGTAGATAAAAAAATTACATCTTCTAACAGCTCTATACTGAATAGTGTAATTTATGAGACACATTTTAATTTAAAAGAATTAACTTTTTAGTAAATTAGAATAGTGTGCAATTTTATGTTGTGTAGGTGTTTCGGTCATGCAGGCATTATGGTAATTAACACTCAATACTAAGTTCATAGACTTCATGTCAATTTGCATGCCTGAAAATGTGCCTCGCAATTATGTTTGACTTGGAGCAGAGTTGTGGGCACACAAACAAATTATTGTTTTACCCAAGACCTGCAAAATACCAAAAGCCTAGCTTAGAGAACAATCATGCCCTTGTTTTATGTTTAATTTCTGCAATTTATATTTATTTACACACAATCTTTAAAAAATCTTCTCAAATCAATCTTGAAAAGCTCCACTTTCAACCCTTGATCAAAGACAACATGTGTTAAATTGTGTATTATTGGAGCTAACACCATGTAAATATGCACATTACACTGGCGACAGAATTCCGCCTTACTGTTAGCAGCTGCACTTGCAACACCAAAGGAATTGGTAATACATTAATTGTAAGTAAAAGATATAAGACAAAGACACTCATCATCATCATCATCACCATCATATCAACTGTTAGAAGTCCACTGCTGGACGTAGGTCGTCCCCAAGGATCGCCACGACGACCTATCATGCGCCAGACAAGACAAGAAGATGATTGACATCATCATCAAGACACACATATAGCATCATATTCATAAATGGGTATTTGAGAAAATAAAATTGGCCACAATCATTGAAATTTGAAAATTTAATAAAACTTATATTCAGTTTATTTAGTTAGAGTAGACTTAATTAAGACACGCTACCTACCGATGGAGATGAGCAGACGACACGACATCAACATTTTTACAGTGTAAATCTGTTAGCGTCGCCCTAGACCGAGACAGCGACTCGCCGCCAGCCGGACGCGAGCGGCGCGGCCGGCTCGGACCGAAATGTCGAATACGCTCGTACATGATTTTATTTTCTAGTGACATGAAATAAATAAAATGGTAGCCTAGATCACTAAGCGCGCGCTAGCACCGTCCTAACGTTTAGTGCGTCGACTAAGTACATGAAATTTATTAGATACGTTATTGCATTAGTTATATTCAACAACGCCGCGTAACGTTAGGGCGCGGCAGTGTGGCGCCGGCGGGCGGCGGCCGGCGTCAGGTCGGAGCTGCGGACGATACGAGTGCGTCCGCGGGACGCCTGGCGCGTGTGGCGACGAGTTCGTCCGCGGGACGCCTGGCGCGTGTGGCGACGAGTTCGTCCGCGGGACGCCTGGCGCGTGTGGCGACGAGTTCGTCCGCGGGACGCCTGGCGCGTGTGGCGACGAGTTCGTCCGCGGGACGCCTGGCGCGTGTGGCGACGAGTTCGTCCGCGGGACGCCTGGCGCGTGTGACGACGAGTTCGTCCGCGGGACGCCTGGCGCGTGTGGCGACGAGTTCGTCCGCGGGACGCCTGGCGCGTGTGGCGACGAGTTCGTCCGCGGGACGCCTGGCGCGTGTGGCGACGAGTTCGTCCGCGGGACGCCTGGCGCGTGTGGCGACGAGTTCGTCCGCGGGACGCCTGGCGCGTGTGGCGACGAGTTCGTCCGCGGGACGCCTGGCGCGTGTGGCGACGAGTTCGTCCGCGGGACGCCTGGCGCGTGTGGCGACGAGTTCGTCCGCGGGACGCCTGGCGCGTGTGGCGACGAGTTCGTCCGCGGGACGCCTGGCGCGTGTGGCGACGAGTTCGTCCGCGGGACGCCTGGCGCGTGTGGCGACGAGTTCGTCCGCGGGACGCCTGGCGCGTGTGGCGACGAGTTCGTCCGCGGGACGCCTGGCGCGTGTGGCGACGAGTTCGTCCGCGGGACGCCTGGCGCGTGTGGCGACGTAGCTATTAGCTCCGATACAAGTGTGAGCGCGCGTCTGCGGGCGGCCGCGGAGCCGCGTACTACGAGTAGGTAATCATATCGTGTGTATAACATAATGCACAACAGCTGTGACTAGATATTAAGATTCACGTGCGTTCACTGCTACTAAAGTATCGTGAGGTGCCGCCGACGACTCGGTAACATGTAAAACGATCAATTATCTAATTATAAACAACACACACTATTAATAAGAAGTAACTATGCTAAATAATTAAAATCTTCATGATAGATAACTATATTTCGACTGAACGGGCAGTCTCGAACGGATTAACGAACAAACATTCCTACATACAATATATTACAAAAACCAGTATATAACACAATAAAGTTACACGAATACATAAATATTTGTACATTCACAGTTAGTGGGAGCGAGTTCTGCTGGTGCGGCGCGGGGCTCCGGCTCAGCGCCCGCGGGAGCGCTGCAGCGCGCCCAGCACCTGCGGGCAGGGGGGGGCGGGGCTGAGGAGCGGCCGGGAGGGGGGGGGGGGGGCTGGAACTTCTACCGCCTACGTACAATGTAACCAAGTGTGTGATACAGACACGTCTAAACAGCTAATATCGTAAAACTTTAATTGTATAAAATTCGGATAAGGCGATAAGATCAGTGTTTTTAGTAACAAGTACACGATACTATGTGACAAGCTAACGTCCAGAGGAGCCGGTGTCAGCCGTGCCGCGGCCCAGCCTACATACACTTGCCTTGGTTGGTGGTAGTCGTTAAACGTTTGGGCTTTGAAGTTAAACTTACAGACAGTTATTTAAAACCATGCAACTATGATGATTTGTGTTTAGCGGCACGTGTTGACACTAGTTACAATGGACAATAAACCTAAAAATAATGGACAAATAAATGTATGGCTCCAACAAGTACAAACCATAGACTACGCAGAGAGATTAAACCTTAACAACCCCTGCGTGCTGCGCGGCCGGCACAGGGCCGAGTGACGTCACACGCCGCGGACACACAATACACACGGACTGTGTGTGTTGGCACATCGATTAAACCGGATCCAGAGAGAGTAACACGCTGAAAGTAGTGCTTGTCAGGATGGAGAGTAACCCTGATACTGTTGTGTTGTGACGTCACGCGCGCGGTGCCGGCTCGCTACTCTTACGTCACGTCCGCAGTACTGGTGCTAGCTACTGATATGCCAGTTCAGCTCGGACGAGAGGCACGTTCTCAGAAGACAGACGACCGTCCGTGAATCTACTACCGAAACTACCGTGTGATGGACTCCCTAACACCGTCCAAATAAAATACTAAATAACAAAAATAAACTTAAATTACTGCAACAAAATCTATATAATCCAAATCTACGTCCGATTTGACTACGATAAAGATCGTCTAATGATGTATAACTATAATAATGTATGTATATCTTAAAGTTAAATAGATTTTTAAAACGTATTACGATAGATCTAGCGCGGGTCGGTCGCGCCACCGGGACACATTACACACGACAACGTACTACCCCGCGGAGGTGCGCGCTGTACAGCCGCGTACAGCC
Source organism: Craniophora ligustri (assembly GCA_905163465.1). NCBI lineage: Eukaryota > Metazoa > Arthropoda > Insecta > Lepidoptera > Noctuidae > Craniophora > Craniophora ligustri. Next base: position 14,715,093 of record LR990968.1, read on the forward strand.
GCGTACAGCCGCGTACAGCGCGCCGCCTGTGTGTGTACAGTCGCGGCGACAAACACATGCACGAGTCGCGTGGACATTCGTCGCGTTAAGTAGTTCGCGGCCGCGCGGGACGTCACTACACGTCGCGCGCGTGATGACGACACACGTCATACTTCAGTGAGGCTGTGAGACAATAACAGCCGTTAATTGCGCCGCGATCACACGCATACTATTACCTTTTATAAAACAATCGACAAGTAACCCGGTCGTAAAATCTAAGATAATAATCAATCAATTGAAAAATATACACGATAACGGTATTGACGTATTTTAAGAATAAGGTACCAACAGATTTAGATGCTAAGAGTTTGATGAACCTCATACGATTCTATTATCATCCGATTTGATATGATAAAGCGCGATGTGTCTGAACGCAACGCGCCCGCTGAGACTGAAGGTGCCATTATACCACACCATCTATTTAAGAAAAAAGGAGAACACGACTGTTTATCCTATCCCGTTCCGTAAAATCGCTGATATAACGCAATATTTATATTCAATTTCAATGCGTTAAAAAATGCGTTACTTTCATACGCGACAGAATCTGTGAAAATCTGCAAGTTCGGTGTATGAGCAAATGTTATTTCTAAGATCCGCGACGCGTTATTTGTAACGCTCGGGGTGTGTGGCGAGGTGTAAGGGAGACAGAGGGGCGGGCGGGGGGCGGCGGCGACCGACTCGCAATTTGAATAGTGTTCTAGCTAGAGGGGCGCGGGAGGGGGGCGCGCGGGGGAGGAGTGGTGGAGGAGGGGAGGGGGCGGGGGCGGGGGGCCTACACGTCCACCACCATCTTCTTGTGTATGTCTGTGTTGCCCACCACGTTGCAGAACTCCTCGAACGATATCTTGCCGTCCTCGTCCTTGTCCGCGAACAGGATGGTCTTGTCGACGATCTGCTGCAGTTGCGTGTCCTTCAGGTTGTTGCCCACCATCATTTTCAGCACCTGAAGTCAAATAAGTATATTTTTTAAAACATTGCACCGCTTCTGCGTTTTCACCTGTGTCACGGCACAGACGGTATTCATTCACAAACACAACATTTACACACAGTCCATTCCAACACAACATTTATGCGCAGTCGTACGGCTCATTCATATAAATCGACTGTTTACCTATATATTTGTTATTATGTGGCCACCATCTGGTTGCCTTTGCCTGAATAAATGTTTTTCTTTCAATCCAATGTACCCGTAACACAGAGAAATCTGTTCCCGGAATATGTAACGTTGTAGACTGTACAAATATTTGTTCATGTTCACGATCCAGCCACACAGATCACAGCGCCAAGAGAGTCATTAAAGTCATCATTACACTGACTACCGGTGTCCGGCTAACACACACGCAGAACAATAGGCCGCCATCGTCCTAGTTTATGTAAAGGCGTTGGAAAATCATACATATTAATAAGTAAACCTTGGTTCTAATTAGAGTTTTTGTTTCGTCGGAACAAACGAGTACACACAGGCGTCGGTGAGTAAACACATCGATGCTTATCTACAGTAAACTTAAACGTGGGTTTGCTACATCATCGGTTAAGTACTTTCAAGGTATTTAACTTACGCGGTCGTTGTCTTAAACTCATTACTTGCAAGATATGGTGCACGGGCGAGCCTATTGCCATTAACCAAGCACGAATCCGAATTCCAAGCTGCTACTGAGAATTTTATAGAAAAACCCCAATAACCGAAAATCTCCTGCTCAGTAGGTAGTTGTACGTACGACCACTCGAGCAACGAGGCAGTCACAGTACCTATGTAATAAGGGTGAAAACTGGTCTACACTAAACAGTGGGTGTACCTGGAACAACTCTCCGTTGGAGATGAACCCGTCGTTGTCCATGTCGTAGATGCGGAAGGCGAACCTCAGCTTGGACAGCTTGTCGCCCTTCACGCTGAACTGCGACACGCCCTGGATGAACTCCTTGAAGTCCACCTGCAACACGCACGAGTCACACGTTACTGACCACTCCCTGACTATAGCCGCGGATCACTACTACCAGTGCCATCTATGCCATGTAATATATTGGTATCTTGTATTAATTGATTCATATACATAGTATTGGTTGGCATCTAGTATTTATTGATTGAAGATGCATCGTGGGTAGGATCCCGGCAAGGTGGACCGACGACCTGGTAAAGGTCGCCGTGCTGGTGCTGGTCGTCGTGGCGATCCTTGGGGGGACCTATGTCCAGCAGTGGACGTCGAACGGTTGATATGATAATGAGAATGAAAACATTTTAAGTAAAATGTTTTCAGTTGTTTTCAATGTGTAATTTATTAAATAAATGCAATTGGATTGAGACAAAATAATTACAATTTCTGCATCACTTTTAAGTCGAAGCAATAATATACAAAATGGATGCTATGTTAGCGAGTTACGATGTAAAGTGCTGTAGGTAAGTAAATTTTCCGAATACCAATATTATAAATATAATGACAGCAATCGCTATACTGGTTATTACGTAATATATGTAGTTAGTTAGTGCGATATGTCCATGTGTCCACTCCATGAATCAACACAATCAGAGCGCGCTATCAGTTGTACACACCACTGTGGTAATGCACTATTTGTTTATCAACAAAATTATTATAATCTCAACGGAATTAAAGTCACAACACTAACATTTTGCTTTTATACGTAATATTGTATACTAATCACAACAAACACTATTTTGAATTATCATGAACCTTTTTGATAGCTTTTTATTTCACTAAATATTTTCTACATAAAACAAGCATTACTCAGCTCAGTTTTGCAAGTGTAAGTGTACCTAAGTAAATAGGTAATGCATTATATGCAACGTTTTGTTATTCACTTCTTTCCGTGAGCTGTATTTTATATATAACACTGATGTCATACTATATGGTTAACAATACATAACAATAAGGTTTACCTCTCCGTTCCCGTCGGCGTCGAATATGTCGATGACGCGCTGCACGAGCGGGTTCTGCTGCAGCTCGGGCAGCGACATGAACTCGTCGATGGACAGCGCGCCGGAGTTGTCCAGGTCCAGCTTGCGGAACCGCTTGCCGAGCCGCCGGATCTCATCTGCATCGACTGCGCACACACCAACACTCTCAGCGTCACCACTCCCCAGCGTCGCCCTCGCTACGTGCACGCACTACATCGCTTGCACACACACCTACCCTACCTCGACAACGACATGCACAGCATTATTGCGGAAAAAGTTACGCACGAAAATAACCATTTTTCCTTAACCAGTCTTCTTATATGTAGTGGTGTTTGGATAATCTAAGCGCTTGTACTGCATGGTTAACATATACCTACACAAATGGCACCTACAGCTACGATAGTCCATTTACATGACCTTCTATACACCCACTTAAAAATTTGCCGGATAGACTATAAATTAAAATCGTCCATCCATGTCATCTATCTAAGCCGGTATGTGCGGTCTATCGGACAAAACTACGGTCAAACGCATTCAAGTCGTCAATAAAATATAATGATTTAACGATAAACATTGAACTATCGACATATACCCCGGTCAATCGAAATATAGATTTTATAAAAGAGGCGAAGCCAAGGAAATAAACGAAAGAATAGCTTCGAATCTCATAAATAAATTTAATTGTTTGGCGCCCAGTCAAATTTATAAGTACTTATATTTGATTTTCAGGTCCGGTTTTCGTACATTCAATGTTTTGCGAGTAGACAATAACTAATTGAATCTTCGAGATCAACTCAGCTTGGCAAATTTCAATGGGTGAAAATAAATTTGGCTACGCAATCTAGCAAATTTTGTTTTCAAGTGGGACTTAATTTAATTAATAAAGAATACCTAATGGATGTTGCGGATTTGTATCTTGTTTATGGTATCGATAATAATGGAGGCACTTAATGAAGCACCTAGTGTTAGGCACCAGTGCCTAATACTGGCAATTGCTGCTATTAGCTGATACATCTACTTAATAGAAATAACTCACAAATCAAACCGTTATTTGAAGGTATTTTCCAGGTATCGGTCCTCAAGCTATCCGTAGGTACAATTAAACTCTCTAAAATTATTAAAAACTAACATCGAGGAGCATGCCTTAAAAAAATACTAAACGATAACTATTTCTATAAGATCTATGTTTACAAAAAAAAATGTTTAACAATTAAGACACTTGTTAATTTTTTCCTTATTGTCGCACAGTAATTGGTATACGTAATTTGTGTTGGGATATTAAATATATTTTTTATTACATAATAACCGCAGGAGTGCATGTAAGTTCACGTAGAACAGGTTCCGTACGATTAATATGTTGTATACTGTTTCTTTTTAATTCTGTAACACTATCTCAGGAACAAACTTTTCCCGAACATTACAACTGCAAATGTAAGACGAGACGATGCAGTAGCCAAATATTATTTAATTACGATTAAGTTTAAGTTAAGGGGGAGACCTATGTCCAGCAGTGGACGTCTAACGGTTGAAATGATGATGATGAAGTTTAAGTTTTTCTACATATTTTCACTCACATTCGCAATAATAACTATGCGGTCTCTTAAAAACGAAGGCTCAAACTGTTTTTATTACAATTTTAATAGCTGTTAGCTTTTTATGCTGTATTAAATCAAAAGTTGAATGAAGAGATTTAAGTAAGATATGTACACCCCTAGGTTTCCATGTAATTATATTATTAAACGTATTTACACTTTTTTTATAAATTGCAGAGGCATTTTCTACTAGTGGACTGAAATGGTGCAGAGAAAACACGGTAGGTGCACTACATACATATACAAAATACATACGTAATTAATACATATCTCTATACTATACAATACACTATAAAACAATATATAATCTGTACTATCACTATAATACCATACTATACATATTATAATGCTATACATAATGGATGTTAATGACAAGATGATTCTACCCATCTCTTGACAATGTAGAAGAACAGTTTTCATCCATCCTGATTGTAAGGGACAGCGACTTCCAGCAATCAGGAGAAAAAAATATTACACTAACATTGATGGAAGAATAGAATCGACCAATGAGTAGGCCTCTATTTCGTTTTGGCAAGCAGTTAACACTACCCTAGTCATCGTCGTATCGATATTCGCACTCCAAAGATTATGAAGTTAAGGGAAAGAGAATTTTAAGGAACATCAGTGTTCAGGTTTCACCATATCGATGACGACTCTGACTGCTAGCGATCTCGCAGATAGGAAGAAAACTAATTCAATACTGCATCAGAGATTGTAAGAGGAAAAATATAGCGTTAATGACGCTATTGCAGGTATTTGTAATGTTAAATATAGGGTATAATAATACTATACATTTAATAACATATTTTAAATAAAATATAATGATTTATTTTTCAATAATTTATTAAGTACGAACCTAGTTTTCAATTTAAATAAAACCTTTAGCATTTTTAATCAATTAGCCAGCTAATAAATGATAATATGTATTTAGCAATATGTTTTAAAAACTATTTATGGTTGTGGTGAATTAAATAGGTTTATACAATTATACATATAATTGACATCAATGAATAGCTTTTAACCTATATTAATTTTAAAGAATGTTTATTCTCACAAAAAGACATTAAATTAATGAATTATTTATTAATTGAAAAATAACGTTTTTTCTTACGATGAAGCATGCAAAGTTAGTCAAACAATAAGCACAGATAAAGCATAATTATATTACAGAACCATAGAGCGCCATCTATCTGCCGTCGTTACCAAGATACTTTCATCATGCGCGTATTCTCAACACTGCCCACGTCTCCGTCCGCGTGGTGTAATTAATTCCACACATATACCTACAACGGGCTGCAGGCTAACACATACAAACCTATTTTTAATGATCTCATTCGATCCCTTTCATCTGTTTGGTTTCTGATTAATGGTTCAGTAAGTGGTAATGTGATCTTAAAGGGAGCAACATATTTCCAACTTAGCAATGGTTAAAAAAATCGTTCAGAAATTATTAATTATACTCTAATTATATTTGTACCGATAGTGGTGAGCATTCATAAGATTCAACCAAACAAATACATACATTAAATGAGAATTATGAAAAATTTAGATTTTCATTTCACACAGAAAAACATACGTTAAGCCCTAGTGTGCATTTTTTATGACAAGCCCCCTCGCTCAGTCTCTGCTATTGCAACTTCTACTCCACAATTTATTTCAAGGATACTACTGCAAGACCAAAGGATACGGTGAGCTTATTATACCTATGTTAAACGGATTGTCATTAAAATACGGGGCAATTATATCATCAAGTCGGCTCCTGACCATGGACGCCGTGAAGACATGCGACACGTTGGGATTAAATATAAAATAATGTAAAAAGTAGTTTTATTTCCAATTAATTGTAATAATGACCTATTCACTCATTCATAAATCCAGTCAACCAGTGTCATAAAACAATATTTATTAGGCGATTACGAACTGTTTATTAGGTACCATTACAGATTTCCATCTCGGAGTTCGAATGAAGTTTAACTCCTCGTTAAGTGGGGCGCGTGGCTAAGAAATAACCACGCTGACCGATCAAATTGCAAGGTTAAGTTGCACCAGCAGAGGTCAGCATAAGAGGACATGACCATTATTAATACCCTGCTGAAGCTCGAAAAGCACCTACTTAACTCGGTTATCATTCAAATTACTTTGGCAATCTTCGGCGTTACGCAGAAACCCGAAAACCTAAACAGAAACCCTTTTAATGGCAAACGTATGCACGGTTTTTTTTTCGTTTCGGAAATGAAATGTTGGCCTACCATTTTTAATAAAAAAAAATGTCCGGACTGAATCCTCTTCACTTGCTATTGTGAATTTGTGACCAATTCAAAACACACGTTTAGCAATTCACTGTCCGACTCTTTTGTTGTGTAAAAATAATACTGTTCATAGTGAAGATCATGAATATTCTAATGATGTCTGCGACTCACGCCTTATCGCGCACAGTGCGTCACTTTATTTTGTTCAGACGTTTGCGCTGAGCTAACACGGAGCAGGAACGTTCTGGGCAAAATAATCCTTGAACTGGAACTATTTTTTAATACTTCGGCAATATTTCACAAACATGTAAAATAAAATATAACTACTTTTTTCTGCGGTATATTTATACAAATCTCGACGTGAACGTATACGCATGATCCTTTACAGCTGTGGTGTTGTGTCCGATTGAAAATAAGCGCCAGGGATTCTGTTTAGCATAATTATACTGAACCAAACCCATTAAGTACTTACTCATTTATTTTTTTATAACCGTTTCATTACAGTAGTGGGTAGGGTTGCCAACCATACCGTTAAAAACAGTATTATACTTTTTTCCGCTCGTTTATACTTTTTACTGTATACAAAATACTGTTTTCATACCACTGGTATTTTAAGTAATTTTACTTCATACTTTAATCAGCTTAATTTATTTAGATTTGAAAAAAAGATCGAATACTGTTTCTTTTTTTTAAATACTGTATAAAAATTTTCTATAATAATTTAATTTTTCTGACCTAAATATACCTACTTTATTTGTTGTACAAAACGTTGGCAACCGCAGGGTTGCCAACGTGGGCCCCACTACTAGTTGTGGGGCCCACAATCTTAGAAATTTGTTCTCCAAAAAAAATACATACCTATTACATGCTATTTTAATTGGATGCGTATATTTTTTTCTTTCTTATACAGTTGTATTCCTTGCACGACTATTTCGTTTCCCGCAAAATAGGAATAAAAAAAATCCTTTCTCAGCGAACGCTTACGATATAAAATCAACCTATGTTTTAAATTTCAGCTTACTAAACATAGTTTTGGCTGTGCCTTAATAGACCTGGTAACCGAGACGCGTCTAGCTTATCTCACACTGGACATCATCGTCAAAATTTGAGTTACAAGCTGCGCAATTCTTCATAATTATAAAAAATAATAAACGAAATTTAACAAAAACAAAAGTTATTATCCAGAAAGGTTGACAATCCCGGATTTACTAAACGAACACTGAACTGATAATTAACCATAAGCTTTATACAATAAGACTAAGAAGTGGTATTCCGCAAAGGATACCGACCGTGTGTGCATTGTCTAGTGGTCGACTGGCTCTAGATCTACATACGTCCAAATTTGGCTTTATGCCCGGTTTATGGCAATTAGCTCGCCCCCTATTATATGGTTTCTAATAATGCAGTCACATGGAAATCATCGCCAAAATTCGCAAACATTCCATTTCGTATGACATACAAACGCACGCATTGATGCATCCTCGGCTACTGAAATTATACAATATTTTGCATTTCTGCTGACTTTTCCACTACAACCGAAATTAGAGAACTACAGAAAATAACAGTTTTTTTCTCGGGATATTTTTATCGTGATTTAGAAGACTTTAATTACACCTCGCACTTGGAAATCGAGATGCTCAATAACAAGGAATCTATAACATAAATATGGGCTGGAATAATGCGACAGAACCTGTGCCAAAACTGGCAAAAATATTTAGATCGATAAAATTTTTATATAGGTAAATATTTACATCATTTACTTGATTTAGACGTACGGGGTATCATTTTGGTCGTAATAATATACCTTATCAATAGTCACAACTTCAAACTAGATTCTTTTGATACTTAAGAAAACTTAGGTTAGGAGAATAAGTAACAAAAACGCATAGGTACACAACTAATTATATTTTACCGGCGACGTTGGTGCCTAGCGTCAATCAACGTTCTAGTAACAACATACAAAGCAATACTAAGGATGCGCACCGACGTTACATTCGTTTAGAATAATGTTAACTCCAATCTATACACAAAAACATTACACTGTCATAAGACTCATAAGTAAATTCCTAATAAGAACATCAAATTCGTCGTCAAACAGCTGGTGTCCTCAGTCGTGCCACAAACTCACGGCGCCCGCGCCGCTCCGGCGCGCGGCGGTAATATGTCGCTGATTACACAAAGGAAACAACAATTATACCTATCTATCAGGGAACAAAGCAGATTAGTAGTTATCTGTATATATAAGCGCCGTGTGTTTGTGACACTGAATGCAGGAGCGCTCGGCTCACACCGCCGCCGCGTCGTCGGGCGGGAGGCGGCCCGCAGACACAACATTGACTAACACAAGCCACGAAAAAGGTCAGCGTATCTCATGGCAAGGCATAATAATTATAACACTCCGAGCGCTAAATCGCTAATGGTTTAGCAATCTGCGACCAAGCTAGACAAACAGGTCGCTGAACACGCAGCGAAGCGAAGCATGGCCGGCGGCCGCCGGGCGCGCCGGGAGTTTATTTAAATCTACGACGAGGGCAGCTTGTCGTCGGCGCAACGCGGCACATCGCACATCGACGGGTGATCGAGCATTTACTAATGGCGTTTTCTTTAAATTATTATAAAGAAGCATTCTGTTCGCTGTGCGACCTGCCGTGGACATTGGCCACGATCTTGAGTCATCCACAAGTCGGCAAGACTTTGAAAAGAATTTTTGACAGTATACACAGTTACTATTACTTCAACGTATTTCTTGCAGAGTCGTAAAATGTAAAAAAGTTCACCACCCTGAATGTTCTTCCAAAATTTTGCTAATAGCTAATAACTGACACATATTACGGGTAGGGAGCAAAATGTACCAGGACTATAGTTATACATAGTGTTTCAAATTATGACTTCAATTAATTTTATTTTGAACACACTTATATTTGAACCACTATGAAATGTTATCCATTTTGGGCTAAGATATTGTATTAAAACTTTTGTTAGCTCTTTAACACATTTCTTCGTCAAAAGTAGCACTGGCATATCTCAATTACTCCTGGATCACAACAGAACATAATTAATAAGAATTCAACTGAACATAGCAAAAAATCCACAGGTAACAGAAACTCAGTAGGTGTATTCAATATTTTACTTAGGAACTTGATTGATTGAAGGTAGCTTTAAGCTTAGATTGATAACAGAATGGTGACTTGTGGAAGCTCTTATGTACATGTAGCTGACCTCTCTCCTGCTTGCATAGATTCCTCGCACCTGAGTAGTACATATTAGCATTCTAACATCCAGATTTTAAAACATATCTAACTAGAGGCTGGCTGTGACGCGGATGCACTAACAAAACATAACTATGGATATCATGTAGAAACTCATCCAGAACAATTTTTAACACAATTGCTTACATCAAGGTGGAGGAATTATGCAAAAAACAGCACAAAGTTCCCATGGAGTACAGTTATTAAATAATATTAATAGGAAGCTGATAAAGTATTAAATAAAAGTAGAAGAAATATGTAGTATAACATAAAAAAATAAAAAAATATGTTGAAAGAAATCTTTATTAAACTTGTCATTATAATAATTGACTACTGTTACTTAGTATAAGTTGATCAAGTGCTCTCTTAAAAAAATAATTGCTACAACCAAATTAAAAACCCTTGAACCAGTCAGTTAATATTTGAAAGTTCAAGGAATGGGCTAGAGTCACATAATCAGTGGCTGCATTCAACTTCCAATCAATAAACATGACAGTGGGTACACAAAAATTGTTCTGGACGCTAATGTGTGTGCGTGCGGTACTCTAACATGTAGATGAACATCGGAGGAGTGACACTACGACACTCACAGTTCTCCACCTTAAAATCAATGCAGTTTACACGCGCTGAAAACAAACCTCTTGTTATGCTTTATTTGCACACCCTACTCAGTACTGATATTATTATATGATATGTCTGGACACCGATGGTCCTGCCAACTTGCCAATCAGGGGTGAGCACATGTGTTAGCCACACATACATGTTAGTATACACATTAAGCAGCTCGTAATATGTTAATAAACATATCAAAACTTAACTTTGTTATCAAATACAGATCATTAGACAAATTATTTGTTTATTGCCAAATAATATTATGCTACTTATAATATCTCTGTAACACTTTAGGCAAGAACTAAGCAGTTAATATCATAGTGTTAAATGAAAAGATAAAAAGAGTAGAATCACAAAGAAGATTTAAACAAGTATAGCATATACGATACTCACAGTTTGAACAGAGTTCCATAGGAATAGAATTCTCGTTACCCTGAAAGAATAAACATTAGCCAGAGTTAATTCCCTTTCTTATTATTTCACTTCTTTTCCTTTTATGAGAAACATGTCACAAATAACACATAAAATTTTAATTTTAATTGGTATCCGAAACCATACACCAACGTCGCTATATGCCCCGGTTTTATTCTCAGGAATCAAGAATAGGAAGAACCACATCTTAAAATCCACTGAGGCCTGCTACCCACTAAGAGATACGCGCACTGAATAACAATAATTATACTAACCATTTTGCTTGTTTATAATTAAACTTTGTAATGCTATCAGAATCAACCGTCGATAAATTGAATAATTTAACAAATTCCTAATCAGTCGCAAAACTCGCAAATGAAATCTTTCTCACTGCTGCACCTTCACAAATTCACACCATCGATCTAAATAATCCACAGACTATAAGAAGAATATTTAAAGAACCTGTACTACATGTGTCACAGATTATAAGATAATATTATTTACCCGGGTTGGTCACACATTACCGATTAGAAAATAATAAAGATCTCTAAATCTATCTCAATTTGAACCATGTTAGATGGTTCAAATTTACCCCCATTTACTATCTTTTTATTAAACTTTTATACAAATTAGTAATAAACTTCGTTTACATATAAACGTGTGCATAAGCTTCGCTGTACTCAACAATGTTGTAGAGAATAAAAAGACTCAACAAGAAGCCACGTCGTAGTTAGAGCTTTTATCAGTATTTATTAAAGCTCAATGTGAAAACTAATAAAAAAAACAAATTAAAGAAAATAAAATTATCCTGATTTGATTGTTTTACTTCATTATTTCATCATCAGCCTATTTTCGTCCAATGCTGGACGTAAGCCGCCCCTAGTGAACACCAGTGAGCTCGATCTTCGGGTTTTTCCCTCCAGTCACTGCCAACTGCCTTCCGCAAGTCGTAGATCCACTTGCCCAATCCGGCTGCCGTCCTATACTACGTTTGCCGTCCTTTACTATTAGGTTATGTTAAATATTTCATTGCATAATTATAAATAAAAATTGAAAAAAAACCATCCATCAATCCATCCATAATTACAAACTTTCACGTTTATAATATTATTAGGATTAAACTTTTATTATCATCAGTTTTTAAACATTGTGGTACATTGTGGTACATACTAACCCATACTTATTTGCATAATTAATTTCTTTATCTTATCTGTAGCTTTACAAAAACGAATAAACATCAGTTCAGCTGTGTCAATGTCAACTGTCAAGAACGTCAACAATGCTACGATTTTTCCTTCCTTCTTCCCTCCCGCTTCCTCCCCCCTCTCTTACAAGTTCCAACCATGGCGGCCGGGGTAGGTTAAAATTCATCGTGCAAAATCTTGTTAATCAAAATGTTATTTAATATGTTTCTTTTAATTAAACGTATATTACATCCGTCTTAATTCATGATATCTTTATTTTTGTAGGTACTTTACACCTATCCGGAAAACTTCCGTGCTTATAAGGCGCTGATTGCCGCTCAGTACTCTGGAGCCGATGTGAAAGTCGCTCCTAACTTTGTGTTTGGTGAAACTAATAAGTCAGCAGAATTCTTGAAAAAGTTCCCAGCCGGCAAAGTGAGTGCCTCTTTGATCAACTTGATAGTTTTGTGTTTTTCCGGTTTTTATGTTTAGAAGGGTGACGTGTTAATTTTGTGATATATTGTAGGTGCCAGCGTACGAAAGTGCTGACGGAAAGGTTCTGCTGACTGAGAGCAATGCCATCGCCTACTATGGTAAGTTTTTATACAGTATCCTAATCATTATTTGTATGAACAGCTGGCGGCATATAACCTACAATTAATGTCATATTCGGTCCGGCTTTTACGAAAAAAAAATTGTTTTGGCTAATTGCCAGCGACTCGTGTAATCAAGTTATGGATATATATGTATTTAATTCAAATCCAATTCGTAAACGTTGGCAAAAACTATTGTGAAAATCATCCCTGCAATTCATGTGACATTCAAGAAAACTACAAAGGTCTTAAGACTTAAACTCTCTTACCTACTATTGCCAGCCATGTAGGCTGCACAAGATCTGAACGTACAACTACTTTTGAGAACCATACACCAGTCACAGCATATCCACTGCTGAAAAAGCACTCGACCATAGATTTTGACTAAGACCAGTTAGGTATATATTTTGTCCATAATTATGGAGAATTAATAAAGTTAGTTATATACCCCACAATAAATGTTTAAAGCTAAATGCCGCTATATAAGAATCTTCTTAAAATGATAGGACTAGGAACTGCCTTACAATGTGTATAATGGATTAGGTACTGATGTGTGTTCTCTGGTGTGTAGTATCAAACGCGGCTCTGCGTGGCAGCGACCCTGCGGCGGCGGCGCGCATTTTGCAGTGGGCCAGCTGGGCCGACAGTGAACTGTTACCTGCTTCCTGTGCCTGGGTCTTCCCCTACCTGGGAATTATGCAGTTCAACAAACAGGTTCATATTTAAATTTAGTAACCAAAATAATATAAATTTGTCACTATGAGATAAAAATGAATAAAATAACTTTATATTGGATACTTGTGATTTGTGAAGTTAATAAAAGTAAAGAGAGTTAATAAATCTGTGAGTATATCTGTCTGGACTTATAACACTTTCCAGATGAAATAAACATAAAATTGGCAAGATAATATTAGAAATGCATGCTTTCCTTGTATAAGCAAGATAAAAATCTATGGATATTTATATTAAATGTTCATAAACTTTCTTAATCTTTTTGCTGCATATATGTTGTGACAATTTTTGAACCAGTAGTGGTGTTATGTTCAATAGTAATATAGGTTTGTTGATTATTACAGAATGTAGAACGTGCAAAGCAGGACTTGCTGGCGGCGCTGCAGGTGTTGGACTGTCACTTGCTGACACGTACCTTCCTCGTCGGCGAGCGCGTCACTCTGGCTGACATCATTGTCTTCTGCACGCTCATACACGCCTTCCAGGTACATTTATGTCATATGTTAGATTTGGTATGGGTTTACTCCTGTATTAACAAAGAACAGAGATTTATCTGCCTACCTAATTATTTATAAATTAGGTATAGCTAGACATAGTTTATCGCGTTAGCCAATAGTGGCTTAACAGAGTTCACATGTCATCATTACACGCGAGACAAATTGTGTTTCAAGTTTTCACACAATGTTTGATTGAATCGTTTGAATATTTGATGGAGCTCTGAGTTGTTTGCAGTCCGGTGGGCGTTAAGTGAGTGTAATGTGTGTGTGCGTGTGTGCAGCACGTGCTGGAGCCGGCGACGCGCGCGGCGCTGGGCAACGTGTCGCGCTGGTTCGCGACGCTGGCGCGGCAGGCGGGCGTGCGCGCCGTGCTGGCGCCGCCGCCGCTGTGCGCCGCGCCGCCCGCCGCGCCCGCTGCGGACGCGCGCAAGTTCCAGGAATTCAACAAGAAGGATGGTGACAAAAAGAAAGAAAAGAAATCTGAAAAGAAAGAACAGCCCAAGAAAAAGGAGGAGCCCGCGCCGGAGCTAGCCGATGAGCTGGACGAGAAGCCTAAGGAGTCTAAGGACCCCTTTGACTCCATGCCTAAAGGGTAATTGATTTTGGTTACCTATCGCGCACAAATAATACAATACACGCACGTTCAATTAATTATTATATTGTGTATAATGATTGAATCTTTTCAGAACTTTCAACATGGATGACTTCAAGCGTTGCTACTCTAATGAGGATGAAGCCAAGTCCATCCCTTACTTCTGGGAAAAGTTCGACCCACAGAACTACTCCATCTGGTATGCCGAGTACAAATACCCCGAGGAGCTTGCTAAAGTATTCATGAGCTGCAACCTTATCACCGGTACGTAACACCACCAATGTCTAATTTAAATCACAGTAAGAAATGCTTTTTCAAAAAGTTTTTTTTTTTTTAATTTGATATGCTGATGATACTCAGCGTGATAGTAATTAATTAAAGTTGTCTAATTCTAAATACTCTCCAAGCCTCTGATTCAGATTCAGTAATAATTTGGCGATATGAATGAATGCTTGTATGTTCGTTTACAGGCATGTACCAGCGCCTGGATAAGATGCGCAAGCAGGCATTCGCGTCCGTGTGTCTGTTCGGCGACGACAACAACTCCAGCATCTCCGGCGTGTGGGTGTGGCGCGGACACGAGCTCGCCTTCCCGCTGTCGCCCGACTGGCAGGTACACGCACACACGCACACACCCACACACCCACACACATTACAACCGACTGGTTTAACCCTTCGTTTGTTCGTCCTCAGATCGACTACGAGTCGTACGACTGGAAGAAGCTAGACCCTGCCAGCGAGGAGACCAAGAAGCTCGTGCAGGATTACTTCTCGTGGAGCGGCACCGACAAGCAAGGCCGCAAGTTCAACCAGGGAAAGATCTTTAAGTGAGCGGCGCACACTATTTATATTGTATAAAGTAATTGCATTTATTTTGTATCGCATCGCTCAGTCTGCGTCACCCAAGACACGTTTCTATGTAAGCCGGCAGTTGAAATAAATTGTTTTTTATTTATTGAAGTGTTTCTTGCTTTCTTTAGGTTACCCTTTGTAGAAATGTAAATGATCAGTAACTATTAAAGCCAAACAATGGCAATTCGTAAAAACAGCTGATAGTACGTTAACTATTTGGTAGTAGGGAGAATATAAAATACGATATGTGGAAAGCAAAATTTATATTTTCACATTTCAGACTTTTGCCTAACTGATAGATTTTTTGTTTAACATTATTACATTACATTTCTTACATATTATTGCGTTTTATGAAATCAACTAACGTTATGTTAAAGTCGCTAAAGCAAATGTTGCAAACGGTTTCGCACATACAAACAAGTGAACGATGAAAGTAGGTATCAATTACAACTGCCTGTTTGTTACCCTATGGCAACGACAGGCTAAACTATATTCACATAATATTACTTTTACCAACATAACAAATATACTTTATGAAGATAACACTTACATGTAAATTATAATATTGGCCAATTACTTCAGCAACCATACTACAATTTATTTAAATGATCAAAAATAATCATACTATTACAATGTCAATAATCATGAAATATTAAAAGCCAAAAACATTAATGTTGAATGTAGCGAAACATTTAGAGGGTTACAAGTGAAAACAGTAAGATGTAAAGTACATAATAATAATTATAAATGCATTTAGTTGCGCTTGGACTAGTCACCATAACAATACGAGTACCTACATCGCTATGCGGCGCGCGTCCCGCGGAGCTGCAGCAGCCGGGAATTGCTCCCCACTACACACAACAACCAACTTGGTCGATTTATGAACATTATCACAATTATTGAAACAATTATTTTATTATATTAACTTATTGTGAATATATCTCCAGTATTCTCCAGTTAGTCACGCAATAACTCGTATCTATAACATTATAGGATATGTCTGGGCCTGTAGCTTGATGTTATTCTATAAATATGGTTCAAATCTAAATCAATAAATCTATAGCAGAACGCCCCTGACAAGTTCAATTCAATAGTCTTTTTATTAAAAGACGAACGTTAGAGAAACGTTAAAGTATAAACTATGAATATAATATTGGATTATGTCAAAAATACAGCAAGTAGAAAAGAAAATTATACATACAATAGCAGTTCTGAGGTATTATAATTCTCGACTTCTCGTCACTTTACTAATGCGATTGGCCGTTGTGACCTTTAGTGATATGCAGATAAACCAGAAACAGAAAATTACATAAACAAATTGGAATATTTAAATGCATTTGAGTTAATATTTGGAAACTAATCCGCGACGCCAATATTACGAAATAATTAGTGCTGCCTTTTTTGGACGAATTAAAATTTTATACGATAGTGAATATACCTTGATACCTATGTTCACTCATTAAAGCTGGTAAGTACCTACATAAAGTAATTTTGTGTAAACTAATAATTTAGCATTTTACCTACTCGCACTATCCGTCTCTTAGACATGGGATTCTTAATAGGTTAAGAGCATGGACTAAAGTCCACCAATCTGGCCTAGTGTGGGGGGGAAGGGTGGGGGGCTGGTAGACTTCTTCAAAGTCACACAAAAGTAGCGATAGCTTAGACATAAATGAGCACGGGCTGCCTGGACTCTTGAAGTTTATTTCGACTTCGCACCATGTGCTTATTAATGACTAGCCATCCGCCCCAGTTTCACAAGGTTTCATACATAAGTATTTAATATATATTTGAAAAATTATAAACTAGAATTGAATTTTTCATACGGATCCTTAATTATTTAAAATTAAAATATAGCCTATGTTCAGCACGGATAGCGTAGCTCGTTAATTAATGGTGAAATAATTATTCATATCGGTCCAGTAGTTTTGGAGCCTATTCAATGCAAACAAACTATCAAAATGGCTAATGGCTACCTGTTAATTTATAGTTGTATCAAATATGTGTCAATAGCTGTTGGTCTTCCATGCTCAAATAAATAAATAAATCTTTCCTCTTTACAATATTAGTATATGTAGATCACTCACAAAAACTAAAGTGAATCTTGCTGAAACCACCATGTTAGAGATATTCTCTCGACGCATGTAAAGCGGTGGATAAGGTATCGGCTAACCCGTGCCCGACGTTCGGAGTCCTGCTTTACGTTACACTACATGTTTTCATTTTCTGATAAAAGTAAGTGAACATTTATTTTATAATTTATCTATAGTACCTATAGTTTTGAACCTCATGCCTTTTTCAACAGATCAAAGCATTACAATTTCAAATAATATACATAATTATATGTCTGCCACCAATAACTCGAATATTTTGTTTTTTCATTTCACTACTTCAGCATCAATGAAGTACCCAAGGCTCTTTCCACAACAATCGAAATAACCGATTGTCGCTTTAAGGCAACATGGCGCCTAATTTTGGTGTACCTACTGTGTCAAATAATGGATAAAAGGCGTGAGTATAGAGAGAGGTAAAGATAAGATATATATATTATGTATGATTACAATAAAGCTGTTTTTATTAAGTATATTTTATATCCAAGTCTGTACTGTAACCGCCCTGCCGAACAATGATTTTTTAAATAATCCAGATTAGTAATCCCGTATAATAAAAAAAAATGTTCCAGTAATTACCTGTTGTGTTACCATGTTCCAATTAATTAACCTACCTACTTTGTAAATTTTTCTAGGAATACTACAGACTCGATATTTCCGATTGTTCCGCGACAATAAATATGTACGTAAGCATTAACTCGACTCACCCGGACGTGCCTCTCCCCTACTCACTTCTTTATAGTTTATCGGTACGAGTTAGTGTCAGTTAGTAAGTAATGATGTGTTTACTAAGAAGTTAATAAAGTCGTGCTGAGAAACATGGCCACTTGCAAGCTTATCCAGATAATAGAAATACAGTCTTAAGTATCAAAAGCATAGGATTGCCGGAGCTGCATGTGAGTAGGACGCAACTCGCTGCGACTGCGTGGCATCAGCTCAGCGCGGCGCGGCGCGGCATCGCGCAGTCGGCACTCGGCACTCGGCGCGGACGCGGTAAGGCAGTGCGCGGGCGTCGGACTTCTCGCGACTCGAATACGCGACAGACTCGTACATTAAACATACGACTAGGTAGATACCTCGTAATAATCACATCGTAGGTACCTACAATTTGAACAATTTAATAAACATCAAAAATGCAAAGATCAACGGTGGCTAATAGGAGATATAAACGACGCTATAAATATTCATAATATAATACCTAATGAACCGGGTAAATTTACATCTCAAAAATGATAACATCTTCTTCCAGTCGACAGAGAATATTCAGGATAAGTACTTATATATTTATAAAACGTTATAGTTGTCGCGTGGGTAGGGGAGCGCGCGGGGCGGCGCGGCGGCGGCGGCGGGTCAGTGCGGCCGCGACTCCTGCAACAGAAAGCGGCGCGTCAGCCTCCAGCCTCGCTCCACCGAATAAACGGGCGGCGTTGTGATCAATACGTGTAGCATATGAACACTCGTAGGAACTATCAACACTCACAATTTGCTATACAGAAATTCGTATAATAGTGCACTCACAAGCAACACACTTCTAAACCTATTAAACAATTATTATTAAATGTATTGAAGATGGGACCGGACAGAACATTACAAAAGATTGAATGATGGAAGGTGCAGTTACCCCTTCCGTGTGTGCTTCAGGATGCAGGTCGAGGTCGGCGGTGAAGGGCGCCACGTGCACGCTCAGCTGCACGCCCGCGCCGGCCGCCGCCTCCTCCGCGCCGCACTCCGGCGACGAGCTGCCGGCACAACCACATCAACACACCACGCCTCTCGCGACACCTCATCCAATACAATACCTACTTATTAGATACTAAGTATGACAGAGTATGGTGTTATAACTTTTTTGGTAACATGTTGCCGAGGCCAGACCATGTGACTCGCACTGTCAAAAAGTTATCGGACAGATCTCATGTAAAGCTAAGATTCTGACTCTTTTCTGATGTACTTTCCATAGCTCAGCCACCGAGTATGGAGCATCAAAGGGCAATTTTTTTTCTATGATATTCACGAGTACTCAAGCCCTAGGGAAGCTAGTCTCCGTAAGATGTGGAGACCAGCTCCCCAGAACAACATCCGACGGTAGGTAAATGTCCTCCTCGATACAGTGTAGCCTTGCACACCAAACACTGATGGACACGCAGGGGCCTGCCCATCAGTGTGCGATGGCCTATAATAGGAAAAAGCATCGGTAGGTACCTGATTCGCAGTTGCTGTATGTCATCCTGCAGCAGTGGCAGCTGGTCGTCGTCACGCGCGTGCGCATGGCACTCGCAGCGGCACTGGTCCGGCTCCACGTAGCTGAACACCACGGCCGCCGCGCCGCCTCCCCCCGCCGCCGCCAGCCCCCCGGGCCCCGCCCCCGTCCCCGCGCCCGCCGCCGGCAGCGTCTGGATGCGCTTCGGCTGCTTCCGACGCTCTGGCACGTCCTCAAAATCAATCCATTCGGATTTTGGCCGCAAGTCGAAACCTGATTTTAGTGATGATTAATAATCATAACTACGCCCACCTTAACTTAAAGGAACGCCTTAATAGGGCCCGCTTGTGCTGTTCTAAATCTAGCCCCTAACTTATAACTTATTTCAAATTCATCGTGAATGAGTAACGAAATCATAGAATAGGTATAGTGACCAAATGGTAAAAAAGCTATGTATCAACATAATGCATTGCAATACGCTGCGCTCCACAGCGCCAGCGTGTAGTGATATTCATGTGCTCGATATATTTACAGTAGACGAGGTCTTTGTTGTCTGATTATTTTTTAAAATGGTAGCGTCATTTGCCTATTCGTCTTGGCATGAACAGTGTAAAACTGCTGCAGTGGGATGATAATGGCTGAACAAAAAAATGGATAAATTAGAAGTCTCAACGTACTGTCACTGCCACTGCGAGTACGCGGGCGGTCGGGCCGCTTGGTGGCCGGCGCCGCCGTACTGGGGCGGCGTGGCAGGCGGATGCGCAGCTTGTCGGGTGGCGCCGGGGGGGGCGCGCCCAGTGGGGAGGGCGGCAGCCGCGGCACCGGCGCCGCCGCGCCCGCCAGGCAGCCGCGCGGCCGCGACACGCCCGACACCAGCACGCCGCCGCGCTCGCGCACCGGCACCATGGGCAGCGCTACCGAGCGCTCCTGCGGCAGAGTCGTGGGCACGTACGGCAGCTCCTCCTCAAACGACTGCTGCACCACGAGGCCGCGCTTCTCCACCTCGTCCCCGGCGAGCGGCGGCGCGGACTCGGAGCTAGGCTCGGACTCGGACGAGTCTCGCGGCGCCTCGTGCGGCGACGTGCTCGTCAGGGGGGTGTCGATCGCGGGCGCGGCCGCGGCCACGGTTCTTGTTGTCGTTGAGCGCGCGTCGTCGCATTCCACGAAGCTCGGAAAGGAACCTGAGATCTCACTGGTCACGCTCGGAGTCTTCGTAATGCTTAACTGAGTACTGAACACCTGTTCGCGGCTACCTACGTGAGTGGTGAACACGAGTCGCTCCTTGCGCCGTTTTCGACCTTCATCGGCGGTTTGCACGGGCTCAGCCGGCTCCGCATCCGATACGCCGACGCAGTCTTCGTTGGTGCGAAGTGGTGAGGGTATTGTTGCGGGTACTTCATTGGGTGTGTTCTGCTCTTTTTCCACGTCGGTGGGACGGACACTATTTGGTGGCGATGAGGTTACGGCTGGTGGACTTGGAGCACGATCGTCAATTGCCCGCTCTGTAGGTGAACGCAGCGGTATTATAATACTGCCATCGGGAAGGACAGTTCGATGCATAGGTTTTTGTGTAACGGAAGGTGCAAAGTCACGATCGAACACCGGTCGACATTGTGGAGCGGAAGCCGGTCGCGGGGACTCACGATGCGTCGTTACCTCCACTGTGGTCTTGTTGGTCTCGGGCTCACGGCGGGCACTGCTGGAGCCGGGCTGCTCGTCTGGCGGCGTGCGTAACGGGATGTGAATGATCCCATCTTTAGTATCTTCGTAGTATTTGAGTTTATCGCTGCGACGTGTCCGCTCGACGGATTGTGACGTGCCAGTTGTGATCTGCCGCTGCGGTTGGACTACCGGGGAGCCCTCGCGTGAACTTGGCGAAGGGGATGCGGCACTTTTTCGAGGCGTTCGAAACAGAGATAACACTGAACCTCTTATCTTTCCAGCTGACGTGGGAGTAGCAGAACGGTCACGGCTCTTACTCCGAGACCGACCCTCTGTGAGACTTCTTTTGCGACGGAGTGCATCAGATGGCGAATCAGGTGACACGATAGTCTCGCGTGACTTGAATAGCGAGCAAAACGAGGATTTACGGGAGACGACCACACCAGCGGGTGAGGGCGAGCGGCGTCCGCCGAGCGAGGCGGGTGAGCGATGCGGGCCCGGTGAGGCGGGCGAGCGGTGCGGGCCGGATGAGTGGTGCGGGCCAGGTGAGGCGGGTGAGCGGTGCGGGCCGGACGAGTGGTGCGGGCCGGTCGAGTGGTGTGGTCCGGGCGAGGCCGACTGTGACTCGTGCCCCTGCAACTCGGTGGGCCGCGTAGTGCGAGCGCCTAGCTCTAGGGTCGCAGGCTTGCGTACCTCCGTTCCCGTGCTTCTTGCAGTGTCTTTCTCCTCTTCCTCGTAATCATCGTCGGGCTTCAGTTTAATCCGAATAATATCTTTCGAGCGATTAACGCTTTTATAAACTTCTGGTTCAGACGGTTCCCGGCGCACACGCGGTCGTGCACGCCTTTCCTGAGCTCGAGCTCGATTTTGTGTCTCTTTTTGAAGTTTGTCATCATCAGGTATAGGATTCACTACTTGTGACGGTGTCACTGGAGCCACAGAACAACTCAGGCTAGGTGCGGCTTCTGGACACGGAGAAGGCACGGAAATCGGTTCAGCAGGTTGAACAGGTTTTGATATGGGTGGGGTTGTTGCGGTGACAGGCAGAGGGGAGGGAGGCGGCGCGCGGGAGACGGTGCGTTCGACAGTAGCTTCAGTACGCACCTCGCGATGGTCACGAGCATCCACTGGCTGCGGAGTAGTGCCAGCGGGTGAAGTTGTACTCATCTTCGCAATCTCCAGTAGGCGCTCTTCGACGGCTGCTGCACAAATTTCGGGGTCTGTCTCGATAGGCTTCGGCCCACAAAATGAGGTCTCGAGCAGCATCCTGTGCGGCGAAGGAGAACGAGAGATACCTGACACTACAGACAGACGACCCACAGACGCACGGCTTTGATGACTGAATGCTGACAGTGCCGAGTGCGCGGAGCACTGCGACCCAACGCTGGACAGTCGACTGGTACGCCCGGAAACCGCCAGTAGAGCTGCCTCTGATCCCTGGCTGTCCTTGCGGGAGTGGCGGCGAGTAGCCGGCGGCGGCTGCGGCTGGGCGGCGGGTCGCGTCTCGCAGGGCGCACCCTCTAGGAAGGCCAGCTCTTCGGTAGACGAGCGCAGCTCCAGCGCTCCGTCCTCCCGGAAGCCGAGCTCGAGGCGGCCACGAGTGTCGTCGCCGCCGGTGCCCGCGAACAGCGCCAGCTCGGGCGAGCTGTCGCGCGAGTCGTGGTGGCTGGAGCTGGAGGCGCGTGAGATGTCAATGCGCGGCGCGGCCGGCGTGTGCAGGCCAGTGGGCACGGCCGGCGTGGAGTGCGAGCGGGCGCGCTGCTCGGGCGGAGCCAAAGCAGCGCTCGCCGTGCGACCGGGGTCCTCGCGAATCTCTGGCAGTCGAAACGTCTGCTTCGTCTCTGGGCTGGACTGTAAACAGGACGACGATTACAATAGTCTCGAGCAATCTCACAATGAGTTGAGTAGTAGTCGTCTTTTAAACAGTGATGACAGTGGAGCAGTCGAACTAGGTATTTCATTACTAGAAAGACAACATCAAAAAAAAAATTGAGAAAAGCAAGAAGAAAGTTGAGAGATACATACTGGTGGTCTCACCTCGTCAGAGACGTCGTGGTCGAAGGAGGCGATGGGCGCGGGCCCGCGGCGCAGCTGGCGCACGGGCTCGCCGCTGCCCGCCATCGGCCGGCGCCGCGCTCAGCCAGCCGCCGCTACTGCTGCCGCCGCATCGCGCGGCCGCTCGCTAAACACACACACTTCTTTCAAAACACAATCGTCACTTATCTTTCACTCGCGTTACTTTTTAAGTATGATAACGATTTAATTCATCATCAACCCTTTTAGTCCCACTTCTGGGCACGTTCTGGTCAATTTAAAATAGATCTTTAGAGATGCTAGAATGCACAGAAGCAGAAGTATTTTGAACACGCTAAATGCGCACTTTTATCATATAAGAAAATATTAACGAAAATATAACCTATTTATTACCTAGGTACCTTTAACCTAGTTCGTTAACGTAACTTCCGATTTGTTAATGAAAATGTTATTATGTCTATAGTCACAGTCAGCTACTTATAATTCTTAGGAATTTGGATGACATCGGTTGTCAACTATAACTGTAGTATATTTCTTGACACAATTAAATTTCCAATACACTGGATTGTCGTAGTTCACATTAGACATTTAGAATACTCGGAGTGGAGGAGTCAGTACACATCTCCGAGAGGCCGACCGCTTGGAGCAGATGTTCGCCGCTGGAGGTGCATCGGATGCACCGTGCGCGGGCTCGGGCCGGCGGCGCGGCCACTGGGGCGGCGGCGGGCGCGTGCAGCCGCGCAGCGCGCCATTGACGTGCGGCGCCGCGCATGCGCCCGCCGCGCGCACGCGCTGTGCCGCGCCCTACTTACCCTAAGCTCGTCTTTGTAATGAAAATATTGCAACGAGTGCTCACCGCTACGTCACAATGCGATCGCCTCCGTTACCTGGCGTATTCGTGTCTGTCCAAAACGATCTGTTGACTGTTGCTCCGATGACTCGGCACGCAGGAGGCGGCCGCGCCCGGAGCCTCACGTTGCGCACCGCTTCCGCTGTGGAAGTGTTCCTGGTACGAGCGGGAAGCTCACACTATCCTTCTGTTGTTAGGTCGATTGTTTTGATTAGTTTTTGACATGAATTTTGATGAGATCATTATTGTCACGGCGGCGTCACCGTCGTCGCCGTGATCTGTAGCTAAAATCCGAATATAACATGTGTGTTGCAGTAGTCGTCTAGGCAACTATACGAACGTGGTATACTTACACAGTACTATAGATACAGGCAATTTAAGGCTACAAATACCTGATTCTAGGCTTTCTCTATATAACTGGTCAATAAAAGGTAAAATCTCTTCGGTTTTCTAAAGCAGTAAAACAGGTAAAAAAAGGTTTCATTCTGTTATATACCGGATAGGGAATCCCTTCTCATAAACAATAATATTGTACAGCTGTAATATCCTAGGCCTTACCGTAGTAAGGCCTCTCAACTCAGCCTATCGCAGTCCACTGCTGGACATACCTAGACCTCTCCCGAACTGCGCCACAACACTGTCCTCCGCCTTCCTCAGCCAGTCTATCCCCGCTACCTTTTTTAGGTCGTCAGATCAAGAGTCTACAGCTGTACTTCCATAATAGCCCACGTCAGTGCCAAATGACACAACAGTTCAAAGTTCACAATATAAAGGGGCCAATAATGCGAGGCGAGGGTTTGTGTCGTCGCACAACCCTTACCTACACAAAATCGGATGTTATACGTTGGGAGACGTGCCATGTATACAAAAAATACATACTATTTTTATTTTTACACAATATTAGCGTGTATTTGCAATTAGCCTTCTAAATTTAATATCATGTTGCGAGCACACAGCTCCGCCACACAAATCCTCAGATCGTCGAATTTTTGTTGTACCCACCTATTTTAACTTATCATTATAAATTTATGACAGGGCCCTCAAATATAAATTATAGTCGCTAGGATTCGATTTTTACATTGATTCGTATTTGGATAACACTTTCAATCTGATTTTTCATTTCTAAGATAGATATACATCAATATCTAGATCTTTATAATAATAGTTTGACCTGACTGATTCAACAATGCAGAGCCTAAACCAAAGGGTTTACTTAAAGGGTTTGATAGATCATGCATTTTATGATAAAAACATCCGCTAATAAAGGAATTTTAGAAATTCTACCCCTAAGGGGGTAAACGGTTGAATGGAAATCCGTTATTTTAAAAGTTAGAGATATGAAATGTAATATACAAGTTTTTGGTTGGAAATAATTAAACACGTCAATTGGGATTGTTTTAAATCGACCCTCTAAGAGGGTGAAATAGGGTATTGAAAGTTTATATAGGAAGACCGTCATTTTTAAAGTAAGAAGAATTAAATTTAATATTCATGCTCCTCAGCAAAAATAAATGCAATCGTCGTTTTTGGGAATTCAACCCCTAACGGTCGAAATGAGGAGGAGAAATTAGTATTAAATTGCGCGGGCGAAGCTGCGAGCATCAGCTAGTAATCTATAAATCGTGTCGTATAATATATTCAAAGACTACTCGTTCAGTCATTCTACTCTTTGACAACAGGGAAATCTGTAACACAGATAATTTTAATAAAACAGGCAACACTGCCTTATATTCACTGTGAAGTTATTTCATCTCATAAAAAAATAAACTACTATTGAAAGAACATGGGATTTAGGTAGATATCTAAGTATATACCTACTTAAGTAAGCGCTGATACGCTCGCCTAGCTGTGTCAAAATCAATACACTACACATCAAAGTTGGATTAATTTTATACTATATGATTCTGGTCAGCTTACAGATAAAAAGTTTGAGGAGATAGGAGTACGTATGTTTTCACTAAATTACTAGTTTTCAGTATGAAAGTAGTGGATTACTTCCCCAGTCGGGCAGCTCAATTTGAGTGGGAAATCTCGCTATGCCCTACCTCCTACAACGTTGCTTTGTTTGATATTATTGTGGTAGTGTCACGTTGTCGTGGAAACATTTATGGTAACATGGATGTCAAGGCAGGAGGCAATGTCAAAAAAGAATACAACCTTCCTATGCTGTGTATATTTACAAAAAAAAACTATACGCTAAAACGTTTTAGCTAACCAACCGTAACCCTTCTATCATCTGACTTCCAAACGAAGGTTACCGTTGTACACATTATGGAAATACATCTATTGTACACATTATGGAAAGCAAATAAATAAATAAATAAATACATGTCGTATGGGTTTTTACTAGTGGTGTCTTAGTAAACGCTCCTGCTACTATGCACCTTCATCATCCTTAAACTATACTTACTAATATAATTATTATCGATCACCTACCTGAGTACTTTACGTACGTATTCATAGATAAGATATTTAAAAAAACTCTGGTGATTATACTGATAATGAAATTCTGTCCATCGCTGATAGACCAGATATTTGTGATCATTCCTGAAACAAACTACTTCCTGAACAAACTGAACAAAAATCACAAGTCCATGCAACATTTATAAGACGATAAGTTTCTAGCTGTACGGTTCCTAGAAGTTGGTCTTATAAAGTAGAAGCTACATAAACTCTATTCAATAGAAGGAATTGCGCTGTAAATTATTCAAAAGGTCGGTTTATAAAGTAGAAGCTACATAAACTCTATTCAATAGAAGGAATTGCGCTGTAAATTATTCAAAAGGTCGGTTTATAAAAAGCATTAAGTAATAATAAATATTTTGTATCATGTGTGATGTCCGCCTAAGTGTCATAGATCAGTCTGTACACATGTATACTGATTACTTTTGGATATGAGCACGTAGCGCTTGGAGCTACGAGTTGTCCTCGTAGCCGCGGCGCGCTTGGTGCTCGTAGCACACGCGCGTGCTACGACATTACAAGCTGTCAGAGTCGCTACACTGCGTAGCCGTTAGTTCTAACGTGCTACGATAATTCTAGTCAGAGATCGTAATCATTATAATAAAATTAGCTGTTCCTGCGACTTCATGCGTGAAGAAAAACATTTGTTGAGCCGGACCGGGTTCTTCTGTTTCTTAAATTAAGTGAGTCCACAGACAGACAAAACCATATTCATTAAGTAAAAAAACATTTAATGATATAGATATCTAGCGGGTGCACTATGTCAGGAAGTTAAGGTTGCGAGGTTTTAAAAAGAGGTTTGAACGAGAGTTGTCCTAGTTTCGTACGAGGTACTTGAGTCCGAGTGTATTGTATCTATTTTTATTCAAAGTTTCTAGTTAAAAATTACGCGTACAAATATTTTTTTATTATAAAATGGCATTATTAAGTAAGTCGCAGGCTATAGAAGCAGGAACAAAGCCCGTATTATATCAGGTATCTGGTGCAAAAGAGCGGACAATATAGCAGTTAAAGATAAGTTAACAAGTTATAAATATATTATTATTACTGACTCTTGCAAGCGACTTCGTCTGTGTCTAAACTTCTGCCCACTTCTGCTCTCAATGAGATGATAGGATAAAAACTATCCTATACTTCCGGACTCAAACTATCTCCATACCAAATTTCATCTCAATCGGATCAGCGGTTTAAGCGTTAAGAGATAACAGACACACATACTTACGCATTGATAACAACGTTGCACATATATTATGATGACATCGGATCATATTCCCGATAGTATTGGAGCGGCTCTGCTACTGCAGGCGCACCTCGACTGTGATCTCCTCAAGCCGGCGGACTGCTGCAGGACTCGGGGGTCAGGCAATAAGGATAACGCTTACACTTCATATTTAAACTTTATTCACAACAGAACATAGGGTTTGCGATGTAACTCGGTCACTCGGTAGTACTAAGTACGCACAACACCTCCAACAGCGCCTAAACATCTTTAGTTATACGTATCATATATCATATTTGTGTATACCGCGACTGGCGGTTAAGATGTACATAAATAAACATTTTATTAAGTTATCTTTTTACATTGCGCGCTAGTTTATCTATAATGTATTTGAGAACATTACCTAAGTTAGATCAGTTACATGTGAGGCGTAAACACGGGGTTACAAGGAGACAAGTGCGCTCGAGGCTCGCGCTCGAGGCTCGCTCTAACAGCATAACATCTAACTACAGTGTGTACACGTCGTAAATAACTACCACAAATATATTTTCTGGAATATTCTTCATAATAATAGTATAATACGTTACAATATTACAATGTTTATTAACGTATTGATGCATTTAGTCTAAAATAATACGAGATCAACATGATAAATGTATAACATGAACACTAATAGCTCGGCTCCAACTCGTTATTGCTTACATCTCTAGTACACACGTCGTGGTGCGCCCCGCGCCCCGCGCCCCGCGCCTCCCCGCCGCATGCGGCCGCTCGGGGCTCCAAGCTGGACACTGCAAGGCCTCATGTAGTGTAGCAGTAGAAACGTCCTGACTTGTTTAGCGGCGCCTGACGCCGGCCCCTCGCTGCGGTGCCGACACGGCGCGTATCACATTATATACACTGGATATGAGCTCTCTCTGATATCGAGGCGCGTCACCGCGACACTGACCGCTTACGTTTCTATTCTTTAGGTACCTGTTCTGATCAGCCGTCGAGGTGAGCTTTTATACATATATTTTATATTAATTATAGAACGTAAGTACTATGATTATTATATCATATTTTTCTTTTATATTCTACCTATAATATAATACTTTTATAAAACAGTGTCTCAAGCTTTCATGTCAATAGAATCCAGTAAACTTACTACTTCTAGAAACACTTATCCGGTCACGCGAATAGTTCCTATAATATGTATAATAAATAGAGTATCATTTCATTATGGATTCCTTTCAATCCTACAGTGGATATCAAGGTAAGTATTCAAAATAGCTTTATTAATATTCAGTAATTTATCCCATATGGGGGATAACCGTATCATCCGGAGGCTTTCGTCCCGGATGGAGACGCTATAGTACATGTAAACTGTCATTCGGTTTCGAACACCCGTCTAGTCGGAGTCGGAGTCCGAGGAAGGCGGCTGGGGTGGTGTGGGGGCGGCGGGGGCGGGCGGGGCCGGGGCGGGAGCCGGGGCGGCGTTCCGGCCGGCGGTGGCGAGCGCGTAGGCCGGCGCCGCCTGGCCCGAGGTGCGCTCGATGCCCACTCTGCAACAAGCCGCACAGTCACACGTGGCGTCAGCCGCCGCCAGCACGCGGGCTGTAGCACGTCTGTGTACTCACATGTACTCGTGGCGCGCCAGGTAGCGCACGTACTTCTCGGGCGGGTCGGCGTCGTGCTCCTGCAGCGACACGGAGCGCACCGTCATGTGCGACACCTGCGTGGCCGGCATCGTGAACTCCACGAAGGCGTGGCTGGCCAGCTCGGCCGGCACCTGGTCGTACGACGTCAGCGCCATCCGACATACCAAGTTGTGTGTCGTGTACGCTCCTGAACAAGACAATTACAACGATCATTTTATATTCATATTTCCATGCAAAATATTATAGGCAAGAGGCTCGAGGCGTCCATGTCGCGCAGGGTGGCGAGCTCACCTTGCCCCTCCTTGGGCAGCCGGGGCATGCGCCACACGATGGCGCGGTGTTGGTGCTCGTACTTGGCCTGCCCGGACGTCACCTCGATCAGCGACTCCTGCAGCGTGTCCACGGCACCCAGGAACCGTTCGATACCCTTGATCTTGCCGGTGCGTCTGCCACACATACCAAATATAGAGAACAAAACAACACATAACAGAGAAACATACATAACAAGAGAACAAAACATACCTGTGCGCTGACTTCACTGAACCGTATCGGAAGTGCTTCTCGACGCGGAACAGGTAGATCCAGCAGTCCGGGATGGGGAAGCGGATGCAGACGTCCTCGCACGGCACCTGGCCCAGCTTGCGCGACGCGAAGCCCGGCACCAGCACGTCCGCGCGCAGCTCCACCTGCCACACCGAGCCACACTGTTACTACTAGTACTGCTGGTAGCAGTAACAACTCCGAGTACCATTTTCTTACAGTATTTCGTTTTTAGACAGGTATTATGTATAGATTAAGGAACACTTTAATACAAAAATCTAATTCATCTATTTTTCCAACCTATTCTTTAGAACATCAATGAATCATATTCAACACACGGAAAAAATAAATATGATCACCCTGATAGCATACATTATGTTATTGAAAACCGGTAAGCATGATATAATATATTATTAAGTACTGCAACGGCAAACATAAAATAAAATGAATGTTCTTGGAAGATCAGATCGATCTGTGACCACAATGCTGAGTGCACACGTGGCTGCCGAGAGACCGACCTTGTTCCCGGTGACGCACCAGACGGCTTTGAGCTGCAGCGGCAGCTCGCGGTTCTTGGGCGGGCGCACGCGGAACCGCATCAGCTCGATGTAGCACGCGTCTGGCGGCTTGAACCTGCGCATGCGCGTGCGAGTTACGTACACCACTAGGTGACACACACACTCATATAGATAGATATCATCATTTTACGTGGTAGCATTTCTAATGTTGCCTTTTCCACATTCCTTTGGCCTTATTATCTATCTAATTAAAAGCGAGTTAGTGGTGTCGCGGTAGCCTTGCAAAGTGGTGGCTGTCTACCGCGCCGGGAGCTAGCGAAGGAGACAAGTAGAGTGTGGTGATGTATTAACTTGATAATCTGCGTGTTGGCGAACTCGTCGGGCTGCACGCAGGCGTGGAACTCGGCGTTCTCGACGCGGATCCACTCCTCGGTGACGACGGGGATGATGTCGTGGCGGCCCACCACCTCGCGGCCCTGCCGCCGCAGGTCGTTCACGCCCAGCTCCACGTCCGGCATGCCTGCGCACATTGCGACATCAACATACTGCTTAGGTATTATATTATCTAATGGCTACATAGTCTGTGTAGTGTTAACAATAGATAATCGTTTACTGCTATAGGTACCCAATTTTAATCTCCGACGCAAAAACGACGGTGTGTTATAAGTTTGACGTGTCTGTGTGAGTATTTATGTGTGTGTGTCTGTCTGTGGCATCGTAGCTCCCGAACAGATGAACCGACTTTGATTTTGTTTATTTTTGTCTGAAATGTGAGTTAGTCTGGAGTGTTCTTAGCTATGTTTGATGAAAATCGGTCCAAGATAACCGCCACAAAATGTATCGGGGGTTTTTTCAATTTTAAATTTAATTAATTTTTATCGATAACAATATCAGCCATATCCACAGTGTGGCTCAACAACGATCTTCCTCACATGAGAGTACATTAATGTTTGTTTTAATATTAAGTCACAAGAAGGTATAATTCAGCGTCGCAAACTTTACCGCTTAGAAAACCGAGGAAGAAGAGCCTGACGCGCGCGATCTGCTTCAGCACCGAGCCCTCCGCGTCCTGCTCCACGTACAGCTCGTCCACCGCCGTTATTTGTACCTGACGCACACACACACACAATACAATCGCTTACTAAACAAATGTTTTGTTCAAATACTCCGTGGGAACATGTGCCGACCTCTTCCATCTTGTAGGTGAGCGCGCGGTCGCGGTGCGCCGACAGACGGAACAGCGCCTCTTCCACGCAGCAGCTGAACTGCTTCACGTCCTCGTAATTCAGCGAGCCAATCTTGAACAACTGCGACACCTGCACCACAATTAACAAAGTGCTGACTATTTATAGTTGAACGGAAACTCATTAGTGCATCTACGAAGTATGAAGTAACAGTAATGACCTGCGGCGCATGTTCGACGGGCAGGCCGAGCTTGCGCAGGTCGCTGCCAAACTCTTTGACCCCCTGGTAGTCACCCTGGATGGCGTACGCCGCGAACTGGGACAGCTTGTTGGTGATGCGCTCCGCCTTCGTCACCTGTCCCGGCCTGCGCCAACCAACACGACATGGTCAACGCACTGACACACTGACGACGGTGTGTGTGTACGCTATGTTCAACCACAAATAACTTATGAAACAAACATGCCTAGCTGCCATATCCGACGACTAGCTGAGTCCCGCGACTTCGGCCGCGTGTAATTTAACGAAAAAAAGATTCATACTAACTTTGAACTTCTGTTTTACCCACTTACTTAGGGGGTGAAAATTCCTTTCTTAGTGCTCCCCTACGTTATAAAAGGGACCCCTGTGCAGAATTTCAAATTTCTACGCCTATGGTTTGGGCCCTGCGTTGATATGTCAGTCAGTCAGCTTCTCCTTTTATATACATACATATTTTTCACACCCTCCAAAAATACTAATTTAGACCGGTCCTGTTTTTTTTTTCGATAAACCAAAACGATGCCCTTCAAGCATCGTTTTGGTCCTACTTTACGCGCTATAAAATTTTACATCACCTTGGCAATTGTTTGTTGATAAATGACAGTAGTGTTGTCACATAAAACTACAAGCCTTAATTACATTGTTGTCAAAACTCTTAACAATGTAATTATATAACTTACAGTGAAATGACAGTAAGAGTGAGATAGACGATGTGTGAACGAAATTGTACCTGACGCCCGGGCGTTCCTTGTAGAACACGTATTGCAACTTGACAGTGAAGATTTTTCCAAATTGGTCGAACTGCTGCGCGCCGATATCGGACACGGAGTAGCAGGCCTGCAGCGGCAGCTCCTGGAATGGCTCCTTGTCGCCCGCCGAGTTCAGCAGCTGCACCACGGGGTTGTCGCCCACCAGCGTCACGCGAACAAAGATCTTCTTCCAGAATCTGTACGGATGGAAATATTATATCAAAAAGCTAGTTAAACACACTCAATATAAACAAAAATTTATCAAATAGTACTGTCGATGCCAAATCCATCTCTCCGTGTCTGTTCGCAAATACGTTTGATACTAGAAATTTGATAAATGGGCCATCTAACACTAAAATAATGTTTAAATTCGAACCAGTATATTGAGAGGAAGGGCGATATTTCTCGTTTCTATTGAGCTACCCAACCGGGGAAGTACGCCATATAGAAAACAACAATAGTTGTGTTTCAGCGTTGCCAGAGCTAATTCGGGGTGCGACTATTCTGACAGCATGGGAATTCCATTTGCGGTCGGTGTAGCAACACCCCAATTAAAAAAAACCCAAAACGGTTTTTATAGAGTCGGCAACGCGAAAATGATACCTCCAATTTCTTTTTTATAACATGGAGTTTTATAAAAAAAATCCTGATATTAGCGTATTTAAATAAACAAACTCTTTAGCTATATAATTATGTACCTATAATATTAGTATAGTCAATGACCATTAAACTGAGCTCATGCTGTTGATCATATACTGACCTCTGTCCGGTGATCTTCTTCTTGTTGGGCTGCCGCAGGTGCATCTCCCAGCCAGGCCCCACGTACTTAGTGCGCGGGAAGTCTTCTAGCGGCTGAGACACGTCGTCGTCAAAGAGCGGCGTAGGAGGACTTTCACCTCCGCTGCCGGCGTCGGCCTCACCTGGTTCTGATACAATATTGAAAATATAATTCAAAAGACAATATTGCGATTCAATAGTTTCCATGGTTATATTTAAAAAAAAACTGGCATTATTACACATTTGCTTCGAACCCTTACTCCAAAAGGTAGCCTTTACTACCGCTTTGCTATTCGGTCATCGAATTGATTTTGAGTCGTTACCGTAGTGAGGCTCGATATGCGGCTGCTCGAAGCCGCTCTTGTCGAAAGGGTTGACGCGCGGAGACTCGGGCAGCGCCTGCGGCCGAGGCGGCGGCGCCAGCACCGGCACCGACGCCTCCGACCCGTTGGCCTCACTATCCTTTGGTCTACACATACACAGTACATGTTAACGCGGCTAAATGCTAATGCGGCTAATTTATAAGATCATTAGTAAAAAACACTAAAAACAATAACTGACGATTTATTTATTGTTCTGAGACCCCTGTCTCAGAACCATCCACGGCGCTGGTTTCCAGCATAAGCATCGCTATGCTTATGCTGAAAACCAGCGCCGTGGATTCATGGCTTTGTGCATGAGCCACAGCACTAAGCGTTTTAGCCGTTACGCATATTTTCGGCTAGAATATCAGTTTAAGTGCATTCACCAACTTGTTTTTGTTCTTAGGCATACATACAATTTTTACTTTCACATAAGTCACTTTCACGTTGAGTAAATAGTTTTATTTTTTATGTAGGTACCTAAATTAGAAACAGATATTAATTATAAGTCATAATGAAAAATATATGATTTTAACCTGATGAAGACGGAAAAGGTGTCATCCGCGGAGTCTCGGGAACCCTGGTGCTCGAGGCGCGGCGTGGCGGCGGGGGGCGGCGGAGCGCCCATGCTCAAGAAAGGGTCGAATGCTTCCGCTTCGAAGCCGCTAGATGCCGCCTCCGCAGCAGCATCATCACCCCATGCTCCTGTTAATTCGTATTTCACATTTAAACAAGGCATGGAAACAAACTTCATCTGTCTTCGATATTACCATAGTTTTAAACTTACCCATGTTCAAGTTGTTAGCAGCAGTGGCATCGAATTTAGCAGAGAACGCATCAAAGGCATCTTGGCTACTGGGGAAAACATCATGCATCGTTGCTTCGGTCGGTCCGCCCCAACCAGCATCCATGGGGGACGATGGCCCACTCGTCCCAAAGGCGTCCTCAGCCCCAATATCAAAAGGTTGCGAGACCTCACCAAAAGTTTCTGTTGGAGCCGCCGATGTGAAGAAACCACTTTCTGACTCATCCATTATACTCATGGATGGTGATTCAAAAACATTATCTTGGCCTTTATTAAAAACGTTGTTATCAGCAGCTGCAATAACCACGTCATCGGGTTTAGCACTAAAGATATTAATACCAGAATCTGAAAACGGAGCTGCTGCCTCCGCTGGTTCAGTAGTATTTTCAAATGGATTATTTTCGACGTTTAGCCCAGCAGGCTGGGTAGAAAGATCGTCTCCCATAACATCCGCAAATGGAGAAGTATAAGCTGTAGCAGAGGCAACCTCAGTTTGTGGCTCTGAGCAATCCATAGGGGTTACTGTGTCTGTGTTGGACTTCATCACTGAGGGATAACCGCTATCTTCTGACACTTTTACAGCACACGGCTCCTCCTGTTCTGATGATGTTTGCCCAGACACTGTAGGAATGGAAATTGTCGCTTCCCCTACTAAATGCTGGGCAGTATCGTGATTCGCATCGCTGGATATATCATCAACTATATCATCGCTTAAAAAGTCTATCTGTTTTTCTTCTTTCTTAGGCGCCGAATATAAACTCATAATAGCCTCCTTAGTAGGTTTAATAGGGGCAGGCACGGGTGCATCAAAAAGGTTGATATCATCAGCATGCTGCTCTGGCGGCTTTGCAACTGGAGGCGCGGGCGGTGCAGAGGGTGGACGCGGC
Source organism: Craniophora ligustri (assembly GCA_905163465.1). NCBI lineage: Eukaryota > Metazoa > Arthropoda > Insecta > Lepidoptera > Noctuidae > Craniophora > Craniophora ligustri. The sequence goes on from LR990968.1 coordinate 14,750,862, forward strand.
GGCTGTGGCCGTGGTGGTGGGGGGCGCGTAGCTGGTGGTGGCCGCGCAGGAGGAGGCCGTGTCGGTTTGTTGCGATTGATGTCAAAGCTGTCGCTGGGTGGCTCCTCCATCGGGTCAGGTTCGGGCGTGGGGCTGGGCGAGTGGATGTCACGGGCGGACACTGGACTCGGAGTACGCGTTGGTGGAATACGGTCTAGAAGGTGGGAACTGGTAAATTCCATTTGTCCAGTTACACTCAGGATTAGGTTTTGAGTTTCTGGTGGCAAAGGACGGATCGGGAGTTGCGGCATATGAACGATATCTTCGTTCAAAAATGTGTCATCTATTGTGGTAGAAACTAGATCTAGTTCTGTTGGCTTGACTACTCTATCCTGATCTTCTTGATTAAATATGTCCAGCGTGGCAGATGCATTTTCAGAAAATCCTTCGAAGTGCTTTGCTCCTATTCCAGTTGGTTCCACACCACTAAATATATCAACAGGCACGGTATCTCCGACTGGCGGTTCATAATTACCGCCGAAATCAGAAAAGGGATTACTAGCAGCAAAAGGATTATCACCAGTGAAAGCGTCTGGTTCTGCATCTGACATCATAAACGGATTGAGCACATCAGCGGTTACTGGAGCAGTCGGCTCATTCAGACTTAAGAAAGGGTTGTATGCCATTTTGTTGTTTATTTATTAACCTAAAAATTCAGATTCTAGCAACTTTAATTCAGTTTTTCCCGGATTAAGATTACCTGCAAATGATGTATCAAATGGATCGAAATCTCTTTCAGGCAATCTATTTGCGTTTGATGGTTCTGGAGTCAGTGCTTTTGCTTGAAATATGTCGTCAGATGGATCTAATAAGTCGTGATTATTATTTTCTTTTTTATCAGTATCCTCACACGTAAACTCTTTAGCTAGAAGTTTTAGTTCAGTCCTGCTAGGTGCTATATTACTTGCAAACGAAGTGTCGAAAGGATCAGGTACTACTGAAGATTTTTGCGGCTCTTTTGGCGTCAATACTTTTGCTTTGACTTCAGTATGTGTACTATGCAATAAATCAGTAGCCTTTACGTCCGCTTTAATAATACTTGATTGTGAATATTCTGAATGCCGCCTTTTAATTTGATAGTTAATTTTGGGTGCCAAGTCTTCGTCAGAGCGAGTGCGTGTTAATATATCCGGTACACTGTCAGCAGCTTCGGCGTCTTCACCGACGTCTTCAGTAATTGATATTTCTCGAGTATAGTAAGGTGTGACAGGTTTAGCTGACTTAATTTTTGCGTCCGAATTTATAGATTCATCCGTCTCTACGTTGAAAACAACACTCTTGCTAACAGTAAGGTTTTCAGGGCGCGATGCCCGCCGCTCGCTTTGTATTGGTTCGTCCGCTCTGGGATCAAAATCTGGATCACTTGGTACTCTAAATATCGGAGAAGAATTAGTGGTAATTAATTCTTGCTCCAAAAATTTTAATTCTACTTTTCCCGGAGCTACAAACTTGTCAACAATAGTAGTGTCAAATGGATCAATTTCACTATTATTAACATCCACTGGATCTAAAGGAGAGTCGCCTAATTGAGTTAAATCGGTAGTGCTCCCACCCAATAAATCACGAACAAAGTCTCCAGTTTCTTCCTTATCGATTATTTCATCAGATGTGATGGATTCTCGTACACCAGATGGATCTGTTAAATGTATACGCACTGACGATTTACGCCTATTGTTTAATCTTTCACGCAATTCTTCTGCACGGGGATCAAAATCATCGTCATCTTCTAAAATCACAGCATCTTTGAAAGCTGGAATATGTGTGACGGGAATAACAGCATCCGCAAAACTTGTATCAAATGGGTCGTCTTGATCTAAATATGGATCTATGACATCAATTTGATCTTCAACTATGCTTTCTGCAAATACCGTGTCATTTTTATCCGCTTCAAAGGCAGACCATGATTCCTGTACAACAGGTTCCGCTTTTATATCAGTTTCACCAAATTTTGTAACTTCTGTACAAGTCTCAAGTGACTTTGCAGCAAGCAGTGCAAATTCGTCAATTTCCTCATTTACTGAAGATTGATCAATATAAATTGAATCACGCGTAGCAGTTCTTTCTTGCTCGCTTTTAGTATTTTGTTGAATTAACGACGTATGAAGAGATACGCTCAAATCTATGGGCGTTGTTATAGGAATATCTGCATCAATATCCAATATACTCTTTTCAACAGGCTCACTCTCAGTGTTTACTTCAGTTAGTCTTTCGTCATATCTATCAGTGCTCTCTAACAGTAAATCACCAGGAATCACTCTTTTGGGTCGTTTACTTGTAACAGTAACATTATCAATTCTACCAGTTAAAACACCAACTGCTATTCCGATGTCTAATGATTTTTTCCCTTTCGAAGTTTTAACTTCTTGTCCTTTTATTAATGCATCGACATGTGAGGTGTCGAATAAATCGTCGTCCTGGAACTCTTCCGGTGAGTCGGGAACATACGCAAGTTTGACTTCCCCCCGCTCAACAGCTTCAACATACGAAGTATCAAAAATATCGTCTTGCTCGTCTTCCTCGGACTCGTCGTCTGTGACACCGTACTCACTTCTATCGCCCTCTTCTGCTTCCGCCTGAGCTTGAACTAGCTGTGGAAAATCTGCTTCTGTAACCTCGACTACTGGCCTATGCGGAGCTTCCTTTTTTTCAAGTTCAATCTGCTTGGGAGGTATGCGTTGGAAAAAGGAAGTAGATTTGATACGGTCAAGATCGCCTTGTGTTTTCTTAAGAACAGTATCTATGCCAGTTGTTAAATCTTTAAACTTTGACCATTCTTCATTTTCTTTTACCGAACCTTCGCCGTTTTCAGCGCTTTGTTGTTGGTGCTCTTTTCTATATTTTTCTAGTTCTTCTTCTGTAAAGAGCTCTTCCTCACCTTTGCGTTTAGACTTTTTCCCCTTTTTCTTCTTTTTAAGACCTTTGGGTAGTTTTAGCATTATACGATTTTCTTAACAACAGTTTGTGTTGCTGAAACAAAAATACATTACATTACATACATTATGTACTTTCCAATCTTACCTCTCATTTTGCGTCAATACTATAAAATTATATAATATTTATACAAAGATTCATTAATTTAGTCTTGATTGAGACGATAATAATAAGTATGGCAATGGTAAAATAAATCATCATAACAATTAAAACTGTTACTACATAGAAACAGCCATAATGAATGAGATGAGATTGAAATAACAATCAGTACAGTTATATTGTGTGTATAAAGTCGGAAAATAGAAGGACTGAGCAACATGTATTGATTAAAGATGTTATATTAAATTAAAGATGGTATTTTATTAGATATCTGCTCTAAAAAGTTAAATGCTTAGGTATTTCAGTGCGCCAGTGTTACCCTAACACTACAGCCCTTCATGAAACAATTACCCTTCATGTTTTTATTGGAAAAAACGTCTACTATACTATCTTATATATAAAAATCTCGTGTCACGGTGTTTGTCGCTGAACTCCGAAACGTCTTGATGGATTATTATGAAATTCTGTATGTATATTTGGTAGGTGTGAGACTCGGTCGTAGGCTATTTTTTAGATGTTAAGGATGTCCCTCACCAGATTTTCTTTTCTTTTTTTTTGACATAATATTTTTTTGTAGTTTTTCATGATTCGGCATAAAAAATATTTATAACCCTAAATTTTCACTCTTCTACCACCAACTCCTATAATGTGGCAAAACAACGTTTGCTGGGTCAGCTAGTATGTATATAATTTGCTATAGAGGTGTGCTATAAAGATAGAATGTGCGTCTTGCATGGAGAATTATGATTTGTATACAAGTTATACAACACATAGTCCGTTACATAAATTGAGCGACGGAGATCATTACGATGTGTGTGAGTGCAGGTGAGTGATGAGGCGGATGCATGTTAATGAGCAGCTCCTCTGGGGAGCCGCGGCGGGGGCGATGAGCGGGCGAGGCCGCGGGCGCGGGCGGGCGCGGCGGGCCGCACGGCTAGCTAGACACGTACCGGGCCTGTCCTCGCCGCTACTTACAGCTAAGGCATACACTACCGCACTACGGATGGGGAGCTCTATACCTTCATCGCAACACACGGACGGTCGCGGCGGGCGCGGTTCGCGGCGGCGAGCTGTGTGCGCTCGGGGGCGCTGCTGGGCGCTGCAGCCGACAGCCGACTGGACGGAGGCCGCGCCGCCCGCATCGACCCGCGCCGCCGCGCAGCGCCGCGCGCACCGCCCCCGCCCTCGCCCCCGACCCCGACCAAAGTTCAAGTGTCACCGCTCAGCTTCTTACTTTACGTAATCATCACTATGTCCTTCCAACCCATCAAGTCAAGTCTTTAGTTCCATCTAGTTACAATGTAGTCTGCAATAGAAGGTGTCCCGAAATCAATCTTAAATACGAGTCCTTATGATACCTACAATCAAAAAATATATGTAGATATAGCCTCTTCTAAACCCACTGTTAGGGCGATTGCATAGCGTAGCTGTTAAATCAATACTTGAAAGTATCTACGACCTACGTACTACGGGGCGATAAAAAACGGATGCCTATGTAGGTTTAGCAATATGTCTAATCTTGCATAATATCTAATTTCGTAAAAAAAATATGTTAGGCACCTTGAACAAATTCATTTTTATATAGGTACGTATTTCATTATTTTTCTTTATTAACACTTCTTGTCGTTTTGCAGGGCCACGCGGGTCATTTCTTTACCATTTTAAGTCAATATTAGTGCCCCGTGGCGTGTAATCGATGTTTGAAGAGAATAACTCTCTCGGCTCACGGGTGACCCCCATGGCCTGAACGGTTCAATATAAGATGGCCCACCGGTGTCCCCTATGGCCCAAATGATGTGCTCGGCGTTCAACGTGTTAAGTAAGTTTGTGTTGACTTAATATGTTTAATGTCGTAATATACAACAATAATAATTAAGCTACGGATTTTTAAAACCTTGCTTTTTGTCTAATTTATTCTAGGTGAATGAGAAGAATATACATATAATAGGTAGGATCCTTAAAAGGTTTCATTTTTCCTTTGGAGGTACAGAACCCCAAAAAAAGATACTCCTGATCGAAATACTCCTTAATTCAGATTACCGACACGCTCACGCATATCGACACTAACGGTAGCATCGCTTGTAAGGATTCTAACAACAGGCGGCTAGGTAGGTACTACGATAGTGCTAACAGGCGGCTAGGGGTACTACGATAGTGCTAACAGGCGGCTAGGGGTACTACGATAGTGCTAACAGGCGGCTAGGGGTACTACGATAGTGCTAACAGGCGGCTAGGGGTACTACGATAGTGCTAACAGGCGGCTAGGGGTACTACGATAGTGCTGATGCTTTGATTCAACTACATCAATATATATTGATTCCTACTTAATAGTATCATAGTTTGACTGCAAGCGTGAGACGCTGGATAAACCGAGTCATAAACTGGTTATAAATACACGCGACGTAAATGTAGAGCTATGTAGCCTAGTGGTGTGACCTGTGGACTGAGAAGTCAAAGGTCTCGAGTTCGAACCCAAGGCACGCCACCACTGACTTTTCGGAAGTTATGTGCGCATTTATCACATGGTCTAACGGTGAAGGCAAACATCGTGAGGAAACCTGCATGCTTGAGAGATTTTCTCAATGGCGTGTGGACTCTGCTAACCCGCAGTAGGCTAGCGTGGTGGACTACAGCCTAATCCCTCTCAAATGAGAGGAGACCCGTGCCCGGCAGTGGGTCGATGTTGACGATGATGATGAAATATATTCGCAACGCAACTGTATGGGTTACATCAACAGTCACACACCTACACCTAAGATTAAATCTTACTGGGGAGGCCGTGATGGTACCTAGAAAGCAAGAAAGAACAATTTCTTATAGTAGATTTAACCTCTCATGGTTGGTATTGCTATTAACTTGTGTGTACGTTGTGTTATGTTCGATTCATACAGCATTTATTTATTATTACTCTAGCTTTTTGCCTTGACTTCCCCTGTGTAGGGTTAGCAATTTTAACCAATCTGCTTATTCATCAATATCTTCATTATACCTAACCTCTTTTAAGAAATTATCTTTTCCGCATACAAAAGAATAATAAATCCGATTATAACAATGAGTTTTATTTTATATTTGTTTAAATATTTTATAGTAAAGTTAATAACGGTAACAGTAGGTAGGAATCCTTATTAACTTTAGCCTATGTAGTCCACCTGCAGTATGCAGTAAACAACACTGGTCTCCCCTCGTTTCAACAACAACCCAACTTGTGAACTTACCTTCAACCACTTGTTCAGTAGGTATGTACACTACTACGTGAATGGTAGTATACCTCTTGGGCTTATATGTCTATGATGGATTGGAATCCCAAGCCATACTAATGTGGCAAAACTTAATATAATGATAATGATAACAGCACTTATTATCAAAGCTAGGAAGACTTTATTTTGGCGGAAGACGCTGCGTCGCGGCCGTGGAGCGCTCGAGTCAGCGTCTGGTGCTACGAGCACTGTCCGGGCCGCTCCGGGTCCGGTGTTCCCTTGCTTAACCTCATTTGAAGTTTCAGGGCCAATTCCTGTAGCCATTTTTCATTATTTGCTTATATTTTACGCCCATATAGGATATTGTATATAATAATAGGTAACTTTAAACAATGACCATCGCAGTTCATTTCTAAACTCTAAACTCATTTATAGATTTAGATACACATTACACATACAACATTACTTAATGCCTCACTGTAGAATTAACTGTATTAGGTAGGTATTAATGACACCTATGATACCTACAACTGTAGGAAACTCAAGCTGGACTTTTAAATACAATTAAGTGCAATAAATAGGTTAATGAACATGTCTATTTGATTGAACAACCTACATCAGATCCACTACGTCTACGTCAGACATAATTGTCATGCATGATCATAAATAATAAGGATTAAAGCATGCAGTTGCCACTCATACAGACCTTATTGAATTAAAATTTAACCTATAGGTATGCATATGCATACATACACTCACGCCTTTTTCCTATGGGGGTAGGCAGAAACTTCAGAATGCTACGCGCTACGGTCCCTGCATACCACTTTTGCCTCGTCCACATTCATACACCTTGTCATGCACGCGCGCCGTTTTTTTTAAACCTATATAGTTTAAGAATAATCCGGGTTTTAGGAGAATCTTTACTTTCACAGTAACCTAAAGAAATAAAGAGAATGCACATTTATCATTGCGATAAAAAAATCGAATACTGCCATATTTACCTAGTAATCCAAAAGTTTAGTGATTTTATACAGTTCATAAAAAAACCTCAAGTATTTGAAGCCAGCTTGCAGTACATAGAACTACGGTTGTGCCTGGTACCTAGTGTAGTTCAACCTGAAGCTGCGAGAACTTTTACACCAGATGAGATAGTTATGTAGGTAATTAAATATTGTCCTTGAGAGGCGTATTTTAATTATCTATACACAATGCACCTCAGTAACAATATTACAAATCATAGCCTGAATTACTCAATAATAGTAATAATAATATTTATTTATTGACACTATAAAAAGTAGGTACATAGTAGAGGATACAAATAAAGGTACAGTATTTTTTAAGTATATTGGTCTGCTGGTACTTAAAATAGGATTTCCTGTGCTATAAGTACCAGCAACCTTCCAGTGTCACACTTGATCTATGTGTGCGCGTGCGTGCGTGCGTGCGTGCGTGCGTGTGTGTGTGTGTGTGTGTGTGTGTGTGTGTGTGTGTGAAAGTGAGAGTGGGTGTGTGATCTGCGTGCGTAAATTATTTTTGTATGTATCAATTAGAGCTCATTATGATTCTGGATGTAAAAGTTTTTCGGTATCGTCATAAGAGAGTTTTTGAAGCCATTTTATTACTTTATTCTTACATTCATATTTATTATTTGTATCTACATCTAAAGCTTTATTAATTTTTGTATAAATGAATCGTCCGAGAAAGTAGTAAAACCGTTCACTGAATGTGGTCCTATGACTATCAGCTGGCGTGAGTTTTAATGTGCGCAATTTGCGTCACAACGATGTTGACGGTGTCTTGTCTATTTTGCGCAATGAATGCTGCTTCATGATAATTTGCAGAATAAACAACTGCCGTACTGTCAAAACTTCGCAGTATTCGTACAGATCATTTGTGGGAAAGCGATACGGCTTAAAAGTACTTACTTTAAGGACGGCTCTCTGTGCCCGCTCAAGCTTTACCCAAGATAGAATACAGTACCCCAGCAGGGATTGACACAAAGCGTAGTATATGCTTTTTAGAACTGTTGGTGTTGTCACATGTCTCAAATGTTTAAAAATATATATGAGCTTCCGAATTCTCCCTGTAAGTAGATCAATGTGCGGTGCGAAAGTCAATTTTTCGTCTATGATCACCCCCAAGTACTTAATGCTAGTGACATTATGTAACCTGGGACAAGTGCACGGTAAATTAGTACCAGTTTTGTGGTTATGTGCAGTAATAAATCGAACAATATTTTCTTTGTTCGATTTTTTAATACTGAAATGAATAATTTTAGTTTTATCAACATTAAGACACAAAGTGTTATCTGCTAACCACTCAGTTACTACATTGAATCCGATTTGTGCCGCTTCGAAGACCCGGTCCCACGTCTCTCCAGTAAAAATAAGTGCGGTGTCATCTGCAAAAGCTAATAGTTTGCCATCTGTGTGTCAACTCAATGTGGATTCCTCACCGTTTGCTAACCTTAAATTAACTTATGCACCTTACCGACAATGCGACGGTGCCCACTTACCTAATTGTAATAAAAAACGCAATAACAATAATCGTCTGTTATAAAATTACTATTTCGTACCTGTATCTAATATCTAATGCTTATGTGTAATATACCTACACAAAATCTTTAACATCATACATTTACCATACATTATACACTATAATATGTAGGTACAAACGGATGAATTGAACAAATTACCTACTGTGGTCGTGTTACAACTTACTAGAGATGAGTCATACTAGGTAAATTTGATACTAGGTGCATCTAGTCCGACTCCGTACAAATACTCGATCTAAATACCTATTCCACCTAGTCCATGAAGTACGCGTACTTTATAGTATGTTTCGGTTAAAGTCTGCTAGTGATACCTGAATACTCGATCTAATTACCTATTCCACCTAGTCCATGAAGTACGCGTACTTTATAGTATGTTTCGGCTAAAGTCTGCTAGTGATACCTGAATACTCGATCTAATTACCTATTCCACCTAGTCCATGAAGTACGCGTACTATATAGTATGTTTCGGTTAAAGTCTGCTAGTGATACCTGAAAGTACGGTTACGGTACTTTACACAGGCTTAGGACTGTCAACGTGATATATCTATCTTTATTGTAGATTGTTGGCGTATTTAAAAGATTTCAATCCATTTTTTATACTAATCAGTTTTAGCCTATTTTTAATTTTTGTATACTTTTTTTAACGTTTTAGTTTTTTTTTTAAGTTTATTTATAATAAATATAATATGAGCTCGCAATCTAACAAGATTCGCGCGGGCTTCGGGTGCCATGTCACGACGCACGCCGCCGCGCCGTGTGCAGAACAGTCAGACTAGGTGGATCGAGTATTTTGTAACTTGGGAATAGGTGCTACCTAGTCTCGATAAATACCTAGTCCCTGGATCTGTTCTAGTATATACGCTTCATCTCTACAACTTACAAACATTTTCATTCGCTTATGCCAATGATGATGACGCATTACCGTGACAAAAGTGGTGTGACTTCACAACTTCACGTGATGAATGCACTACATACGCATTACGCGAAAAAAAACCGACTTCAATACTAAAAAGTTAAAAATAACTTAATTAATACAGTTTTAACTTCTTTTTAGTTTTAAAGGTATGAAGACGGTGCCAAGCCAAATGTAAAGGTATGTACACCCATCGCGCGTGAACTTGAGCGGGCTGGCTTCGAACCAGGCACCGGCACCGACTTCATGCCTTTTAAACTACAGTGTCTGTAATAGGTTCGTTGTATAGGGCTCGTTGGTGTAGGTAGTGCTAGTACAGCGTGACTGCCGAGCAAGAGGTCCTGGGTTCGATTCCCAGTTCTGTGAAATTTTCAGTAGCAGCTCGGAGTTGGATTCGTGCCCGGTTAAACCCTTTCACTGCCCAGTACCCGGCTCCTGGGTCGATATTATATTAGGGCTGTGGGCATTGAATTTAATTATATTTATGAAGACGTTTTGACATTATTTTCATTCATGTCAAAAAGTCTTCACAAGTATATAGGTACCTTAAGTAATGAATGCCCAGAGCCTTGCTGTAATATCGAATATCAGGTTCTGGGCACTGAATGGGTGTCAATAGGCTCGCCCCCTATTTATTTTTTCATGGGACCTAAAACATACCGTCGAAACGTGGGTGTACATTAGTACACCTCTGCCTAACCTTTCGGGAACGACAGGCGTGATGGTATGTAAGAGGTTGAACAATAAACGCTCATCTACGTAGAAAATTTGAGGGTTTCTCTTGATTTCCCAAGGATCCACTCATTAGATCCTCATAATTTTTTTATGGAAGCATCAGCTTTCATATAAAAAAAGAATTTTCAGTCGAATTGATAACCTCCTCCTTTTGGAAGTCGGTTAAAAAGTAGAAAGCAGACAAAATAAAATACCTAAACGCGCTCTGTAAATTTGGCAGGCTACTTTTTAGGGTTCCGTACCCAAAGGGTAAAAACAGGACCCTATTGGGTACTAAGACTTCGCTGTCTGTCCGTCCGCCCGTCTGTCTGTCACTAGGCTATATCTCAAGAACCGCGATAGCTAGACAGTAAAATATCCCATACAATAAAAGCCATTTTTTGCTCGATTTCAATAATGGCAATAGGTAGGCACTAGAAAGATTCACAAAACACTCAGTTGTATTTTTACTTAAATAAGAAATAATAAAATTAAAATAAAATACATTTTTAAGGGGGGCTCCCATACAAACAATAATTGTTTATCTGAAGAATTCTAAGGTGAAGGATGACCTTTACATAGAAAGATAGATATATCCAACAGATTTATAATTTTTAGTCGTAATTTAGTAGGTACCCACTTAAATTTAAAAACATGATTTGGCTTAAAGCCAAGTCTGATAATGATAAAAACGAATCCATTTGAACATTTTGTTTGCACCAGGAAATTTAATAGCAGTGTTTTACCTGAAAATAAAACACATATTAAATACTTACCTTATTTGAAGCTTACTTAATTGAGAGTGGCGCTAGGTAACTTCCGCTAAATTCTCTTTCTCTTTCGCTCTTTATACCAGGAATATATCTTTCTCGCTTGCTCAACCGTTATTTCGCCAGGTGGCCACGCCCCCCAAAAGTACTTGGATTGTGGCAGTGTTCTGAAAATCATTGAGTCTGCAATTGTTCACCAGGTAGGTTTAAAATGTAAGCTTCAAATAAGGTAAGTATTTAATATGTGTTTTATTTTCAGGTAAAACACTGCTATTAAACACTTGACCGTTATTTGAAGCTTACTTAATTGAGACGTGTCTGTTATCACCTGGTGGAATAACGACGCCAATGTGATAAGAATTAAAGAATAAATTAATACTATTTATGTACCAAAACAAATATTTATTATTGTAATACAATTAAATAAATCATAAATGTGATTATTCTCAATTTCTATAATGATTAAATGTACATATCTTAATTTAATTAATGGGTTCAAACATTCTAGTCACATCACAACTAGCAACAATTGGCATACAAGGCATCACCTCCTTGCAATAAAATCGACTAAAGGTATTTTGCGATTTCCAATTTCCCTTAGACAATATTTCATCCAAGGAATAATTATTAAACCAGTTCTTCGATGCCACAGCAGATCTACAACTGCCAGGTGACGCTATTACTCCTGCTTCTAACAGTAGGCTTTTAACCCAACCTGCGATTACCGTACGAGATGCTGCCTTTGGATGACCTCTAATATTAAGAAAAAGATTAACAAATCCTCCAGACTGACGTTTATCATTTAAAATTGATATAGAACGCTTAACCCAGTAAACCGGGTCTAGATTTTTGTTGGTAGTATTAGATATTAACCTCCAGCCAGACTGCCTGTAGTCAGCAGTGTCAGTTTTGGATCCAAACAACGGCCATAAAATCAAATTATTCTCATTTTCATACAGATGTTTTGCATCTACCGCTAGCAGAGTCAAATCATGAACTCTTCTGCCAGAACAAATAAGTAAAAGAGTTGCTGTATGTCTACAGGTGGCAAAGACGTTGTCTTCATTTACCGAATAACTTCCTAGATATGTCGTTAGTTTATCTACATTCCAAACTAATTGATTTTGAGAAACTGGTTTCTTTAATGCGATAGATTTTAATATGTGATTAACCAAAACGTTGCCCGTTAGTTTGCCAGAGTCATCAAAATTGCATAATGTACAAACTACAGATTTATGTAATAAGATCGTGTTATAAGCTAGACCATCTATAAGATACAGATCTGCTAAAAACTTAGCCAAGCTCTGACCTGTAGGCTGTAGAGGGTTTAATTTATGTATTTGGTTCCATTTTAACCACCTATTCCATGCCACACTATAAGTCTTTTTAGTAGATGGTCGCCAGGATGACTTTAGCAGCTTTAATTGGGCCTCATTCCAACCTACTAGATTCGGACCCCACCCCCACATTTCCAAACCTCCAACGTCATTTCCTGGATTTTGGGAGGCGGAAGTCCCGTCACTATATCTATTAAATTTAGGTCCAAATTCTGGATTGTGAAGGGAGGTGCTAACGCCCGGTGTTTCAGGTCTGCTCTCCAAAATACCCGTTTCCATCGCGGGACTACTAATAGGTATACTCCTGACGCTGCATTGAGGTGAGCTAAAACTCTGGGGATTAGGTAGGGCGGTGGAAACACCCAGGCTAGGGGGTAATTCCATATCCGGGAGAAGGCATCGTGGTACATTGCTTGTGTATCGTTCTGGTCTAAGGATACGTAATTTATCACCACTTTCGCTCGTTCCGACGCGAACAAATCCATCATAGGTATTCCGAACTTCTTGAATATTTTTTCTGTACACTTGGGTAACAGATACCACTCCGGAGGGCGACGGAGACGAGAAAGGTGATCTGCCTGACTGTTGTAACGCCCCGGAATGTACTGAACTTTCAAGCTGATCTGACAGTTGTCTAGGGCTTGATATACTTTTTTCGTTAATTCCATTAACGGGACAGACCTGGTTCCCCCCTCGTTCCGCAGAAAGGCGACTACGGTCTTGTTGTCGCACTGTACTAGCACAGTTGATCGACGCAACCGTGAAGAGTGTTGTTCTAAGGCCTTTAGAATTGCCAACATTTCCTTCTGGTTGCAATGAAGATTTTGCTCCTCCTGTGACCATGGGCCCGACAGGGTGTATCCATCTAGCTGTGCTCCCCATGCCACATCTGATGCGTCCGTGGTCAAGTAATGTGACGGCGGTGGATTGTGTATTGGGGATGGTAGATGGCAATTTAGCAGCCACCATTTTAGGTCCTTCTTTACTTTTGTGTTCAGGCTGGTGTTGACCGACCCCTCCTTTAGCATTTTGTTTAGCCAAGCAAGTGTGTCCCGAAAATGTAGCCTGCCCCTCGGTACTGCGAAGCTGGCAAAGTTTAATTGGCCCACCAGGCTTTGTAATGTTTTTGTTGGCACTACGGGCTTGTGAAATAGGTCTAGTACCTTGTCTTTTATTTTTAAAATTTTCTCCGAAGGTAGGGATCTGACGTTTAGCCATGGGTTCCATAGAACTCCTAGAAATACAAGGCTCTTGCATGGAGTCGTGACTGACTTCTGGTAGTTTATCTGCCAACCCAAAAATACTAGACGTTCCAATACTTTTTGGACGTGTACTTGCAACATGTGACAATCTTGGTTTGCCAGTAGAAAGTCGTCTAAGTATACCAGTATACGGACACCTTCCTGCCTTAATGTTTGGGCAATCCAGTTTGTGAGAGATGCAAACACCCTGGGTGCCGTGCTGAGGCCAAAGGGAAGGCAAGTCATCTGCAGCAATCTGCCTTTGTAGATCATTCTTAAAAAACGCCTGTGAGGCTGGGCAATCGGTAGATTGAAGTAAGCCTGAGAAAGGTCGACTTTGCAAAGCCAGTCCCTTGGTTGAAGAAAATTTGGAACGCGTAACACATTTACGAGCCTGAAAGATTTTGTGTTGACATAGTCGTTCAGATTCTTGAGATTGAAAATAGGCCTGTTGGCTCCGTCGGCTTTGGGAATCAGAAACATTGATGACAAAAAGCTCGGGGTGTAAGGAGCTACTTCTAGAACGTTTTGATCTATCATTTGCGAAATGATAGTTGACATCAGTTCTGATTCTTTTGTTTCTAACGGACTCTGACGCCCCGGTAGCATGAGCGGTGGTTTCTTGACAAAAGGAATGCGATAACCTTTTATGAGACGAAGTAGAGATGTTGGTGCTCCCAGTTTCTGCCATCGATCGACATGGTTCGCCAACTGCCCCGCCTTGAAATTCTGCCAGTCAGAACTTACCTCTTTTCCCCCCTGCATGGTATTCGGATGCTGAAGTCCGTTTCCTATTATATCGATTCGTGTCCTGCTTGCTAGATCGCTGAGGACCTCCTCGTGAACGCGAGGTTCCACGAAAATTATGATTAGCCGCTCGTAAATCATTATTATTATAACCATATCCCTGCGAGGGACGGTTGGTACTATACATTCTTGATGTATATTTATGTCCACTGCCCTGCGAGGGCCGCGGAAAGCCTTGCATAGTGCAACAGTTCTCATAAGTACCCTGCGAGGGTGCACCAATATGGGCTGAATCCTGTGAGGGGTAGCGATTACATACTTTATTTCCTGTCTGCGAAACCATATTATATCCACTATGCTTATTGAAAGGGAGAAAGGCCTTTTTAACGCCACCCGTCTTTTCCAATGCCGATGAAAATAACTCGGCATTAAAAATATGTTCATTGGATGGTGGAATTTTACGAAGTGTAGCCTTAACCAAAGGATCACGAACAAACTTTGTTATACCGTCTCTACGCATTTGAATAGTCTCAGCACGATGACCACAAATGAGTTGAAGGAGATCAGAAGACACCTTGTAGTATTCTCCATCTGACAATAAGCCATTGATTTTCTCGTGCAACTGATCTGGCGTTATACCGCCTTTTACGCGTACCCAATTTAAAAGATCAGTCATACTGCTTTGTAAAGCCTCGCGCTGTTTAAGTGCGCAAAAGGTCAGGGCTCCATATGCTTTGTCAGCGTAAGCTAAGTGTTTAAGTGAATCATAAGGTTTGATCTCTTCATTGACCTCCAAATTAGTAAACCCTGGCGAATAATTATATATTTTCTGTACCTCAGAGTATCTAACCTCACACCATTCACTTTGATCGAAATGCTGAATGCTGTTCAAAGAGTTCACATAATTTTGAGGGGCCCTAGGAACAGATGGTTCTTTTAGTTCTGTTTTTAAATCGAACTTAAATTGCGGTTGTGCATCTGTTTCCTCAAAATCGCTTAAATATCTGTCCTGATGATCCATTACAGATATTTCATCAAGGCGCTGGGAGCTAGCAGGCTGACTGTATTGTCTCGTATTATCATGAAATACTTTGCGTAGTTCATCTACCTCACGACTTAACTTTTGTAATAAATCAGTTTTACTTTTACGCTCCCTTCTTTCTTTATGATAACGGCGGCGGTGACGCCTCTTTTTACGAGGAGATTCCGAGGATGAAGAAGAATCTGAGTTAGAAGAACTAGACGACGATTCCGAATTTCTTCGTGATACCGTCTTGTTTGCCTGACATCCTGACGGCCCCGGAACTTCCTCCACGATATCATTATTCTCCATGATAATCTACCGGCATTTCAAATATCTTACATACTATACTTACCTCACTAACAAGTATAACAGGAACACATGATAAATAATAACCGAGCAAACGAGGGTACATAAAAAAAAAATTAAAATAAAATTAGCATACTACATTATTACAGTATAATACGAAGGTATGCAAAGGGCAAAGCCGAACGGTAATACCGTTTAATAATACTTCACCCGACACTTTTTATATAAAGTTATTAAAACGTTTAAAGTACTTACAATTTTCTTGATGCGAAATCTTGTCACAATTAATAATTCGAACTTACTAAATGTAATGTTAAATTCACTGTAGACCAGCTGTTACACTAGAATACTGCGTTGTTCCGACAACGACTGCTCTCAGCGGATTTTAAGACGCCAATGATTTTCAGAACACTGCCACAATCCAAGTACTTTTGGGGGGCGTGGCCACCTGGCGAAATAACGGTTGAGCAAGCGAGAAAGATATATTCCTGGTATAAAGAGCGAAAGAGAAAGAGAATTTAGCGGAAGTTACCTAGCGCCACTCTCAATTAAGTAAGCTTCAAATAACGGTCAAGTGTTTAATGAAATGTTTTCTTTATTTCTATTAATAGATCTCTTCTGAAAACACTTTTACAAGTCAGATTATTTAAGGATCTAGATGGCATCGGCACTTCCTAACTGACAACCTCTGAGAAGAAATGCGGAACAAACTCAGGGAATCATGGTCTCTTTTGAATTCCAAACATCTTTGTTACAATATGTGAGCCTGACGATGTAGGTCAAAGTCTGAGATGGCATATTGAAGAAAGCACCAGTACAGCTTTGAGTTGACCTGTCCATACTGACAGCATGCATACATCAGCCATTGTGTAGCTCAACCATTACTGACTAAACCATTACTGGTGCCCCATCACCTGACGCATGTCAACGCAAGATCAGTGGACATTTGCGTAGTCCAATTCAAAATCCTGGAGTTTTAAAAAGTGCACAAATGAAATCTGGTGATGAAAATTGATTTGGCAGCTCAAGCGCACAAATCTTTTATGTATAGGTATGTTCATGTTAACCCTGAGCGGCTAAAGTAGGTGCATGAGGTTTGTGTAAAAATACTTTTTATATTATTGGATCCTAACATTTTGGATCCTTTTAGTCACAGTCAGACTGAGGTTATAATTACTAACTTACTAACAGCTGTAAAGAATTTTGATAATTATGGCAATCCAAATTTTTTCAGTTTGAAATGTTCAGCTTCATGCATTTATCTCTTCTCCGTTGCTGTATGGTTCTGGCACAGTTATAACTTACTGGTTTGGAACTGAATTATACTTTTTGTCAACAAAACAGCATCAATAGAAATGTGTATGTTTGTTCCACAAACATATTAATTATATAATATTGAGGGGTTTTACACTAGCACACATATGAGCTTGGATGGTATTTGACGATACACATGTCACAAATAAAGTTTAGGAAGGCTTCCAAACATTAAACAACTAATAAAAATTAAATAAAACATTTCAGTTTCAGGAAGTCTTCTGGAGATTAATCTGCAGGCATTAGATAAGCGCATTCTGGTAATATTAAAGGAGGAAATAGCTCTGATTCATGGAATCCATGGATGATAAAAAGTTTTATTCAATGTAAAAGTTTTATTCAATGTAAAAGTTTTATTCAATGTAAAAGTTGTATTCAATGTAAAAGGAAACGAGAAAGAATCAAGGGACCTCATATTACACATTAATTTCGAGAAACTTACTAAAAGTAAGAAAGCAATTTTTTTTAGTACCTACAAGTTGTGAAAAGCAGTTACATTTATAGTAATATTTAAGTCCCATGGGAGTAGACAACTTACGATTGTTTGTGTTCGTGAATTGATATATATTTTTACCATACTCAACTAATCATTGTGATTTACAGAAGTTTCGATGCTTTTGGCTTATTGTTTGCATTGCAAACAAAACAACAGCGTTTAAGGTAAATGTAATGTAGTCTAACTAAACTTATGAGTTTAACTAAAAATATGAGTCCATGAATCAGATAGGTGATAACATGGGGTGATAGATATCATTTAAAATCTATAATATATCTACAAATCGCTTGACCAAATTAAATAAAAAATTATTAAAGCAAGTATTTATAAAATTCCGCCCGCGCAATCAAAAGGTTTTCATGTTTTATTTTTCGCGCGTGGCATTCAAGTTGAACTTTTGTTTTGTTTTGTTGACAATGACAACTTCTGTTCACAGAACATATATACCCCTAAAGCTTCTGTTAGAGTTATTGACGTTGATTATTTCCGTTTTTAGGGTTCCGTACCCAAAGGGTAAACCGGAACCCTATTACTAAGACTTCGCTGTCTGTCCGTTTTTCTGTCTGTCACCAGGCTGTATCTCAAGAACCTCGATAGCTAGCAAATTGAAATTGTCACAAATTATGTATTTCTGTAGCTGCTATAACAACAAATACTTAAAACAAAATAAAAATATTAACTCCCATACAAAACACGCCATTTTTGCCTAATTTTGGACGGGAACCTTCCAGCGCGAGTACGACTCTTACTTGGCCGGTTTTTTTTCTTTTCGGGATAAGGCAAAGGAATCTAGTCCATACAGTCAAGTCTTCAGTATTTTTTATAATGTATTGATGATGGATGATACATGATAATAGTTGATGATTTGGTGAATTTATGGTTTATGAAAGATGATAAATGATTTATCTTCCTAGTTACAGCAAAGATGTGGACCTTTACTGCAACCTACACTGTTTTGTTTCATTTGCCAACATTTTCACCACCATTTATTACACATTAAAATTAATCGAAACACAAATTTTAGAAAATAAAACAAAACTGCTAAACATGACACTTCACTTTTCCGCCAAAAAGTCTTAACATTGATTATATCAGACCAAGATAGGTATAGATACTTATTCATATTATAATTTTATCCTAGGAGCCAGGAGGTTAGGCCTCCTCAGGAAAGTTGAAGAAAATACAGTGCAATTTATCTTTTTACATAAGATATTTTTGTTCTCATTTTCGTCATATTTTATTATAAATTGATAAAAGCTTCCATTAAAATACTTCCTATGACTAAAGTTGAACCTTTTAAAGTACCTATTTGTATAAATTCCAAACGTTGCCAAGAATTTTAAATTAATTAATATTTGGGACAATTTTAGTTTGGAAATGTACTTCTGTATTTTTGTAATATGTATTTTAATAATACAATATTAGACACCATTCTTTAAAAATACTCATTTACATGAATTTGAATTTAGAATAAAACTCATGAATAGACGGCCAGTGTGCAATAAGAGCGGAGGCGCAATATCGCGATAATTCGTCACAAAAGTATCGGTTTTTGCGTATACTAATTAATCACGTATTATAATCTACGCAGCATTACATCAAAATGATCCATCCCTTATAGGACATAAGGGATGGATCTTAGAATGCTCCCGTATCATCATCATCAACCCGTTAATGTCCCACTGCTGGATACGGGTCTCCTCTCAATTGAGAGGGATTAGGCTATAGTCTACCACGCTAGCCTACTGCAGGTTGGCAGACTTCACATGGCATCGAGAAAATCTCTCAAGCATGCAGGTTTCCTCACGATGTTTTCCTTCACCGTTTGAGCATAGTGTATTTATTTCTAATATTGGTGTAACTCGGCCGTCTAGACAGAGCAACGATGAAGTGGATTGCGGGGCAGACCGGCGTCCCCCCGACCCGAATACGCAGGCATCCAGTCCACCCGACCTACGCTGCGCGGCGGTACTGTGTTTAGTCGCTGTCGATAATATTTTTGCGACAAATTTTTAATAATGCGTTCTACATGTGCAGTTTACGGTTGTTTGTCGGCATCGTACAGCAGCAATAATGGAAACTTAAGATTTCATCGATTTCCAAAGGATGAGATTCGGTAAGTACCTACCTCCTAAAACATAACAAGTTCGCTATCTGCGACGCTGTAAATTTTCTGTTCTGATACGGTTTTCACTATCATTATTTATTTTATCTTCTTCTTAGTATACTTCATACTTATATAAATACATACCTAAATAGTAAATTAATAATTGGGTGTAGGTTGTGTCATGTTTTTACGAGAGATTCACGAGATTTGGCGAATCTAAACTTATTAATATTAACATTTTGACGCTGAAGAGTTTATTTGTTTTAGATATTCCATTTATCGAGGAACGCTTTAGGCTTTATAACATTACGCTACGAACCATCAGAGCGGAGCATAAATACCTATTTGTTTTTTGCAAAAACATGAGGAATTATTTCTTTTGAGCGCGAATTTTAACTCGGTGCTATGCTTTATGGTTGTTTTTTTTTCTAGTAGGTATATGAAAACATATCTCTGTAGCCAAAATGCCGTGATCGATAGGTATGGATATAACAAATGAAATAGGTATCTTTAGATACTTATTAACTCCGCGAACGGAACTGGCTGTATGTAGGTATGTAAATTTACTCGGACTTTGGGCACAGAGTAAACGTACAGAGGCCAAGCTTCATACAATTGCGCTGCGATAGGTAAACTACTATAAACGCTAGAAATTAATAAGTACTACTACTAATATATTAGATGATTAGAAGAATATATTGAGATTAGAAGTTAAATTTAATTATCCTGTAGGAACGTAAGTCACTCCCGACAAACGGTTATGCAGTTTAGCAGGAGAAACATGATGTTAACAATATTGTAATACTTTTGGGATAAATAAATAAAAAACTTGTAAAATGTTTTTGTGACAACCCTGAACTATGCGCAATGTCTAGACGACTGTCGGCATTTCTTGCTTATACAAAGGAGTGCGCCCACTATTAGAATTTATTACACTATGGTTTGAGCATGTGATAACTACGCACATAACTTTCGAAAAGTGAGTCTTGGGTTCGAACTCGAGACCTCTGACACCTCAGTCCTCTGGTCACACCAGGCTACCACAGCAGCTCCCGTATATTCATTCCAAAATTCAAAGTAACAATAAGTATAATAGCTTATAACGAAGCCTAATCGTTGGGGTTTGTAGTACGGTCGGTACGCAGCATAAAATGCAAGTGAATTATAATAACTCATTAAAAATTTGCTGCCCGCCCGGCTTTGCACAGGTAGATGGATATTTGACATTAAAACTATAGATATTAACAGACTCTTCGCATACTTTTCATTTAGAACTGAGCATATAACACTGGATTAAGTCTGGTTTTGACAGAACAATCTAAATCATCTTTATGGGAGCTTTTAATGTCGCAACAATCCACTGATAGTTAAATGTACAACATAGAAAGTAGGTAATTATTTATAATTATTTCGGTCTTGTACAGGAACCATTGGCTCAGTCTTACCTGTCTATTCTCTGTTGTAGATAAAACCATTACATTCACTTAATTTTGGTTAATTTTGGTAATTATTATAATTATGCATTAGGTAATCAAAATTAAATATTTCTAGCCTTGATTACAAAGTGATTTGGATAAGGACTAAGCAAGGTACGAATAATGAGGCTTAGTTTCTACCGGGGCGTTACTATTGCATGTATTGAAAAAGTAGTAAAGCATTTGAGAGCAGATGATTTTAAGCTAACTTTTTACACAAGTTGATCAAATAAATAAATAAGGAGGAATAAGGAGATCCGTACTGACCGCATATGAAACCGGGTCACTTACATAGGCTGTAAAATCGCCAAACTTAGGTCATACTGGGCAGGGCACATTGCTCGAAAATTATATGGCCGTTGGGAATTGGAGGTTCTTGAGTGGCGACCGCATACTGGAAGACGCAGTAGGGTAGACGACCTACAACAAGGTAGAACGACTTGAAATATCTTTTCTCAATGGGTATATTGCGAAAAGAAATTTCAAAACTAATTAACAAAACGGACTTAACAGTTGGATGGTTATCACTATTATTAAATCAGTGGTGGTTTATTGTTTTGTTATTAAATGAATAGATTTTATTTCGGATTCAGACCAAATTCTCTCTATGCTCTTAGTGCAAAACGTATCGTAAAAGAACTAACAGCGCTACTTATTCTCCTAGTGGCAGACATATGGTACCAATTTGTCAAAATAGGATATTAAACGACTAAGTTAAGAGGTGTATGGCGTAATGTCGAATTAATTAGATATCTCTTTCTTCCTACAACTTAATGCGTAGGTTGTCTCCTTCTAACATACGATGGACTTCGGTTGATGTAGACAACTAATATTATCTTCCTCAGACCGCGAGGCTACGTACCTACGTAGTAACATCGCTTACGTTCATGTTTATTGAGAAGAAAAACGTTGAAAGCTGTGCATTTTTGTAATACTAAACGAGAAAATGTTAGGTGGCAGTGTGCCCGTAGTGATTCAAACCAGGTGAAACACTCGCGGCGAAAGAGGAGATTAAAACGTGGTGTGTCGTGCACGAGCCAGCGGTTGCCGTAGTTTGTTATCAAACAGCGCTGCGCGAGGACGCGGCCGCGAGCGAGACCATGGCGGAGGCAGCGCCTGGGAACATCGTTAAGGAGGGTTGGCTGCAGAAGCGCGGTGAGCACATCCGCAACTGGCGCGACCGCTACTTCATTTTGTTTGACAATGGTGACCTGGTGGGTTTCAAGACGCAGCCGGAGCGGAATAACTATCGCGACCCTCTCAACAAGTTCACGGTTCGCGACTGTCAGATCATGGCCGTGGACAAGCCGAGACCCTACACTTTCACCATCCGCGGGCTGCAGTGGACCACGGTCATCGAGCGCAACTTCTCCGTGGACACCGAAAAGGAGCGGTCAGTGTACCCTCGTATTATGTTCTGTGGTAGCGCGGTGTACCTTATGTGCTTGTGTACTGAGCTCCACATGTCACACATCTTCTCATGCCTGGTTTTGCGCTTTAAGTTGATGTACCTGTTTTTTCATTGGTGTTCTTGTGCACTGATCACCTCCGATCACTTGCTTGTTGGCCATGTCATGAGGAAACTAATTAATTAGGAGGATGTTTGTGTTAGCCTCATGTTTTCCTGTTTCAATGCTTACATTTGATGCTATCATACATGAAAATATAAAACTTGTGTATGTTTACCTAATGCCAAACCATTCATAATTTTTCTTTTAGAATCATTGTAAAGTAACAAACAAGATGAATGTGTGCAGTATGTTAATAATGTCTCTGTTGTTTACAACTTGCTACTAAGTCACATATTATTATGTTATTGCAAGTTCTCTTTTGTTACCTATTCAAGTGCCATGATCTTAGTAGGTTCCGGTAAGAAGACAATAATTCTAAATCCAAATACAACAAATGGGAAGATTGTAGTTTGACATATTGACTGTGCTACTATGTACGTAATTAGCTGGAGGCTTCACAGGATTCAGGAACAAAAGCCCCTGACTTTAATATGCCAATGCTAAAATTGA
Source organism: Craniophora ligustri (assembly GCA_905163465.1). Lineage (NCBI taxonomy): Eukaryota > Metazoa > Arthropoda > Insecta > Lepidoptera > Noctuidae > Craniophora > Craniophora ligustri. Next base: position 14,774,147 of record LR990968.1, read on the forward strand.
CCGTAGCTTGTCCTTGTACATATACTTACTTACCTATTTGTATCAAACTAAGTATGTACATACTTATTTTGTGGCTCTCATAACAGTGCTCGCACTAAACAAAATTCTGTACTTTATACCTGTTTAGAAGGTTAGCAAGGTGAGTGACTGAATTAAATAATGAGGAGATAAATTGATATAGATGAAGTGAAAATTGTATGGCAGCATCAAAATGCATGATAATTCAGTTGGTCCATCTCAAGTGGAGTATTGTGGGAAATGCTAAAAATTACACTGAAATGAACATATTGATGGACACAACTGTTGTTAGTTGAATATTGTGGGCAGCTGTTCACTTTATTATTAAAGCAAATTTTTTAAATAAGGACCCTTTAAGTTGACTGTCATATTTAACTATTTATCTATGTGAGCCTAGTGTCTATCAACATGTAAGTAGTTAAAACTTTAAAAAGTTAATACATGCAATAACACAAACCTCGTATTCAACAATGTCATCATTGCCATTCTACTCGATCCAAACTAGCATCGAATTAGCATTATCATCTTAAAATACAGAGTGTATTGCAGACTAAAAAGGTTTTTTGCCATATTTGCATTGTTACAGGCCTTAGTATCAACACTTACCAAATTCACATTTAAATGCATTCAAATTTTCACTGTAGTATCTAAAGTCTTACTGCACCATAACAATACAAAATTGTGTGTGAAGTATTGCATATTCCTTTCCAATATAATCATAAATATGAATTACAATATACATGATTAACATAATTAATATAAATGCTATACATTCCACACAAGTATCTATTATATCATTATGAATGTACCATCCTTTGCCAGATTGAGAAACGATATAAAGGTCTGGCTCCTTCCATTATTCTTAAAAGAAAAAGTTGCACAACAGTAATGAAGCTAAAACCGTTGTGTAGAGAGGAATGGGTGGCGGCGATCCGCTACGTGTCATCACAGCTGAGCGCGGGCGGGTCGGGCGCCGGCGGCGGCGCGCTGCCGGAGAGCGACGACCGCGACATGGCGCAGCTCGGCACCAGCTTCAGGGACCCGCGCCGCATCGTGAGTACACTTCACTACTATACTGCTTGCTACGCATCCACCTAAGGCATTCTTTCATGAAAAGTTTTTAGTGTGGTGTAATCGTTATTCCTGTTGGACAAACTATACGTTGTAGGCTTTATCTTGGCTTCCCGAGTCTCGAAGAGCACAGATACACATCATATTTTCATGACTAACTTCATTGATAATGCCCCATTTGCTTATTACATTTGAGGGCTAGAAAACGATTACTATACATTCAGATTGAGCAATAAAAAAAAAAGTTATTCTGTTCGCCAACTGAGTGTCTCCAAAGAAGTCAATAGCACAATATCACGTGCACAGAGAGGCTTGGGAAAACCGCCTTTGCAATTTCACCAGGCATTGCACTGGTTCATTTACGAGGGCCTGTGGCTGGCTGGTGGCGAATCAGCACATGATGTGAGAAACGAGAACGAGAGAACGACCTAATATGGGCAACTGGCAGACCACCATTAGAGGCTTGTTCCTTTTCGTAGGTTATCATGGATGCTCACGACCAAAACATGTACCTCGCCTGCTATACTGATCATTGGGTGAAGATTGAAAGTTTTTCAATTTTCTTCTTTACACCACAACGCGCGGACGACACCTCTGATGTTGCAAACGTCTGTCTACATATAGGCTACGGTAACCGCTTACCATCAGTTGTTTTACCAAAGTAGTAGTACTGCAGTCTGCTGTGAGGCGGACGTACTGATAGATACTGCCCCAGTCGAGCATTACCTCTAATAATCCTCGAATATGGGCGGGTTGTGAGGCCGGTCCAGCTGGCAAGTGAGTCGTCGAGTTTCTCCCGTGCGGCTTTAGCGTTCCTAGTTCCTAACACAGGCCCATGTTCAGGTGACTACGCTTGCTTTGTATATCTCGTAGATCTTCCTGACGGTAATTTTTCTCCGTGTCACGCGTAACAAACAGTGTCAACAGCCCGCTGAGCCGCCGCGACTTAATTCAATAAAAATATTAATTTACAATCGTTTCTTGTATTATTTACGTCTTTATTTTTTATGCAATTTGCTGTCATAGCGAGCTAGTAGGCAGTCTAGATTCTACATAAATGCGGGGCGGAAAATAGTATGAATAAACAACGAATCTAAACATTAAATTAGAAATGTTATAAATTGTATATTATTATAGATACAACGTTTGTGAACAAGTGTCCTTGTATAATTGAGTTGGTATTTTGGTGAACAGGAAAACTGTACGAGTTAGTCACCGCTAGCCGCTCACACCGCCGGTCACACCAAACTGTTTTGCATCACATGTGCTATACCTACACCGACTGACTAACTATTGTCAAGTAATCATATTCCTTTATGATATCTAGACACACAATAGCTTTCTCCAAGAGACGAGTGGTAGCTCCAAATGTAATTATTTGACTTTGGTCAAATACTCATATCCCTCAAATAAAAATGGTCAATAAATTTGCTCACTGACAGACTAAGTGAACTTGTCAAGCACTGTTTGTTAGTGTGGTTCGTAGGTTATGGTATTTGAGCAAAGAGATGTACAGGCTTATACGATGAAGTGGGAAATTGTGTAAATGAAGCAAACGTCGCGTCGCGTTGCTCCGCCGTCCGCGTCCGCGTCCGCGACCGCGATCGCCGTGCTGCGGCTCGAGGTGCACTCGACCGACATCACAGAAGCGAGCGTCTTGTTTGCAGTTATTTCAATAATGAGTCATTTGTGTTACGACGTCGAACCTTTTGTGACCACTGTTCAATGGTTGTGTGTGATGGTTATGAGCTAATTTAAATAAAGATTTTGTGTGTAAAGATATTCTATATGAATATGCATACATACCTAGTACAAATGTTTATCATCTGAGAAAGTGTTTTTAAACTGCTCAATTATTTTTGTTTTTAATTTGATTCAATTTATGTTTTTGTTAGAATGATCCTACATATATTTTGTTTCGACGGAGAGGGATACAGGACCTTCGATGCGTTTTATCATGACCGGGCCACCCCACACCACACCCACCGCTCCTCATCCTCCTGACAAACTAATCTGTTGTGCGCGCATTCTAGCCAGAGATCCGATTAATCCTAAGTAAATAATAGTATTTGTATTTAATATTAATAAGTTTTTATTTTGGCAGACGCTGGAGAAATTCGAGTTCGTCAAAGTGCTGGGCAAGGGAACGTTCGGTAAAGTGGTGCTGAGCCGAGAGAAGGGCACCGGCAAGCTGTACGCCATGAAGATCCTCAAGAAGAACCTCATCATACAGAAGGACGAGGTGGCGCACACCATCACCGAGAACCGCGTGCTCAAGAAGACGAAGCACCCCTTCCTCACGGTGCGTGTGCCGCCTATACGTCCGCTCTGTACATAACATCAGCTCACTGTAAACTACACTCAAACTTGTTATCTGCCGCTCGATGCGGGCTCCCAGTCACTTGTACGTAATGTGCCCTTCTATTGTTGTATGCATATTCCTGTTAGATGTTAATAGTACAGACAGAATTCATAGGGAGGTGGATTTTAAAATTTCATTGTGCCCTGTCACTCCTTAACGGGAGTATCTTGAATTACCAAACCAAGTAGCCAATTAAATTGAAATAAAAAAGGGAAGAGATACCTTCTGTAACTGTATATAACAAAAATGTATTTGTTTAATGATTCATGATTGTTCCTGTCGGCAGGCGCTGCGCTACTCGTTCCAGACGGCGGACCGCGTGTGCTTCGTGATGGAGTACGCCAACGGCGGCGAGCTGTTCTTCCACCTGTCGCGCGAGCGCTCGTTCTCGGAGGAGCGCACGCGCTTCTACGGCGCCGAGATCGTGTCGGCGCTCGGCTACCTGCACGCCGAGGGCATCATCTACCGCGACCTCAAGCTCGAGAACCTGCTGCTCGACAAGGACGGACACATCAAGATCGCCGACTTCGGCCTCTGCAAGGTCCCACACCACTTAGTTACCTACTTCTTATTATACCTCAGCCAAATATCTGTTTTGTGAGAGGAGGATACAAAACACCTTTTTCTGTATATTTAGAGACATCCAAAAGGATTCCTGCTGCAATGTATAATTTGACAATAATCTTATCTTGAATCTAAATCTAAATCTATAACTTGACAACTGCTTTACTCGATGTTTCAGTATAACCTAACTTTTGACGTTCATTAAACTCTTTGCTGGATCTATTCTGAATGTGAACCATTTTTACTGTAGGAACGGGATAGTTATAAAACACCCGCACTGCGTATATAATTTATTTTACAAATAAATGATCGATTTCCCATAGTAAGGGATTCGACGATGTACAAAAACACAGTGCCAAGCGGTGAGAACATTATTAAAGGAAGCGTGTCGCAGGTGAACATCACGTACGGGCGCACCACCAAGACGTTCTGCGGCACGCCCGAGTACCTCGCGCCCGAGGTGCTGGAGGACACGGACTACGGGCCCGCCGTGGACTGGTGGGGCACCGGCGTGGTCATGTACGAGATGGCGTGCGGCCGCCTGCCCTTCTACAACCGCGACCACGAGGTGCTGTTCTCGCTCATCCTGTCGGAGGAGGTGCGCTTCCCGCGCGCGCTGACGCCGGCGTGCCGCGCGCTGCTGGCGGCGCTGCTCACCAAGGAGCCGCACGAGCGCCTCGGCGCCGGGCCCGACGACGCCGCCGAGATCATGAACCACCCCTTCTTCGCCGCCGTCAACTGGGCCGACCTGCTGGCCAAGAAGATCCCGCCGCCCTTCAAGCCGCAGGTCGAGTCCGAGACCGACACGCGCTACTTCGACTCCGAGTTCACCGGCGAGTCCGTCGAGCTCACGCCGCCCGAGCACGACTCCGGCCTGGCGCGCATCCAGGAGGAGCAGTTCCCGCAGTTCTCGTACCAGGTGAGCCGCCCCCCGCCCTCCCCGTCCCCCCTGTCCTGCCGGCCCGCTGACCCTCCGCTCGTGTGCAGGACATCTGCTCGTCGGCGCACTCGGCGCTGTCGCAGCACGCGGCGCTGCCGGACAAGCGCCAGTAGCGGCGGCGGCCGGACGCGGTCGGCCGGCCGGACGCCCGGACGGATGGCCGGACGGAGCCTGCTCTGCGCACTGGTTCATCGCCTTTTATATTAACTAACCTAGATTAGACGTTTCGCCAAAGTCGTCACGTCGTACCGCCTGTGCGTGTACCCCGAGCTGTACGCAGTGCATCCGCAGACAGTACGGCGCCGGCGCGCTAACCGTTTTCTGACAGTTCCATTGGTGTGCCAATATGAAATAGTAATATAAAATTACTATCAACTTAATGGATAGTCCATTTACAAATGGAATACAAAACTAGAGCTATGTACTCGCGAACTCTTCTGCGGCCAGACCTACGAAGGCTTAGTGTATAGCCGCATGCCTCCCGTCGTGTTACGTCTCACCTGTCCGGAGCCGGGGCGGCTCCCAGGTACTCGCTTGTTTGTAGTAGTCGTTTCATTTTTTATTTATATTTAGATAATGATGTACATATAAATACACATTAATATTTCATGGTAAAAACAAAAAAATATATAAAAGAAGACAACATTCCTTTTAATTTTCATTTAATCATATGCATTTTATTGTAACATGAAAAAAAAACATGCATTGCATGTTTCCAATACAATATTATGGATGATTGTATATTTATATCTCAAAACTTGACCATCTTTGTATAGGACACTAAGCCCTCGGAGGTCGGCGGTATCACTTTAGGCCACCAAAAGAAAGACAACTGTCAAAAAACGGTTTATTTGTCTAAGTCAGTGTCGATTGTCTACTTCATTCAAGATTGTGACAAAACATTATCTGGAAATGCGTCGTCAAACTTTAATTTAATTTTTGCTTTTCACAGTATTTCATGTTAATTAGAGTTGTGGCCAACCCTTCCAGCTCTTGGAAATGATCCGCGATTGATACGTATTTCCGTATACAGCATTTACAATATAAATGGTCAAGCTCACAAATATAAATAACCATATCCATTGTCTTTTGACACGTACGTATTGAAAGCTAAGTTTAACTACTGCCTCATAATCGTGTATTACGTTCACCCGGCATCGGGGCGCGACTCTTGCACGGGGGAGCAATGAAACGCACTTCACTACAGTATTAATATTGTATTCAGTTCAAATGATACAAATAGCCTGAATATCGAAACTGTAACTCTGTTCACAAACAATAATATGCTAGAGACAGACACAAGAGCAAGAGCGCCGTCCGCGGGAGGAAGCCGGGGAGCGTGCCGGCGCGGCGCCGCCCGCCGGCCAGCTCGCCGCAGCGGCCGCCGGTCATGTATTTCCTTTTGTATATATTATTAAACTTAGGATTAAACCGATCCGTGTTTTATTTCGGCCATCTCCTAGCGCCCTCTCCCCTGCCCCCGACCCGCGCCGCTGTGGCGCTCGACTGCTACTGCCGCTTGAGAAAAACTACGCTTACATAATCGAATAAACTTTAAAAACGTTAACAACCAATAACTATACAACAGGCGCTTCGGACGGTGGAGTCGATGCACGTCCTAGTAGCATTATATTAATATCGTAAGTACAAGTGCGGGGCGATGCAACTCGTGCGCCTCGCCGTTGTCGAATAGATATGTATGCGCGAGTACACCGCGGCCGCGCCCACACACACACGCGCACGAGGAGCTCTGTTGTGCAACAATGTCTCTGTGTGAGTTCACCGTGTTGATAAGCAGGTAGGTAAAGTACCTTCTCACTAGACCGTGTGTGTACATACTAAGTTCATTATTTTAATATAAAATGAAGATCATTACCGCAGAACAGTGCTCGTTTGCTGTGTAGAATTTAAGTAGCAATTATATAAAAATAGTTGGTCGTCCAAGTGTTATTTGTTAAAGTGAAACAAACTGTGGAAAATATTGCTTGTCAAACGCGAAATATGCTAGAGAGTATATCACATAACAATACACAATTCTTTACAAATTCGTTAGTTTAGCCCGTCGAGGAGTAGTGGGCCGCGCGCCGCTGCACCGCACCGCCCGCCCGCTACTTGTGGCTGCTGTACTGCACTCCCGTCACGCGTGCTCCGGGACGCTCACATACTTCTTATAACAAAACACCAAACGAATGATGATCATGGATATCCGACAACGTGGAGTCTACGATTTTTAAAAGTCAGGCCTTGTGAAAAATGTGACAAACTAACATCATCAACCCATTAACGTCCCACTGCTGGGCACTGGTCTCCTCTCATTTGAGAGGGATTAGGCTATAGTCCAGGGTTTGTAATAATAAAATAGATATCGTGTACCTACTAGTACATGGTCCGGTGTACACAACAGCTTGAGCTCGTGACTCTTGGCTCACGGCGCGGTGTGAACATTGATTTTATGTTATTACTAACATTCAAAGTTGATAGAATGAGGTTAGCAGGCAAAGTGATGGCTTATACCGTTATACCTACTTCATTATTTTAAACCAACACTGAAAAACAATGGATGGTAAAGTAAGAGTGAAGGATACTTAAAAAACCAAAAAATATACTATGAGTGTTGTTTAAAGTTAGGCAAAACTTTCAGTAGGTACATTGAACGAACTACCCTGGGCGTATTTAGACTTCTCTTCCAGGGGGGTCCTGGCCCTAGTGCTAGCGACCGAGAGGCGCCGCCGCCGAGCTCAGAGCTAAAAATATCTCAATTCCTTTCCTTCCCCTATTTTTATATATACATAATTAATATCAACCAGGATAAACCTGGGGTAAACATTTCTAACCGCTGGCCCAACATTCTGGGGTTCCCCCCCACCCAGGTACGCCCGTGCGAACTACTTTTACGGAATTTATCGTTGTTTAAGAACAAAGAATTAAAGTTTCGTAACCTTTACAGAATTTTTTTTTTAGGTCACTGAATATATTTCGTAAAAAGTAGGTAGTTTTATTTCAATATCTATTCGTGTAAATGTGAAAGGTAAGTAAGATACCTGTACAGGTAAAAATAAGCAGGACTTAGTTCACCGGTGACCGGAGAGCCGACGAGCGCGCTGCACGCGTTTCGATCGATCCGGTAGGTTTGTTCTTATACGATAATATGTTTAAAGCCTTACAAAATTGATGACGTCAGCTAGGAAGAGTAGGAACAGTGAGCAGTGCGTGCAGCGGGTGGCGTCCAAGCGTAGCGCGGCGACTACTGGCACGTGCGGCTACTGTCTACGTCACTATCTGTACAGGGCGGGCGCCCGGCGCTAGTGCTGCGCCGCGCCGGGCGCCGCCGCGCGCTACACGAAGTCGCGCCGGCGCTGCACCGCGCCGGGGCTGGCGGCGCCCGGCGGGCTCGGCGGCGTCGGCGGCTCGGCGGGGGACGCGCCCGGCGGGGTGGGCGCGGCGCCCTTGCTGCGCGCCTGCGGGGAGCACACGAGTGAGCGGGCCGCGCTCGGCAGGCGAGGCGGCCGCGGGGCGGGCGGCGGGGCGGCGGTTACCTTGGAGCGGCGCTTGCGGGGCGCGGCGGCGGAGTCGGCGGGGCGCGGCGCGTCGGGCTCGGCGGGCGCGGCGCCGGCCTCGCCGGGCTCTGCGCCCAGCCTCGTTGCCAACATCGTCAGCAACTCCTCCACCCGCCCCAACTGGAACGTAAACAGAAAGTTCCTGTATGTATTCATTAAACGAATTATGATTGTTTGAATAGCAGTCGCTACTTGTGGTACCTAGAGGAGGACCGGCTGATTAGTGACCGCCAGTACCGCCTTCGTCGGGGCCGCTCAGCTTCTAGTTTACCTGACACATGGGCAGAGGCAGTTGAGAACAAGGGAGAGGCGTTCGCAGCCAGTCTGAACATAACGAAGGCCTTTGATTGGGTATGGCTACAAAGCGCTTCTATCGAAGCTGCCTTCCTTTGGGCTTCCCGATAAATTATGCGACTGAGTCACAAGCTATTTGGCGGATTGGAGCATCAAGATCATCGTCGACGGTACATGTTCCAATCCTTTAAAAATAAATTAGTCAATACTGGTGTTCTACTAGGCTGCGTCCTGTCACCTACTCTGTATTTTTTGGCTCGCACAACCACTCTGTGGAACTAGCTGTCGCCGGCGGCCTTTCTCGACCGACACGACCTGGGAACCATCAAGATGAGAGCACATTCATTCTTAAAAGGCAACGCATTTGCAAGTCCTCTGGACTTTGGTGTTGCAGATGTCCATAGTCGGAGATGATCGTTTACTATCAGGTGGGCCTCCTGCCCGTTTGCCCCCGTATAGGCAAAAAATATAAAAAAACCTATTTATGTAACGATACACTTTTCTATAGTGTTAATTTTGTTGTTTGGAAAATTATGAAAACTTGAAAATGATTTTTTTAAATTCGAAAAAAATCTTACATATTTTTTTAAGATTTGGCATTACCCTAAAATTTCTCTTCTACCACCAAGCCCTACAATGTGGCAAAACATTTGCTGGATCAGCTAGTTATAATAAGATTAGTAGAAAGTAGTAATATGTAATTTTAAAAACCGTTTGGTGTCGAAATATTTAAGTCATTGAGTCAGACTGTCAGGAGGCAATTATTTAAAATCTCATATACTATATCTTCTTATATATAAAAATCTCGTGTCACGGTGTTTGTCGCTGAACTCCTCCGAAACGGCTGGACGGATTATTATGAAATTTTGTATGTACTTATATTTAGCAGAACTGAGAATAGGTCGTATGCAAATTTTTACACCCTTAGATGCCTGGATAGCCAGCCTGGACAGCCTAAGGATGTCCCCTCACCAGAATATTTTTTTCTTTATTTTTTAACAAAATATCTTTTTGTATTTTTTTATGATTTGGCATCAAAAAATACTTATAACCCTAAAATTTATTTTTCTATAATGTGGCAAAACAACGTTTGAAGGGTCATCTATATCATGTATAATAATCGTTTGTGACTGATTCATCTATGTATAATTACAAACTTGAAATTTTGACAGATGATGCATTTTATTAAGAAAACACTCACTGAGAAAGCAATTTCAGAAATTCGACACCTAAATGGGTCAAATGGGGGATGGATGGTTGTATGGAAATCTGTCATTTTCAAAGTTATGAAATTTTTGGCTAGCAATAATTTAGACACGTATTTCAGGGATATTAAAAATCGAGGGTCCCTTCCCTTCGCGCTTCCGTACGGTGCGGTAAACGTCAAATCGGCTCCTTATATTATTTCGTGATTTATTGTTTTCGCGATCGAATCTGGACCGTGGTTTGTTGTTTGGTTGTGTGGTATTGTTTTAAATGCTGGCTGAGTAAGTTTTTATACGTGTAAATATTATTATTTGTGATTTATTGTTAAACATTGGATTCGGTAAGTACAATTATTAGTTTTTTTAGTATTGCGGGTGGAGTGAAAAACTTTCTACGACCGTTTAGTTTGTGTTCGGTTATTCATATCTAGTTTTGTTTCTCGTTACCTGTTTATTCTTATAGTAAGATCATGTCATCTACGTATAATGATGACCCGCCCGAACGAGGTGGGAATGTATTTCGCAGAAGTGCCCTAACAAACAGGTCCCCGACCTCCGCGAGTTCTAAACGCTTATTCAGCGAAATGTCTCCGTCATACATTTCGCCCGAAGATAGATCCAAGCGGTTACAAGTACAACCATCTAACGTCGTTGATAACAATTCATCCTTATTGAATGCTAGTGACGCGAGCAATGCCGACTACTGCGAACTAGTGTCGGAGGCATCGGCATATTTATCGAAAATTAACGACCTTTTTAACGATCAAGGATCCCGAATTAACGTTGCGAACAAGTCTGCCATTATGGATATGACTCAGCGTATTACGGCAATTGTATCTCTGCTCGCGATTAAATCTTCCTCTACTGAAACCAAATTAGTTCGTACGGAGCGAGAATTAGAAAAAGTAAAATCTAATGTCACAGTTAGCCCGAATAATAAGATTTCTTACGCGGAATCATTGGAGTTACGAACTTCAAAAATTACTCCCGCTTTACAGTCGCGCCCGCCGCTGCCGTGCGTAATTGCATATCCCACCACGGAGCGCTCAGATGATTACGCGTCGTCGTCGGCTACAAAACAGGCGCTAATGAAAGCTATTAAACCAACTGATGATGGCTTCCAAATAGTCGGCGTTAAAAAAAACCGCTAAATCCGGTGTCGTGTTACGTGTAGCGAATGAGACCCAAATAAAAAAATTGCAATCTGTCGACGCGATTAAATCTGCCGGCTTGCGTCTCGAACAGCCAAAAGGCCGTAGACCTCGAATTTTAGTAAAAGACGTTCCCTCTTCTATGGATGATGGTGCCTTTCTAACCGCGTTATTCCGCCAGAACATTAAAGGTGAACTATCAATTATTGAGGAAGAATTTATTAAATCCACAAAATTATACGTTACCCTAAATGCGTTTAGAGTTGCCAAGTCTCGATATAAAGCGTACGTTGAAAAATCTAAAAGCAATTTACTGCACAAAGTTATCGAACGACTTGAAAGTGGGGGTCCGTGGTCTCCTTTATACCACGAGTTCAAAGCTAACAGGTCAGTCGACCTAGCTTACATTCAAAACATAAAAGTAAACAACATACATACCGCTGGTATTGAAGAGACAACGGAATGCCTGCTTAACAGCCTTATTCCGGACGACTCGGTTTCTAAAGACAACGACTACCACCAACAGATTAGAGCGTGGGCAGCTGAGCCACCTATGTCTCCTATGTCAGACCTGCCTGCTTGACGAATTTTTTCAACGTTGTTAAAAAACTACCAGTAAATAAATCATCAGGGGAAGACAAACTTTCAAATCGGATGATTAAAGAAGCATGTAAATCCGCTGGTGACATGATACTAACTGTTTAGTGTCGTTGTATTGCTGAGGGCGTTTTCTCGCGTGTTTGGCGTCGTGGCTTTATACGAATAATACCGAAGAGTGGCGACAAGCCTCCAGATGGCCCTAAGTCATATCGGCCTATAACATTACTACCTTCGTTAGGGAAACTCCTCGAACGCCTAATCGTCCCACGTTTGTTGCCGAACGGGCCGAAATTTCATAATAATCAATTCGGGTTTACTATAGGCAAATCTACAACTGACGCCGCGCTTTCTGTTAGGACAACTGTTAATAAATCGAAATGCAAATACGTCGTAGGCATCTTCCTCGATATTTCTGGTGCTTTCGACAATGCGTGGTGGCCAATGTTACTGCTTAAATTGAAAAGTCGAGGTTGCTTTAGAAATATTTACACTCTTATATACTCGTACTTCTTACACGGTACCGTTAAACTGACACTTGGGCACCATTCTATGGCGAAGGCACTGACTATGGGATGTCCTCAAGGATCTGTAATCGGGCCGTATCTTTGGAATCTGGGATTTGATGATTTTCTCGCGATACCGCTCCCGCACGGCTGTTCATTGACTGGTTACGCGGACGATGGCCTTTTGCTCATCCAGTCCAATACGCGGTCTGGTCTCGAATACTTAGCCCACTCGTGTTTACGTTTAATATCCGCGTGGGGCAAACGGAACTGCTTAACCTTCAGAGTGCACTTGAAAAATGAATTTCTTGTAGAACGTGACCGCGCTAAAATTCTTAGACTATTTAAGCCACAGGCTGATGTATGGGAGGAACTTTTAGATGAATGGCAAGTAAGGTGGGATAATTCTTCTAAGGGCCGCCACCTTCACCAGTTCTTTCCAACCGTCCGTGAGCGGTTGGAGGACTTGGTTGCAGGTGGATCACTGCGTTGCCCAATTTCTTACAGGACATGGCAACTTTAAATGCAAGTTATTTTCTTTTAAGCTTGTTTCCTCACCATTATGTCCATGTTCAACATCTAATTGTGAATACGAGCAATCTGCTCATCACATACTGTGGGAGTGTGGTTTATGGCAAAGTGAACGCAATATTATGTTTGACAGTTTGCAAATTATATCTGGGGTTATTTACTACTCGGACCTTGTTGCGACTAGGATGAATTTCCGTGCGTTTAGGCGTTTTTGCCATACCTATTATTGGAATCAGATATAATAGCTCATATTTTAGGACCCATAACTTAATAATGTCTTCCGTTGTGCCTGGCAACTGGGCTTAACCCAGTTGTAAACATCTATTCTTATGTCAATGACATTTAAACTCTATTCTGTCTCTCGCTTGGTAAGGAGGGAAGGGGAAAACTGTTATTTTCTTACTCCTCCGATTTAATTTCATGATTAATTTCGCTGCGGGTTCCAAGACAGTTAATATCATTCCCCTGGGACACGTCGAGCTTCATTGTCTCGACGATATTTTGGATGGTTACTATTGTTGATCCTGGCTTACAGGAGTTGCAGTAGTAGGGACTTAGGGTGGTGGGCACATCCCAAAAAAAATAAAATTTTAAAATCGAGGGTCGATTTTTAATATCCCTGAAATGGTCCTGAAAGATCCCTAAGAAGGTGAAATAGGGGGTCGAAGTTTATGCAGGAAGTGTGTCATTTTTAAGTAAGAAGAATGAAATTTAATATTCAAGATTCTCATCAAAAATGAAGGCATACCTACGTGTTTCGTCGTTTTTGGAAATTCAACCCCTAACGAAAGAAATCGGGAAGAGAAATTAGTATAAAATTGCGCGGGCGAAGCTGCGACGGCTATTTAGCTATGAAACTAACTAAACGCGGTCACCGTGGTCTTCCGTAAGGTAGATACTTCCCACTCAGGTAGCTTAATCTGACCGAATCACGATATGTCCTATTATTTTTTGTTGAATCGAATTAGATATCCACATATTTGGTAATCACAACCTTTTGTTGAAGTCTCTGCACTTCATTGCGGACGTCGCGCCGCAACTCCGCTAGCGCCGCGTCGTGAGACGCGTGTGCCGCCTGCGCCGCGCTAGCGCTAGCACTAGCACTAGCACTGGCGCTGGCGCTAGCACTGGCACTGGCGCTGGCACGCCGCTCGTCCAGTTCCTCTTCGATGGTGTCCTGCCGCGTGCTCGCCGCGCTAGCCGAGCGACCCTTTGCGAACGTAGCCTGCCGGAGAAGTCAACCGAATTCCATATTAAAAAGTGATCTGACGTCATTGCAATCTTCTCGGGAAACCAGATGGAGCCACCGCTCACCTTCAGCGTCAGTGCAGTCGGTGCGGGAGCGACGGGCGGCGGCGCGGCGGCGTCGGAGGCGGCGGGCGCGGGCGGGCGGTCGCGCGCGCTCTGGCTGCGCGTGAAGGGGCCGCGCGCCGGCTCGGCCGCGCCCGCGTCCAGCGAGCCCGTGGCCAGCAGGCGGCCCCACTTGCCGCGCGCGGCGGGCGCGGCGGGCGCGGCGGCGGGCGGCGGGGCGGCGCCGTCGCCGCGCTCGGGGTCGGGCGCGGCGGCGGGCGCGGCGCGGGCGGGCGCGGGGCCGGGCGCGGCGGCCACGCTCCGCTCGCGCCGGAAGCGAGAAAAGATCTTGCGGACCAGGTGGTCCTGCGCCTGCTCCAGCTGCGGCTCGCGTTTGCGCCGCTCCATGAGCTCGCGCTCTCGCCGCACGTCGGCCACTTTTCGGAAGATGAGCCGGTGGCGCAGGTTGTACGTGAGCGTGAGATTGCGCGCGAAACTGTTGGCGAAGGCCTGGTAGAAGTCTAGCACTTCCAGCAGGCGATCGCGCTTGATCGTGTGCAGGTCGCAGTAGGTGAGCGCGCGCACGTTGGCCGCCGACTGTCCTACGGCGCTGTCTTTCCAGAACGAGTCGCCAAACACGTCGCCTTTGCCTGCACCGCGAGAACCGAGCGTGAGCTGAGAGCGGGAGGAGAACAACAGGCATCGGGAGATTGTACATACCAAGGATGGCGACAACCTCGTCGTCCTGGATGACCTCGAGGCTGCCGGTGACGATGAAGCACAGCGAGTCTATGGACTCGCCCGTGTGGTACAGCAGGTCGCCGGGCGCCGAGTGCGACATCTGGAAGTGCATGGCGAGGGCGCGCAGGCAGCCATCGGACGCCAGTCTGAAGGCGGGGTGCTCGTTGAACACCTTGCGGTTGAGGTGCACGCAGATGTCGGCTTTCATGTCCTTGGGGCAGTAGTTGAGCACCTGCGGGCACACGGGGACGGGTCAGGCCCGGCCGGCAGCGCTCGCCGCGCGCGCGCCGCCGCCGTACCTTGTCGGTGTCGAGCCCCTTGGTCATGGCCCAAGTGGACACCACGTAGTCCATGACGCGCTCGCTCAGCGCCTTGGGCACTTCATGCAACTTCATGAACTCGCGCACGTTGTTCAGCATGTCGTGGTACTTTGCTGTGGCTGACGTCATTTGCTGGATGATGGTAGTGACGTGCCCGAATATGGTGGCGTACAGCAGGGCTGTCAACAGTGTGGAACGCTTCGCGGTGAGCCAGAGGACGCTCCCCGCGTAACGCAGGTATTAATATAAACACTTCTAGCAACTAAAGCGGTCCGGGTATTGCATACCTATCTAAGACGGTGCTAAACCACTTCTGTAAATACCAGCAAGATAACTTCATCCTACCATACGAAGATAATGAGTGGCTGAATTTGTATAAAAACATTTTTTTTGTTGTGTTAAAAGTATTTCAATTCATTCTATTTTCCATTCATCTATTGCTGTTCTTGTCGTCGTAAGTTATAATAACGTCCTTTGCGAATAACCTTTGACATTCATATTACCATTTTTTGATCATATTAGACGATTAAGTACCTACTAAAATACATAACAGATATAGCATTTGTTATTGTAGCAATGACCGACGAGGACACCGCGGCGCGGGCGTGTGACGCTCCATCATGAAGTCTGTGCACACTAGGTACTGTATTCGACGCCGGCTCGCGAAGTGTATCTCCGTCGTGCATCACGCGACTGTTGCGATACGGACACTAGCATTTCTGGAGTAGGATCATTAGGATACGGACCAAACTGGCATATTGTGTGTTCTAAGTAAAAGCATAAGATAAATATTTATTAATCTTTTACGCAGGTATGACGGTCTTGGTCGATGCGTCTGACCGACTTGATCTCAGATCGTCGCACATACGTGTCTTTGTGTCGCTAATACTGTACCATTCATTTTTCAATAAATGTTTGTGGCACTCTCTACTTGTACCACATAAGTGACACGCGCAACGACGCTTCGTGGGCCTGCACGGGGACAGGGGGAAGGGGAGGGAGAAACTGGGCATTTGCACTTTGTGTTTGGGTATATGAATAAATGCCCATTATCAAAATCAATACATCAAATAAAACACGAGCATCATTTATTTGTAACATAAAAATATGCCGAAAATATTTATGGAACCCATATTTATAATTTTATTATATTTTTATAATACAAATAAAGTGAATGATGTTATTGATATTTCAAATATTTGCCCCGATAATGTGCGTTTATTCGCCTTTTGTTTTGATGGCCTAAAGGGATGAAGTAGGTAAGAACACAACACACGGGAGCAGCGAGGGAGCTTAACGTGTGCATGGAGCGTGTGGAGCGCACACAAGGTGGAGTGGGGACGAGGCGCGGCCGCGGCCACAGCGCGGGCGCTGCGCCGCGGTCGCGCCGTGCTCCGGCTAATAACAGAAGAATTCCGGCACCTGCCACGATCATCATGCAGATGGTGAAGATCTTCTCGTTATCGGTCTCGGCGGCGACGTTGCCGAAGCCCACGGAGGTCATGCAGGTCATGGTGAAGTAGAGCGCGGTGACATACATGGTCTTGCGCGAGGGCCCGTTGACGAGCTCGGGCCCGTCCGACTCGTTGGACCACACGTACGAGTACGGGCTCTGCGTGACGTTGGCGAGCTTCCACAGCCACGAGTACTGCAGGCCCGAGTCGGCGTCCGAACGGCCGATGCTGTACCACACGCACGCCAGCCAGTGCGCCACCAGCATGTAGAAGCACAGCAGCAGGATGAGCATGGCGGCGCCGTACTCCAGGTAGCGGTCCAGCTTGCGCACCACGCGGCCCAGCCGCAGCAGGCGCACCACCTTGAGCGCGCTGAACAGGCTGCCGATGCCCTGCCGACACACGCGCCGCTCACACGAGCGCTCGGAACCGCCGTTAGGCAGCCAGGAGCGACATGTAGTAGTATATACTTACGTCCTCGTCGTGGTCGAAGGCATTGAACACGTCGTACGGCAGGCACGATAGCAGGTCGATAAGGAACCACGACTTAAAGTAGTTCTTGCGGATAACCTTGGGGTCGCTCACCACCTCGCCGCCGGGACCCACGAACGTCGTATGGAAGTTCAGAACGATGTCGATGAAGAATACCACGTCTACGATGGAGTCGATGACCAGCAGCGACACATCCTCGCTGGTCTTGTTCTTGAAGGCCACGTTGTAGGGCACCATGATGGCGGTATAGAAGGTGAGGCACAGGATGATCCAGTCCCAGATGGCCTTGAATGCGCAGTAGTGCAGCAGGATATGCGGCGGCGTCTTCGGCGCCTCCTGCCTGTACTGCGGCAGCACGTCGCCCGAGAGCGACATCACCTGAAATGCGCGCGCATCCATCACATTTCGAGGAACACTCGCGGCTCGCGTCACAGCCAGCCGACAGCGACGCCTCAGCTACTACTCAAACATTCCAATCTTCTTCTAACCAACATTCCGTGTCGCTAATCTATGATAATATTGGTCTCTCAGAAGTTGAATTTATTGAAATGTATGAGCAGCTGCGGGCTAGTGAGTTAGCTAATAGGCTACTTAAGTGACTAGGGCTGCGAGTTAGCTAATAGGCTACTTAAGTGACTAGTAGGCATACTTCGTCTGGTTCGGAGGCAGAAATTTTGTGTGGCCCCTGAGAGCTCAGCGAACGAGGCGGACTACCTACTTTGCGACCCTCGGTCACAAGTGAGACAAGGCTAACGTACGTCACCAGTCGCGCGCACACATAGCTAAGTGAGCCCAAGTGTCAGTTTAATATATGTAAAGTGAACGAGATACAGTCAGTATGAATATCGAGGGCGGTGTGCGTGCGGCGGGCGGCGGAGGGTAGCGGGCGGCGGCGGTAACAGTAGCCGTGGGCAGTAGTGTAGACGTGCGTGTTTACATGGTGTGCGTGTGTACTGACATGCGCCAGGTGGCTCGCGCGCTGCGGCTCCTTGAGCGCCGGCAGCGCCGACACCAGCACCGAGCGCGACCGCGTCACTGAGCGCGCCAGCTTCGCGAACTTCGACAACCCTGAACACAACCCTACACTTATATAGACTGTACCTTGCGGTCTAAGGACGTCTAGGTAGCTCTAAGCAAAATACTGTACAGATTAGATACTGGAACAAAACTTATTGCTCCTTAGTCATATCTACGTATGGATTAAATGGTAGATATTATTAATTAGCGTGAGACCAAAGTAAGTACATTTCGTAATAATGAATAATTGTAGGACAGAAGGCACGCTAGAGAGCGCAGTAGCGAGGGTGAGGTGAGGGTACTGGCCTCCTTTGGGGTCGTCGGCGTCGATAGGCTGCTTCAGCGCCGTGATGTCGCGGAAGGTGAGCAGGAACAGCACCACCAGCTCGCGCTCGTTGCGGATGGGCGCCACGTGCACCAGCAGCCACAGCGGCGTGCCTGCATCACCCACACGGTTAGCAAGCACACGACACACGCTAAGCCCACATCGCGCCTGCTGGTGCGCTACGTACGGTTCTTCTTGTAGAGCAGGATCTCGAACTGGTCCGCGAGGTGGTGGTCGAGCGCGCGGTCCACGCGCTCCACCGCCTCCTTCTCCGTCAGCTCGCCGTACATCCACGTGCACCTGCACGCACAACAAACAAACAAATTCCGATTAATTGGGCCTTATTAGAAAGATAATTAATTGTTTAATTAAAAGAACATTCTTTAATGGATGATTTTACATGATTATAAGCAAAAACATAAACCAATGTTATTTTGAAGTTGAAGCTTATGCTGTAAAGAAAGTTCGTAGTTTAATCGATGTAGAAACAGCTCGGTTAGTGTATTTTAGTTTTTTCTACACCGTGATGTCAGACGGCATTCTACTGTGGGGGAATGCTGTTGACATACAAACAATATTTGTGCTGCAGAAAAGGGCAATTCGGTCAATTTATAAATTAAGTCCCAGGTATTCGCTAGGGGGGGAAATTTCAGGAGATTGATATTATGACTGTTCCATCATAGCAATATTTTTGATTGAACTGGTCTAATTCAAATTCAAATTCAAATATTTTTATTTCAAGTAGACCAATATTACAGGTTCTTTCGAAATGTCAACACTAGTTGCACACACACTAAAACATCAAGTTGTTAAATCGCTTCCTGCTATAATGTTTATTTAAAAATCATAAATCTCTGCTTTTGATCGTGTGCATCTAAGTAGTAATTCTTGAACATCTTCACCAGCTCTATATTTACCTGATTAGCATATTCGACAACTTCTTCAATTACGTTGCTAATGGACAGCGTAATCGAAGAAGTTCCAGAAGCCGAATCCGAAGTTCAGGATTTAGCGCTGATTCACCTTGGGTAGGTAAATGGCAATATATTTTTCTGTCGTTACCTGTCTTAAACTACGTAGTAAGTCGGGGTGTTAATTAGTTACTGTAGGTATTTTATTTTCAAACAAACAAACCTATATAAGTATGTACCTATGTATTTTTTTCCCCAATTCGGCATAGGGGACTGTAGGTACTTTGAGTAATAGATACCTGCATGACTTCTGCATGACCTCGGCGCGGTTGTAGCCACTCATTTTGCAGAAGGTTTCGTTGCAATACACGATCGGGTAGTCCACGATCTGCGCATTCGCCAGTAGGAAGCTGCTGTCTGCTGCAGAGAAGCGAACACGTTACAGAGGAGAGCGCGGGCAGGGCCGGGGCGCCGGGGCGGGCTGCGGGCGGTACTCACGCTGCGAGGAGGAGCGGCGGATGATGTTCTCGAGGAAGGTGTTCTGCGGGGCCACCAGCCCCCGGCGGCCGCCCGGCATGCCGCCGCGCGCCGCTAGCGCCGGACGCCGCGCCTGCGCGCGCTGCCCTCCTCCTTACATGTCTCACCTGCCGAATGGTCATCTTAGTACTACCATGTACTTAGGGACAAAACGACAGCAACATTGGCTGGTCACTGGACAGGTTTTAGTGACACCCCCCCCCCCCGGTCTTAATGCACAGACATTGTTAACAATTTTTTTAAATACCTTGTAGGTATTATATGCATAATAGAATATTAGGTATAGGTACTAATTAAATCACAATCCGAATTTTAGCAGTAGGTATCTACGTATGTACGTACATTCGAAATATTGAAATTCGGAAAACAAACAAATCGCATTTACGACTTTAGATAAAATTAGGTTACCTATTATGAAATTTGAACTGTTGAAAATCGTAAGTTCAAAATTCTGAATAAATTATTTTAGAGTATTTGGGTGCAGGAACGCTACACGTAGGGTTGGAAGCTGGACGGATGGCAACCCTAGCTACACGCCGCATACCACTTATCGTGGTTACAAAACATCGGCCCACCGGGTACTGATTCCCGATACCGCTCCAGTTATTACAATACAAACAATCGATACTAACAATAGTTAATATAATTTAATAGGTAGGTACTTAGTTACTTCAAAGTCATTTTTTATACTATACCAGGACATTATGATACAGCGCCATCTAGTTTCGAGCTAAGCAACGAGGCTTGTGTTACGGATTGATACAACACATTAATGATTTTTTTTTGTAAATACATACATAATATTATTGATAGATATAGGTGCCGTCAGCGCATCAGCGCTCGACGAAAGTAGTGGGGAGACTTGCGCATGTCGTACACTCGTGCTCACATATATTACGAAGTGTTATTAGAAAAGTTAAATTAACTTGTGTTGTCACTTGTAATGGAAAAGAAAAATAAATTTTATATAGGTATTTTAAAAGAGAAAAATAAAATATAACCACGGTTTATTTAAAAAAAAAAAAAAATTTTTTGTAGATACGTATAGAATCAATATTACATAATCAATAATAAAATTAATGTAATGTGTATTTTAATTATTGGTGTATAAAAAAGTATATTCTATCTATCTATCTACATATAATCAAATAATCAATTATATTTAAAAAAACTTAAATTATAATCATTTGGCAATAATCCTATTCCTTTCATCAAATCGTCGTTAATTAAGGAAGTTGAAGTTAGTAGATGGATGCGACTGTAACTACTTGTTGAAAGGTAAAAGGTCAAGACGATGAAAAAATACGAAAGCAATATGTGCGTGAATATACTTTGGGCGATACACCAATACGGCGCCGGCACTGGCCGCTTCACCCGCCGCACACCGCACACCCCGGACAAAACGGACACAAAAAATGATATCTGCGCATTCAAGGCCAGAGCTCTAAACTCGTGACGGGACCTATACATCCATGACTCGGAAACAAATGCTGATGCTCATCACACAAACATTTGTCCCTACCGGGATTCGAACCCAGGACCCATAGCACAGAAGGCAGCGTTAACTACCGCTGGACTAATCGGGTCGTCAAACCTCAAAGGATGAGTGTTACCATGACAACATGATACCACTAGCGCCTTTTTTAGCAAATGTTTTAATTTGATACAAGGCTGCAAGGGAAATAGGTTTATAATGCAATTTCCACGAAATACCTACATTAAGATGTTATATTATGTAATGAATAAGTAACAGATGCCCATGCCCAGAGATGCTTTGGTGTCTTCTATAAACGTTTCTTTTAAAAACTGATTAGATTTGTAAAAAAACAAACAAACATTGTATTGGAATCTCAAATTAAACCTTTCTGCAGGACAGGCCTAGCCTAGTGCAGAAAGTCTTGGAAACACCAGTTCCTTTTTTGTAAAGAATTTGTATTACTTTCAGTTAATAAAGAACATTATTATTATTTTCAAAATTGTTATTTACGTCAATGTAATAGTGATCCCTCATTCTTATGTAACTATTGTTTTGCTTCCTGAGCCACGTAGCGTATAGATAACAGTGTCAAGAAATATATAATATAGCGTTACAGCGCCATCTAGTTCTGAGATAAGTAACGAGGCTTGTGTTATGATTTAGGAATACTAGAACAGATTGATGGTTGATACACTACATAGATATGTTTTTTAAATCTATGCATTGCTAGCGGGAGCTGTGGTAGTCTAGTGTCAGAGGTCTCGAGTTCAAACCCAAGACACGCACCACTCACTTTTCGGAAGTTATGTATGTGCGTATTTAGCACATGCTCAAACGTTGAAGGAAAACATCGTGAGGAAACCTGCATGCTTGAGAGATTTTCTCGATGGCATGTAATGTCTGCCAACCCGCAATAGGCTAGCGTGGTGAACTATAGCCTAGTCCCTCTCAAATGAGAGGAGACCCGTGCAGCAGTGGGACAGTAATGGGTTGATGATGATGCTGCATTGCTTGTCGATGTAAAATACTGTCCAAATCAACGAACAAGGCAAGCGAAGAGGAGGGCGTGAGGGGCAAGCCACAATGGATCAGCTGATTCAGGGTTTCCTCGATCACACAGGCAGCGACATATCCTAAAGCATGTAAACATTCTGACTAGAATAAACGGAATCGACCTGGTAAACTGGTTTATCCAATCGGTAACAGGATGAACGAGTTTGGCCTAGGCGATTATAGGATGAAGTAGTTTAGTTCGTCCTTAAATCCGGTTATATACCCCACCGCGCACCGCCCCAATTCTAGGTACTTTATACTCTGTTGTACCTAGAATACATGTACTCTTATTTTATTATTACTCTATCTATCCACTTTATATAGGTACTTATGTGTTATTATACATAGAAATATCCATGACTCAGGTCAAAATTAAATGTATGCTCATGCTTATTAAACAAACATTAGTCCCTACCGGGATTCGAACCTGCGTTAATCAGGTCGATATATTCTAACCTACTTTCAAAGATTGACACTATCTTTGATTTTGATATGGTTTTTTTTAATTATTTTAATATTTAATGTACCTATCTAAATTAAAACGATAAATTTACAAGGCCAGTACCAAGACTTAAAAAAGATGGCTATTACTAGGGCTGCCATCACCTAAATTGCCGAAGCCGGATTAACGCAGCAAAAAACCCGGACTTTTGGGCGAAATATGTTTTTTCCCCGAACACCTCTGAAAAAATATTTATAAAAATATCGTTATATTTTATTCCCTGATAACAAAAGTGTTTGAAAACCCCTACCGGACGCCCTTCAAACTAGCACAAATCCAGGGAAACCCGGACGGATAGCAGCCCTAGCTATTACTATTAGGTATTTCATTCCAAGTACTGTGAAAAGTATATTGATCAGAATCTACAAAATTGGTGATAAGGGTGATTGACACGGTCAATCTCGTCGTTTCAGCAGTGAAGAGTACCAAATGACACTAGCTGCGGGAATAGAACTGTGTTAGACCGGGCGTGCGACTCGACCACCACACAGGCACACAACACAACACTACAACTGGGAGACTCGCATCAAACTCTTCGTCACTCCTCTCGACGCTTGTCGAGTCAACCTACTCTTTGACTCTTTACGATAACATGTCACTTTCTCCAAATTCTCACCATATCCAACGCTTTATTTTATTCAAGAGCGCTTAGTAGGATTCTTTTATTCAAAACTCATAAAATAATATCAGTAGTAGGTTACCTATATTCAACTCACTAACTCAGAAGAGAGTTGAATATCTTTTTATTTACATAAAAAACAACCTAGTTTCCAATTTGGCAGCCAATCAAGAAATCACTTCCAATGCCAGTCACCCCCGTGCACCCCAGTCACTGACATCTTACCACCGCATACCCAACTAATATTGTATTTATGCAAGACGATTCCTACTACCTACCAAATGCGTTTTTAATGACAAGGCAGGAACATTCAACATAAAGATTACCTACTTATTTATTTAGTTGAGGATATTTGATGCAGGTAAGCAAGCCTCTAACGTAATGATATTGGATAGGGAGAACAAACAATATCGGACGTACACAACGACGCGGACGTCAGCGGGGAACGAGATCGATATTAGTGTTTACGTGTTCGACTGAACATCGACATCTTGTAGCGGTGATGGGCGGCGGGCAGCCGGCTGCCGTCGCGAGCGGGCAGCCGCTAGCTCGCCCGCCACTAATCCACTTACAGCGGGCGGCCGGGCGCGCTACAGCACCGCCAGCGCTCGCTCGCTCGATACTCCTCGCGGCACGACCCCGCTATGCACCACACGCACGAACCACGATCGAACAACTACGTCAGAAGTCACCTCCGCACGAGTGGCGGCCGACGCGCCTCGCGGCGGCGTCCGCCGCCAGGAGTCGGGTGATTCCTGCTCCGCAGACTGCTCGGTGCGGCCGGCACCTACCTAGTCTCTCTGGGGCACATCAGAAACTCGAGCGCTACGTATTCCAAGGTGACTCTGAATCCCACCGCTAGTCGGTCGCTAAGAGTGAAGTTTGAAGAAGGCTCGGAGAGGCAGCATGTTTTGGCACGGCTCGTGTGCGTGGCGACGGCGGGAGGCGCGGAGGTGCGGCGGCGGCGGCGCGGCTCGCTCACTGGCGCGCGCCGGGAGCCCGCCGCGCGGCCCGGCCTCGCGCACGCGCGCCGCCGCCGCCGCGCCCGCCCGCCCGCCGCCCCGCGACCACTTTTCCATAGCTGTAACAATATTGCCACTGAGCACTGAATGTCCACCGAGGCCAAAACGGGCCACTTACGTTACAAGTTCCACGAGCGGTTGTGTTGCGGCTACATCGAGCCTGCTCGGTGAAGTCCTGCTGGTCGCGACAGTTGTGGATCCGTCGGCTAACATAAGTACTGTGTTCAGAACCAGGCTTTAGGCACGTCTCATTTAGTTATAGTTTTGTACCCAACCACATTTGTCGAACGACATGTAAAGACGAACATTCGGTCTCCAATAGAAAACAGTAAGCTGGTCTCCCTTTACTTAGGTACTTAGACCTGATGATAAATGATAACACATGTACAACACATGTACAACCTCGCTTGAGAACCGTCAGTCACTAATATACTAGCCTATCAAGGACGGTTAGGAGTTAGGACCGATTTAAACAGTTTTGATTGCTTACTACTTTTGTTTTTTTTTAGTTATATATTTTCTAGCAAAAAATATATATCTATAACTACTTATATATAAAAGGGGAAATCTATGTATTTCAAGCAGTGGACGTCTAAGGGTTGATGTGATGATGATGATATAAAAGGGTAAACTGACTGAATAACATATATCAACGAAGGGCCTAAACTATAAGGGATAGAAACTTGAATTTTTTTGCACAAGGGTTCGTTTTATAAAGTACGGGAGCACCCGGAGCACTAAGAAAGGTTTTTTGAAAATTCACCCCCTAAGAGGGAAAAACGGGGGTGCAAAGTTAATATGAAACTGTTTTTCGTTTCGAAGAAGTCGCGGGTATCAGCTAGTAGATGATAAACGGTCAATTACAACTAATCCAATAAAACTTCTTAATATGAGAAATGTCATAGCCTAGTGGCGTGACAAAGTAAAAGGTCTCGAGTTCGAACCTAAAGCAAGCACCACTGACTTTTCGAAAGCTATGTGCGTATTTATCGAATGCATTTAAAACATGAGCTGAAATTCAAAGCGTAAGTTTTATAGCCTTAGCAAAGTCAATTTGATAAGGTTTTAGAATGCAATCCATGTTGCAAATAGGCAAACACTTCGGCACAGACTCCTTGTGAATTTTGGAAGAGATCACTGACTATTACTTGCCTAGATTCTAAGCTTAATAGTGGTATGTATGGCATGTGGAAAGCAAAACGGTACAGAGAGAACTGTAAGAAATGGATAGAACTGCGCTAGTCGAATAGACACAGCTGTTTCGTCCTACAATAAGGCAAGCACTTACCGACTATATCATTATTAACCGACTTCCAAAAGGACATCTTTATCAATTCGACTGTATTTTATGTTTGTTACCTCATAACTGTGGACTTTTTTTATATGAAAGCTGATGCTTTCTGTGTAATCCCATAAAAATGGTGAGGATCTGTTGAGTGGATCCTTGGGAAATCGAGAGAAACCCTCAAATTTTGTACGTAGACGACGCGTTTATTGTTCAACCTTTTACATACCATTACGCCTGTCGTCCCCGAAAGGTTAGGCAGAGGTGTACTAATGTACACCCACGTTTTGCCCGTATATTTAGGTCCCATGTAATAGGGGGCGGGCCTTTTGCCATTAACCGGGCACGAATCCACACTCCGAGCTGCTACTGAGAATTTCACAGAAAAACCCAATAACACTGCTCGACCTGGGAATCGAACCTAGTACCTCCGCTCGGCAGTGCACTGTACGACCACTAGACCAACGAGACCCATTACATCGCACCTATTACAGACACTAAAAAGTAAAAAATAAAAAAACTGCGTTTAAAAAATCCGACTTCAAAACTATAAAGTTGAAAATAACTTGATAAAGTTTTCAACACTTCTTTTTAGTTTTAAAGGTATGAAGTCGGTGCCAGTGCCTGATTTGAAGCCAAGTTCACGCGCGATGGGTGTAGGTACATACATTTTCATTTGGCTTGGCACCGTGTTCATACCTTTAAAACTAAAATGAAGTTAAAACTCATCACTAAAGTGATGTGTGCAAAATCTTCTGTAACAAATTATGTACTTTCTTTGTTGGAGATCCTTAAATAAATAAATAAATAAAATAAATCAATAAATAAAAACTGTATTAAGTTATTTTTAACTTTTTAGTTTTGTTTTGGATAGGTACAATTTTGAATTGCATTTTATATTTTGTATCCAAACTAGACTTTATTTGATATCAATTTACAGAAGGCTGCCATCAGACGGACTTCATCGCAGCAACCGCACGCGGCCGATATATTTAACTGCATGCAATTGTACGTTCGACTTTGTGCAGTCTTGATATCAACTGCACGCGGTCGGCTGCAGTCGAGTGAAATCAATATCAACTGTATGCAGTCGTGCCTTCAACTTCGCGCGGTCGGCTACAGTTGCGTAGTGTCGCCGCATGTTTCCATTTCGACGTCAAACCTCACTGAGCTCCAGGTCTAGATGCTTGGGCATCAACTACGTGGAGTCAGATCCGAATGCAGACAACTGCATGCAGTCGAATATAGCGACTGCGTGCGGTTGTTGTGGTGCAGCCCGTGTGATGGCGGCCTAAGAAACTTTACAAACGCTAAAACAGGTTTAGATTTTTAAGGTAAATTTTTAATTTAGCAAAACATATTAAAAAATGCACTGAAATCCTTGAACAGGGGCTCTAGTGCTTGTGTTAGGTTAAATGGGGCGTACACGAACTGATTTAGCATCTCCAGAGGTGTTAGACAGGGATGTGTGGCCTCACCGTGGTTACTCAATCTATACATGGATAGTTCTTTGGCAGATTTAAAAGAGAGGTGATAGTGGACTTAGAATGAATGAGTTGCCTGTCAAATGCCTCCTATATGCTGATGATCAAGTTTTACTTGCGTCGTCGGCAGAAGAATTGCAAGACATGGTAACAGTAATGAACGAAGGATTAAAATTAAAGGGAATGAAAATAAAATATGGAAGTAAGACGAAAGTTATGGTTTTTGAAAGAGAGGTAGATAGTGTAAGTGTGTGTGATATTAAGATAGATGGTAAGAGTGTTGAACGAGTGAATGAGTTTATTTATCTGGGAAGTATGTTTACTGGGGATGGTGAGATTGATGCAGATGTGGAAAGACGAGTCAATGCGGGAAATAAAGTTAATGGTGCTATGCATGCGGTGATGGCTAGCCAGTCTGTGTCAAAAAAGGCACGATTGGCTATCCATAATAGTGTGCTGGTACCTACACTTATACTTATGTATGGAAGTGAAAGTTGGGTATGGCAGAAGAGGCATGAAAGCAGAATTGATGCCGTGGAAATGCGTTCTTTGAGAAGTATGTGTGGTGTAACTATGAGTGATAGATTGAGGAATAGGTAATGTGATAAGAAAACGTTGTGGTTTGAAAGACGACGTAGTGACAAAAGTTGAGAAGAATGTACTGAGATGGTTTGGGCATGTTGAAAGGTTGAATGGTAGGCGATTGACGAAAGGAATTTATAAGGCGGATGTCAGTGGAAACGCTGAGAGGGGCCTCATAGAAGGACATACACCGACCTAATTGGTGAACTTCTTCAAAAAGGTCAGGTACGCAGTACTCGTAACTGGCGTGCGTGCATGACGAGATGTATGAATGTGGACGAGGCAAAAGTGGTATGCAGGGACCGTACCGCGTGGCATTCTGTAGTTTCTGCCTACCCCCATGGGAAAAAGGCGTGAGTATGTATGTATATTCAAAAATAAACAAATAACGTGTTATTTCTTTACGTAAACTATTAAGACATTTAAGGCTTACAGCCATTTATAATCTTAATTACTTCAGTAATAAGACTTTTCATTCATTTAGCAGTATAAACCTTAGGCACGTTATATCAAAGTGAAAATTTTAAGTTTTATAGGTACTTAATGAAATAGAAAAATTAGTATTTCGTAAACATCTTGGCTTTGGGAAGTACATTCAGTTTTTCTTTTGTAGTTTCTCATTCTGAATACATAAAATCAACAAAGTTCAACTAAAAAGTATTATTGCAACATGAAAAGAAGGAATTTAAATACTTACGTCCCGCGTAATTTCATAGAACTGATAAGTAACATGTTACAACTTGCCCCATAAAAGTGTTACAACATACCCAATGCGAGGTTCTTTGAAACAACCTCTATAAAAAAAGTCGCTTACTTTGTGTGAAATTACATTTAATATAATCAAACTAAACAAATGCTAAATGTATTTGTTTAAATCAACAACTGCTAAACAAATTGAAATCTGCGATAATCAATTTTGTATAAACACAAAAGTCCATTATCTGGCTTAATCAGGTAAAAATGCTTGTCACTACTTAACTACTTGCCCCTGTTACAACTAGCCCCCGCTCCCCTACCTATGAAACATTTTTTTCGTTAAATTGTACGCAAACGAAGTCGCGGGAATAAGCTAGTTTATTATATGTTTCTCATCAGTCACTCCACCAATCGGTGTAAATCTTGCGAAAATCCATTCGAGAGTTTTTGAATAAAGTCAAATTCAAATCATTTATTTCAATTAGACCAATACAGGTGCTTTAATTGAATTTAGTTGCACGGTTCCAAAAGGTAGGTCTTATGGAGAAGAACCGGCAAGAAACTCCATAGATACTCTTAAAAAATATAAAAATTACAAAATTATTGGCTTTCGTTTACAATGGCTTATGTATGTGTATAATAACAATATGAGAATAATGCACATTGATGTGAAACGTAACGTATGTAATACAAAGGCAATAAGACTAATATTTGAAGTAAGTACGTGGCTGCGTGCTCATTGAGCTCTGAGAACAAGAGATGACGAGTAGAATAAAAATAAAACTCGCAGTGTGTAGTCGCTATATTTAATGTTTTTGTATTGCATAATGTACAAGTTCTAGCGCGGCAGCAGGCGCAGGCCGCGCCGCAGCAGCAGCGGGCGAGCGCCGCGGCCGCGCCCCCGCGACGCCACGATCACGCGCGTGTAGCGCCCCGCCGCCGGCCCGCCCCCACCCGCGCGCACCGTCAGCGGCCCGCCCGGGGCGGCCCCGCCCGGCGCGGCCCCGCCCGCCGCGGCCCCGCCCGCCGCCGCTCCGCCCGCCTCGGGCGCGGGCTCGTCGTCCGCGAACACGATGGGCAGGCGCATGATGTCGGCGGCGGCCAGCGGCGCGGGCGAGCCGGCGCGGCGCCGCGGCGGCAGCAGCGCCAGCGGCGTGCCGCCCGACACGCGCGACACCATGCGCCCCTCCGACAGCGTCACGCAGTTCGTCACTTCTGACACCGCGTTCGCTGCTCGTCGTCCCGAAAATTCTCCAATGATTTCTATTGGTCTGTCGGCTCTGAAATATGTTACATGTTGTAAAGTGTAATTAATGAGCGATCGGCTCGACTGCGGGTACGATTACTAGAAAACACCCACTATGAGATCTGAGTGCTGTCCGAAGAACGGTTGAATAAATTGAGCGAGCAAAACACATAGTCTCACCCGGTGGAAGGCACGGTGAGGCAGGAGGGCGGCGCGGGGCGCGACGCGGCGGCCGGCAGGTGAGCGTACTCCTCCTCGTCGGGGGCGGGGGCCGGGGCCGGGGCGGGGGGCGCGGCCGGGGCGAGCGGGGCGCGCGGGGGGCGGCGCGGCCGCTCGCGCGCCGGCGACCCGCTCCTGCTACTCATCGCCGTCTCCATCACCCAGCGCGCGCACTCCTCCTGTTAGACACGAACGTGAGCGACCGGGCGACTTACTCGTTACCGACTCCCTCATCCACGAGCACTGACCGCGACGGCGGCGTCCAGCGCGTGCTGCGGCAGGCGGCGGCGCCGGCGCATCGCGGCCGGCAGCCGCAGCGCGTCGTCCGCGCCGCGCAGCTCCAGCACGCGCCGCCCCGCCGCGCGCGTCACCTCCCGCGCCGAGCCGCGCCAGCACTGCGCCGCGCCCGTGCCCACCACCACCAGCATCGGCAGCCGCACCTGGGGACGAGACGCGTCAGGACGGCTGCAGGCGGGCGCCGAGCGACCGAGCGACTCGGGGTCCTCACCTCGGCTAGCGGGTCGTCGGGCGTGTCGCGCGCGCCCTCGGCCGTCAGCAGCGGCGGCGCCAGCAGCAACAGCCCGCGCACGCGCGCCCCGCCGCCCGCGCCCGCCACCAGCGCCGCGCACAGAGCCGCTCCCGCACCAGCGCCGCCCAGTATCACCGGTCGCTCCCTGCACGGTGCACGTTTTGCGTTGAATAATAAGTATACCACGCCACGCGACCACCAAACAACTTCGTCGAATATTCTCACCCGGCTTCCTCGAGAGTGTCGGCGAGTGCGGCGCGCACGCTGCCGGCCACCGCGGCGCACCACGTCTCGGGCACCGCGCACGCCGCGCTCTCGCTCGGCAACACGCGCGTGTGCACCAGCGCGCCCAGCCGCCGCTGCCAGCGCGCGTCGGCCTGCGCGCGCCCGCAGCCCAGCCACACCAGCCACGGACTCGAGTCGGCCGACACCGGCGGGCCCACGGCGCTCAGCGGGTCGGCGCGCGGCGGCGGCCCGCGGCTCCCCATCATACGTTCGGCAAGACGAGGCGCCGTGCGCCGCAGTTCGGTCGTCAGGTCATCGTACAGTCGCCGCACGATGCGCGGCATGTGCGCGAGCAGCGTGGCGTGCAGCCACGCGTGAGGGCGCGGGGCGGGCGGCGCGGGCGGTGCGGCCGCCGCCGCCAGCGCCAGCCGCAGACGCCGGGCGGCCGCACGCGCCGCCTCGCCGCGAGCGCATCCGTGCGGCGCCACGAGCCGCTCGAGGCGCATGCGGCGCAGCGCGTCCAGCGCTTGGTCGGCGAGGCGCGCGTGCACGGCGCTGGGCGCGAGCGCGGTGACTCGCGCCTCCCAGTCGTCCTCGTCGCCGTCGTCGGGGTCGGGGTCGGAGTCGGCGCGGGCGGGCGGGTACGGCAGGGGGGGCGGCGGCGGCTCGGCGGTGTCCACGTCCAGCACGTCGCAGTCGGGCTCGGCGCGCGGCGCCAGCAGCACGCGCACGTGCGCGGCGGCGTGCGCGGCGCCGCGGGCGCGCGCGTACGAGTGCTCCACCCACACGCCGGAGCGCGCCTCCTGCGGGGACACTACAGGCTAGCTGGCGGCCGGCGCGGCGGGCCGCGGGCCGCCCGGTGTACTCACGTGTGCTCCGGCGAGCGCGTGCACGTAGGCGACGAGGCGCTCGTGCAGCGCGGCCGCCTCTGCGCTCGCGTCATCGCTGGTCTCGCCCGCCTGTGTATCGCGAGATGTTTAATATGCAGACAGTAATCAGTGGCTCCGCGGTACCAGCATCATTGTGGTACATTTCATTTTTCACTTACTTGAATTATCTATAAAGTTTGTGAAATAAGGCCTTGTAAAGTTAGGGCGTGTAGGGTCAGAAGCATCACTATTTGCAGCGCGTTTTTTGTTGTTTGTATACTAATACTGGCTTACATACCAAATTTCAGCTTTCTAGGACATTAAGAAGTACCCTAAGAGTTTTGATGATTATCAGTCAGTGACGAAATAAAGGTTATTTAGATATCAATAAAATCTAAAGTATGCAATTAAAACTTTATATATTTGATAAATCTGTTATTAACAACATATCTTGAGAATTTTGTGTATCTGCTATAATCCAAACCCAAGTTATGATGGGTTATTAAAAAAGAAGATGAAGCACGAAAGTATAGTTATAGAAGTATCAACCTGGCTGTAACAAATATTAGCACTTGCATAGCACACACAACATTCTGTAGTCTGTAAATGAACCTTTAGCCCTACATGGGTCTTTTTTGTAATGACAGCCCACTGTGAATTTTCTAGTTTTGGGTGTTTCAAAAATGTTTATATCTAATTCTTTCTTGGCTTCAAGATTTACAGCCATTGTCTTCACAGTCATACATATAGCTTGGCACAATACTACATACTGTTCTGTAATAACTTTATTCTACTCAGTTCTGTAAAAATTTGTTTATTTTATGTTACATGTAGAAAAAGATCTTATAGTTATTATAATAGTAGCACTGTAACATACCTATAAGGTGTACAATATTTTATTACGTTATTATTATTATAAACATTCTAACAGTTGGTCTAGTCACTCTTTGCATTAATCATAATATAAAAAATAAATTAAATATCATGCTTTAGTCAAATTATACATTAAAATTGAAACTCATACATTAAATAGTTATACATTATCAAATAAACAAGATACATTAACCCAAGTTTTTGTCATTAAAAATAAACATTTATTGTGTAGTACCTTTACCTATCAAGAATTCCTTAAGCTTAATTTTGAACAAATCAATAGCCATAATACTAAAAGTATTAATATTAATAATATTAATACGGTTTGGTAGTTTGTTATAAATTTTTACTCCCATTCCAAATATACTAGATCTAAATTTAATTGTTCTACATATAATTCCGGATAGCTTATTTTTATGTCATGCACTTCTAAGTGTTTTATATTTTCCTATATCGCTTTTTATCATTCTTGCCGCTTCATAAATATATAATGAAGGCAGAGTGAAAATGTTTAACCTCCTATACACTTCATTGCATGAGTCAGTCTGTTTACATGACATGTCATGCCTGGGTCACTGTTAACACTTTAACATTGTTTACACACACAATATTTGTGTATACAGGTTGTCTGTATGTAAGTAAACAATGTAATCTCTATAGTAAATAAGCATTAAGTGGTATATAATTCAATAGTGCACTGACCTCGTGCAGCAGATCGCCGAACGGGCCTTGATGACATATGCTCCCCGTTGCCATCACCATGTATCATACAACTCGGTTAGTTATAATCACAAAAAAAATACCCTCGAGTTGGATTCGCGTAGTATTCTGTATTTACTATTTACCTAAATTACCCAGTGATTTCATTTACTGTATTCACCACCAAATCTAACTATTTATTCACTAACACTTCGATATAAATAATATCTCTAATTGACCACAAAATATCAGAGCACTTTTAAAAACGCGAAACAAATAGATCCTCTTTGACTTTAATTGACCATGTTGCTCATTGCTCACAATCACACACAATCTCACAAATAAAAAATTGTGTGGCATTGACATAAGTAGTGATGTACAGAGTCGACTGTTTCGAGTTCGGACTCGATCCTTGGCTTGGCTCTCTGGACGCGATCGTAAAGTAGCAAAATGGTCTGCTTAGACGACGCGTTGAAATCGCGGTAAATCCACGGCGGGCTTTTTACGCTCCGCGAATAAAAAGTCCGCTGCGGATTTACCGCGATTTCAACGCACACGGTGTGAGATTATTTGCTGCCCGGAAATGTAGTGAAGTGTACGCTATGGATGCAAATAGTCAGAGGTTACGTTGTGTTGCAATTTATATGAAGTTTAAGATAAATAATTTTACAATGGATTTCCTGCGTCATCGTTTATAGTCGTGAAAAACTTATAGACCCGAGTCCTGGACTCGGATCTTCTAGACTCGAATTCCGTATAAACTGACTCAAGTTGACTCGATGCACCAATACAGCACTCGGTACATCACTGGACATTAGCGTTTCAACACTGACATCTGACTGCCAGTCTGTGGTTTCTGGGACGTCAATGTTTTTTTTTATAATATTGATTCATGACCATGGAATCTAGTCCTTCAGAGTTCAGTCAGTCGAATTCAATGATATCTTAAAATAACATAAATATACTAGCTGACCCAGCAAACGTCTTTGCCACATTATAGGGGTTGGTGGCAAAAGAGTGAAAATTTAGGGTTATAAGTATTTTGTGATATTAAATCATAAAATATTTTAAAATAAAAAATATTTTGTCAAAAAAACGAATAAAAATATTCTGGTGAGTGACATCCTTGACATCTAGGGGTGTAAAAAATAGCCTACGACCGATTCTCATACCTACATGTTGCACGTGGTTTTTTTTTAAACGTTGCCCCACACTAGGATTTTTTCCTGTGTCGTGGGTGCGTTTACAAACACTAATTTTCACATACACAAACACCCAACAAAATCAGTGTGGTTGGACAAAATCAGCGCGCACATCCGGCGCGGTCGAGTTCTAGGTGTTTGAATGTGAAGTGTTCTATTCTATTCTATTTTTATTAATGGCAACGATGCCGATGTCGACAATTCTGCCAATGTCAAAAGTGATATTGAAGACACGAAGTGTATGCTTTAAAAAAAACCAGGGATTAAAAATAAATTTTGATTTGATTCTGTAGCACTGAATGTAGACCTTGTTGGGTTAGTAGGATACCACTGAAACAAACAATAATATATAAATTCAAATGTGAAGTGTTGCGAGCACACTAGAATCGCCTTCACATCTGACAGATGTCAAACGTCACATGACAACCCCGACTCGAACTACTGACTTAATGACAGTTGTTATCGATTTGATAAATCGACTAAGGTACCCGTGTATATATTTTATGTTTTTTTTTTAACCATTATTTATGAATTTAAATTTTATTGTTTGTTTCATTGTCGTCCTACTAACCTTACATTTAGTGCAACAGAATCAAATCAAAATTTATTTTTAAACCTTTGGTCTTCTAACAAGCATACACTTCGTGTCTTTCAATAACACTTCTGACATTGGCAGAATTGTCGACATCGGCATCGTTGCCATAGATAAAAATAGAATAGAATAGACTAAGGTACCCCTGACGCCAATAGATGTCACTACTAGTATGAAAGCATACCTGTTACTTCACTCCTCCGACATGTATTATTATATACAGAATTTCATAGTAATCCATCGAGCCGTTTCGGAGGAGTTCAGCGACAAACTCCGTGATACGACATTTTTATATGTCGGAGTCGATTCATTTTTAATCGATTAATCGTAACGCGAGTGCTGCCAGGCGGTACTCGTCAGAACTAACGACGTCAAAGTGAAGCTATAAAAGGGATCCCGGATTAATTAATCACTCTCTTTTAATTTGGAAGCCGAAGCGATAGCACGTGTTGGGACTGTCTCACGTTTCGTGTCTGTATAGTGTTTGTTGTGAATATTGATTGAAGTATAAACTTAGTGTGGTTATAAACTATGTTTTTATTTTGAAACCAACATTCCCATGATACACTCACATTTCGGAAACATGTCTAATAACGAGCGAAATATGGCCCTCAGTCGATATCAGAACTGGAATCGATGTTGGTTCAAAATTAAATTAATGAAAGTTTGTTGGCGTGAGTTCATGAGTTGTTTGAACATCAAAATTCTAACATGTAAACGCTAGTTCAGGCGTTACAAGCTTCAAATACATCTTATGGCGTAGAATTACCCGAGTTCGATCAGATAAGAAGAATACGGACGCGAGATCATGGCGTGCTACCGGCAATATGTGATTTTCTGAAAATACTCCACGTGACGGTTAACTTGTATTAGCTGTCAGCAAGGCGCTCAAAGGTGAAGCATAACGTGGCTCTCTCAAATAACACGAAGGAATCACATAGGAAGAATTCAAGGTATTCTATCACAAGGTTTATTTCGAAGAAAACATTAGAGGGTAATCTTACAAAATTAAATGGCGAAAATAAAAAGAATCACTACCCGCACATACAGTTTGACACGCAACTTCAAACGTTTGGCTGCCACGGACATAATTGAACGATGGGCCACAAGCGAGCGGATTGCATAATCAAGACTATCGACATGACGGGACGACCTAGAACACTGAATGGTGTGCTACAAATGCGGAACACCGGGTTACATAGCCATTCGGTGTACCAATCCGGTAGCGGCAGCAGTCAGCCGGTGAGTACCGGGTGATGGTGCGGGCGGCGCCGGGTGTTGGTGGCGCCGGGTGATGGCAGTGTCGAGTGACGGCGGTGCCGGGCAACGCGCGGCGGCGCAAGCGCAGCTCGTGGAGAGCGACGTGTTGATGTCTACGTAGTGCAACCCCCGTTGGGCACGTTCAACATAAAGGTAAATCGTTTTGTTTTACTTACGATCCAGTCGCTGAATGCTCATTACTTAAAGCTTTGCTGCTATATTTAGTGGCAAGTGTTTTAATAATGTTGTTGCAATGACGTATTAGTCAAGCGCGAGTATTCAGCACAGAACAGATTTTGTCTAGTATTGTGATTAACGACACCATCTCGAAGTGTTGTTTGTCATGTTTTGCCAGATTATTATTCAGGTACAGAGTGATTAGGCCGCGAGATTTTAAATAAGGGTTTCGCTTAAATATGACAGAGCTTTGTTTGACAAAGATACTTTGTGTAAACTCTGTGACCTGTGTATAACGATAACACGGATTTACACACTACCTCAACAGATATAGGTAGTAGGTAGTGACAAGTCGAAGCATTTTAAATTTGATTATGATTCTGGTACCGAATGTTCTTTGATTAAAGAAAGTATCTACTTTAAAAAAAAAGTGAGTAAGTACACTAAGTCCATGACGTGATGTCTCTAGGGTATTGGTCATAAAAACTAAAAGAAGTTAAAGCTGTATTAAACTATTTTTAACCGACTTCCAAAAGGAGGAGGTTATCAATTCGACAGTTTTTTTGTTTGTTTGTTACCTCATAAATGTGGATTGGGTGAACCGATTTTGAAAATTTTTTTTTATATGAAAGGTGAAGCACCCGTGTGGTCCCATAAAAATTTATTTTATTTTTTATCTTTTAAGTGTCTGTAATAGGTTCGTTGCAATAGGTCTCGTTGGTCTATTTGTCGTACAGTGCGACTGAGTTGGAACAATAAACGCGATATCTATGTAGAAAATTTGAGGGTTTCTCTTGATTTCCTAAGGACCCACTCATCAGATCCTCATCATTTTTATGGGAACACACGGGGAGCATCAGCATTCATATAATAAAAGAATTTTCAAAATCGGTTCACGGAATCCACAGTTATGAGGCAAGAGGTTGAACAATAAACGCGTCATCTACTTAGAAAATTTGAGGGTTTCTCTCGATTTCCCAAGGATCCACTCATCAGATCCTAAAAATTTTTTTATGGGACCACACGGGAAGCTTCAGCTTTCATATAAAAAAATAATTTTCACACACGGCCCCAAAATATGACCAAGGACCAGGATCAAGACGAGAAACTCGAAGTTATCTCAACACCAGAGATACAAAATTGGATGGGGTCTATAGAGCAGTGTTTGAACGAGGTCTGTTCTGTTGCTTCTGACGGTAAACTCAATTCCGACCAGAAGTTAAAAATAAACAACCTGTGCCGTAAAGTTGGACATGGAGTTGCACAAATGGCTGTTCAATACCAGTCATTGAAGCAGAAAGCCGTACAAACCCACGCTGCCCTTAAAACACTGTCCGAAGAACGAGACCTGGCTATTGGCTTGAACGAGATCAAGCAGACTATTCAGGAGTCTTTTAAAAAGCAAGCACCACAAAGTCCTTCATCTTTTGCGGATATGGTAAAGAAAACATCCAACAATTTTGTTCTTCCTTCCCCAATAAGCTCTGTCGTAATTTACCCCAGTGATAGCACAAAGACAAGTGACGAAACTAAGAACATCGTCCAAAAAATTATTTGCCCTGAGGAAATGAAGCTTAAGGTCAGAGGAGTTCGCAAAATTAGGAGAGGGGGAGTAATAATCAGCACTGAGACTAAAGATGACAAAAAGTTAAGCAAACAGTCCAGCGTGCCACTGCAGGTCTTACTATCGATGAGCCCATGAAACGCAAACCCCGCATTATTATAATAGGAGTTCCGGCATCAATGGCTGAGGACGAGGTTTATAAATGTATTTATGAACAAAATTTAGCCGAGAACTTACCATCCACGTCCCGAGACACATTTTTGTCCTCAATAAAGTTAAGCCATAAATCCGGCAAAAAAGATGCTGAGAACTGCAATTATATTCTTGAAGTACCAGCCGTCTATCGCAAGGCTCTCATTACACAGGACAGATTATTTATAAACTGGACGTCCTGCCCTGTACGAGACTATACCCAGGTAACTAGATGTTACAAGTGCCAGCAGTACGGTCATGCAGCCAAGACTTGCAAAACCAAGACTCCTGTATGTGGACATTGCGGTGAGGTAGGGCACTCAATCCAAGAATGCCCGAAAAAAACAATTGCTCCAAAATGCGCAACATGCTTGCGTTTTAAAAAACCAGCTGACCACAAGACGGGAGACCCCGAGTGTCCGGCTAAAAAAGCTGCCGAATATAGGTATATTAACTCCATAGACTATGAGGGCGCCTAAGAGCGCCACATACTTGTTTTAATAATTAGACTTAATTTAATTTTATTGTTTACCGACTATGGATGTAAATTTAATTACCGAAATTGATGATATATTTTTAACAAAGTCTTATACGTGTGAGGTTGAGGACTGCAGACAATATTTATCCGAGTATCAAAATTCATTAACCATTATTAATCAAAATATTCGTAGCATATCTAAGAATATAGATAGCTTTAACATTTTTCGACGTAGACTAAACCTGGATTGTGATATAATAGTACTAACCGAGTGCTGGCTAACAAACCGACACAATAACCTCCCGGTATTACCGGGGTACAATTTATACTATAGCACAATACACCACAATCAAAATGACGGTGTGGTAGTCTATGCTAAGGAGTCATTAAAGGTCACAATTGAGGAACCATCGTTAGTAGACTGCGCAAGTAATTGCTTAGTTATTAAATTAGGCACAACCACAGTGATAATTGCTATATATAGATCCCCTTCCGTAAGAAACTTAGTCATTTCACAATTCCCTGAACCAGACATTGAGCGCACTAAGCTCATTTAAAAATATAATATTAACAGGTGACATAAATATAAACATCAATGCTGACACCTGCGACGCAGGAACCCAAGATTACCTAAACTTGTGTTCATATCATGGGCTCCTCCCTGCACATACTTTGCCTACACACCAGAGTGGTTCCTGTCTTGATCATATGATGATTAAATCGAATTTATCTAATATTACTCTTGTTACTAACTCAACAATCACTGACCATCACGCTGTCCTACTAACCATAAATTTAACGCTGCCTAAGCATAATCGTTTCCATACAAAGTCCAAATTAAACATAAATAAACTCGAACATGATTTATGCAATATTGACTTTAGCCCAGTTTATGAAACTGCTGACGCTAATATATCATTATCGTATTTCATACAACAGGTGCAACAAGCAGTATTACATAACACAATTGTTTGCACAGTAAATAAAAAACTGGATAATATTAAACCATGGATTACACCTGGCCTCGTTCGATGTATTAGACATAGAGATAAGCTTCATCTAAGTTCTAGAAGATTCCCGAATAATCCAATACTTGAAAAGACCTATAAAAGATACCGCAATTTTTGTAATAATCTTCTAAAAAAATTGAAGACTGATTACGACAAAAGTGAGTTGAACAAAGCAGGTAACAATAGCAAGCTTCTCTGGAAACATATAAAAAATGTCACATATATTACTAAACAGCATGAATCGAATTCGAGCTTACTTTACACTAATACCTCACCAGTTTTATCGGTTAATAACGTAAATAACTATTTTGTAAACGTAGGGAAAAACTTAGCTCAACAGATTGCGAAACAATATTGTACCCAACCGGCTACAACCTGTAGTCTGAAATCTTTTGCTATGTTAGATACAGATGAAGACGAAATTTCCCGTATCATTTCAGGATTAAAGGACAATTGTGCGGTTGGATGGGATGGTATTAGTAATAAGACTCTTAAACTATTTAAATATATTTTAGTACCCCACTTAAGGCATATTTTTCAACTTTGTCTTTCTACAGGGGTTTTTCCTAAATGCCTAAAAAAAGCAGTAGTGATTCCTATCTTTAAATCTGGAGACAAAGGTCTAGTTACAAATTATAGACCTATATCAATACTCACGTCTTTATCAAAAATACTAGAAAAAATCATAAACAATAGATTGATTAAATACTTAGAAAAATACCATCTCCTCTCTCCTGCACAATTTGGTTTCAGAGCCAAGTTATCCACCGCCGATGCAGTACATAGTCTGACAGATTATATAACGCAAGAACTTGGCAAAGGAAACCAGTCCTTGGGCATTTTTCTTGACTTAGCAAAGGCTTTTGACACAGTGTCAATTCCTAGGCTCGTTGACAAATTAGAGAATATGGGTATCAGAGGTACACCGCTAAAACTCCTTTCTGACTACTTAAACAATCGATTCCAGTGTGTTAAAATAGATAACATTACTAGCGATGATCAAAAAACTACTGGTTTTGGAGTCCCACAGGGCAGTATTCTGGGCCCTACCCTATTCCTGATTTACATTAACGACCTATGTAATCTAAATATTGAACATGGCAAGATTGTTTCGTACGCTGATGATACGGCGATAATTTTTACTGCTAAAACCAGCAGCGAACTTTATGAGAACGCTCAACTAGGTTTTAATGATGTAAATAACTGGCTTAAACATAATTTACTAACTTTAAATGCTGACAAGACAAAATATATTCACTTTTCTATGCGTAAGCCTCAATTTAATATAACTAACCCTCACCTCTACGCACATCATTGCGAAAACCGTTCAGTCGGCATGTGTAATTGCCCTAATATCTTTAAAACATGTAACATTAAATACCTAGGGGTTATTATTGATGACACTCTTTCCTTCAAACAACACATTGATTACATGATTAAAAGAATGCGGAAATTAATTTATGTATTCAAAAAACTACGAACTATCGCAGATTCGAAATTGATTACACAAGTTTACTTGGCTTTAGGGCAATCAATAATTAGTTACTGCATCACTTCGTGGGGCGGAGCGCCAAAAACAAACATTCTTCCACTTGAAAGAGCTCAGAGAGCAATTTTGAAAGTAGCCAATTTCCATCCATTTTTCTTTCCCACGGAACTCTTATATAAATCCTGCAACGTGCTGACTGTTCGTAAACTTTTTATTTTGCACATAATACTAAAACAACACTCCATGCTTACCTACAATGCTGACATTACTAACAAGAGACGGTTCGATATAGTCTGTACCACAAAAACAACCTCAAAATATGTATTTGTAAATCGATTCTTTACGTTTCTAGGCCCATTCATGTACAATAGATTAAATAGAGAACTTAGTATTTATAAATTAAATTATTCTAGATGTAAGAACTTATTAAGTCAACATTTAAAAAACATTACATACGAGCAAACAGAAAACCTACTCGTAGTATGTAAATAAATGCCTTGACTTTGAATCTAAGTTTCATTATTATGTAGTACTTTACTTTGATCTTTGATACTTTACTTTATTAAACAATATAAGCTTATAAATTTGTTAATTTAAATTTAATTAAAATATTTGTATTATTCTTAGCCTGAAACACAGGTTTAACCTAGTTCAGGCATATCATAAGTAATCTTTTATATTTAATTGTAAGATATCTATTGTTAAACACAGATATCTATTGTACAGCACTTTTATTTAATAAACAAATTATTATTATTATTATTATTATTATTGATTAAGAAAAATGCCAGCAGGTCACGTATCAATGAAGTTCAAGTCAAGTTGTGGTAAGAAACTCGAGTAAGGGGTCTGTAGAGTACATACGCGTGGTTACCAGAGGGCGTTTGAGTGCAATTCGATTGCTGATCGGCTAATGAGCCTGGGCGATAGAAGTTTTACTCGGGAGTTTC
This sequence comes from Craniophora ligustri, assembly GCA_905163465.1. NCBI lineage: Eukaryota > Metazoa > Arthropoda > Insecta > Lepidoptera > Noctuidae > Craniophora > Craniophora ligustri. Next base: position 14,816,324 of record LR990968.1, read on the forward strand.
TAGAATCTGAGTTTTGTGTAAACCAACGAGTATCGTGGTTTTATAGTCTTTGGTGTAAACTGTGTACAGTGATGTACTGAGTAGTTTTAAAATATGATACGAACGACTTTAGTGCGTGACTCTGGTTATTCTGTGATCAAAACACACAGTTTAAAGTTTTGATCCCGTTTACTTTACCCATAAAACGTAATGCCAGGTGACCAGGGTATTACTAACGAACTTAAAGATATCGAAAGTGAAGGTGTAATGTCTGAAGAGACAAGTAAAGATATCGAAAGTGAAGGTGTAATGTCTGAAGAGACAAGTAAAGATATCGAAAGTGAAGGTGTAATGTCTGAAGAGACAAGTAAAGATATCGAAAGTGAAGGTGTAATGTCTGAAGAGACAAGTAAAGATTAAGTTTGCATAAAGTCAAGTCATCTTAGTTAAAATTTGTTAAGAATCTCGGAATTCGAGATACCAAGCTATAAATTGGTATACACTTGTATAATAACGTCATAAAAGTAGACTCAAAACCTACATATTGTAGTAGTAGAGTTTGCAGTAGTAGTCCGCAAAGGTCAAAAATCGAAGTTCAGAATCACGAACATCGTTTTTTTTTTTTTGCAAATATCTCGTTTCCTATGAGTTTTTCGCTGTTGGTGTTCATGCCAATACTGTAGAAGATTAAATTTCCTACAACTTTTGCCTTAAATATATTTTTATACGTATAATTGTTTTCGAGATAGAAGGCGGAGAGTGCGCGCTTAGGGTAGTAACCGGTAGCATACGTATAGGTTGATAAATATATCATTATTATTATTTTTCATTATCACATTAAATTAAATAATTATTTTACTTCCTTATCTATTTTTTTATTACGTATCAGTTGAGTTCATAACATATAGCAGCCCGTGCCGTTATAGAATTGCTAAGGAAAATACTATAATCAATTAGCTGCCTCTGCGCGGCATTGCCCACATGGTATGTAGATAAAATGTAGCTTATGTTATAATTCAGGTAATAAACTATATGTTAAATGCTAAATTTCATGCAAATCTGTTAAGTGGTTTTTGCGTGAAAGGGTAACAAACATCCATACAAACTTTTACATTTATAATATGTATTAGTAGCATTTAAATTATATTTTAATTAGCTGCCTCCCGCGGCATTATTACATTTGTGTAGCGGGGTATAGTCTCTGTGATTTAATGAAACGGCAACGCTTACAAGGAACACTTAGTATATTTAATCGTTTACAGACACTTGGATATAATCTCAGTTATAGTCTTAGTACTAGAGCGCCGCGCGCAGGCGTGCGCGCGTAATCTTTGCGAGCGTGGGCGGCCGACTGTCGACTCGAGCGCGCGAGCGCGGGGATTAGGCGGTAACTTTGACGCGACGTACGCTGCGCGTACTGACTTTGGCGCGGCGGCGCAAGCGTATATACAATGCTACACACTCCCCCTCTAGTTCGAACATAGCGCCCTCGCGTTCGGGCTAGCAATCAAATTTACGAGGACGACCGCGTCTGCGCTTTTCTCTAACCGGGGCCTCAACATCGCCAATGAACGGGGTTAGATGAGAGACATGGTAACGGCCAACATGTTCACATCTACTAACTCCCTCCACCAGGTAAGTAGTAGGGCTTACTACTTCTCGAATACGATATGGGCCATCCCTACGAGGTATAAACTTCGCGGATTGTCCGGGGCCAACATCGTTCGAGCCTTGCGTCTTCACTAAAACAAGATCACCTACCTTATAATCAGGAGGCGTACGCCTGCCTTCGTCCGCATACTTCTTTTGCACAGCCTGGGCACGTTCGTGGACATCTCTGGCGTCGAGCAGTACCGTCGACAGTTTACACAGGTAAGGGGTGATGTTGTGTACGAAGTTATCACTGTCCACGATAGTCTTCATATCAGCTACGACATCTGAAGGTGCGCGCAGCTCTCGCCCAAAGGTAAGGAAAGCTGGTGAGAGTCCAGTGCTTGCCGTAACAGCTGAGTTCATCGCGAACCTTATAGCAGCGAGGTGAGTATCCCAAGACGCGTGGTCCTTTCCTACTAATATCGCCAGTTGCGGTTTTAGGTCGCGGTTCTTCCTCTCTACGGGGTTCGCTTCAGGGTGATACAACGGCGTCAAAGACTGTCTGATACCCATCACATGACAAACCTGTTGCATCACTTCAGCGACGAATTGGACTCCGTTGTCGCTGATCATCCTCCGCGGGACTCCAAATCTCATGAAGACTTCAGATATCAAAATCTCAGCGCATTCGGCGCTGGTGGCGTTCTCTAAAGCAAATAGCTCGACCCAGTGGGAGCAAGTATCTTCTAATATCAAGATCCAACGGTTACCTTTTGCGGTCCTTGGTAAGGGTCCGAACAAGTCGACTGACACTACTTCAAACCGCCGGGTCGTCGCTGGGGTTTGGAGTAATCCTGCAGGCTTCCGGTTGTCAATCTTGTATCGCTGACAAGCAGTACAGCGTTTGATATAGTCTGTAACAAAAGACTTCATACCTGACCAGAAATATCGTGCTCTAATGCGTTGCAGGGTACGTTCAGCACCAAAGTGACCTGCTGTCGGGGCATCGTGAAACTCGACAAGAACATTTTCTCTTTCATGTGCCGGGACCACGAGACAAGCGGATTCAGCGTCTTCAGACTCAGGTGCGCACCTGTACAAAATGCCATCAGATATCAGGTAACCTCTCTCTGACCAGCCTCTCCCCCTGAAGGGATCGTCGGCTGCTTCCAGATCCTCGATGATGTTCTTCAGTTCAGAGTCTTTGAGTTGGTTAGCGCGCACGTCGTCAGGTGTCCTGTGCGGTATATCTACAGTCACTAAGCATACCTCGCAACCACCTGGATTTTCTTCGCAACAGGCTGGGCGGCTCAGTGCGTCAGCAATCACGTTCACCTTTCCGGGAGTGTACTGGATCTGTAAATTGTAAGCTTGGAGAGTCAATGCCCATCTGGCGAGTCGACCGCTGGGAGACTTCAAGCTCATCAGCCAACGCAATGGCTGATGGTCGGTTTTTACTACCACTTCCGACCCTTCGATGTAACCCCTAAATTTTGTTACCGCCCAGACGACGGCCAGGGCTTCTCGCTCGGTAGTAGTATAGTTGCGCTCAGCTGGCCCTAACAGGCGGCTGGCATACTCAATCGGTCTTTCGTCGGGGCCCTCCCCCTGCATCAAAACTGCGCCGAGGCAGTAGCCACTGCTATCTGTCCGGATAGAGAAAGGCTTCGACTCATCGGCTTGACGAAGAATGGGAGCAGTGACCAGGAGTTCCTTGATACGTTCAAATGCAACCTGCTGATCTTCATGCCATCTCCAGGTACTGTTCTTCTTAAGAAGGTCAGTCATCGGTTTAGCTATTGCAGCGTAGTTCGGTACGAAGCGTCGAAACCAGCTGGATGTAGCTAAAAAACCCTTAAGCTGCTTCTCGCTCTTCGGAGCAGGCATATCAGCGATGGCTGAGGTCTTCTCGGGGTCTACTTGTAGGCCGCCGGGGACGATAATGTGACCAAGGAATTTCACTGCGTCACGGGCAAAGCAGGTCTTCTTACGGTTGACTCGTAAACTAAACTTCTCGAGTCTGTCAAAAACTGCCTTGAGATCTTCGACATGACCTTCGAATGTCTGAGATAAAACTATGAGGTCATCTAAATATCCTAGAATAGTCACAGGCCTGCTTCGTTGCAGGTCCGGATGGGGATCGGAATTGTCACTCACCTCCTTGTGTAGAACAGGCACACTCAAGTTAGATTTGAAACGATCTATCATTCTTTGGAATGTGGCACCTGAGTTGCGCAGGCCCATAGGCATCCTTTTGAACCTATAAGTACCGGAGGGTGTTACAAAAGCGGTTTTGTCGCGGTCTTCTTCAGCGACACAAACCTGAAAATAGCCAGAGTGGAGATCGAGTGTGGTCATGTAGCTGGTCGTTTTAGCTGCATGAAGTACGTCTTCCATGCGCGGGAGGGGATAACGATCCGGCTCTGTCACGGCGTTGAGCTTACGGTAGTCTACGCACAGGCGGACTCCGCCGTCCTTCTTCGTGACTAAGACCACGTTGGCAGCCCAAGGCGATTCACACTCTTCTATTACGTCCGCGCACAGCAGCTTCTCGAGCTCACCATCCAACAACTGTCTCTTACCTTGCGACATCCTATAGGGTGGTGAAGCGGTCGGTTCCTGCTTCTCTTCAACCCGAATGCGATGAGTGGCATAAGTTGTGGGGGGTCCTTCGGTGGCGAAGCGCTCAGCTCTGCTGGTTATGAGCTGGTTGAGCTGCGTTCTCTGGGCCGGTGACAGCTTTGACCCTTCATCTTCTCTCAGCGCTAAGTTGGTGGTATCAACCTGCATCAACTCTGCATCGCTGGTGGATGTAAGGTCGTACGACTGCACAAAAGTAAACTTCTGCCCAGGAGAATTACTAAAGTACCAACAGTTGTGTTGAAGATCCATCAATATTCCTGCTCTAGCGATAAAGTCTTGTCCGAGAAGCGTCCTATTGCTCGCTTCTGGTATCACTAGGAAAGTGGTGGGGATCGTACGGTCCTGTATAGTGACGTCCGTATTGCACAGTAACAACTCACGTACCTTCTGTACTCCATCGGCAAGACTGATGTTACGTCGCGTATTTATGAATGTGGTGCCACTTTCTAATAAAATCTTGTACAGTCCGGGACTAGCAAGACTCTCGGTAGCACCTGTATCTAGTACTGCAACACCTGATAAAGACGCGATTTCTATCTTCACTGTGGGGTGCGTCAGGTCGGATTCATAAGTACTGGCACATTGGAAACTTACCTTATCAGTAGAAGGTTTACATGTCGGACACTTAGACCGTATTACGCCTTGTCGACCACAGCCGTAGCATGACAAGGGCGCATTATCATCGTCCTGCTTAGTTGACTTCGTCGTTTTATTCCTACAACTGTCAACTGAATGACCAAACCGTTTACAGAAAGCGCAGCGCGGTCTAATACGTTTAGATATCGTATCAAAACTAATGTCCGAACCAGAGTTGGATGCGGCATGCGTAGGGTTATTTTGTACTACGGTCGCATTCGGAGGGTTATTGTTTACATTTCGAGATTTCGTGGAATTCGTGATATTATTAACAGGATCAAGATTCGTATTATTATTCCGGGGTTGAGATAAAGATGTGGATTGACTTACTTCGCGCAGCGTCTCCTCTACATACCTCGCTCGCTCGAGTAGACCGTCGACACTACTTATACTATCACGTGACACTCTTTTACGAATTTTACGATTCAAAAGGCCATACACTATATCTAATTGCATTATTTCTGGTATACTATATGGTATACGCGACATGTTAGCACGCACTTTTGATATGAACGAATCTACACTATCACTATCACTTTGTTCTTGCGCGAAGATTTCTCGAAAGATCCGGTGAGCGGGGCGCGGGGCGCCGTACATAAATCGTAGCCGGCGTATCGCGTCGTCCCAAGTCTTCACGGTAGATTTTATGCCTTGCCACCACGTGGCGGCGTCTCCTGTCAGCAGCATAGGTAGACCTCGAAGAGCGTGTTCGTCGGACACACTTGCGCACTCTTTGTAAATGAGCACGCTCTCGACGAACGCTTCTAGGGCCTCGGCACCGCGGGCGGCTCCGTCAAAGCGGGCCGTGCATCGCGTGAAGTTGCTGTGCAGGGTGGAGTGAGTCGGTCCCATCAGCTCACTGGTCGGCGTCGTCGGCGTTGGCGTCGTGACGCTTCTCATCGCGTTTGCTAGCACTCGTGTGAATTGTTCTTCGGACATCGAAATAACATTACTACATCCGGTACTAGTTATCGGTGCCGCCGTAGTGCTGGCGTGCGCCGGGTTGGTCACCGCGTGGCGTTCCTCGTCACTGCTGGATGACGCGATGTCGCCGTCCTTGGACGCGCGTCGGCGTGTTTTCGGCGCCATTTTCTCGGCGTTACCGTTCGGTGGCAAGCTAAGACGTTAAAATCGCGTAATATACTTAGCACAGTCCAGTAGGTAGAGCAGTTGCGTGGTTTTGGTTCGCACTCGCGTCGGTTATACTCGTCGTAGGTACTATTCGCGGAGCGCGTGCCACGAGTTGGGCGCCATTTGTAGCGGGGTATAGTCTCTGTGATTTAATGAAACGGCAACGCTTACAAGGAACACTTAGTATATTTAATCGTTTACAGACACTTGGATATAATCTCAGTTATAGTCTTAGTACTAGAGCGCCGCGCGCAGGCGTGCGCGCGTAATCTTTGCGAGCGTGGGCGGCCGACTGTCGACTCGAGCGCGCGAGCGCGGGGATTAGGCGGTAACTTTGACGCGACGTACGCTGCGCGTACTGACTTTGGCGCGGCGGCGCAAGCGTATATACAATGCTACATTTGTTTTTTTATATTTTTTTTTATATGTTACATGTTAAATATTTTGAATTAATTTTCGAATTTCATTCACTCTAACAAAAATCCTAGGTTAAGCCCTGGGAACTGTATGCCTTAACACTGTTTTAATAAAAATTAGTTATTAATGTTAAAAAATAGATAGATTTTAATGATTATTGATAAACAATATAAAACATAATATGTAATAATGCCGCGGGAGGCAGCTAATTGAAATATCGTTTAAATACTAATAATACATATTATAAATGTAGGTTTGTTATCAAAACAGATTTGATACTAAAGCGCTGCTAGATATGAATAGCCGAATGGCGGTGTTAAGATTAAGCTGAACTTAACACGGCTCTTGATATAATCAGTATTTACACAGTGATTTCCGAGCCGCTAAGGAACACACATCTTATACAATGACAAGTGGTATCATTTATACCTCCACACTAGCCTGCGGTGGAGAGTGCCGCGGGAACCGAACCAGTGCACTGTGGTCCATCCATAGGTCATAGGGCTGAAATGTTGAATTATGACGTCATTTATCACTACAGGGTAGACGTGATAACATTCCAATAGTGCTAATTAGCGTTGTCTTTGTCGGCAAAATTTCTATTATTTTAAAGTGTTGTTTTCTCGGAAATTGATTGGTTGTGATGCCGCCGAAGCAAGCAAGCAAGCAAGCAAGCAAGCAAGCAAGCAAGCAAGCAAGCAAGCAAGCAAGCAAGCAAGCAAGCAAGCAAGCAAGCAAGCAAGCAAGCAAGCAAGCAAGCAAGCAAGCAAGCAAGCAAGCAAGCAAGCAAGCAAGCAAGCAAGCAAGCAAGCAAGCAAGCAAGCAAGCAAGCAAGCAAGCAAGCAAGCAAGCAAGCAAGCAAGCAAGCAAGCAAGCAAGCAAGCAAGCAAGCAAGCAAGCAAGCAAGCAAGCAAGCAAGCAAGCAAGCAAGCAAGCAAGCAAGCAAGCAAGCAAGCAAGCAAGCAAGCAAGCAAGCAAGCAAGCAAGCAAGCAAGCAAGCAAGCAAGCAAGCAAGCAAGCAAGCAAGCAAGCAAGCAAGCAAGCAAGCAAGCAAGCAAGCAAGCAAGCAAGCAAGCAAGGTTAGGTTAGGTTAGGTTAGGTTAGGTTAGGTTAGGTTAGGTTTTTTTTTTTTTTTTTTTTTTTTTTTTTTTTTTTTTTTTATTCTGCTTTTCCCCGATCATGGATAACATCAGGACCTTATTATTCTATATTTCTCATTCATTCCAGTTCTCGCTTGCATTCCTCTCGTACTTTCGTGCTACATACTGTATCTTTCTTGCATCCTTCCTCATTCTTACTTTGCCGGGTGGGACTCCCGCTATTTTAATCTACGCCTATATATTTACTTTTATTTTAAATGGGTAAATAAAATTTTGAAGACAAGTTTTTATTTCCTAACTAAGTTATACCATACAATTTTAATTTACAGCGCCATCTGTCCCGCCACGCGCGAACCACGTGCAACACCGCAAACTGTCTACAGGTTGCTGTGTTAGTAGTTCCACGCGGCGGGGCAGGTGGCGCCGCTGTTGCTTACATGCTTATATTTTATTTTCTTAAGTCTATTTTACATACATTTGCTTTTTAATCAACTTATACAATTTGAACATTTTAGTTTATAACAATTTTACTTTTACAATTTCTTTATACTGTTTTATGTCGTATAGACATCTTACATCAATATATGTTCACATTTTTTAATCTTACGTTGGTATGTGTAGGTTGTATTTTTATATGGATCTTATCTTTAAACAACATGGGAACTTTTGATTAACTGCTTGTTTTTAGTTACACGCGGCGACGTAGGTGTCGCTGCTGTTGCTTGCGCACTTACATTATTTTCTTAATTCTGTGTTTTAACATACTTTACTTTATATCTACTTATATAGGTTTTTACATGTTACTTTATAACCAATTTTGCTTTTGCTATTTCTAAATTCTATTTTTTGTATCTATATGTCTTATATTAGTGTACATTTTACATTTTGTTTACTTTACATATTTATTGAACTTACATAAGTATGGCTGTGTGAGTATATATTTTCTTATGACAACATGGAAGCTACCTGTTAAGTTTTAGTTACTCGCGGCGACGTAGGTGTCGCCGCTGTTTCTGACCTTGGTTTGTTTGCTATGTTTTACGCTATATTATATTGAGTTTAATTATCTGACATCTTGATTTTTAGACATTCTTAATTCTAGTTTTTTAGGACATTCTTATTTTACTAATCTTAATTCTATTCTTAATCTTATTAATCTTATGTTGATCTTATGTCGTTAATGTTTTATTTACATCAAATTTTTTATATTTTACTTCTACCTTATTTATCGATATTGTGTAAGTTCGTACTACTATTTTCAATAACTTGTTTTTATTGCCACTTCGTTTCTGTTCATTAGATGTTTACTTAAGTAGGTGTGTATAGGTATGAGTTTTGTTTAACATCTTATCTATGACGTTTTGGCATATGTTGTTTTTATTTTCATTTAACATTTATTAGTTTAGTATAGGTTTGCATTTGTATATATTTTGTTCGTTATGTGTTTACGTAAGTATGTATAGGTGTGAGTTTTTATTTAACTTTTTATCTATGACGTTTTAGCGTGTGTTGTTTTTATTGTCGTTTTACATTTGTTAGTTTAGTATAGGTATGTATATGTATGTATTTTATCTTACCATATGTGTTTTTGTATGTATACGCAGGTGTAGTTTTAGATGTTTTGGTTCCAATTTGTTTGTTTAACTATTTTGCACTTCGCAGGGTTGGTGAGTACTTGGTAGTATTGTGTCTGTTTTAATTTTTGTACTGTTCATGTTTACTTTGCTATGCGCGTTTAGGCAATAATGTATATATACAATTATATATATTTATTGTCCGTTTCCTCTTCAGTTTCCATTTCATACTTCTGTTTATTTTATGTATATTTATGTATTTGTATGTATATGTATGTATATGTGTGTATGTTATTATGCTGATATAGTTTTGTATATTCAATATACATTGCGTATATCAGTTGTGTTCGTGTTTTTCGTATATTTTGTGTATGTGTGTGTCGTGTTTATGTTTCTGAGTGTATTGTTGATATGTGTATCTGTTATGTGGTACCCTGCGTGTGTTAGGAATAGGCCGTAGTTGCGCGAGCCAGGTAGTCCCATTTTCTGCGCACCGGACAGTCCGCACTGAAGGCGTTGTGGTCTATGTTCCGCAGCCCAGAGTGCGAGCAGTTGCAGCACTGCGGTGGCGTCCCCGCGACGAAGTCTGCGCATTTCTCGCGCAGGTGGGGTCCCCCGCAGTGGCTGCATCTATCCACACCCTCGGTACAGAACTTTCGACCATGTCCGAAATTGAGGCACTTCGTGCATTGGATGAGCGGTGACTGGTCCTCCACTCTGACCCTTTGAAGGTCGAGATAGAGGGCTCCAGCCTCCGTCATCCTCTGCCATACGCTGGGCCTCACCTGTAAAATTATGTGCGCAGTTTTCGGGTTCCTGGTGCGTTTCTTATATTTTATGCTGATTCCCATGTCGCCTCGTTCAGATAAGCCTGCGAATATGTTCTCATTCTGGGCGTAGAGCGCCTCAATGATTTCCCCGTCCTCGCTGTCGACGTAGACGTCTTTCAGGACAACGAGGGGGTTCTTGTTGCTCATGGGCGCTACTACTAGTCCGCCCCCCGGCTCTCTATTGCTTCTTGGACCCTTCTCCGTTCGTCCTCTGTGTCACACCCCAGTATAATCGTTTGATTCTTGGCCTTTCGCACTTTGTTGATTTTGAGGCCAGAACCTCTGGGGTCGACCGCCTTCTTCACTCTGGCGAGCACCTCGTCGGCAGTCTCCTGGCCACCTTCGAGGGTGACCGCCATCGAGTGAAGGGCGGGTCGGTGCTTGGGTCTTGCTGCCGCGACGCTGGCGTACGACGTGGGCGGCGCAGGCTGGGCACCCTCGCGCGCCAATCGGTTGGCGGCCTCGACGATGTCATGGGTGGCTACGACGACATCACCGGCGATCCCACCGACCAGTTCCGTGATCAAGGTGCACGCTCGACCCTCGAACTCCTTGTACGAATGGTCGATCGCCACCTTGACCTCGTCCTCGAACCGCTCGATGGTCGCGTCGATTCTGTCGGAGCCTCGGTTGCCGTTCCTATCGTCGAGCCACTCAATCTTGGCGTGGATGCTCGCCTCCACCTCCTTCAGCCGCTCGGTCAGCGTCGCTTCCAGCTCCTCTAGCTTCTTGAGGGCCTCTTGCCCCTCGGACGACGAGGTCTTACCGAGTGCTGCTGCTGGGGCTTCAGCCTCGAGGCCCTGGATGCGTCTACTTAGCTCAAAAATCGCCCGTATACCCTTGTCGGACTGCGCCTCCAGGAACTGTTTGATGTCCCTCCTCATTTGAGGGTACTCTTGGACCTTCGAGGGTATATCCTCGAAGGTCTTCATCAGTTCCTGGAGGAGCTGTCCGCTGGGTAATGTGGCGTAATTTTGTTTCTGCTTTTTGTAGACTTCCATATTGTCCAGGGACCTCCTTTTTGCCTCAGGTCTCCGAATAAAAGTCCTAGCAGCGTCCTGCGCTGCTGTGGTTGTGGTGGCAGGGCTGGGAGTTGTGGGTTTTTTGGCAGCGCCAGAGGTCGTCGGTGTGCGGTGCATGTTTGTTGTGTGTGTGTGCGTGTGTGTGCGTGCGCGTATGTGTGTATGTGTCTATGTGCGCAAGGGTGTGTATGTGTGTGTATGTGTGTTTTTATGTGTGTATGTATGTGTGTGTGAATGTATGTATGTACGTGTGTTTGCGTGTGTGACTGTGCGTGTGCGTATGGTGCGTGGTGTGGGTTGTTGTGGGTGGATCGGGGAAAGTTGTCCGTTTGTATAGAGTCTTCAGACCCTGTAAAGGGGGGTCTGTGTCGAGTGTAAAATAAAATAAAGGCTGACGTTCTTTGAAGAATCTGTCAATAAACAATGGAGAAAATTTTTTAAGGTAAATCAGTAGGGTCAAGTAGAGTCTAGCTCTATATGTCACTATATACAATATGTCTGCTTGAAACTATTTGCTAGTTTATATTGTATAGTAAAAGTAAAAGATAAAATAAACGTAAATTAATTTGTGACTCTATGTAGAGTCTCCAGTCTCTATTCAAAAATTCTCCAGGTCCGGCTCTATCGAATATCGAAAACCCCGGTTTCCTAGCTCTCTCCGTTCGCAAGATATTCAAGCTCAAAGTTTGGGGGTTGCTACCCTTTCTCACCAGATAAGAATTAGCCTAAAGAAATAATTTTTTGATTTTTTAATAATCTAAAAGTCCTAATGTGAATTTTGAATTTTTTAGGGGTAGGGGGTTGAAACCTTAGGGGGTGGGTGCGGGGGGATGGGTGGTTAAGGGTTGGGTGGGGCGTGAGCCAGGGGGGCGTGTTAGGAAGGGGGGGTAAAGAAAATTTTAACAGATAGTTTTCGTGACAATGTTTCCGAATATACCTCACTGAGGTTTATAGTGTAATTTAGGTACTTAATTTTTGAATTGGCTCACCGAATTTCAACTGTAGAATTTTGAGATTTGTATGTTGATTCTGTTTGCCTAAAAGAATTTAACGTCGTAAATTTTTACTCGAAATTTTCTAAGTCCTGATGTAGAATTTTGAATTTTTAGGGGGTAGGGGGTTGAAACCTGAGGGGTTTGGTGCGGGGGGAGGTATTGTTTGAGGGTTGGGTGGGGCGTGGGCCAGGGGGGTTGGTTAGTGGGGAGGTAATAATTTTTTGCAACAAATGGGTTACGTGATAAAGTTTCCGAGTATACCTCACTGAGTTTTAAAATCTTGTCTTATCTATATTTACGTAAGTTGAAAGCCAGAATGTCCACCCCGAAAGTTCAACCGATTTTAGGTTTTTTGGTGTCAATCGCTTTGTCCTGCCGAAAAAATAACTTCTACGGTGGCGGTTTTTAGATTACAGCCCCCGTTTAATGGTAACAGCCCCTTAAAGTTTAGCGCAGAATACATAAAAGTTATGATGACTCTGTATTTTAAGACTTAATAACTATGTACATATTAGATATAAGATTATGCTAGAACTATTAATAGTAAGATAGAAGACTAAATTTTTTGGAAAAGAAAAAGATTGAGTTTAAATTAAAATATTCTACTTGTTTATGTTATTTTAAGGTAAGGGGTGAAATTACTAAAATATTTAAAGTTTTACTATAATAACTACTTATCTATTCTACCTAAATTTAAGCTTAATGTCTCTAGTTGTAGGGGTCACTTTGCACCACACTTCCGCTCTTAACACTTTTCGAAGGGGCGTCCCTTCTCTAATTGTATAGCGTCTAACGTAAGGGGATGGTTCTACCTTGCTCCACTAAAAGTTTAATATCTTCCGAACCACTGACGGCGCGTGGGATCTGTTTTCACCAGCAGATTGCTGGTGAAATTCCGCGTCTTTGAGGATGTTCAGGTAGTCAGGGCTGTCAGTGGTTTAGGAACTAGGGCTGCCACAAGTCAAAAATATTTCAAAACTGCTAATATCTCGGGGGTGGTTTGACTTATCTGGATTCCGTTTTCGGGTTTCAGGTTCTCCAGACTGCCTTCCGCTAATCCCCGCTCCAGAACTTCTCCCACACCTCGGGGTCGCTTTCCACGTGAACGTGGTAGGGGGTGAAAAACTCCCTAGCGGCCGAAGGGGTGATGGGAAAAATCCGAGCGAGGGGTCAAACTGCAGGTCTTGAAAGCGCGCACAAACCAGCACCAGAAAAACGATAGGTCGTCGATCGTTTTTCGGAGTTATCACAGTTTTAGTTTTGTAAACACGGAAAAAACACAATTTTGGGGTTATGAAAACGTGTAAAATCCCCAAAAATCACTCTTTCTCCGAGCTGTTTTCACATCCACTTAGCACGCGTAAAAACTAGTACTTTGATGTATTGCACTTGAATTTCCGACTTAGGTTGCCACTTTCGCGAATTTTTATGTACGGAGCGAGGCGTTTTCGTGGCGCTCGGTAGTGCGGAGGGCGCGGAACTGGGTTAGGTTAGGTTAGGTTAGGTTAGGTTAGGTTAGGTTAGGT